>JAKOOJ010000005.1:20231117-21431117 GCA_022577455.1 Arizona elegans
TATATTGATAACAGTACAACATCACTGAAATTCACCACTTGTACTTTTCCAAGGTTACAGACAAGTAAACTGTCTTTGTATACTATTTCTCTAATATGCAAATAAGTTTTCTTTACTGGAGTTTGTGTTACTTAGGGTATTAATATGCTCTAGATCACAAATGGGCCGCTTGCTCAGCACTTAGAGTCACATCAGGAATGTATCAGGACCCGGAGGTCTGAGGCTAATTTGAATAGCCGCATTTAATTAAGATAATGTGCATATCATTTTCCAAACTCAGAGGACAACAAGGAATAGGTCATCTTGGATTTACTGAAGAACATTCAATTGCAGTATTGCTTTAAAAGGAAAAATGGCTTGAAAACTTACATATAAGTTGAAAAAAAATTAATTAAAAACTATTCTTTCTGTTAGAATGTAGTCTTATGAATGTATACTAGCAACCCATCTCACTCACTCAATGGGACATATTCAGTCAATTATAATCCCTATATATTTCCCATCAGGGTTCTAACACTGCCTGTTTAGCTCGCATTACCAGACATCCAGTAAAGTATCCACATTTTTGTCATTTGATATTTTATCATTTTGACTTGTCCTCATTTTGACATGTTCTTGTTTTTGTCCTCATATCCTGTCTGGCATGTTAGAGCCTTAAAATCAAATAGTGTCCGGCTCTTGACTATCTTATTTTTTTAAAAAATGTTCAGCTATTTTTACAACAGTTGTCATTCAAAAGTTTGTGTTTGTAACTTTGTAAACTGTCCCCTCCCTCCCTCCCTCTTTCTTTCTTTCTTTCTTTCTTTCTTTCTTTCTTTCTTTCTTTCTTTCTTTCTTTCTTGACTCAGTATCTGAGATTTACACTATTTCAATTCAGCCTCTTCAAATCTATGATCACTGTAATCTGTAGTTCACAGGATCTGTCATATGTTTCTATATGAAATTTGAAAAGTGTGTTGTTGGGTGTTGATTCTATATAATCATTGGGGTATTTACTTGAGAGTAAAGATTGGTTGAAAAAATATTGCAATTGAAAAAAACAACTTTTCTCATGCTGGAAAAAGTAATTTCCTAAAGATGCAGACCCAAGTATATTTTTTGCAGTTTTTTGCTGTACATTTTTTGTTGTAGGTGCCAAAAAAGTTAAACAGTTAATATGTTTCCCCTTTCCCCCTCATTTGTCTCCTTTCCAATTGTCCATGTCCTCCTTTGCCTATTCTGATTAATAACTCTATGTTTAGCCTACTTCCTTTCTTTAAGAAGCAGCATACATTGGTACATATGGATGTCTGAACAGATTTCCAAGTAGGATTGTCCCGTGAGCATCCTTGGCTGGCCTGAGATTGTGGGGGAGAAAAGACTGAAACATTTCCCCCCAGTGATGCTTCTGAAATGGCACCAATAATTTGCTGAAAAGGGCTATTCTTGTGAGCAGAGTACTTTTGGTTCCAAAGCCTTTATGTCTAAACTCTGAACTCCTGCATTCAGAAATCTCAGTCATTGGGTGTCAGGTAGGTCCATACCTGAAGGTTCATTTGGCTGATTTATTGCTAAAAGTCTATGCCCAGGAATCTTCTCAACTAATGATCAGCATCTGGTTAGAGTTAGGCACTCAAAGGGATGTTTGTGGCTGTGTAGAGATTCTATGTAGGGACATGGTGGCTAAAATGCTGAGCTTGTCAATCGAAAGGTCAGCAGTTCAGCGGTTTGAATCCCTAGTGCCGCGTAACAGGGTGAGCTCCCATGACTTGTCCCAGCTTCTGCCAACCTAGCAGTTTGAAAGCACGTAAAAAATGCAAGTAGAAAAATAGGAACCACCTTTGGTGGGAAGGTAACAGTGTTCCGTGCACCTTTGGCGTTTAGTCATGCCAGCTACATGACCACGGAGACGTCTTCGGACAGTGCTGGCTCTTCGGCTTTGAAACGGAGATGAGCACCGCCCCCTAGAGTCAGGAATGACTAGCACATATGTGTGAGGGGAACCTTTACCTTTACCTTTTTTAGGGATTCTAGGCTGATCCCTTTTTTCACACTGCCCCAGCTTCTGCCATTCCTTCTCCTACATTGGGCCTTTCAGAAAATAATCAGTTATAGGATGGCTATAACAGAGGACTGTCTGAAAGGGGCAGTTCAGTCCATATTATTTTTCCTGGCAATTCTTTGCACAGATGACAATCTGGCATCACTTATGAAGCTACTTGTGAAGGAGAAAAGCCATATAATATGATCATGTATTCATTGCACTTTAAATCTCCTCCCCCAACAAATTCTGCTAATTGTCTATTGCCCTGTGATGAACAAGCCTCCCTGATTTGCAATAGCTCATCCTTGTTAGGGTTTTCTCTTGTTTGGCTTTAGTAGATGTTACCTCCCACAGCAATCTGTAAAGCCAATTAGTGGAGAAAATAACAACCATATTAATCTCTTCTAGCAGGCCAAGAAAAATAGTCATAATATAATAGGGAAATTGTTCTAAGTGTGAAAAATTGCCCACTTTGTCTATTTCATATTTCTCAAACTCTGAAATTAATGACTTCCTGGAAGAAAACATATTTATCTCTGTAAGAAGACAGAAATGTTGTGAATGCTGAAGGAAAGCCAATAGGACGTTGACAATGAAATGGAACAAGGCAAAATAACAATACTCAGCCTCTTAAACCTGATTGACTTAAAAATCTGATTGACTCAATTAGGGTTGAGGCAGGATAATGGGTTAGTGGCAAAACGTCTGCCATGAAGTACTGATGTACTTACATCTGATATTGGGACACGAGGATGAAATAGGGCTTGTGTTGTGGGATCACTTCGCACACAATATCTTTTCTTCATCATTGTGGTTGCCTGCAGCCAACCATGGACTCAACTGCTAATAAAATAATCTGTTTCAATTGGTAATAATTAATTGTCAATGTGTTTGATAGAAATCAATACTGTGTTGGATTTCTGTCAATTATCTGAGTATAGCTAGAGAATACCAGTTTAGGGAATAGAAATAGTGATAAAAATGATTTTATACAGTGATATATACACATATACATTTTTTATTCTTTTCCTCTGGATTTAAAAAGGATCTCCTTAATTGTTTAAGGAAAAACATCTCTTTTTTCTTCCTTTTCTTCTTTTACGTTTTGGATAACCCTGATAACCTATAGTTCTTAACATGACATATCCTTATGTGAAAGCTTGATTTTAGATGCATTGATTTTTTTAAAAAAAATCTCTAATCCAGGGTTTTCCCAGCCCCAGGCTGCGGCCTGCTACTAGGCCATGGCCTATTTGGAATTTGGTAGGGTGGTTGACTGGCTGGAGCACAGGTGTGCACAAATGCAGCTCAACTGGCACAAGCAGTGGGTCAGTGGGCACTTGTATGCCCATGAGGGCTGAGTGCGGGTGTGGTACAGTGGCCTACTGCTCGTACAGCCCAATTCCCCCCCCTTTCCCCCATGCAGCTGGGCCACTAACCCACAAAGGGCGACCATTACTCTAATCCAAAACTGCCCTTGAGCAACAAAATGGTGTTCAAATATATATGTATATATATATATAAAGATTTATTTATTTGTTTACTTACTTACTTACTTACATGCTTACTTATTTGATGGATGCAAGCCACCTCATCTAGAAATAGAATAAAACACGTGGAGTAATAAAATTCTTCTCTGCAGCTTTCAGTTTGGCTCTTCTTTCATTTTTAAAAAAATGTTAAAAGTCCAATTGGGAATAAAGAATCATGCGCTGTATTTTCATCATTCTAAAGCATTCTAAAGCAGAAAAATCGATTTATCTTGACTTAATCTAACACTTAGGTAACATGGAGTCCCATTGTCTTATTGGCTCTTGTTTCTGAGATATTGTGTGTAGATCTTGTCAGATTTATCTTGCATAATGAGCCCTGAGCCTTATAACAAATTCTGTTCAGATCTAGATTGCCATCCTTGGCAAAAAATATTTCGCAGGGTTTAATCACATTAATTCCCTTACCCACAAAATACAATACAATACCTTATTTACTGTTACAGTGAATTTAGTGCTTCACTTTTCATCTTCAGAAAAAAAGAAGCCTCAGTGAAACAGATCCTGGTTCCTATATTAATCAACTGATTTGGACAATACCAGTTGGATATGTGCAACCCAGAGTATTGTCACAGGCAAAATGTCAGTCCCTCTCCACATTTGGTACTTAAGTTTTTGGCCTTTCTCATAGGGCATGAATATAATAATAATTTAATGTCAACTGATTTAATAATATTAATATTTGTTGTTTTAAATGTGTTGATTTTCTTGTGTTTTAGACCTTTTGAGTGTTTTTTTAAAAAAAAACCTGAAAGCCTATATAAGCAGAGAGGTGGAATAAATGTAACACACACACACACACACACACACACACCAGGGGTCAGGGTTGGTGGGCGGAGTCTCCCGCCACCATTACTGCCGGTTCTCAAGAACTAGACTGAACTGGGAGCAACCCACCACTGACACACACACACACAATATAAATATATAAATAAAAGCAGAAGTGGGACAATGGAATTCTACCTCCTTCTGCTCATAAGCATTGGGTAGCTGTTCCAATGATGTCTAAATGTCAGCATAACTGCATGAAATGTGACATCATGCTACATATGGTATCAGTTTCCCTCCTATCCATCTCCCCAGAAAACTATGCTTGTCTGATAACTCATTCAGAAGATGATGATAATACTGAAATTACCTTTTCCCCTACATTTGTATATTTTATGCCATGGTTTCTATGATGAAGCTTGCTGAGTTTTCACAACGCCTAATGAGAAAAGATCACATGTTTATGTTAGTTTCTTAAACAATGGCCAATCTTAAACCACTTAATTTTAAACCACTGCTTTGCCTAATTGCTTTCCTCTGCTAATGAAATAGTGTTCAATCCATCTGAAGTTTTCACTAGAAAATTTAGTTTTCAATATTCCCCTTCATCACCACCCCAAATAATTGCTGAATTTATCCCTTCATTGAGGAAAGGTAAATATGTGATTTTTCCCCAACCCCTTCCCTTAATTTTTCCTCACTTTTCTGATTTATGCACCAGAGACAAATTCCTTGTGTGTCCAATCATATTTGGCCAATAAAGAATCTTCTCTTCTCTTCTCTTCTCTTCTCTTCTCTTCTCTTCTCTTCTCTTCTCTTCTCTTCTCCTCTCCTCTCCTCTCCTCTCCTCTCCTCTCCTCTCCTCTCCTCTCCTCTCCTCTCCTCTCCTCTCCTCTCCCATCCCCATCCCCATCCCCATCCCCATCCCCATCCCCATCCAGATGTTTAGAGATTCTTCAGTAGCTAGGTGGTAAGGGTTCAAAAAGAGCCTATTGAAATCAATAGTCTTGATTCAGCAGGTTCAAGCTTCACAGAAGACCTTAAAAACTGGCTTTTCTCCCAGTGTTGTGGGAGCCCTGTAATTCCCATTTTATATGTTGAAAAGCGTTGTTTTAATGTCAGCCTCCCTAGGAAAACAACTGCATAGGAAGACTGAAACTGCTTTTATTGAGATTAGCTAGAATTACAGAATCTGGCAAGTCTATGCTGTACCTCGTCCTCCTTTACTTCAGTGAATTAGGGAACCATCTGCCTGAGTCACTTCTGAGTATTAACTAGTGTTGGACTTAAAAAATGTTTTGCCTCCTTTTGCCTAGGCAACAAATTCTGCATATGTCTATCAAAGTCATCCTATTTACCCTTTACATTTAGAGCGTTGGGATTTGTTGGTTATTGTTTTTTTGGCATGTTGTTTTTTATTGTTTCTTTTATGTTTTAATCACTGATGGTGTGGGTTTCCCAGAGTTGTGGCATATGATGGTATTATGAGACAGATAAGCAAACAAATAAACAATTTTAATATTCTCTGGGACTGTAAACCCTAAGTAAACATTTGACCATGCTTTAATATGACTGATACTTCAGGTTTTGTAGCATTGTGCTTCTTAGACCAAATTCTATATATTTTTTTATAATCTGCATTAATTGGAACAATGCTGAACAAAATAGTAAGAATGTATTGCTTTCCACTATAAGAATATGATGAAAACTGTAGCTCTGCGTATCTTAGCCTGTGAAATCTGAGTTGAGGCAAGGGGCCCTTGTTGTGCATCTGTGAAGTGTCAAAGAATTCAGCTAATCACTATATTACAAAAACAATCTCTTGATGGCTTTGGAAACCATCTCTGCATATCAATACACTTGCTCTTTGTCTATAACTATCCTTATTCTGCTGCAATGCTACTGAAGTTAATGACTCTGCCTCAAAATCAGTGGATTAAATTTGTACCAGAAAGGGGTGGCAGAGAAGAATTAGGCATTGACAGTTGAAAACCAGATGCTAGGTATTTGGACAAGATGAAATCAGAGAAGCAAGCTGAGTAAATCTGCTCTGTGTATAGAAGGGTGAAGTTTTCTCTGGGTACACACACACACACACACACACACACACACACACACATACACAGACGGAAAAAATGAAGGAGGAAAATATAATTGGCTAAAAGTGTATGGTTTTTCAAAGCTGAAAAATTCTTGTTGGTTGACTTTAAATTGGTCAATTTTATAAAAGCTGAACAGTTGAGTTTAGAGATTTGCTACTTCAGTTTTTAGCCCTTAACTTGCAACTCACATAAGCTAAACTTCATTGAAATTTCTGACTCCCTCCTAAAGCTATGGACAGCAAACTTTTTCTCTGCTTATCCATATCACATACAGTTTAGTGTGCCTCCCTAATATCCTGTAAATTAGTTGCCCGTGATATAGAGATCTTCTTTTAATCCATTTTATTTCTGCACACAGTATGTTCTTCAGCATTAGCAGATAAATGTCTTTGTAAGCATCTATGGAGATTCTCAGTCATCCAGTCATGATTGCCCCAAAGGTGCTTTTTCAAAAGGCAACTGGATTTTGTTTTTCCTTGAAGATGTTTCACTTCTCATCCAACAAGCTTCTTCAGTTCTGAAGTTCTGTTTCAGAAGCTTCTGAAGAACTGAAGATGCTTCTTGGATGAGAAGTGAAACGTCTTCAAGGAAAAACAAAATCCAGGTGCCTTTTGAAAATGCACCTTTGGCACTATCTTCATAAGCCTTGTTTGAGAACTGCTAATCTATAACAGCAACAATAGATTGAATAGCTTTGGTTGAGAATGAAGAGTAATCTAAATTTCAAGCACCTTATCCTTGAAAGTATCAGCCAGCATATCCTGGGTCGTGCCACTTTTTTCATATGTTTTAGGTTACCAATTGAAGAGCCAATTGTCAACTATCAAATCAATCTGATCTAGAAGCTTATATAATTTAATAATATTTTGAGAAACTTTAAAATTAAAGAGATCCAGTAAGACAAAGCTTTCTGAGGATTATATTATTTTCTCAGATTTGTTTTAAAAATTATACATGGTTGTTTAATCCTCTTTCTAGATTAATTGAGCAAGAAAGTAAGCTTTCAAGATAATAAATAATTGATCAAAATAGATCAGAGAGAGAAATCCCATAATTTACGATGACACTGATTTTTTTCAAAAAATAAAATTCAAGACAAATTTAATAGTTACTCCTTAGGGAAAAAAAAAGGATTTTGAAAATGTTGAGTGCAGTATTCCACTGGTTCCTTCCTGGTATTGTTGCTATGTTTTATTTATGGTTTATCAGAGTAATTTC
Source organism: Arizona elegans (assembly GCA_022577455.1). Lineage (NCBI taxonomy): Eukaryota > Metazoa > Chordata > Lepidosauria > Squamata > Colubridae > Arizona > Arizona elegans. The sequence goes on from JAKOOJ010000005.1 coordinate 20,238,779, forward strand.
TACCCTGCCTTTCTGCCCACCCAGACAAGAATAGAGAGTCTGGAATCAATATAACTTAAATTAGTTAGGATGACAAACTAAATCCACTTTCTTCAATGGGCCTGAGTTATTTTTTCACAGTGATCAGAAGTCTAGCAGCAGTTACCAAAATAGTCATACTCTTCCATTTTTGCAAAAGCAGCCCCTTTATTATATATATATATATATATATATATATATATATATATATATATATATATATATATATATATATATATTGTGTGTGTGTGTATGTGTGTGTGTGTGTATATATATATATATATACACACACATACACACATAAGAGAAATGCACATAAAACCTACGAAAAAGAAAGAAAAGCATATGTATGTATGTATGTATGTATGTATGTATGTATTTCTGTTTAGCCAGGTTCTTCCTACGTAAACCAAGATTTTTCTGCAGCCCTAGTTCAGTGAAATCCCAATCCACTAGTTCCTAGGCTTTTTTTCTCCAGCAGCCAGCAAGCTCCGTGCTGCCCATTGGGAGACTAAGTTTACGTAGGAAGAACCTGGCTAAAGAGAAATACACATAAAGACCTACAAAAAGAAAAGAAAAAACACACACGAGTGCGCGTGCGTGCGCGCGCACACACACACACACACATATAAAGTGGCTAATGATGCAGCTGTGGTCACACAGAAAGCAGACTCAAACCCACACTACTGATGAGGCACGACCACGGACCAGAAGCCAGACCACAGCTGCATCATTAGCCACTTTAAACCCCTCCAATCCATACATGAAGCAGACTGACACCCACCATGAAGAGGTGGCACAGCCACGAACACAAAGCCAAACAACAGCAACACAGCTCACCAGCTCAAATCCCCCTGCTACTCAGACTAACCCGAGCACAACCAAGCCCCCACCTAAACAGAATACACACCCATCCAATCAGAGCACAGTCAATCCCCCATCCAATCAGAGCACAGCCAAACCCCCAACCAATCAGAACACACCTCCACCCAATCAGAACACAGCCAAGCTCCCACCCAATCAGTTCACACCCCCACTGGCAGTTAAAAGGAAGAAACAGCTGCGATCACACACATTGCTCCTAGAAGCACGAAGCCGAAGACACCAGCCTGAAGATGACGAATGAGACTTCGTCGAAACGTTGCCAAGACACCTCCAATTTTACACAGGAGAAAACCTGAATAACCAAAGACCTACATACAAACACTCGCGAAAACCTCAGAAAACAAATATATATATATATATATATATATATATATATATATATATATATACACACACACACACACACACACACACACACACACACACACACACATATAAAAAGCTGGGATTTTAAATATTTTAACCAACTTATTTATAATGACGTGGGGAAAACACCCGAGATTTTAATTTTTTGCATACGCACACCCGCGAAAACTTAAGAAGACACACACACACACACACACACATATATAAAATATTAAGGGTTTTTTTGCTAGAAATTGTCTATATATAGGTGCTTTATTTGAAAGTAAAATATTCATTGGAATTCTTGTGCTGTAAGTTTAACCTTCCTTCTAATCAGTATTACTAATCAGAGCATTGAGTTATTTCTTTGTAGAACTATTTCTTGTCCAGATTGCTAAAGGAGAGATCTGAGATGATCAGTTCTGATTAAATCTGGACCTAGCTGGTAAATGTTAAAGGTGATTAAATAATAATCACATTCTTCAACAAAACCAATTGTTTAACCCGACTTGCAGCAAAAGAAAGTTATATTATTGTCTCCAGAAACAGTATCTCTGAAATAAAACAAATTATGCTGCTCACATAGAGGGAGAAGGGAAGTCATGTTTTGACACCATCTTCCCAAGCTTTTAACTTTTAGCTGACTTTGTCTTGATTTTACTGTCAAGTTCGCTCTTTTGTATTGGATTTTAATGAATTTTAATTTAATAATTTGACTTTAAGGGTTTATAGAAGCAGAAAGGCAGAATACATATTTAACAATAAAGAAGATAAAATAAATATTGGGTTTATGTAAAATCTCAAGTTAGTTCCCTGTTGGTTAAGATGAAGTCACATTTAACAAAATTGTTACCTAATCTAGTGACAGGTATGTACAACTTCTCTTTTATTCTAAATCAGAAAGACCTGCTGATAATTTGTGTTTCTGATAATTTACACCCAATGAAACATGTAAGAAGTAGAGATAAACAATAATAAATAATGTAATTGATAAGATTGGTCCAGTTTTTAAAGATGCATTTTTTAAAATTATCATTAGACTCTGGTATGCTTGGTTAGACACAGGACAAGAGAAACAACAATCTTTTAAGACTCTCAAATAGTTTGGATCCTATTTAAATTTACCACAATGCCCTGGATTGACCTTACACAGGTGAACTGAGAAGACGTTTAAATGGAAAATGGGTCGCCATTCACACAGCATGGTTTTGGCTGTTTCCTCAAGAATCCTGGCATTTAGCTGAAGCCAATATGTAGGTATCCTTCCCCATATTTCTGTGGTGCATGAAAGGAAAAGAATAGAATCCATGTACCTGTCTTGGTAAGATGAGTTTTAGGACAATATGCATTATTTGTACAAGTGGGACCCAAAAATGTTGCAGTTGACTTCATGCTATTTTGCTCATACATTGAAGTAATAAACTATTGACCCATTAACATGTAAGATAGCAGAACACAGTATTAGAAAATGATATATTTAAATGAGTGGAAAAACAGCTCAACCACTTAAATGTTATGTAAATGGTAGAATTAGGATTTTAAACATTTTATTCCCAACCGTGTTAAGCTGGCCTCAACTGCATCCGTATTTCCTTCTTCCATTGTTGCTTTATCTACTTGAAGGCCAACGGAAAATGGTGTGAAAATGTCCAGCCAACTTTTCTTGAATTAACAGCTTGAGACTCAGGGTCTTGAACAATGAATGCTGGACTGCTGAACACATGAAACAAAAAAATGAAATTAACCAACAGTAGGAAACCACAGAACAGTTAAAGTGTTCAGTTGTTAGCTATTTGAAGGATTAACTTCTAAATCATGTAGAGGTCCCTTGATAGTTCAGGTAGTTGGGCACTCAAGGGTACATAAAAATACACTTTAAAGTAGAAAATGTATTTCTCTACCTATAAACTGGAGATTTATTGTTCTGCTGTGATATTTTTAATACCAGATTTTCTTGTCACTGTCTTTAGTATATAATCACAATTTTTCTTTAGCTTTCTGTGTTGGGCACAAAACAACATATCAATGATATCTTGAGGCAGATATTTCCAAAGCAAACATATTTAAACAAGATAGGATACATGTAAACATAAAGTCCTGTATGATATGCAGTCTGATTCTGGGCAGCTATTCTTAGAAATAAGTCTCTGTTAAGTTGGTCAGGCCATTTTGTTAAAGTTATCAGTATGTACCACATATTTTATTAGTTGAAATATTAATTACTGCTTATATTCAGTGAACATTTTTATTCATAAATATTCATTAAATTCAAAAACACATTACCGAAGTAGTTTCAACATTTATGTGGTAACGTCATTTGCCATCACTGCACAAATGATATAAATGGCAACAGAAATTTAGTCCATTTCATATGACAACTATTGTATTAAGATCTAATAAACTGAGATTTCACTATATACAGAAAGAGATGGGGCAGGAGGAGGCGTATATGTTTATTGATTTTCTATGTAGCTGTCCCCAAGCATTAAAAAATAAAAAATGGGGGGAAAAACTTACCTGTAACACAAAGATACTGTGTGAGAATAAATATCTTAGCTCTTGTTACCACCGCTTGTAAACAATATCGTGGTCAAAGCCAATTTCTGGAGGATCTTTACTCAGTGAAGAAACAGTTTAAAGCAGAATTTCATAATTTAAACTGGGTCCAAAAGATGATTCAAAAGACATGAAGCTAGGAATCAAAGTGTGTTCTAGCGCAACCTGGCATTTTGGAGTTTGTGTATTTGTGGATGTATAGAAACAAATGTCATGAATTTGTGGCATACTCCTTTTGATGGAGTTTTGTTTAATCCAAACAACTGATTTAATAATTAGAATTGATAGGTTTTATGAGAACCATTTATCTCCTTTCTGCAAATGGAATGCACCTGACAGAAGGTTCTTCTTTCCTTTGCCTAATGTAGACATTATCACGGAACATCAATCATGCACCGGTGTCATATTGATTTAATTTTTGCAGAAGTGTTTAGGCATTTGGGAAAGGAAAATAAAAAGGAGGGAAAGAAAACCAAATAATAGACAAAAAAGAAAAGGAGAAAAGAGGAGAAGTGGAACCATCAAGAAAAAGGAAAAGGAAAGCTAAACAAATAAAGTGCAAACAGAGAGTGACAAGCACACTCAGTCCTTGGATTGGTTATGGATGAGACGACAAGTATATGATGAAATTAATGACCCTCTGTCAACTTTTTAGATCTCACTTTTAAAGAGAATGGACCAAAAATCAATAGCCCCCAAACCACAAGTACTCCAGTGAACCAGTCTTTCATTTATCTTACTGCTGGCCCTCATATAGAAAGTGCAGTGAAGCACAGCATAGAACTTTCATTGGTAGTCCTCATTATAAGCAATGTTGGAACACTATGACTAAAGGTCAGAGGTGTACCATTGTGCTCCTCTAAGATATACCTCTTTGAAAACATCAAGATTTTGGCTTTTAACTTATCTATAACCCACATAAGCTTTTTAAAAATTAGATAGATAGATAGATAGATAGATAGATAGATAGAGAGAGGGAGAGGGATATAATGTGTGTGTGTGTGTGTGTGTGAACAGATTAGTACTTTGACTTGTCAAGTCTCCAGATGTGTTTTCTATATGTGCATTGCGTTTGTGATTTTCAGAACTTCCTACACTGTTGCACAGAGATGTGCTTCTAAATAAATCCTGAACAATAAGCACACTCCTAGAAAGCATTTTTTTTAAAATAAAGATAAGCAAACTGTACTTCTGAAGAGCTTTCTCTCCCTTCCATGTTCAAAATCTTTATCTATGAAAATGGATATGAGGTTTTGCAGTAGTAGCTTTAATCATGATCATTCATAACGTTTCTGGACATTCTGCATCCAGTTTTGGTTGCCATGATGTAAAAAAGATGTGGAGACTCTAGAAAGAGTGCAGAGAAGAGCAACAAATGATTGGGGACTGAAGGCTAAAACATATGAAGAACGGGGTATATCTAGTTTAATGAACAGAAGGACTAGGGGAGACATAATAGCAGTGTTTCAATATCTCAGGGGCTGCCACAAAGAAGAGGGAGTCAAACTATTCTCCTAAGCACCTGAGGGCAGGACAAGAAGCAATGGGTGGAAACTAATCAAGGAGAGAAGCAAACTAGAATGAAGAAGAAATTTCCAGACAGTTAGAACAATTAACCAGTGGACCAACTTGCCTCCAGAAGTTGTGAATGCTCTAACACTGGAAGTTTTAAAGAAGATGTTGGATAATAATTTGTCTGAAGTGGTGTAGGGTTTCCTGCCTGGGCAGGGGGTTGGACTAGAAGACTTCCAAGGTCCCTTCCAACTATTCTATTCTATTCTATTCTATTCTATTCTATTCTATTCTATTCTATTCTATTCTATTCTATTCTATTCTATTCTATTCTATTCTATTCTCATCCCCTATTCAAATTGAAAGCCCAGGTTTATGCAACAGTATAACTGAGATCGCTATCCCTTTTCAGCACTGTAGAAAGAAATGGATGAATTAATACACAACATTTACCCATCCAACTGCCATCTTTTCTCTTCCCAGACGATTGCCTTTTCAAGATTAGACTCTTATCTCCAATAGCAAAAATGCTATCTTTATATTTCTCTACTTCAGCCTAGCTCTAACATAAAATTGAGTCAACATGTCTACTGAACATGGTACTTCTCAAAACATTATCTCTTGTCTTTTTCCAGTGGCACCACGGAGATAGTCTCTCGTGTTCAAACTGATTGGCTTGATGGAAGCCATTCTGCACTTAAAACTCTGCCCCTTCCCCCCAAGTTTGAATCAAGTCAAACATCTGGTATACAGAGGGGAGTTTGTTTAAATGAATTCAAGATTGCCCTGAATCTTGTTAGAAATAGGTATTTGTGATATGGCATTGTAAATACTTAATTCTAAAAATAAACAACATTATCTGTACAACCATCACTTAATGATCGAAGATCGCTTCAATGAGTTCTGTATGTACATGGTATATTTGGTAAAAGACGCTCATAATACTACTATTATTGGACATGGTGTCCAGCACATAAACAAACAACTATTCAGATATATGTATGCCACTTTTAGAAACATTTGGCAATCCATTTTCTCTCTGAAGTCGTGTTTTCTTGGTAAAAGTGTTGAATAGCCAAGGGATCTTTTCTAGCTTTCTTTAATTTGCAGAACATCCTGATGTGCTTACAAGCAGCACCATGGTCTTTGCAACAAAGGTTTCTTCCTTTGTCTACCCTTTTGTGGACTGACTATTGTGGATGATGCCATTAGGCATAAACTTCATGATATCACTTTCTCTGTAGCCGTCTGGGACTTGAGAAGATGTCAGATGCCTCAACAGTCCTTCCTATCCCCTGACAGCCTCTTAAATTCACTGACATCTTCTTTGCCAAAATAGATTGAGACATCAACGTTCTGGAAACTAAAATCAATGGATCAGTTGGTTGGTTAAAAAACAAAGTCTTCTTTTAATTTCCAAATATACAGTATATATTGCTGAATATGCAAGTACAATTCTCCTATAGGAGATAACGGCTGTAGGTTTAAAACATTTGTGTTTGTAGAGTGGTGGTGGTGATAGTTTTTGCTTCCATTGATGGATGTTTGATCAATTATGTTTGGTATTAAAGGAAATAATGCACCAATGGTTGAATAGCACAGGTGTGGAAAGAGAGTTTCAAATTCTTCGAAAGCTTTCATCTATCAATCTCATAGAATTCTTTTTTAATTTAATAAAACAATGGCTTATGTATCCATTGGTGTACAGTTGATCTAATCGCCTCTATTTTAATTGGGTGAAAATTAAATTCAGACAGGATTAATGGGACCTAACATTGTCCTTTTTTAAAAAAAAAACAAAAAGTATGTCAACACATATTCAAAGACAGACAACAACAATCTATGGATTGTATCTATGCAGCTTGCTTCCTTGATGAATAGCCCCAAAACTTACAGTAGTTCTTTAATAAGATGAATGATTGGATAGGAGGATGGTTCAACTTGACATTCCTTCTCCTCTTGGCCATTTAATAGTGAAGATTGCCACCTTTGAACGGCAAGCAATGTTAGGGACCGAAGGAGGATAGATGTCCTTGCCTGTTCCCACATTCCTCCATCCTTCTTCATTCAATCACTGAGATTTTTCTTTCAGTGTGTACTGTAGGTATGTAGGAAGAAGGATGTCAATATATGTGGGAAACAGTGACGATTAATATTAGGACAGTGAGGGAAGAAAGGGACATAAAATGAAATGCAACTTGAATGTGTCTCTAGATACACCCTTAGGTCCAAGGACTGGTCCCTGAACTATGTTTCAAAGGCCTTTCATCATATTAAACTTTATTTGCTGGAAACCTTACATACATACTGTATGTATTTTGTCTCTGTCTCTTAGGAAAGCATTTTCTTTATTTCTTACTGACAACAGTGGACTCCTCTGTCTTTTTCATTTTCTGGAGGCACCATCTTTTCTTGCAATATATTTCCACATCAAGGCTGGACACTCACCCCCCCCACCAATCTTCTATTGAAAAATTTAGACCCATGGCTGGGGTAATCAAAAAGACCCATAAAGTGTCTCTGGCTGTAGGAGGTGATGTGGGATAGAACGGGAATGAGATATAAAAATGAATCATGAGGTGAGACAGTATTGCTTGTGTAATAGCTTTGAAATCTGATGTCTAGGAAGGTGGAATGTATGGCAACTTACTGAGAGGACAGCAAGCTGGAGTTTAACAGACATAGCATCTGTAAACAACTTGGGTGCAACTGCAGCCCAGATTACCATGCAAGCTTCCTAGCTAATGTGAATGTCTTTGGTTAAAACCTGGTTTAAAGAAGGTTTTATTTTAATACAGGAAGATGCCTGAAGTATAAAGAATGGTTAAGTGAGTTGGACCCAATCAATCTTGGTTTGTTTCAGCACTACATCTTTAGCTGCTGAAGGTTAAAAAAAAAACAAAAAACCTCTCGCTGCTAGCTCATAACCTGAGTGTTAAAACTGATGTCCTTCCCATTAGGGCCTCTAAACTCATTAGCACACAGCAATTTATCCTCTTTTATTTCTTCTCAATTATCCTATCATCCATTGTATCTGGATCTGATTACCCTTTCGCAGAGTCAAACATTATCTTGTAAATCATTTGCTTTAAGTCTAAGCCGGCCGTTGCATTGCCCAGGATTTGCTTAGGCAGGTAATAAATCAATTAGCATTAAACTAGTGGCATCATCAATTTTCTTTCCTCGGGACAGGGGGGAGGGGGAAGGAAGGGAGGGGAGTATTTGAACTTTGCTTCATCTAAAGTAAATTTCTTCCCACTGTCAGAATAGATATTTCAGTGGTGTGGGCTTTTTTGTTTTTGTTTTAATTGAATTGTGAATGACATCTTAGCAATTCATTAATTGTGATTATTTATTATTGATGTAGTTATCATTGAGCTTGAGAGTCAGATCTTTTGATAGGATCTCTTAAGAACTGAATTTGGCTTCTCTATAACTCATATCAAAAATAAATCTGCATCCCCCTCAAATCCCAGCCGACTTTGTTATCAAATTTCTGTGGTACAGTTGCACCCTAAATTTGAGAGGGGATGCATACATAGACACACAACCTGGTTTAGATGCCTAAAATTTATCCTCTCCAAAAAGAAAGAAAGAAAGGTAGAAATGAGGATACGCAGGCCCTGCCTAGATATAATATAGTTTTGCTTATTTTCCATTACTTTCAGCTCACCAAAATACATTAAGGTTGCCATCTCTGCTTTATACTATGATATTTTCAGAAAATTGTATAATTGTGAAAATGTATAAATGCTAACATGCAAACAACAATGAAAGATTTGCTGCATTTATGCACCTTGATAATAATCATGCAGTTACCTGAAAAGATACTTGTAATGTGAATATTTGACATGGAATGCTGAACAACTGATTATTAAATGTGTGATAGTTATTTTGATTGGATCAATACAACTAGAATAATAGCATTTGGTAAGATGGAAGAGGGCATAGTTTTGAGCCTCTGTCTGGTGTTTGTTTAAAAAAAAAACAGGAGAGGCATAATATATTTTTAAAAGCAAGACTTTACAGAGCCATAAGTGTACAGTTCATTGCCTTATAATCAAGGAATGTTATTGACTTTACACTGTCATAAGAGAAATACTATATAATGTGGTAATTGTGAGTTTGTAAATCCCATGAGTACAGTACTATTTTTGCTTGCAAGCTGCTGTGAAAATCTGAACACCACTCAGGAAATAGGAATATTTAACTTCAATTTTGGGATCAGCTATCACCTTTCTAAAGCCAGATCTTTCAATGAAATTAAATAGAGTATTTATGGCAGCAAGTTATTATTTGAAGGGCATATATAATATAAGATGTATATAAGAAATAGATTTTTGCCTTATGTAAAAGAGCACCTGAGGAACCAAGGGACACCATAAGAAACCTTGCTAAAACCAAAACCAAACCCTCAAAACGTTTCTAAAATTTCAAAGAAATTAAAGATTGAAATACCTTTCAGAACATGCTGACACGAAAGCCAAAAAAAGATGAAGGATTAAAGCCTTAGGCAATAAGAAGTGGGTATGATGACCAAACGCAGACTTCCACCAACAAACGAGAAAAGGTATAGAAAGATATTTCAATCAAGAATGTCAATAAATATATGTCAGCAAGTGGAAGGAAATAAACAAGGAGATGCTTTAATAAGATCAGGGAAATCAGAGAAACGCAGCTAAGAGAAAAATACCCAGGGCTAATCATAGAAATGACTGAATGTATTTAGGAACTGACTCCACTAGAAAGCTGTTAAATAAGGGAACGCTAGGCACAGGTGAAATACCTACTGAATTATTTATATACGCAGGAGAGGAAGCTGTTGAAGTGTTAACAGCTGTATGTCAACTAATATGGAGAACAGTTTGTGGGAAGAAAGGTCTTAAAATGAGGCAAAATTCACTTAACAACTGTCTTGCTTAGCAACACGAATTTTAGGCTCAGTTGTGGTGGCAAGTTAAGGACTATCTGTGCTCTTATTAGTTTTCTGTGCTTTAGGCAGTGGTGGGTTGTTCCTGGTTCTGTCTGGTTCTTGAGAACCGGTAGTAAAAGCAGCAGGAGGCTCCGCCCACCTGCCCGGACATAATAAGGTACGATCTGCGCATGTGCAGAAGCATCTGTGCAGAAGCACACGCGTGCACACTAGCAAACTGAGCACTCCCGTTGCAAACTGGTAGTAAAGGTAATTACAACCCACCCCTGGCTTTAGGGTTGTTGACTATACGGTAAGTCATCCCACAAACCAAAAGATAATACAAATTCAGGAGAGAAGGATTTATTCTTCTTGACATAAAACTGCAAAAACAAAATCTGATTATGAGAAGATTTTCTTTTAAAAGAACAACCCTACAGTTTGTTTCAAATGCAAAACCTTTCCTTGGACTCATAAAGGTCATTCGTTGAACAGCTTCCTTTAAGCACATGACAAATTATTCTCTTAGCTGGCAGAGTAAGTGATATATAAGCCCTTTAATTATAAAATTGCATTTAATATCTTGAGGCATTCAAAACAGTGCCTAAGTATCTTATACATTTAATTCCAAGTAAAGGTTGACATAAATTAAACCATCACCCAGAACAGACCACCTCACAGTGACCATGATTTGCTTGGCAAACCTGTAAATAAAAGCTAGACATGAGTAAAACGCAGGAGAATAGAAGGATAGTTCCAGTGTGAAATGAAAGAAATCTCTTTAAAGAGTTTATGAGCCATTTTTAGGAATATAAGAAAGGAAGCATGGCATTCAGACAAGTGAGCCATCAATAAACACATAGAGATAAATCACATTTACAGTTCATTCAAAAGAGACAACCAAAACTTAAGAAGGAAACAAAAAGACTGCAACACATCCTCTCCAACAGCCCACCTTCATATAAACAGGAATGACACACAGACAAACAATCAGGTAGAAAACAATACCCTAATTAAAGAACCACCAAGAGCAAAAGGACACCCCCATCAAAACTGGCAGGGAAAGCTACTTTTTATGAATATGCAGCAAATCCCACACTAATGATCTTACGTAGTTGAATAATGATACATCTGCAAGCAAACAACCAAGTTTGGAGAGCATCAAGAATGCCATCATATAATAAATGCCATAATGAGTGTAGCCAATAGTGATCTGTTGCCTTGATAACTATATTATGTTTATATAGTGGCAATATAATCCTTCTTCAAGCAATGGGGGCCTTTTTTTTCTCTTCAGGACTACCTGGTGGGGCCAGAACTATCTGGAACTATCTATATCCGAACCAGATACTGAGTTATGTCATTCCATTTTGAGACATAATCACAAGGCTTTGATGCCGGGAAGTCTGCAGTACATGGTCAAAAAAATCAAGATGGCAATATTTGAAGCTCTGCTTGTTTTTTGCATGTGACATGCTTTAATCACATTGTTATGTTTGTGTCATCTTGATGGTTTTTTTTACCACACCCAATGGACATCCTGATGATTATTGTCTGCAACCGATTGGCCACAAGTTTTGTGCCATAGAAACATTTCTAGCTGTGTTGTGTTTTTCTGGATTCTATTATTTTTATTATTATTTTTATTATTATTATTATTATTATTATTATTATTATTATTATTATTATTAAATTGTTTACCATTATAATTAAAATAGGATTTAAGGTTCTCAGATACACACTATAAGAAAAAAACATGTTTGTTATTGCAGTGCCAGGATGCAAGGAGTGTGCAGGTTTACAATCAGCAAGATGGCAGAAGGAATATTGTGATGCGCACCCCGCCCCCTTAGTAAATCCAAATTTTGCACATTCAAAGAGCCTTGCAACACACTGCTCTGTTTCCTCTCTCGCAGATTTGAATGATCAACCCCATGGATACCATGACTTACCATCCCTTTCTTGCTTTCTTGGTAAAATTTCTTTAAAGAAGATCTGTAACATAGTGAGAAATATTGGGCAATGTTTATGATGTTGCCTCAGAGGCTGGGATACTGTGGAAGCCGAGGACAGAATGCTATGTATGTGTTGCAGTTTGCCAGTGGCCTGCGGAGCTGGCAGCAGAGTTGGACAGTGAGGAGGTTGGGCAGAACATGGGCCAGTCCTGGAGTCTGGGGAAGGGTCGGACGAGGGCTCTGCGTCAGAGGCAGAGAAAGGGCCATCTGTGAGGTAAGTGCTGCCTCCGGAGCCTCCAGAGTTGGACCTCAGCGAGGCAGAGGAACAGGGGGAGCCTGTTCCCACTGTGCGCATACGTAGAGCTGCCAGAGGCAAGAACAGTTAAAACAAAAGGAATGACTCGGGAGTAGGGCTTGGAGATGATTGGCCCCTCCCATAGGACTTAAAAGAGGAGCAAAGGCAGGTGGGCTTTTGCAGGAAGCAACGTTGTTAATTCTGTTCAGTTTAAAGTCTGAAGCTCTGTTTGATTCTGGACTCTGTGTGGCTTTGCCAATTAGGTCTTTGGCGGCGTGTCAAGGGAGATAAAGGTGGGTGATTTTAGCCTTATCCCAAAGGACTCTTTACAACTATTTGGGACTCATCTGTGAATGAACAGAATTGACAGCTGTTGCAATAAAAGTGGTTTTGGGACTACTCATATGTTTTACTCAGGAAGCCTAGGTCAGAACAGTATGTTTCCTGGTGTTCTGAACTAAAAAGTGGGCTGTCGTGTACATTAAAAAGAAATTGGAAAAAAAAAGGTCATCCATAAAAAAAACAAAAAGAAAAGATTATGGAAAGGGGGGCAGGGGACAGAAAGAAGAAAAAAATTAAATTTATTGGATAAAGATTTATGGAGTTATAGTTCATGATTTTATTCTGTAGAGAATTTCTCTTGAATCAGTTTCAGGTATATTAGGTTTGTAAGTTAAGTAAATGTGTAGCTGAATCTTTGAAATATAATTGATTGATAAAATGACCCTGGTAAGATAAAAAGATAGAAATAATTTATAACTGATGAATAAATTAAAAGAGAGGCTCAGAGGGTGTCCAAGCAGTGTCTTGGATAAGATTTTTAAACTCGATTCTGCTTTCAACCTTATTTACCACCAGGCCATCTTGCCATAAGCTTTTTACTTCTGACAGGTCTGAATTATGACCATTGGGGGATCCTATCTCATTAACTGAAATGGAAGGATAAAACATCAAACAATCGTAAAAATCATCTGGCACTGGGAAATGATTTAGGAACTCAGGAGCAGCTGCCAAACAGCTTAGAAGGTTAATAATAGTAATAATAATAATACATCCTGAGATGATACCTTTAACACCATCCAACAAGAAGGACTCAATTGGTAGATAAAAATGCCAAATTCAGTCTAAACATCTGGCTGACTGTGCAACATACCATAATAATAATTGCACATTGACAAAATTTCCATCTGTCAACTATAAGAGCACTCTGCTTGAATCCATATATATAATATGATGATACATTACAACATCCTAGGTTCTTGGAAAGAACACCAGCTAAAGAGCTTGCAATTATGATTTTATATTTTTTGTATTTTATATTTTGTGAATACAATAATAATAATTACCTTACTAAAAAAAGCAGCTTTACTTGGAATAGCTTGCATCCTGTAACAAAGACCTTCAAGTAGAAGTAGAATGACTGCAAAAGAAAGCAAAGATAGTACCTATAGTAATAGGCAATCCCAAAACATCTGGACACCTTCAGCATTGACAAAAATCACCCCCAGTTCATTGAAAAAGGCAGTTTTACTTGGAATAGCTTTCACCCTGCAACAATATCTTTAACACCATCAAAAAACAACAACTGCCTATCCTAGATCCTTGGGAAGGACTTGATAGGTGGACAAAAATGCCAGATCCAGTCTAAACACTTGGCTGACTATGTGATCAACCTTAATAATAAATAATAATATATGAATAGAGGAGAGAAAGTTTGAATCCTACCATCTGCTTCTTCCGCATTACAGATTCCTTGATATTATGAAGTGCCTTCATTTATGCAGAATAGGCCAGAGAGTCCATATATGATATTGATTATGCCTTAACCCCAATTTAGTAAAGTCGTACTCCTCCTTTTCTTAATCAGATAGTGCAGAGCCGTTTTCTGAAAACATCCTTAATGCCAAGACATATTTTATCCCTGAAGGCCGCGTGGCAGGTGATATTGTTTTATCTCACTGCCTTTTGTGGCACCGAGCCCAGTCTGAAGAAGCGAAGACCTGATGGGCTCTTCCTCCACTGTTTTCATTCTGCAATTCAAAAACATACATCTTTATCAAGCTGTTATTGTCAGACAACATTAGATAATTAATAGGCCATTTGTCAGCCTGCGAAAAATGTGTTAAAATCCCAAACACAATCAGGATAAATATAGTTGCCTGATCTCAGAGGAATTTCTCTCCCTCCTCCCTCCTCCCCCCAATCCTTCTGTCACACAGGCCTTGCAGGCACCTACTTATTACAAAATAAAGCTCATTATGAATTTTATCTAATAATTAATTAGCCCTTTCTATACATTGAGCATCCCCTGTGATTTCAAGTCACTTTAGAAATGAAATGGGAGCTTCGCTTTCCATCCTAGGCATTGTGTCTTGGGAATAAATCTCATCAAACTATCTGGTACTTACTTTTGAATAGACATGGATGTTGTTATTATTGCCTGGATGGTTTTACATATGAACATATAGTGTTATTCTAATTTTGTTAACATCGCAAGATACAATTTATGAATCAATTACTTAACGTCAAAGTCTATCTGACTATGCATTATAAAACAGACCTGAATGGCAACCATGAATATTAGTTCAGAAAAATAGGTAGTCCTTGGGTTACAAAGAATTGTCATCACCACGTGATTTGTCATCACCAAGTGACCATATGGCTTAGATTTGGCCATCCCAGGCAGTCCAAGAGGTGTGGGTTATTAACTGGCAAAGAGGTGGGAGTCTTAAGTAAGGACCTGGAGGTGCTCCAGAAAGGCAGTTGATGAGGGATAGGGGATGCAAGTGCAGGATCTGAGAGGGTTGAGTCAGGCTGCATAGAGGGCTGTGGAAGGACTGGGAGAGCTGGGACATGCTGGTGAAAGTCACAGGAAGTCAGAGGAAAGCTGGGGAGGAAAGGCGGAAGCTGTGTGCAAGGAAGGGGTTGCTGTAGGAGTGAGAAAAAATGGAGGCAACTTCCTGGAATGACTTGCAACTTTACACGTTGGCTTCTCCTTTGACTTTGCAGTGAAGGTGGCAAATTGCGATAACCAGATTGTGAATTGTTGTAATTATGAACCAGGCATCTGAGAGCCTGGATTGTGATTATGTGATTGTGGGTGCCACAATGGCCAGAATTTCAAGGACCTCTGATATGTCCATTTTTTTCAGCACCACTCTAAATTTCAGTGGTCACTGAACAAGTGGACAAGGCTAATAAGGACTATCGATGCATGTCAAATGTATGTATAATCATACTTTATTTTGGTTTTGGTTTTACCTGTTGAGTAGGTAAATTATTAAAATAATTTAAGGAAGATTTATTCATTAGTCAGGTTAAGATATACCAATATCATATGACCATAATCTATTAGATTGAGAGCAAGATTTCTCCACCTGTGGCATCTTTTCCTTTCTCTATGTGATATGATATTTTAGGTGCAGTACACACACACACACGCATCACACCTTTATTACTTTTATAAATAACTTATAAATAACTTCATTCTCCTATTCCCCTCCCTCCAAACAACCCTGTGAGGTAGGTTGGGCTGAGAAGAGTGACTGGTGCAAAGTCACCCAGCTGGCTTTCATAGCTAAGGCAGACTAGAAGTCCTTTTCTCCCAGTTACTAACCTGGTGCCTTAAGCACTAGACCAAACCAGCTCTCTATAATACATCTACAATACAGATATTTAAGCGTTCTTTTAGAATCGGCTTCCCTACATAGGCGAATTGATGGTGCAAAATCATGCAGATCAGAATAACAGCATGAGATAATCAAATGAAATAATTAAATAAAAATATTTGGAGCAAGTAAAACAATATTGCAATAACAGTGAGAAACATATCATTTCAGTACAAGAATAAAGTATTTTGCTCCTAACAGCACACAAGGACAGGGCTAAACTTATTTCCTTTGGAAGCTTTTTCTGGAAGTGTGGGAGTAAAAATCTTATTTTGGGGATTTGGCAGCCTAACAATCCTTAAGGGTACATAGAGCAGGATTTGATAAACATTTACCACTTTCCCCACTTTTACAAATTACAGAGGACTCCAAAAGAGCTTTTATTTGTATGGCTTATATTTATCAATATTTACCAAATTAAAAATTAAAATTGATCCATCCACAGAAAGTTTACTTACTGAATAATAACAATGGTAAATCCATTAGATACTAACTTAAATAAAATATCTTTCAGGAAAAAAACTTTTTAATAACCAAAAATAATAATAATAGAAGAGTGACATTTTAAAGTTTTTCAAATATCTTCATAATCTGGTAAAAACCTTTGATTTCACAGACCTCTGAGAAAGTCTTGGTCCTCAGACCACATTTTTAGAAACATTGGTTTAGAGAATAAGGTTTCTGATAACTTGGAAATTTCTTAACATGATTCTCATGACATCTGAATCAGGAAGCTCATTCATGAAACCTGGTAGAGTGGGTCAGCAAAAATAAAATAAAATAACACAATATACACAAAGTTAGGAAGAATATAACTTTTCAAAACTCATATCTTGCTTAAAGCAAGACAAAACAAACCTGAACTCAGGATATATAATGACCTCAGTATATTGAACAGTTGTGAGAGAATGCAGAATGTGAGTTCATTCATTCACTCTCATAATAGGAACAGAATATTTTAGATAGCATTGAGATAACATTGTGATAGAGTGGAGGGGTTACTTAGGGTTTTTCCTCTCTCTCTCTCTTTTTGGAATAAGAAAATAGCGAGGGAAGAATAATAGTATGAGGCCTGTTTAGAATTTGGCCCAGGTTAATTTAATGGGACTAGAATGGATCCATCAGGTCATGTTTTTAATCCTCATTCATTTCAATGTCTTTGGTGTTCTCTGAGTTTTGTTGTTTTCTTGCAGATGTTTCATTGCCCAAACTAGGTAACATCATCAGTATACCAGAGGTAGTATTCAGCAGTGTGAGAGATAAGTTATCTCAGGATTAGCTGTAACTATTGATTGGTTATCAGCTTGTAAATTTGAACTGGCCAATCATGCCGCAGTATTTGATTTCAAGTTTTTCCCAGGCTTTTTCCAATACTTGACATACTTGAAGTATATAAGGGAGGGCTTTTCCAGCCCAAATGAGACACACAGAGACAGGCTCACAGAGACGAAGAGAGAGACAGAGACTTGCATACGCCACAGAGCCTCCAGGGCTGAAGTCACTTCAATGGAGCAAAAGAGCTGAGTCACTGCCTTGCTCCCGAGGAAGCAGACAAAGGACCGAAAACTCCCTATGCTGAGGGAAGACTCCATGAAGAGCTGATGGATTTCGCTACGAGGAGAGCTTTTGGCTGTTGGTGTTTTCTTGTAGGCTTTGATTTTATGTGTTTTTATTAAAACAAATAGCTTCTCAAGACTCCTCTCTCGACTTGCATGCTTTAGTGCGTTTGTGTGCGCAATTGGATCATGGTCTATTGTGCACAGAACCTCCTTCACAAGCAGGTTCTGACTATTTCTGGAGAACCGGTAGCAGAAATTTTGAGTAGTTCGGAGAACCACCTCTGACTGGCCCCGCCCCCATCTATTCTCTGCTTCCCGAGTCCCAGATGATTGGGAGGAAATAAGGATTTTGCAGTAACCTTCTCCTGGAGTGGGATGGGAATGGAGATTTTACAGTATTCTTCCTCTGCGATGCCTGCCAAGCCACACCCACCAAGCCACGCCCACAGAACCAGTAGTAAAATTCTTTGAATCCCACCACTGCAGTGCACTGATGTTGTTACTAGTTTGGGTAATGAAACATCTGCAAGAAGACAACAAAACTCAGAGAGCACCAGGGACTCCTCATTTCAACCCCGAAGCTACAAATATTCTCCTCTATGGATTTCAAGGTCTCTCAGACCATCGAGCCTTAGGCCATTTAAAATTTTTAACAGAGAGAAATTCAAGGGGTGTGGGTGAGCTGCATCCATTCTTTCTATTTAGCTGCCAACTGATAGAATGCTCCCCCTTCCAGAATTCAGAAAGATTTGGTAACACCTTTTGAGACTAATAATTTTATTTAAGGCATAAGCTTTTGTGAGCTGCAGCTCACTCCATCAGGTGCACGGAGTGACTTGACTGATACGGGATTTGAAACATTCCCCCAATAATATATGCAGTCCCCACCTTACCGCAATTCTGTAAATAAATCAAGTTATTTTATTGCAACATGCTTTCATTCCCGGCTGACAGACGGTAGGTGCCTGTCTTGGGTTTCATTTGTGTGTATGTGTGTAGTACCTTTGAGTCAAACTTCTGATAACTATGTGGACAAATCTATGCAATTTTCTTGACAGCAGCTTTGGAAATGGTATGTCACTGGAACCGAAGAGGAAATAATGTGGCTTTCTAGCTTTGCTTTTTTGTGGACAATTTTTGTTTTTATTACTGATTTGAATTTAGATGGTGATGATAAGGATAGCAATGGAGATGATTTCGTTGTCGGGGGTGAGGTGATGTTGCATATCATTCAAGAGTCTTTTGCGATTGGGGTAGGTTATATTTACTGCAAAACAAACAATAGCGACATATTAAAGTATGAATTATCACTTGTGAGTGGTGATACTCATATCACATGATCCTTATACTTTGCACTGAATAGAAGTGGGGATGCTGGGTGAAAAAAGGATTGCATTTTCTCCCCGTTATGGAATAGGACCTCCTCCTTTTCAAATGAAAATTGCTAGCTGTCAGGTGTCCATATTCTTAACCCATGAAGTAAAATGCCTATTTTCCTTTCACAGTTGCCTTCATGATTCTTAAAGGTTGCTTCAGACAAGGGAACTAAAACATGGAAGAAAAAAAAAAAAGACAAAGCTGATATTAGAATTTTCAAACTCTGTACAGTCCAATCCTTTTAGATGGCAAGTAATATTTCTGATGAGTTGCGGTGGCTCAGTGACTAAGATGCTGAGCTTGGTCGGCAGTTCAGCTGTTCGAATCCCTAATGCCACGTAATGGGGTGAGCTCCTGTTACTTTTTCCAGCTTCTGCCAACCTAGCAGTTCGAAAGCACATAAAAAATGCAAGTAGAAAAATAGGGACCACCTTTGGTGGGAAGGTAACAGCGTTCGTGCGCCTTTGGCATTTACTCATGCCAGCCACATGACCACGGAGACATCTTCGGACAGCGCTGGCTCTTCAGCTTTGAAATGGAGATGAGCACCACCCCCTAGAGTCGGGAACGACTAGCACATATGGGCGAGGGGAACCTTTACCTTAATATTTCTGCATGGGACTGCTTCCCATCTCAGTTCTTCAAAACTCAAAAATTAGTTATCGTAGAAGAGGGCTGACTTCTACCTAAGAACTAAATGCTAATATTTTAACATGTTGACTGTTCCTGTAGAAGTCATGTATGCAATTCATATGGTAGTATGGGAAAAGTACAGCTGTAGCTCAGTGGTAAAGTTAATCAACGATATGAGGAATTATACGAGAATTTCAACAAAGTTTAGGAGGCTTCACAGCAAAAAGTCCCTCGAATCAACAAGTAAGTTTGGGAAGTTATGCGGTAACTAAGTTTTTTAAAAAAATAACTTTAGACTACATCAAGATTCCATTACTGAAATTTGGAAGTTGTTTGTTGAATTAGTCACATGATTATCCACTTTTATTTATAAAGATAGGCTAGAACACAGGTGTATTAAGATTCTATGACTTACATTCTGTAACTCATAAGTCACCCAAATGAAGAAAAGGATTGAGAAGATTTACAAGTAAAAAGACATGGGAAAAACAAAAGATTTGGCCCCCAGTGAAGACAAACCTGGCTAAACAGTGTGGACAATTCTAAGCTAGATGGACCAAACAAGGGATTTCCTAAAGTTTGGCACAAATTTTGTGAGATGAATAGATTTGTGGTGCAAGCACCACAAATTTCAGAAGCATCTGACCGATTCTGAAATTCTGAATGGTGGACTGGCTGGAATATCTTGCTCTGAAATGAAGGCAGCTCTCTAGAAGTCCTGTACTTTTGAACTGATGATGAATCCAGCAACAGTGAGCCAAAGATACAGATTGATGTTCACCGTAATAGAATGTCCTCTTCTAGAGAATCAAATGACTCTCTTGGCTTGGAATTTCTTCCTGGGCATGTCAGAAGAATGGCATGTCTATATTTGTACTGCCAGCCTCCCATTCTTAAGGGTGACCTTAAATTTATCTTGGCATTGAGTTTGAGCTGGAAAGATGTGCTTGTCCCAAGAAAGAGAATATTTTTGAGAAATAACTTGGTTTATTTTTGACTCTGCAAGAGGATGTAATACAGGGGGGAGGAAAGTTAAAAGAAAATCTCATCCTTCCTGAGGAGTATTGTGTCTATGCACTTAGTACATAGTGTCTTCAATTCATGGCGTTTAAAATAACTTTCAAATATCTTTTATTGTAATGAACATTACTTCTTGCCAGAGACTATTCCTGGCTAGTTATTTTAAATAAATATATGCCTTTTGGCTTCCTTCATTACTTCTAAAGTTCCTGTCTGTATTTCTCTCTCTTTTCTGCCTGACCTTACAAAGTTTTTGCTTATTTTCAGGCTTTCATCTTGTTCACTTCTTCTGAACTACTTTCCCGCCCCAACTTTCTTTCCCAAATGCTAATTCTTCCATCTCTAGATTTGTCTTCCTGGTATGCTTCTTTCTCCTCCTGTATCCTTCTGTGCGGTATTGCTTTAATGTATGATAGGGATAGCGGAGGATGCAGTCCATGAAATCACACTATTTGTCCTACTACCTCAGGACTATTTATTTTGCACAGCAGTAATTTTTCCACATTATCCATCACTTAATATTTTTCCTCTGGGCATTACACCCTTTTGTATTGTCAACCCTAATAGCATGTACAAGACTTTCTGTTTGTCCTCTTTCTATGTAATTTTAAGGACAGTATTGTGAATCCCTACAAGTAGACCATCCTAATTATAGCAATCTTTTATTATATTGGACTCAGTAGTGAAATCCAATTTTTTTACTACCGGTTCTGTGGGTGTGGTATGGCTTGGTGGGTGTGGCTTGGTGGGCATGGCAGGGGAAGGATACTGCAAAATCCCCATTCCCTCCCCACTCCTGGGGGAAAGATATTGCAAAATCTCCATTCCCACCCCACTCTGGGGCCAGCCAGAGGTGGTATTTGCTGGTTCTCCAAACTACTCCAAGCTACCGATTCTCCAGAACCTGTCAGAATCTGCTCAATTTCACCCCGATTGGACTATATATTTACATTCTTTGAAACTCATATATATTTATGTGTTTGTGTGTTTATATCCCACCTTTATTATTTTTACAAATCAGTCAGCATACATACTCAACACACCTTTCTCTTCCTAATTTTCCAGCAACAACAACCCAGTGAGGTGGGTTTAGCTGAGAGAGAGTGAAACGGCCCAAAGTCACCCAACCAGCTTTCATGGCTAAAGTGGGACTTGAACGCACAATCTCCTGCATTCTAGCTTGGTGCCTTAACCACTAGACCAAACTGGATCTCTCTTACTCTCTTACTCTATAAATTATATATAAATATCTTTTTAAAAAAGGAAATTAAAATCATTACGTAACAAAAGAAAAAGAAATATAAGAGAAAACTGAAAGTGCAAGAAAAAAAATAGAAAAGAAAGACAAAAGATACAAAATCTTTACAGCAGTTATAAGTAGAACTATAAATTTACCTCTTACTTTATGGTTACAACATGACTCTCTTCTTTCTATAATCTAATCACCTCTCTAATCATCAAACAATAAATCATAAGTTTATTTTTTTGTCTCACACAAAAATCCATAAGGGGTTTACAGTCATCAATAAATGAAGATTTGTCTTTTCTCTGATAAAAAAAGTCTATTTAGTCATCTCAACAAGTTCCATTAATTTCACCAACCATTTTTCCATTGTGGATAATGCCAATTTTTTTTTCAATTTTGGGGCATACAATAATCTTTCTACAGTTATCATGTAAAAAAATGAAGTTCTATAACATTTTCCAAAGAGGATTGTTTTATCTGTCATAAATCAACCCTCAAAGAAAACCCATTAAAGAAAACCATTAAAATCTTCTGAAGTAGTGTATGCATTTGAATCCAGAATTTTCTAGCTTGGTTACACATCTATCAAACATGATCAAATGTACTGCCTAGTTGTTCACAATTCAAAATAAATCTGAAGTGCCTTTATTGTTGCTTCAAGAGGGTATGAACCTAGTTTGTTAAACATAAGTATGTCTCTCTGTGACTTTTTATGTGTGTAAATTCCATGTACAATTTCCAAGAGAATAATAAGAGTTTAAATAGTTCATGCCCAACATAACTGTGGGGTTCAGATTGTTTTATCTTTGTTGAAGCTTTGAGGTTAAAGCACACATAATGGTTGATTTCAAGAATGATTACAAAATGAAACAAAAGCTTCTAGGACCTTTTAAGAAGAAAGAAAGAATAATTAAATGCTTGAAATGAATGAACCATGCATGGCTAAGATGTTTAATTAAGATGACCCAAATTTAAGTTCACTCTCGTGAAAGATCTCTGGGTAACTTAGGGTCAATCACCCTCTTAGTCAAACACATCTCACAAGGTGGTTGTTATTGAAGAAAGCTAGGATATGAATCTAACATTGCCTTAATTACCCCCAAGGCTCAAGGTTGACTCAGCCTTCCATCCTTTCTAAGGTAGGTGAAATGAGGACCCAGTTTGTGGGGGCAATAAGCTGACTTTGTATAAAATATACAAAAGAATGAAGGCTATTGCTTAATGCATTGTAAGCTGCCCTGAGTCTCCGGAGAAGGGCGGCATATAAATCAAATTAAAAAAAAAAATCCAGATACACACCCTGGATGGAAATTTTCAGAGTGGTCCTAATGCCTATAGACAACACTATGTTGTGTTGACTTGATTTAGATAAATGGAATGTCAGAACATAGTGAAGGTCGGGATGCTTTCGTTTTGATACTCCTACTGGGATCCTGTGCTACTAAGACGTGGAAACAGATTGAAATGGATGGTGCTATCAAATTCAGATGCAGGGATCTCTCCCACAAAATGTGTAGCAGACACCTCTTCATACAGAATAGCTGACAAGTTTGGGAACTAATCAATTCACACAATCACCCAAAGAACCCTCTTATAAGGCCAGTAAATTCAGAGCCGCCTTTTAATTGTATCTCTGTCTGTCACTCAGTTAGAAAGCAAAGTGAAAAATTCAGCTAGATTTTAAACTCAGCTATACTTCCATTCCCATATTTTCACCACTTAGTTTATTTTCCCTGCTCTAGCATCTATCTGTATTTGACTTTCATGTCGGGGATGGAAGTTTAAAAACTACTGCGAACTGCAAAAAAGTGACTCACTTCCTGGACATTTGTCAGATTAGTCTTGCGAGTGTGCCAGTATATAAAAATTAACTTGTGTGGAATGTGCTTTTTAAAAATGGCAGCATGGATTGGCATTGGTAGGTCCACATCGATGTAAATAAACATTTTGTCCCCAGAGCACCGTGTTCCTTCTTTCTTTACACCCTGGCTGTCATTTTCCCTTGCGTTGAAGAAGAAGAAGGCTTGCTATCATTGAAAAAAAAAAGGAGGGAAAATAGTGTTTCCCCCTCCCCTTTGGGATGTTAATTTCAAGGCCCAGTGATTTCAAGACACTGGGTTTTGTTGGAGGTATCACTCAAGACTTGCCTGATGGCTACAGGGGGCCATTTGTCTCACCTGTAGGCTGCTGCGGCATTAGGAAGCCAGGCAGAACTTTCTAAGGGCTCTAGACTCAGCACTTGCTATTATGTCCAATGTTTATCCTCAACCTATTTTGTGTGTGTGTGTGTGTGTGTGTGTGTGTGAGAGAGAGAGAGAGGGGGGGGGGGAGGGAGAGGGAGGAAGGAAGGAAGGAAGGAAGGAAGAGAAGGAAGGAAAGAAAAGAAAGAAAGAGAAGGAAGGGAAGGAAGGGAAGGAAGGAAGGAGAGGAGAAAAAGAGAAGAAAGGAAGGAAAGGAGGGAGAGAGCGAGAGAGCAAGAGTAAAGGAAAGAAAGGAAGGAAGAAGGAAGGAAGGAAGGAAAAAAGGAAAGAAAGAAATAAAAGAAAGAAGGAAGGAAAGGAAGGAAGGAAAGAAAAGAAAGGAAGGAAGGAAGGAAAGAAATAAAAGAAAGAAAGGAAGGAAAGGAGGGAGGGGGAGAGAGAGAGAGAGAGAGAGAGAGAGAAAGAAAGAAAGAAAGAAAGAACTACCAGCCCAGCTGTGTGAAAAGGATCAGGCTTAAGTGTTTAAGCATGCTTAGGCAAGTGCTTCGAACATGACTCAGAACTTAACAATAATGTTTGCATTGGCTTGGGATAAGTAAATATACAATGAAGATACAAACCAGGCACATTGTGCAAAATGCTATTTTGAATAGGAGTTTATCCAACAATATGTCCAAAGGATGCTGCTATGTCGTTATAAGGCATTTTGAAATCTTAGGGATGATTTAAAAATCTTCGCTTTTTAAAAAATTATTATTATACTCCTACATACCCAAACAGTTTAAATGCCAGCTTGATTTTATTAGCCTAACTCTTGTTCTATGCTTTAAGTTATGTTTCTACCTCTCTACAGTAGTTATCAAGTCACCACTTGTTGAATCTTCCTATTTATATCAAACATATACCCGCAAATGCGATAAAGCTGGGGAATTTCCAGTCACCTTTTCTCCTGGTTAGGAGTGCCATTGTGCTCAAAATGCCCAGCATAGATCCAGAGTCCCAAATTCTAGACAAGGGGTGTTGTCGTCACGGCGGCGTCACATGACGTATCGGGATTCCCCCCCCCCCGCTCTGCTAAACTGGGCATGGGCATGACCAGCACATGACACATCTGGCCCACGGGCCAGGAGTTTGACGGCCTTGTTCTAGAGGATCACTCCTCCTTAACTTTATCACACAGATTAAAAAAAATAAAAAACCCAGCAGACATCCTATCCTTTCCAGAAAAGATACTCAGACAAGACAATTGTCCCTTGTGTTGGTCATTTGCCAGTAGACCAGAAAAAGAGACATATTAAAATTTATTTTAATGAAAATAATTTTAACTAATTTAATTTAGTAACTAAATATTTAATGAATGTAATTTAATAACTAAATATCAATGACTCATTTTTTGGCTACTTGCACAAATGTAATAATTAAATATTATTATATTTGTGCAAATAGCCAAAAAAGACAGGTTGTAGAAAATTTATTAACAAATGTTGCTCTGCCCAACAATCAGGTTCAAATCAGCTTCAAACCAAACTTTGCTTGTAGACCACTCTAAATCATTTAGCAATTAAATTTTCTGAGCAATCTTTACATTCATTTTCCAACTTTGGCTTAGTTATAGACCAGTGTAAACCTGCTATAGTTACAATCCTTAGTAGTTTGGAATCAGATTACCAGAAATAACATATACTTCCATGTGTACTTTTTCAAGATGTCCCATCTTCTGATATTCAGAAGAAGCCTTTTTTTATTTACCAATTTCTTTTAAAGCCCTTTCAGTCTATATAGTTTGGGCCAGGGGTGCTATTCAGCAGGTTCTGACAGGTTCTGGAGAACTGGTAGTGGAAATTTTGATTAGTTCGGAGAACTGGCAAATATTACCTCTGGCTGGCCCCAGAGTGGGGTGGGAATGGAGATTTTGCAGTATCCTTCCCCTGCCACGCGCACCAAGCCACATCATGCCCACTAAGCCACGCCCCACAGTACCGGTAGTAAAAAAACTTGAATTCCACCACTGGTTTCAGCCCCTCTGGTGAAGATCTTTGTTTTAATGTCTTTTAATTTTACTTGCTTTTATTTATTTATTTATTTTTGTATTGTAATGTTTTAGACATTGTATTAAGAGACAGAATTAACAAATGAGAGTGCAAATGAAGATTCATTTATGAATTCCATGTTCTTGGAATGTTCTGACCTCTTTTTCTAGAACTAAAGAATGATGGCTATAGTATTCTGGGGCTTGAAGTCTACATATCTTAAAGTTGCCAAGGTTGAGATACACTACTGTAGAGAACTATAGGGATGAGAATATATTTAGAGACTATGAGTAAAACATGAATAAATTCCAAGAAGGGAAAAGGGCATTAGAAAGAGACTTTACCTTGACTTTCATTAATCTAAGACAGGGTGTCAAACTCTATTTCATTGAGGGCCACATCAGGATTGTGTTTGACCTCTGGGGGTTGGCGGTGTGCGTGGCCAGGGTGGGCATGGCCAGCTCAATGTCACTCGTGTCGGGGCGCCTGTGGTGGCCTGAGCGCTCTGCCAAATGGGACCCCGAGCTCCATTTTCAGCTGAGATGGCCTCCTGCAACCCTCTACCAGTGAAAACAGAGCTTGGGAGGGCCGCCCACGGCCCTTGCAAGCTCTGTTTTCACAGACAGGGGCACCACAGGCTGGTCCTTTGCTGTTTCCAGGGCGGCCCAACGAGCCAGATCTAAGCATTCTGTGGGCCAGATCCAGCCCCTGGGCCTTGAGTTTGACACTCCTGGTCTAAGAGGAAGGGAAGGATAAAGTGAGTCATACTTTCAAGGTTTATTCACTATATAGGTAGTTCTCTGTTTACAATTGTTCATTTAGCAACCTTTTAAAGTTATGATGGCAGTGAAAAAGGGGATTTATGACTGATCCTCCACACTTACAATTGTTACAGCATCCCTGTGATCACCCGATCAAATTTGGGCACTTGGCAATGTGCATATAGTTATGACAGTTGCAGTCTCCTGCGAATGGAGATGATTATGTCATCTCCATTTGTGACCTTCCTAACTGTTTTCTGACAAGCAAAGTCAAGGGGGGAAGGCTTGTATGATTTACTTATCAACCAGGGTGACTCACTTGACAACCAGAATAAAGAAGGTTGTAAAATCAAATGTGACTCACTTAACAACTGTCTTGCTAAGCAATAGAATTTCCAGTCCCAATTCTGGTTGTAAATTGAGGACTCCCTATAGCCTACATCAAAAAAGTAGAGCTCAAGTGTTATCTTGTTGATATCTCCTGACCCAGCCTCATACACACTTTGGGGCACATAAAATTAATTAATTAATTAATTAATTAATTTATTTATTTATTTATTTATTTATTTGATTTGAATTGATTTGATTTGATTTGATTTGATTTGATTTGATTTTTATTTGATTTGATTTTTATACCACCCTTCTCCAGCAGGACTCAGAGCGGTAAACAGCCAAGGTAAAAACATAGCATACAAAATTTAAAACAATTTAAAAAGATATTAAATAGTTTCGGCCCACAATTTAAAAACACCCCAATAAAATCAATTACGAATTAAAACTGAAAGATGGGATCAAGCCAGCCCGGCTAAATGAAATAAGTGAGTTTTAAGGGCCCGACAAAAAGTCCGGAGATCCGGGATCATACGTATCTCTGGGGGTCGTTCCAAAGGGCAGGTGCCGCCACAGAGAAGGCTCTCCCCCTGGGGATCGCCAGCCGACATTGTCTGGCCAATGGCACCCTGAAGAGGCCCTCTCTGTGTGAGCGTACTGACCGGTGGGAGGCTATTGGCGGCAGAAGGCGGTCTCGTAGATACTCAGGCCCTAAGCCATGGAGCGCTTTAAAGGTAGTCACCAACAACTTATGCTTGAATTTTCCCTTATTGATTTATGTTGTCACTAAATAATGGTGGCAGCGTGTCTTACTGTATTTATTTACTTAGTTAGCTTCCCAGCTTGCCTAATTGTGACTCTGAGTGGCATACATCAAATAACCTCCCCCCCAAAGACAATATGGGGAGGAAAAGCAACATCAATAAAAAAAAATCAAATCTACAAACCAGCATGTGCACTTGAGAGCTTTTAAGATGTAATTAATTCTAGAAACTGAAACTGGTATAGATAGGGGGACTGAGGGATAAAAAAGATTGTCTCAAAGTACATGTGGAAAACTGAGTCCCTAATAGGAAATGGATGTCACTGATTTATCCATTTATACTTTTCTGAACTTCTGAAAAATTCAAGCTCGTTCCATAGGATTCCCAAGTGATCTTCCATTCAGTACTAATAGTTCTTAATTTCATTGCGATCATTCAGTCATACCAGGTTCTTTTTTTAAAAAAGTATTGTTCTAAATATGCTGTTGTAAAACTTATAATAAATTGTATTGTCTTGATATAGTTATATAGTGATATTGGTACCATTCATGCAGTTAGTAATACTTTCATATTTTAGATAACTTAAACCATTGAGGATAAAAAGAAAACCAATATTGTAATCAATATTGATTACAATTTGAAACCTCAAAGTTGATCGACGTACGATTATTTAGCTATCACGCTCAGAATTAAGTGTAACATTAAAACACAATTGTAAAATTCTTCAGGAAAAGTTTGGTCTTGAGCTGATTTCTTGCCATTAAAGTCTCCATTGTATTATTATTTAATGCTTTTTGTGCATGTTTGATAAAGAAGAAGATAAATTAAACAAGTTTGACAATGAAAGCATGGCAGGTTTCATAGAGTCAAAGTCATGTCCTGGGGCTAGAAAGTGGGAGACTTGAATTCAAATCTTGTCTCAGCCATGAAAGCCAGCTGGGGGACTTTGGGTCAGTCACTCTCAGCCCAACCCTCTTCACAGGGCTGTTGTGGGGAAAATAGGAGGGGGAAGATATATTAGATATGTTCACTACCTTGCGTTTTTTCTAAAAAAAAAGAAAAAATTAGAGGAGGGATACAAATAAATAATATTTTTTTTTAAAAAAGTCATAGCAGTCACAGGACACATTGAGCAAATAGCATTGAGTAAATAGCACATTGGGTTAAAAAAAAGCACTGAATCAAGAGATGATCAACCTATCAGAATCAGATCTTTGCATAAATTCAGCCAACCCATACTGTATGCATGCCATAGTTTCTTGGGGTGGGGGGGATTGCCTTTTCTGTTTGATATAAATAATATTAAAATGGTGCATGGTGCATGGTGCAAACATATTATCTGAAAACGTTTATGAATTGTAACCAAAAGAACATAAACTGCCCTTGGTATCTTCTCTGCAAATTATTTTGGAAGAATGTTAACTGTAGCAAATTGTTCTAAGGGCTTGGCCTACCATTGATCACTTTATATAGGTATATAGGTATTCTCTTATATAAAACAAACAAACAAACAAACAAACAAACAAACAAACAAATAAATTTATTTATTTATTTATTCATTAATTCATTTATTTATTGTCATTGTACGTGTATACACAGTATACCCATACAACAAAATTCACTTAACACCCAAATATCAGGTCCAACACACATAACAATCCCCAAACACACTCCCATCCACCACAATTTTCCACCCCTAAAACACCCAAACCATAACCACCCATAATAGATTATGGCAAGAATACGGTGCAATGTTTATTCATAATCATTTTCCTGATATTTTGTGGAACATTTGGAGTGAGATGGATGGATGGATGGATGGATGGATGGATGGATGGAAAGAAGGAAGGAAGGAAGGAAGGAAGGAAGGAAGGAAGGAAGGAAGGGGAAAAGGTCTCCAGCCACTTGAAAACAAAAATAATAATCCAACAATATATGTATTGGATTGATTGATTATTGTATTCTAATCCATATTAGAGCCTTAAGTCTTTAGGTGTGGCTCTTTAGTTCTAACATCTCATAAATTATGGCTATAATGAAGCAGTCATTTATCCTGAGCTGATGATAAATGGCTTGCCCTAGGAGAAACTAAAGAATAGGAAAGTAGATCATTTTCATATTTGGTGAAAACAATATTAAGTACTCAGGCCTCTGTGATTGCCCTAATAAATGAATAATCTGAGGTGAGGGGCTCGGCAGTCAGTGTAAAAAATAACCTGAGCTTTCTCTGTCATTTGTCAGGCTTTGCTATGACAGCATGCATTATGGGTAAATGAGCAATCAGCAAGAACTATGTTATGGCTGGGATGTTTGGGAAGAATTTATCATATGCATTGCTTCATACCTTTAAG
Organism: Arizona elegans; assembly: GCA_022577455.1. Taxonomy (NCBI): domain Eukaryota; kingdom Metazoa; phylum Chordata; class Lepidosauria; order Squamata; family Colubridae; genus Arizona; species Arizona elegans. Next base: position 20,269,197 of record JAKOOJ010000005.1, read on the forward strand.
ACCTTAAGGCTTAATAGCTATAGTGCATGACGGCAAGTGAGCACAGTTCCTATTTGCTATCACACGCTTCATTTCCACCAGATCCCCTTTATTCCTAAACTTGGTGTGTGTTTTTTTATTATTAGTATGACCTTCAATTAGCATTGTTTCTCAGATAATGCTTTCCTTAACACGCTTCTGTTGTAGCATTATATTAAAATGTCTGTTAATTATAGAAAGCTTGTTCAAAGTCTGCTTGTGAAGGTTCCACCCCAAAGGCAATAGTTACATCTAGGTGTAGAAAACTAGCAACTGTTATAGGAGAACTGTGCTCGAGGCAACTAAGTAGAAAATGTAAAAGATATATTCAGTGCTTGAAAAGGTGTAACTGATTGAGTGTCAAGCTTGGATTGGAAATCTTAACCCAAACCCTTCTTCTTCCAGCATTAGATAAATTCATTAGATAGTTTGGGTTAATCACTATCATCTCATCTGCTCACCAGAACAGTAACTATATTGAATTCAACTGTATAGTGCAATATTAATGCAATATCAGGGATTTTCAATGCAATTGTATAGAATGTGAAGCATGTGTGTTTTCATTTTATTTATTTATTTATTTATTTATTTATTTGTTTGTTTGTTTGTTTGTTTGTTTATTATGTATAATGTACACTGAAGATGGCATTTAATTTAGTTCGACAAGATGCAATGACAATAAAGTAAACTAACTAATCTACTTCACAGGTTTTATATAAGGATTAACGGTGTTATTTTCCATGGAAACCCTATGCTTTGCTAAAGGCAAGCTGGAAGAGGAAAATGTTCAAAGTTTGAGCAATTTTTTTAAAGCAAGAGTAAAAGATGAACTTTCCTTAAAGTTGAACTTGACTTCTGATGACTTCCTGGACACATCCATTGTTGTTTGGCAGTAATTCAGAAGTAGTTTGTTTGTTGCCTTTTCCTGGATGTTTTTCCCAACTATTCAGCTTAGCTTATTGCCTTGGTATTTCCTGATCATCTCTCATCCAAGTATTAATCAGATTGGACTTTGCTTAGTCTTTTGAGATCGGCCAAAGTGATCTTGCCACTTACGTGATAAGGCGAGAGTAGGAACTCAATAATAAGATTAATTCTTATTGATTCAATAGCTGTGTGTGTGTGAGGGGGGCGGGCTGCTGAAATAGATTGCTTTAATATTTGAATAGTGCATATTCACCCTTGGGTATAATTTCCAGTAATGTACCATTTCCACATAATACCTTGCAAGCCAACTTCAATTTTGTCTTTGGATGAATCTGCTTCTTTGAAATAATCCAATGTGTTACTCTCCCAAGTTCCTTTCACACTCACTGGATTTATCATAAAATGAATTCCTTTAATGGCTGTGGTCCTCTTACAGCAGGGGTGTCAAACTCAATTTCATTGAGGGCCTCATCAGGGTTATGTTTGACCTTGGGGGTGTCTGGGGGACATGGCCAAGGTGGATGTGGCCAGCTCGATGTCAGTCATCAAGGTTCTGTTTTCAGCCACAACGGCCTCCTGCAGCCCTCTGCCAGTGAAAACAGAGCTCGGCCACACATGGCCCACCCGAGCTTCCTTTTGATAGGCAGAGGCACTGCAGGCTGGTCTTTTGCTGTTTCCAGGGTGGGCCAGTGGGCCAGATCTAAGCACCCATGGACTGGATCCAGCCCCCAGACCTTGAGTTTGACACCCCTATCTTACAGGAATTCATTTTCTATTCACCTTCACCTGAGCATCAATTTAGGGCGAGCTGGATTCTTGCTGACTATGAAAAAAAAACCTAATGTTATGCCTATTGAAAAATAAAGCTCAAACTTTCAGTGCAAGTTGACCTAGCCAGATAAGATAGGGAAAATATGGTTTAGTACTTATTGTGAAGCAGATCCTAAAGAAATTATGGGCTGATGTGCTTTGGCAGTTCGGTATTCCTTTTTCTCCACTGCTGCTATTATAATGTACTTCTATCACCGCTTAGCAATATATCTGTGTTTGTTAGCTTGAACATTGATTTGCTGAATATAGTCCCTATTATTTTGAATTTTTCTTATCACCTTTTTCAGATTTTGTGAAAAAAAATGCAAATAAGAATTTATTTATTTGTTAGTTTATCTATATTATAGAGCTGACCGACTCAATTTTTTTTACAGTCATGATTTCAGTTAAAAACAGACAATACAATTTCCATTAAGATAGCAGATAAAAGCATATAAAAATGCTTTATTAAAAAAACATATAAAAATGACAAAACCAAAAGGAGCAAGACATGATGTTACAGACAGCCTTAGTTTACTAATTTACCAATTGCTTTGTTTAGTGACAATCTGAAGTCACGACTGTAAAAAAACAACAACAAGCAGCCTTGTGGTATCTTGTGGTCACACATGATCATTATTTGCATACTTTCCAACCAGCCTGTGATAAGCAGAGTTAATGGGGAAATGTGAAAGCAAAATTGCAAGTTGTGCTCGTGTGATGCCTTGCTTGACAACTAGATCAGGAGTGACATTGTAAATCAGGGGTGGGTTCTAAATTTTTTTACTACCGGTTCTGTGGGTGTGGCTTATTTTGTGGGTGTGGCTTGGAGGTCATGTGACTAGGTGGGCGTGGCTAGCTGGTCAGAGTCATTTCTGGAAGATCCTCGCACTTACGACCCGACTCATTTGTTTGCTTTTAACACTGATCAGCTGTAGGATGGCCCTTTGAAGCCCCGCAGCAAGAGTTTAAACAGGTTTTTTCCCTCTAGTCATCAGCTGGGACTCAGGAGGCAGCAATATTGGGGGTGGGACCAAGTAAAAGGTAAGAATAACGTGGGGGGGTGGGAGGGCGGGGGGGGAGAATCGGTTTGGTGATGTCATATAGTCACGCTACCGGCTCGGCCGAACCGGACCGAACCGGGAGGAACCCACCACTGTTGTAAACTGTCGTGATTGTGTGATTTTTCTATTAATTATCTCAGCCCTTAGTGATGGAGTTGCTAATCCCAACTATGGTTGCTCAGTGAAGATTATCTGCAAAATTACATGCAAAAATCAAATCCCCTGCGCTGGCTGGGGGATTCTGGGAGTTGAAGTCCATCCATCTTTAAGCTACCAAGGTTGAGAAACACTGTTTTAGGCCCAGAACAAAAGATTTCAAAGTTTGCTTCAAGAGCACAGGATTGGGGCAATGCGAACTTCTGAACAGTGCCATGGCAGAAAACGCAAAATACACATCAGAGAGGGAGGGAGGGAGGGAGGGAGGGAGGGAGGGAGGGAGAGAGAGAGAGAGAGAGAGAGAGAGAGAGAGAGAGAGGGAGAGAGGGAGGGAGGGAGGGACTGTGGCTATTCAGCAGCCATCTTCAGACTGCTTTGCTTAGCAAAACTGGCTCAGCTTTGATAGACTTGCTGGTCTTGGCAAGTCATTCCTGCTTTCTTTTTTTCTTTTGAAACTTATTATGTTACCTTCAAATGTCTACCTCCATCACTGTATTGGTGTCTGTATGTATGGGGGCAGACCTGCACATTGCTTTTATGGCGGTAGGGGCACCACAGTCCTGCTTCTTGGTCCTTGCATGGGTTTAATTGATGCATCAAATTCATAGAGAGGGATCAAATCTGGAGATAGCCACGAAAGTTGCAGACCTGGGCATTGGTGTTTCCCTCATATTATGCACCACTTTGAGAAATAGTTAGCCTTTGAGATAGACCAGACTTGGATACTAAATTTGTGAATACTAAAATTACTTTTATTATATGGTTACAATAACAGAATCTTGCAAATATAAACCCCAAGGGTCAAGTCTGAGACTTTTTCAAATTACATTTTTATTTTGGACTCAGATTTCTTTTATCTTGGCTACAGCTCTTCCTCCTGTTCTTCAATGTTACAATCCTAGCCCATTACAAAAACTCAGGGTAAAGGTACAGGACTCATTGGCATCCTTCAGTCTCAAGAGACTATGGTATCGTGCTCTGGAAAGAAGTCCTAAAACAGCATCTAGTGTGACTAAAAAGGCCAATTCAAGAGTGGTAATCCCTTCCTCACTGAGGGCAGATACATTCTGTCCCCTGCCCAGCCCCCAGTTTTTGCTGGTTCCGGGACTGCCTCTTTGCCTCAGCCTGCCGAACAAGTGTCTCTTCGAATTGGAGAAGGCCATGCTGCGTCTTTAGTTTCCAAGCTGAACGATCGGAGGTCAAGGTTTCCCAGTTGTTATTGTCCATTCCCAGGGCCTTTAGGTCCCTCTTGCAGATATCCTTATATCGCAGCTGTGGGACTAAGCAAATTCAAATTATTATATTTTTTTGGGAAGTTTGTTTTCATGTAGAGGTAATTAGTAGAAGTCCACATTCAGTGTGATGCCTGCAGAAAGGGCAAATAACAAAAGCAGGGTTGCCCCATCACAGTGTAATCTTCTGTATGGACAAAAGAAGTAGAGGAGCATCACAACAGTGTTGATGATGCCTTTTGTGAGATTTTTTTATTGGGCATATATTTAGTTTTTGTTTTTTATGCAGTGTTGCTGTGAGCCACCTAAGATGATTATGTAGAAGACAGATAGCCGCCATGTAAGTATTTTGAAATAAACAAAATAAATGGTGAAATAATAGAAAATACTTGTAGCTCGGGTTTTTTTTAGATTTTGGCAGTGGTTTGCTCTCCAAGCTTGTTTCAATTTAAAAATAAATGTTATTTTCATCATTTGGATGAAAGAGGCAGTCAATGCAGATATTTCTGTCCACATGTAATATAAAGGTTGCTGCTGTCATACTTTTTTTGCCATTAATAGTGAAATCTCAGTGTGTTCAGTTTTGAATTTAATTCTAGTATATATATTTCACCTAGAGAGCCAATTTGGTATAGGTACCAGACTAGAAACCAGGAGACTGTATGTTCTAGTACTTAGGTGCGAAAGCCAGTGGGATAACTTTGGGCCAGTCGCTCAGGATAGCTTCTTCTCACTTACTTCTAAGTATGTAGGTAAAGAATCACAACCAAGAACATGGGAAGGAAAAATTCATGGCCCAACTGCCACTTAAGTAACAGGTAGCCAACCTGTGAAATCCAGATGTTGAACTATGCTCCAGTCATGCTTCACAGTAACTTGCCGACTTTACATTGTCTACTCTTATCCAAGTCTGCAGGGGCAAAGATGGAGGTTTTATTCCTTGATTCTTGCCAATTTTTCTTTCATTTGGAGCAATATACAGTGAATTTTCTTCATTTGGATTTACCTAATTACAGGTAGTCCTCGATGTAGGTAGTCTTTCACTTATAGCCATTCATTTATTGACCGTTCAAAGTTACAATAGCACTGAAAAATGTGACTTATGACAATTTTTCACAGGTATGACCTTTGCAGCATTCCCATGATCATGTGATCAAAATCCAGATGCTTGGCAACTAGTTCATATTTATGACCGTTGCTGTGTTTCCAGGTCATGTGATCACCTTTTGTGATGGATTGACAAGCACAGTCAATGGGAAAGCCAGATTCATTTAACAACCAGGTTACTAACTTATCACTTATCTGCAGCAATTCACTTAACTGTGGCAAGAAAGATCATGAAATGGGACTAAAACTCACTTAACAATATCTCACTTAACAACAGAAATCTTGACCTCAATTGTGGTTGTAAGTCGAGGACTACCTGTATATGCTTTTTCTCTTCTATTACAACTCCGTAAGGGTCACTAAAAACTGACCTGCTTCTTTGTCTGCAAAGGATAACATTTTAGGTCTCGTTGAAAGTAATGGAATGCAAACGAAAATTAAAAGTTTCAGTAAGATTGCTAACTTTTGTTAGACTGGAATCTTAGCTTGAAAATGTCTCAGTATTTTCTCCAGTGATATACACATTTATTTGTTTTTATTGTGATAATGAAAATTCTCAATAATTTGATTGTAATCAAATGAGATTACAAAGGTATATATTTTGAAATAAATACATGTACACAAAAGAATTGAAACGAACAATATTGTTCTGCAATTTAGTCATTTTAGCAATAGCAGCAATAGCAATTAGACTTATTTGCCACTTCATAGTGCTTTACAGCTCTCTCTAAGCGGTTTATAGAGTCAGCATATTGTCCCCAACAATCTGACTCCTCATTTTACTGACCTTGGAAGGATGGAAGGCTGAGTCAACCTTGAACCACTCAGGATCGAATTCCTGGAGTGAGCAGTGAGTTAGCCCTGCAGTACTGCATTTTAACCACTGCTCCACCACGGCTATTTCTTTTAAACTCAGCTTTTGAAATTTGATGTTTATATTCTTTATTTAAAAAAACTTTTAAGTGTTTGATGGTAAATGAGCATGATGCAGTGGTTTTACAGACACAGGTTATTTCCCCCTTTTTCTTGTAAAATCCAACATTATTCACACGGAGCAAAATGTCAAAAAGTGTGAATGAAAATAAGCTTTTTGCTCTAAGAATAAAGAATAGCAGAATTCCACTCCCCCAAATATGTCTCTTCAAATCTGTTTCAATCCCAAAAAGTGTAAGCTACTAAAGCTGAAATCCTTAGCATTTGGGAGAAAACCCTGTTGAACTCATAATTATTTCAGAGTAAAAATTTTATCAAGTAGACTTATACTCCTTATCCTAGGAGTGAAGCCAATTGAAACCAATACAGCTTTATCTCAAGAAAGCATTGTTAAAATCAAGACCGAACATTGTTTTAGATCACGCACTAAAAAAAGGATAAATAGTAGAGAAGGAAACAGACAACATTAGAGGACAAACAAGAATATTTTTCAGGGTACGCCTTGCATAAACCAATTTTCAAGCGACTCCCTAACATTTGGCAGACACATGCTCTTTGCTTTAAAGAAAGAGAACTCCAAACTTAAACCAAGATTCTAAAGAATAACCAGAGTTGAAATAGATTTTGATTAAGAAAATTAGATTGTGAGGCTAAAATTCATGCTACTTAATTGCTTGTATTGATCACAAACAAATTCATTGGAAGAGGCCGAGAGGGGGAGGAAGGCTGATTATACAAACAATTCCCTATATAATCCAGAGGCAAAATTCCTTGACTTGATGGGACTCTCCCTTTGACAGTTCTCCTAAGGTAGGTTATTTTGGAGAAAACATATGTTTCCATTTTCTCTCCCTCCGCTTCCCTTTTAGTCCCCAGGCTCCGTAAGGGTCACAGCAACATTAAGGCTTTTGTCAGTGTGATTAATAGCTCTTTAGATCATCTTTAATTCACTCACTAATGACTGAGGGTCTTTCTGCTCTCCAAGTAATCGGGTGATGTATGAGCCGATAGTACACCTTGTGGCAGAGGTGAAAATCATTCAGGCAATGCAAATATTGTCACGGGGACAAATGTTTTCCCTGTTAATAAAAATTAATGAATTTTACCCAGAAGCTAGTTACAAAAGCAGTGAAAAAAAAAAGGACCTATGAACACGATGAGGGGAGGGAAAAAGAAGCAAAAGCGGGAGGGAAAGGGAAGGAAATTAAAAAACAGCCTTTATTTCTTGGAGACAGTTATTTTCTCATTTGAGATACATAAGGATATGTATTCCTAGGGTTTTTGGTTTTTTTATAAATCTGCATAATAGATGAGACCGTGGCAAGTTAATTAAATTATACAAATAAATTGCATTGGGAACAAATCTGCTTTTCACTTGCATAAGCTGGCTTCTTCTTTTTTTTTTTTTTAATTTGATTTATATGCCGCCCTTCTCCGGAGACTCAGGGTGGCTTACAATGCGTTAAGCAATAGCCTTCATACTTTTGTATATTTATACAAAGTCAGCTTATTGCCCCCACAAGCTGGGTCCTCAATTTACCTACCTTAGAAAGGATGGAAGGCTGAGTCAACCTTGAGCCTGGTGAGATTCGAACTTACAGTAATTGTAGACAGCTGGTGTTAATCACAGTGCTATCAGTCTGCTGAGCCACCAGGCCCTTCATTTGAGCCACCAGGCCTTTCTTCATTTGCTCACTTTAACGTTATAATCATCTTGGTGTGGGGAGAGAAATACCCTACGGTTTCTCTTCCATTGCACCAACATCAGTCATAAATTCTGATGGACAGTAACTGAAATCCAAGGAATGTTGGAAATCCAGGTGTAATCACTGCAAAATAATGCCACGAAGTTTAAATCTGGGGAGTGGGGGGGAGGAACCCCAACCCGTGTAATGCATATTATGATAAGATGAAACAGACAAGAAACTTATCAGGGCAAAGTAAATAAACCAAGTCACAATTGCATTACTGTAGCAATGCATAATCATATTACAACTGTTATGCATGACAAGAACAAGGTCTCTCTCGTCCAGAATTTGTGAAACATTAGACTCTTCAGATGTCAAGAGACTCCAGCCCTCGCCATCCCAAGAAAGCAGATTGAAAGATGATGGGATTGTTAGTTTTCCCCAAAAAATCTTAAAGGACATAGTTCCATCTTATTGTTTCCCGTAGTAATAAACTGGATGTCTAGAAGAATATACTGTAAAGGCTGTAATATTTTGCCATATAAATGTTCAAAAGTATAGTGTCAAATTATAAACTATCCTTGCTTAACAAAATTATGGTACAGGAGTTGTCAAAATTTCCCTTAAAGTAATTTAAGCTACTGACCATTTTGGCATCTTGTAATCATGAAAAGGGGACATGGTGGCTCAGTGGCTAAGACACTGAGCTTGTCGATCAAAAGGTCAGCAGTTCGGTGGTTCAAATCCCTAGTGCCGCGTTACGGAGTGAGGTCCTGTTACTTGCCCCAGCTTCTGCCAACCTAGCAGTTCAAAAGCACATAAAAATGCAAGTAGAAAAAAGGGACCACCTTGCTGGGAAGGTAACAGCATTCCATGCACCTTCGGCGTTTAGTCATGCCGGCCAGATGACCACGGAATTGTCATCAGACAACGCTGGCTCTTTGGTTTAGAAACGGAGATGAGCACTGCCCCCTAGAATCTGGAACGACTAGCATGTATGTGTGAGGGGAATCTTTACCTTTACCTAATCATGAATTCCTTAAGTTAACAGCATACGATGCAAATTTTATATGCCAAAAGTTTAAGTGGATGCTCCCAAGTTCTAGTATTTTGATAGCGGGTGAACAATATTCCTCTAGCCACTATCTGGACACCATGCATAATTTTATAGACATACCCATTTACTGGCTGTCCATCACCTGCAGAAGGTCTCAAATGTTTATAACTTATTAAATCTTCTGCCAATAAACAGATTGCAGTACAACAGAAGTGCACCATCTGAGTCTCCATCCACTGATTCCCCTAAGCCTCATGAAAGACTTAGCAGTGCCTCTCAGTGTCTTTCCAAGAATTGCAAGCAATGTTTTTCATGTGACAAAACGGCAATAGCATCAAATAAATTGCGAGCAATCACATTAACTGTATTCTATGATTTTTATGCAATTGTATTTAGGTTTAAATCCTAATCAGATTTCATTTTAACTCTGCCTACTTTTTATAGACAAACAGACAGTATGGAACCGCACTTGAGGGAGGATACCAATTCAGGATTCATTTGTTTATATATTTTATTTGACTGTTAGATTTTCATTCTGCCTTTCTTACTTTATAAGTAATTCAAGGCAGCAAACATTCACATTCTACTTCCTACTTGAAATCTTGAAAAGCTTGAAATTTTGGGATTAGACAATTTAGAACTACCCCACCTTTGGTCTAACCTAAGTACACAAAATTATCTGCTAGAACGTCCTACCTTTCAATGACTACTTCAGCTTCAACCGCAACAATACATGAGCACACAATAGATACAAACTTAAGGTAAACAGCTCCAAACTTGATTGCAGAAAATATGACCTCAGCAACAGAGTGGTCAATGCCTGGAATGCACTACCTGACTCTTTGGTTTCATCCCCAAACCCCCAAAACTTTAACCTTAGACTTTCTACTGTTGATCTCACCCCATCCCTAAGAGGTGTGTAAAGGGCGTGCATAAGCACACAAATGTGCCTATCGTCCATGTCCTACTGTCCCCATTTATTCGCATCCTTATCCTGTATTCATAATCATGTTTATACTTATTTCTGTTATCTTATACGTATTTGACAAATAAATAAATAAAATAAAATAAAAAATAAAATAAAATAAAATAAAATAAAATAAATACTTCCCTTTCCCCCCACAGCAATAACCCTGTGAAGTGGGTTTTGGTTGTGAGAGAATAACTGGTCCAAGGTCACCCAATCAGCTTTCATGTCTAAGGTGGAACTAGAACTTCCAGACTCCTGGTTTCTAGGCCCGCACTTTTACCACTATAGTGGTATCTATCAGGAAGATAGTTCACTATACCTTACCTCAGTGTCTGCTTAAAGGTCCAAATGTTTACAGGCCTATGGAAGCCTAAAAGCTTTTGACCCAAACAAAATCAATATTCCCCAAGGCTAGTGGCGCTGCTGGTTTTGTTCATTTTTGCTCACTTTTTTCTGATACTTTTCCCCTCAAAACAAAAGTGATTGCCTCAATGAAATACAGCCCATTCCAATGAACTGTTTCCCATACCCAACCCTATCATGGATAAGTCAGCAAAAGAAAAGTGAAAACTTTTATAAGATACATTTTTACCTCTCTCTGCAGTGCTTATCTACAAACGAACATATTACGGAGGGGTAGGGATAAGACTTCGTTTGTTACTATTATTTCTTACAGACACCCAAGGAGAGTTCCTCATTAATGCCAAGGACAAATTTGTTTAAAAGAAAATTATATGAATCCCCCCTGCTTGGAAAACAGGATGGACACTTGCCTCCAATCAAACTTTTTGCAGTGAGCCCCTTAATAACAATTAATCTCGCAAAGACTGTGATGAAAACCTTTTGATTTTTGAAGCTAGTTATTTGAAACCTAGACATTGATGCAACTGTTTGAACTCAACAAAATGTTTTTGCGTTAATATATTACAAATTTGTGTTTGGAGACTCAGCCTAGGCTCGTGTTACTTTTTTTACCTCCAAATATTCTATGTATGTATGTATGCATATATGTATGTCTCAGAGAAGGGCCAAAGGAACTACCAATTGCAGGTGGGATATAAATGAAGTATATATGTTACATATACATACACACACACACACACACACACACACACACACACGGAAGAGGCCTTCATCTTGCAGAGGATAGACAATGGCTACAATGAATGAATATTATATTTCATTTATATCCCAAGTACAATCAGTATGTCTTTTGGGTCCTTCCCTGAGTTTATAGTTTCTAAAAGTAAAATTTTATTTCAGATTTCAGATTTTTTTTTCTAGATTAAAACAGGACCTTTCACTCCAAATCATTTTTGTTTGACAATATAACACACTGAGATTTTTGGGAGGGGTTGCTGGACTCTTACCCAACAATTACATCAATTTATAATTCACAATAACCAAATACTAGTTTTGTCCTTCCTTCTGTAGTGATGCAAGAAATGAAAGCAAATTTAAAATTCAACTGTTCCCATATTCAGAACATTTTCAGAACAGAACCTTGTTATCTAATGATTAGTTTGGGTACCTGGAATAAATTATGTTGTTTGTACTCTCAACTAGTGACTGGAAAGAAAACAAACAAAGGCAAAAGGAAATCAATTGGAAGCAACACATTACAATGATCAATCTTAGACAAGGATGGAAGTCTGTCTGTATGTGTGTGTGTGTGTTTGTGCGTGTGTGTAGGACTAGCATTGTGATAACAAAACATCAATAGAAAATGTGATTTTCCTATAAAACAATGCAGCACACACATAAAAAGGATATTCCGGTGGATTCCAGATGTTTCTTTGTGCCACATTTTGGATAGATAGTAGAAGATGAAAGAGGAAAATATTGCTTAGACATCTGTAGCTACTGTAATCATATTACTTAGTTGAAGGGATTTTTATTGATTTTTTTTTTTTAAATAGGAAAGTGTCTGGCAGTACCTGGTATCCCATTCGTTTTAGGAAAGAGACACAAGAGTGAGAATATATCCCCAGAAAAATGGAGATCCATTTTGTAAAGCTAGTCTATGATCCTATTACACTCAGAATTCTTTCCTTTGTTTGTAACTTATTTATTTATACCAAAGCTGTATTTTGTGTCACTCAAAGCAATGTTTCAACCTCAGCCACAACTCTGGCTGGTAGGATAGGCTGAGAGAGAATGACTGGCCCAAAGTCACCCAGTTGATTAAGGAAAAACTAAAATTCATGGTCTTCTGGTTTCTAGTCAAGTATCTGAATCACTACAATGTACTAGCTCTCATAGTCTTACAAGGAGGAGTCATGGCATAATAATGATCATTGATCATGATTACCTTTTATAGTTCAGGTTCAAAAGTTGCTGGGATATTAGGGATGGATAAAAAATTGTTCCTCCACTATTTTTAGAAAAAAAATTGATTTTGTCTAAAAAAGAAAGAATAAGTTAGTGAAAACTTTTGGAATCACACTTTCCTTTGGTAGAGTTATGCTGATTTTTTAATATCAGGCTGTGTACCCTGGACTGAAGACAATCCAGTAACCAATTGACCTAGTGACTGAGAATTGTAGCATTCATGTGTATATGACTTCTGATTTTGTAAGCAAGTCCTATATATGTATGTCTATTATGTATGTATGTGTGCATTGGTTACCCATATGAGAGAGAGGGAGGGAGGGAGGGAGAGAGAGAGAGATGGAGGGAGGGAGGGAGAGGGAGAAGGAGAAGGAGAAGGAGAAAGGGAGAAGGGGAGTGGGAAAGAGTTTAAATATCTCCTGTGAGAATCTAGGAGTGCTGCTGTTGAAAAGTATGATAAAGAAGTTATTTGTTAAAACCATGCAATAACCACAAACCCACCTTAATTGGAAGGATTTGAATGTTTGTTGTGCGTATAGATATTACACCACTCAAACTCTGTTTATATGCAATTTGAACAGATTATAATTTAAGATAGAATTATTTTGTCATCTTCATATGATAAAACCCTCTGCCAATACTGAAATTATGGGTGCTTAAGGCATGATAAACAAGAAGATTGCAGTGTCCTTCCATCTTCATCTTATATTAATTCATTTCTCATCTGAAATAAATTGTAACCATCATTTCCACAACTGGAAAAATAATTGGAATTATTATTAAATTATTAATTATTATTAATAATTAAAAGGGGCTTTTAATCATTCTTAGTTCAGTTCAAGCAATGTCTTTCTTTTTGCTAGTGTGGCTTCTCTTCCAGAATACCTGCCCTTCCCTTGGCATGATGGCCTAATAAGAAAGGAGGAGGACCAAGTAGAATTAAGACTTTGGTGTGAATTGATGTCATTGTGGAAACTTTGTGCTATAAGTAATTTGTTGAGAAGTTGTTTCAAGCATTGTAATAGTGAGATTTATTACAATCTGGATCATAGAGACCATTCTGTTTCTTCATGGACTCCTAACTTAAGCCTTGTAGTTTCAGATTTCTCCTCTATATAAGAGTGATTTTGTAGAGAGTTTGATAGTGATAACATTATTCTTTCCCCTTCCTTTGAGGCCAATAAACTGATTTACTTTATTATTATTAAGGTTGCCATTTTGTCCTGTTCCCCCCGCCCAATAGCAAAAGCTATTTGCATATATTAATTCTTTTAAGTGTATGTAAATTACATTATTATTAGCTTTGAAAGATAGCTCAAAACAGCAATCTGTTCACTGGTCAATCCACAAAGTCTAGCTTCAAGGCAAGAAGAACAGAAAGCATACTTAAAGTTCTCTTAAGTAAAGGTGGAAAACCACTGGAACTGGTTAAAAATCAAATGAGTCAGAGAGTAACAGCTCATGTTTGAGGTAAAGAGGCCCAACAGAAAATGCTTTTTTAGAGCCCACTGGATATTTGCAGGTATAAGGGGGCCTTACACAGTCATGGTTCATTTACAGAGTCTGTTTCCTCTCTCCGGGAATGGTTTCTAACAGATTCAAGGAGACTCCAACCTTGTCGTTGGAATAAAGGCAGCTCTGTGAGTGAAAGATTTGTTTTGTTTAAGGAGCAAAGTAGTCAGCCATGTTTCACATAGTGTGCTTCTATTAAAAGGCACCCACCTTCTTTTAAAACAGGGAAGAGGCGGAGTTTTGTACAATGGACATTAGCAACATGTGGAATCCAAAGAGCCTGAAGTGTGCCTTGAGGATAATGGGTGGCTGGCCTCTCAACCCAATTCCTCCTTAAATATAGTACATATTTAAGAAGGTTAAATTATACGAGCAAAATGGTATCACCAAACTGAAGGTTTTGGAGTTAAAATAGCACACATGGTGCAAGGTAACCATATATAATGGAGGCATGCTGAGCTCACAAACTGGTGTATAAACCAGTGGGGGATACACAGAGGAGCGCAATAGAGTATAAAGGGAAAGATCTTAAGCAGGAAATGTGGTAGTCCTTATAGTAGATGTTTGATGAAAATATCAGCCCACTGGGCAGCAGAAAATAAAATAAAATAAAAGTAATTTCCACAGTGGGATGATTACGAAAGGTATCAAATATTGTAAGAACAAATGTAGGTTAATGACTTTGGTAATTTGCTAATGAGGTTAATTATAGAGCAATGGTGTGAGTGAAGTTAGGACACTTTATACTGTTGTAATTCCTACACCTCGAAAAAGAACAATGGAGAATTGGAAAAGGTAGTCATGGATTTAAGTAAAAACCTTATTCATCATGTGAAATTATGTGAGATCGGGATTGGGTCTGGAAAAGATTGCTGGCCTTAGTTTACAGTACTGGGGCTTCTTAATGTAGAAAAAAGTTTGGTGAGGTTCAGTTATTCTAAAGGCATCACACAAAGTGATTGTTGTGAATTGCCCAGAATCACTGGGAAATCTAGCATCATACAAGTCTTATAAATTATCATCATCATCATCAACAACAACATTAGCATCATCATCCCATTTTTCCAGGAAAGGCCCTGAAAAAAGTCCTATATATATAAAAAAGATGGACCTTCGATTGCATGGAAGAAGGTGCAATTTTGACTTTTTAAATGCCCTCCGTGTAGACACTCCTGCCTGTGTTGATACTCTTTGGAATCTGGTACTACTTTAAGTTAAAAATAATCTTGGCCATCTCATAAAGCCTTACATTTGCCTAAAATGTCCTACACATACAGGTCCTGGTTCCTTGAGACATTTATATAATTTATATGCCATCCATCTCACCCATCTCACTATCAAGCAACTCTGGGTGCCATATAAATGTGTGTGTGTTTTCATTATATTTTTTCATTATGATTTCCCCCCGTATTTTTATTTTATGAGCTATCCAGAGTTTCTACACTAAGTTGAGTACTATTCAAATTTAATAATAGATTTTTTTTTAAAAAAAGAAGTTTGCATGATAAGTGCAAACACAATCTGCCTATCTATATTTTAAAGAGAAGAAGAACAAACAGCCATGTTTTTCCAAGTCACATTAACGTCATCATGGTTCCAAATTTGCTCCTATTAAGATCTGTGGTAGATTTCTAAAACTGGCGGGTTTCTAAAAAATTCTACAAAAGGTCTACTTTTGCAAATTTAACCACCAAGTCCATTTTTTCCTTAATCTTACATATTTGGATATTTTTTTATTTAACCTTATAAAAAGAGAGAGGGAGTAGGCAATACAAATTCCCATTTAAAAGCATAAAAATAAAATAAAACCCCTATCAGCTTTTAAATTAAAGTTTAATAAAGGTAGGCTAGCTTAGCCTAAATTTGGATGCTTTGGTAAATACAACCCACATACCTGGTGATTTCTCAATCATCAAACATGATTTTGAACTGCAAATTAAGGAATTATCAAAACCCATCATAGAAAATAGATGATAAAGTCAAGGAACTAAATTTGTCTACAATACTGATATTCTCCCACAATTGCTTCCTAAGATGAATTTGCCCTGCTTCTGATTTAATTTGATAAGGAACTATCAATGAGGAAATGAGTAAATAATATAGCAGCAGAAATTTGTTTTTTCTAAAGCAAGCTAACCCAAATCCCGATACTTGGGAACTGAACTAGATTTTTTTTCAATTATGAAGTTTATCATTCCAGTTAATTCCTTTGTGTCAATATTATTCAAATTAACTATTTCCACGATTCTTCTCTCATTAAATGCCTGTACAATTTATGAGACCAACTTCTGATTCATGACTCTTGACACACAAATATTCAAGTTCGTATTGTAGATACAGATGTCCATTTGAAAGAAAACTATAAAGAGGTCAAACTGATGTCAAAATGTGGTTCTCTGCAGGACCCACATTTAGTGCCTATTTTAAAAAAAAGATTATCTTTGATTGATATCAGAAGTCTGGGAAAGATTACTATTTTAATTTCCTAAATCCAGACAAATTCTATTTATTTTTGTATTGCTTTGTAAGATATTGTAAAAATCATTAAATAATGGTACTCTTAAAAATAAAGCAGTCATAAATTAACATCTTAAAAACAAGGATGTAAAGATAAACAAGTATGGTAATTGTCATCCTAATAAAAAGCAATAGAAAACTTGGATTCTAAATTTACCAAGTAATAATAATCAAAAGCACTGGTATAAGAAAGGATTAAAACAAAAATAAAATGTTTTGAATAGCTTCAAAAGATTGGGCCGAACTGAAGAAAATAACTGCCAAATAATCAGAAAAAAAAAAATGTTGGTATGAGACAATTTCCCTGAAAAGGACTTTCCTTTACGATCTCTAAAAGGATCTCTTTAAGGAACTACTTGGAAGGAAGTAGTATTTAGAGTAAATCTTTATTTTTGGCACCTATAAGACATTTCATGACATACCAATGCACCAGATCAGTTTTGAATTCAGAATTGAGCTAGGAGATTAGCTGAGAAAAATGAGTGAGTACTTGGATAAGATGATTAAACTATTTTGTCAAAATTAAAATTCTGCTAATATATTTTCCACTAACTATACTTTTTAGATTGTCTTTGAAAGCCACTCCTTATGTAACAAGACAATAATTTATCAGACCTTGGAGTATTACAGACAAGTTATGGACCTTCTAACTAGGTTGTAGCTGAATTACCTTCTTAAGCACTATAGAAATTACCTGGGACTTTCATGACATTCTTGGTCTAAATAGGATCTTTCAGAGGGAATGCAACTCTTTCCAAATAAGATTCATTCTTGGTTATTTGGTTTAAGACAGTATCTACCAACAGCAATTAGATTTTTAGACTTTACACGCCCCTTTATTGTGCTCCGAGAGCAGAAGACCATCATGAGTGACAACCTACCAGTCATGGTAGGGCAGAACTTCCTCATCTGACCTGCAAATGCTTCTGTGGTTTCTCCCAGCTGGCTGGGTAGCTAGTTGACCATGTCAGTGATTGCCTTGGACCTGTGATTATTATGCTGCCAGGGGGCAGGTCAGTCTGGGTTTGTAAGAAAGCTTGAATTATGCTATTGATTTAAACATTTTGCTCTGTGTCAAAAACAAAATTAAAGGGATTTGTAATCACCTATTTGCATTTCTGAGCAGTTTGTCTGTTTGGAGATGTGTGAGTATGTATACAGAATGTTTTAAAGAGAGTTGTTAGTTGTCTCAAATGTTGAAAAATTAGCAACCAGGAAAAAGCTGAAGACACACTTTCAAAGTGTCAGATATCCAAAATGAAAGAGAAGTCGCTGTTAGTTATTTTTTGTGGTCTGCCTATGGAATGCCAGCCTAAGCAGAATCTGAAAAGCATTTAGATTTTCTAATAATATATTTATTTGGAATTTTTTCTTTTAAAGATAGTTACATTTTATGTATTCCTGTCCCTTAGCCTTCAGCTATTTATTCCAAAGGGGGAAATACTGACCCTGATTTGTTTCATATGTCTCTAAGAACAGAACCTCAATTATACAAAAATTTACATGCTCAGTAGGGCTCTAGAAGAAATTTGAGGCATTGGGGTTTTTATGTGAATAAATTATTTTAGACAGGATCTACAGGAGACCCTGAAACGGATGTCATGTTAAATAGGCTTTTTTTTTCCAGAATTTTCAAGTAAATTAGAACTCAGAAAATCTACCTGCTGGTTTTAGATAGAGCAAGTCTTTCCTGAGTGTGTGGGGGTGTGTGTGATTTATTATTTTGCAGATTGTATTTTGTTAGTGGTGATTCACCACCCCTGTTGTCCAAACTGGGATTAGATTCATTTGGATTAAGAAATTTAAATTCCGTAACCTGAAACAATTTTGCTTGCAACAGATGCTTATTAAATGAAAAACAATCATAACTTTGTTACATATGTGCTCATTTCTACTTGATGTTTATGAATCTGCATAATATTATACCTGACTAGCTTAGACATATCATTTCAAAGGCTTGTATGTGCACGATGTTTATTACATCACTAAAAAAAAAAAGAGGATAATTGTTCAAAGCCATTCTGCTGTTTATGACTTTATTAACTCAGGTCAAATCATCTTGTTTTATGTAAAAGTCAAAAGTGTGTATGCCGTATCTAAATAGAAACCTTACTTCCATTAAAGGACATGTGCAGTGTGCAAAACGATAGAGTATTTGTTCACAAATGTTATACATTTGCTGCATGAAATAGTTTGCGTTTTGTTTATTCTAAACTTTTATATGTTGCCCATCAAAGACAATGTTCTCCAAATGGTCTGCTTCCAAAGCAGGTTGTTATGAAAAAAAATATGAAAAAGGATGTGACTGTTATCAAAATCTAATTTTCCATTGAACCATTAGGAACGAAGGTCAAGTCTTGTGGGATTCCTTTTAATGTGCGAAAAACATCAGATTTCAGGTAAAAATACTATGTTCCTGATGCCTTTCATTTAGTTTGGTTCAACTGAACAAGTAGACCTTGCCTTACACACACAATCGGGACCAGAATTTCTGTGGGGAAGCAGGGAGGTTGTTAAGTGAGTCATGCATTTCTTAAATGAATCATGCAGTTGTTAAGTGAATCTAGAAGCTGGCCGGGAAGGTTGTAAAAGGCGATCACATGATCCTGTCAACTGTCGTAAATACATGCTGGTTACCAATCACCTGAATTTTGATCACATGACTGTGGGGAAACCGCAATGGTCTTAAGTGTGAAAACAGGTTACAAATCACGTTTTTCAGTGCCGTTGTAACTTTGAACCATCTCTAAATGGACAGTTGCAAGTCGAAGATTACCTGTGTATGAATCAGGGAGAAAAGAAACCCCTTTTCTTGCTGGTGACAGAGAATTCATGCTTTATAAAATATATACAGTAAATATATTTGTAGCGTGCGATGGCATTTGTGAGCATGCCAGATGGCGGAAGTCTTTGCGATGGTCAAACAGATCAAGATGGTGGCAGCAATGATGCAACCAAGCTCTTTCTGTTTATATGGGCATTGTGTATGCGACATAAAAAGAGTCAGAGTTTTGATTGCACTGTTATTCGCACTCTGCAAACACCTCTGCCAGAGGCTACTTCCATTGTCCAAATATATGTTTTGTTTTCTCCTCTTTCTTAATATTTCTGTTGTGTTTTTCAGCCTGTGATTCCTTTTTGGCACAATGGGAATAATCTTCTCCTTCTCCTTCTCCTTCTCCTTCTCCTTCTCCTTCTCCTTCTCCTTCTCCTTCTCCTTCTCCTTCTCCTTCTCCTTCTCCTTCTCCTTCTCCTTCTCCTCCTCCACCTCCTCCTCCTCCTCCTCCTCCCTCTCCACCCCCCCTCTCCTGCCCTCCTTACACATTATTTATTTATTATTTATACTAAGGGACCCTAATGTTATAATCTAGAAAGATTCACGTGTAAGCTGTTAGAGTATGTAGGCTACTGAGTAAGCAATAGGTTTGAATTATTTTCCGAAGCAGCAGCTTTCCCACACTTTTTAAATGCTACAAAAAATGACTGCGTGAACAGTAGGAAATCAGGACCAAGCCCTTTTGGCCCTATAATTAATGTGCCCAGAGGTTACATATTTCCATGTCTATCCATGGTAAGCCGTTGTCTAATAAATATTGAATCACGCATAAAGCAGCTTTTTCTAATGTGACTGAATCACATGCAACCGTGATTTCCATGTAATCATTTTCTTTTGTACAAATGAAGAGCACAATACTTCCCTCATGTCTGGAGTTTGCTCAAGACATGAGGGAAATGTTTGAGAAATGTTCTCAACATGGACATAAAGTAAATATTTCTATCAAGAAATACAATCATTTTTTGGAGGGGCTTCATTTTCATAAGAAGCAAAGTTTGAAGATCTAACGACAAATGACTAATACAATTTGTCACAGCTCTGTCTTTATTATAAAATCCACACGAAAATCTTTTCATCAAATATAGCTGCTGAAAATATAAATACTTCCAAATCAGCTGATGAAAATAGAATTTGAAGATGAATTTAGCCATGGATTTAGAAATATATATATATATATATATATATATATATATATATATATATATATATATATGTATATATGTATATATGTATATATGTATATATGTATATATGTATATATGTATATATGTATATATGTATATATGTATATATGTATATATGTATATATGTATATATATATATGCATATTCTTTCTAGCCAGGTTTTATCTACGTAAACTAAGTTGTTCTGCAGCTTTGGTTGTGTGAAATCTCATTCACAAGCTTCAGAGCCTTTTTTCTGTTGACAAACTGCAACTCTGTGTTGCTCTCTGGGAGAGCAAATATATATATATATTTGAGATATATTATAAACTCATTGGATTAGAAGGAACCTTGAAGATTTTGAAGTCCAGCCCCCTGGCAGAAAAGGAATTCTTGATCTATTCCAGACAAATGACGGTCTGATCTTTCCTTGAAAACCTCCAATGATGGACCTTGACTCCGGGAGGAAGATTGTTTCAGTGCTTCATAGCTCTCATGGTCAGGAAACACTTCCTTATTTATGTTTGAATCTTCTTTTGGGAATTTCAATCCATTGATTCTTGTCCTAACCTGGAGATAAATCCAGACTCTCTTTCCTGTGTCAAGTTCTGTAATATCCTGTCCTGTCATATATTTCCTTAGGTGTCTCTTGTTTATGCTAAACATACTCAGTTTCTTTAAATGTTCTTCATAGGAGTTAACCTCCAAGGCTATCATTATCTTTGTTATTCTTCTCTGCTCTTTTTCCAGTTGTTCAGCACCCTTACTGCATTTTGGTGAAAGACCTGAACAGAGTATTCAAAGTGCTGTTTGACCAATACAGTGTAGAGTGGAATTTAGGAGCCCTTAGTGCTCTCTGATCTTGGTTATTTTCTTGTGGACATTTCATTACCCAAACTAGGTAACATCATCAGTACTAGTCAGAGTGAAACTATCATTTTTTTAAAAAAATTGATTTATATGCCGCCCTTCTCCAGAGACTCAGGGCGGCTTACAATGTGTTAAGCAATAGCCTTCATACTTTTGTATATTTATACAAAGTCAGCTTATTGCCCCCACAAACTGGGTCCACAATTTACCTACCTTAGAAAGGATGGAAGGCTGAGTCAACCTTGAGCCTGGTGAGATTCGAACTTACAGTAATTGCAGACAGCTGGTGTTAATCACAATGCTATCAATCTGCTGAGCCACCAGGCCCTTTTTCTTGGGATCTCAACCCTACAACTCTGTTAAGGCATTCCAAGGTTGCACTGACTCTTTTGGCAGCTCTAATACATTGTTGGCTCCTAGTTAACCTTGGTCTAGCAGGACACAGGACATTCTTACGAGTACTACCAAATATTGCCTTGTTATATTTGTTTTTCCCTCCTAAGTGCAGAATTGGACAGGGCCAAATATTAAAAGTGTGCTGTCTACAGATTCAGTGACCATCCATTCTATCACCTCATCTCAGAAATTTATCAAAATTGGACCCAGAACAAAACAAGGACTACCCTACTACTTACAGTACTTCTCTCCATGTAAGAATAGATCAGCCATAAAATCGGTGTGGGTTGATCAGAAAGGAAACTATGGTCAAATGTAACAAATACCTTACTGAAATCTAAGTGCTCTACATCTATAGTGCTCCTATGATGTACTAATTGCTGTGTTAAAGCAATATGATTTATTTGGCTTGACATATTAACAGATTCATACCGGCTTCTAGTAAGCATCTTGTTTCTTTCAATGAGTGTTTGCAAACTCATTGCTTGATGATCTTTTCTAGAATTTTCTTAGGTACTGGTATCAAGCTGATCGGTATATACAGTAGGTGGTTTGATCAATTTTTCTTCTTCTTAAAAAGGTTGAAATGAAGTTAGCAAACTCATTGCCTGATGACCTTTAATCTTCTGGTCCTGTACTCCAGAAATTCTCAAGGATTATAATCAGTGATTCTGAAATCTCATTTGTCTCTTTGTTTAGCGCTCTAGGATGTAACCATTTGGTTGTGAATTAATAGGCCCTTTTTGGCATTCATTGCAAGCCTTCGCTCATTCTGAACCTTAGCTTTCCTGATGCCATTTTTATAGCTTCAAGGTATTCCTGATACTTTGCTTTTGTTATGTCCCTCTTTCTATTTTTTTTAAATTTAAACTTAACACCATTTTCATCAGGTCTGTTACAGTTTCCCTTTTTAAAAAATATAATTTGCCTTTCAGTCCCTTAATTATCCCATTTTTCACAACTACCAAACTTCCTGAATTGTTTTTCCCTTCAGAAATTCTATCTACGCAATCCTTCCAACCTTCAAATACACTTTGAGTGTATTAAAGTCATCAGTTTTGAAATATGCTTAGAAATAATTTGTGTTTTTGAAAGGTGTGTATAAAAATGATAGTTACATCAAAAACAAAGTTGTATTGGAGACATTTAGATAACTTCAGCATTCAAAGAAATCTTAAAGTAGTTTACAGTTAAAATAAAGCAGGCTATAAATGCAGGAAAGAACATGATACGGAATTGCGATGTGAAAGTTTTAGGAATAATTTACTTTAACAGATGCCTACAATAGGGGAAATGGTATACAGTGGAAGGAAAAGTAGAGAACAAAAATGGATATGGGTATATTTACAGGTGGCCTTTATAAAAGATCATATACAAACCCAAGCAATTCAAATACTGCTCCATGTAAACAATAATGTAAACAATAAAACATGGTTGCAAAAATATTGATCTGGGATAAATAAAGTAGAATGAAATGCAAACACAGAAGCCTTTGTGGTACAGAAAGATGTGGTACCATAAACCTATATGTGTGTCTGTATATGTGGTGACTTTCCTCCATATGAGAATTTTGATGTGTGGCAGTAAGTTTGGAAGCTTCATCTACCCCTGTATATATAAACAATATTTGTTGTCCCAGTTACTGATTCTAGTGACTGCTTAGAACAGGAGCATTTGGAAGCTAACACATCTGTAGATGTTTTAAATCATAAGGCCATCTACACTATTCTGTTTTTTCAAGTGTTGGCATATGAAGTTCTTTGTCTTTCCAGGCCCACCTGTACGGGAACACAGAAATCAAAAACAGGAGTGACTCTCAAATTTCACCTCCATTTAATCCATCACAGAAAGCATGGCTTTCTTTTCTCTTTTCTTTTTGGGTTTTTTTTTTTTCGCTCTATAAAGAAAAAAATGCAAGGACATTTAAACAAAGTGACACAGATCATCAGCAGATCAACTGAAAATGACAGCTCAATCAAACAAATGTATGTTGAGAATTTCCACAGGGCGGCTTTAGCTGCAGCCAAACCAAATTTGTTTAGTATACATCAGTTAGCTGCTTAGAAACATTCAACAGAGATGCTAGCCAGATGATGACTCTTCTAGACAAACATGTATTTAACTGAGTATCTCCATCCATGACTATGTTAGCATTTGGATACATGTGATGCTTTTTCTTCAAAATATGGCAGCATTTCTAAAGCAACCAGGACTCAATTCTTCTATACGGTATTTATGCAAAAATTAAAGGCTTGCTGCAAATCAGAGAGCTTACAAAACATGGAAACTTCCCTGCACCAATTAATTATAATTTTCTGTGTATTTTTCTTATTCTACTGTTACTATTAATGCTAGCATATTTGTATGGCTAATTCAAATATTTGTTTGTCCTTGACTAACAACCACCTCTTAGCCCGAAATTTCTGTTGCTAAGTGAGACATTGGTTAAGCGAGTTTTTCCTGATAATGCTCAATGTCTGTGGCATTTTACAACCTTTCTTGCTATAGTTGTTACGTGAATCACTGCAACTTAATTTGATTTAAATTAAATTAGTAGCATGATTGTTAAGTGAACTTGGCTTCCCCATTGATTTTGCTTGTCAGAAGGTTACAATCATATGACCTCGGGACACTGCAACCGTCAATAAATGTGAGTCAGTTGCCAAGCATCTGAATTTTGATCATGTGACCATAGGGGTCACATTTTCACAAGTGTGAAAAATAGTTATAAGTCCCTTTTTTGCAGTGCCGCTATAACTTTGAACAGTCACTAAATGAACTGTTGTAAGTTGAGGACTACCTTACCTATAGTAAGGGATGTTAACTCTTGCATTTTATATGAAAATTTCTTATTGCAGCTGCAATTGTGCATAATGAAATCAACATAAAGGATTTGATTATTCTGAATTTACATACTGAAAAATCCTAAAATAATAGACCTATATAGCACAGTAGATTTTCTATATATATAAAAGCAACATCCACTCACTCATCACGAAACCTTCAGAACAGTAAAACCTACAAACTTGAAATTTGGCACATACGTTCTTCTTGGCTTCTAGGTGCTTACTAACAAAGGATTTTTCGAAATGACCACCAGATCATTAGTATTTCGTATACAGTATATTCATATACAGTATATTAACACATTCTACTCCCCCTCCCCACCTGAAAAGTTCCAACTGCCACTTGCCTAACTTTCCGTTACCTCAGGTCAAACTGGCAGATGTTCCACACCTTCACTCAGGAATGGTCTGGGGCTCCTTACAGTATTAAAAGTCGCTACCTCACCAAAATGTCTATGCCTTCCACCTATGGAACTGCTTCCGGATTCAAGGTGGTGGGAGAGATATTCCCTTATGTGTTTCAATCACTGACCACCACTGAGCCAACAGATTGTGAACCAAATTTCTCCTGCATAGTGTCCCAGCCCCAACTCACTTCTTACACTGACCTCCTCAGTTCAGACAAATCTGTTCCTTCTTCTGTAACACCAGTTAAAGGGAAAATATTGTCTTTCTGCTGCCCGGAAGTACAACGGATGCTTCCAAATGATGTCTTTTGGAGCCAGAGAGGTGAAGGAAGGAAATTTTATGCCAATACTCGAAGTGCAGAGGCATGTCTACCACAGGATAGGGAGTATCATGGTTGGGCCTCAGCAGCAGCCTTCATTTCTCCAGATATACTTTGTTGGTGATGATGACAATGAGAGTCTGTCAAGACCATGGGGATGTTACAATGGTCGTAAGTGTGAAAAATGGCCATAAGTAGCAAAGCACGGATATCCAGCTAGTGATATATAAGTACATGTTGAAGCATTCAGATTTTTATTTCTATAGTGATCCCAACCTAACATCTATTATGCCCAATATTATATCCATTTAGATATCTGTTTAGCTTCCAACCTGATATTGTTCCAAAGACTTTAAAAATCTGGCTGTTCTTCCAGGCCTGGGATAGGATATTTTTGGAGCCCTGGGTGGTTGGGCAGTTTGTCTGGATGCTCAGGTTCTTTTTAGTGCCACCCAGAGTCATTCTGGAGCTGGATGACTCCTAAATCAAAATCAAATAATCAGATCAAACCAAAGGGAAGCAAATGAATGTTTGCTCTGAATTGTCATTCCAATTATTCATTAATGAAAAGTATTTCAACCGGATGCTGGACTTTTGTGCTGTTTTATCAATTTCAGGCTAGTACATTTGATGTCACTGTTAGTGCAGCAAATGATTCTTTCAAAACTAGATTCAAGGAGGAACTCTTATCATTTTTTGATAGCTGTACTATCATCTAATTTTAGAGCTGCCTCCATTCCTATTCTGTAGGTCATGTTGGGAAAATAAAAAATCAATATATGTATTATATTATACTCAGAGGTGCGTTTCAGCAGGTTCTGACCAGTTCTGGAGAACCAGTAGCAGAAATTTTGAGCAGTTCAGAGAACTGGTAGTAAAAATTCTGACTGGCCCCGCCCCCATCTATTCTCTGCCTCCCAAGTCCCAGCTGATCAGGAGGAAAGGGGATTTTGCAGTAACCTTCCCCTGGATTGGGGAGGAAATGGAGATTTTGCAGTATCCTTCCCCTGGAGTGGGGAGGGAATGGAGATTTTACAGTATCCTTCCCCTCCCATGCCCACCAAACCACACCCACAGAACTGGTAGTAAAAATTTTTGAAACCCACCACTGATTATACTATAGAAGACCCTCTAAAGTAGGCATTTGCAATGGTCACTCCTAAACTCTGGGGTTCCCTTTATGTTTTATGAAAATCTGATTTATTCTTTTCCTTCTGGATTGTAAGAGGGCATTTTAGACTTGATTATCCCCTCAAGTACAGGAAGAGACATTTTGATTTAACATATTTTGGTACATTATTTGGTTATCATTTTGATACTACATTTAGGTTTTTTTTGAGGAAGGGTGGTGGATTTAGATTGTGCAAAATGAAAATAAATTCCAGATACAAAACTCCAGTGAATGCTCCCTTAGACAGTTTTTTGTAACTGCTCTTCCAGATGAAAAGAAACAGATGATCCATTTTCTTTCTCATTTATCTTTCTGATAGTATTTTCTTCTTATTCCAGTGAAGTGGTTCAAAAGCAGTCAGATTCATAAACTTCTGAACAGTTTTGAAGACATTTGTCAGGGTTCCAAGTAACACCCCCAACAAAAGAAGACTCCAAAGCTAGAAGTTCCTCAAAGTTCCATTTTATTAGAGATGTCATATTGGCACATCTGGGAAAACCTGAATCTGAAAGCTTCCAGGTTTTCCCCACCCAAAAGAAAGTCCAAGTCCCTTCCCCTTCACCCACATGTCCATCACATGGTCCAATCAATGCACGGTCCCAACTGGAGATGCCTCCTAGTCACGCCACTCCAGGTGCAGGCTGAATGTCCTTGACTCTCAGAGAAAGGAATGTTATGGCCAGATATCTCTGCAGCTTCATGCAATCCCCCCTCCAAGTTTCCCAGAGTGTGGCAGCCCTGAAGATCCAAATAAAAAGGTGGCCTCCAGGGCTGACATTTTTTTAATACTGTACTAGTTCCAAGTCTTCTTGGATAGTAAGATAATTATCATAAATACTTTGGCGGAGTTCAATATCATCTAAGCTATGGTTTTGTTTAACACGATGTATTGGATAAACCAGCATTGGCAGGCTTTACACAATATGGTAAGCACACACAAACAAAATACATTATGGCTTAGCTAGACAAATAAAAATATAAGTAAGTAAGCTACTGTTTATACAGTAATTGAATTCAGTGGTATTTTTTTCCAAATAAAATGTGATCTGGCTTATACAGGCTAATGTTGCACTATGCCTGGAGCTACTGTGCTGCGTTGAAAGGAAAGGACATTGATCAATCTCCAGAATAAGGGCTGTTTGACCCCCACCAATGAAAATTGTGACATTTTAAAATTTATGATAACAGGCGCTTAGAATGATCTAGAATTTCTGAAAGGTAGTCACAAATGTGTTAGTATAGGTATAACACCCCAATACTTACCATGTATCAAGACTAAACAGAACATTAGAAACCTGACTAACAATTTTCCATGTTCCCCAAGATCTACCACAGGCAAGAAGTTTCATCTTATTTTTATTTATTTATTTGCATTCTGCTTTTATTAATCTTACAAATAACATATCCAACATACCTTCCTTCTCCTCTTTTTCCCACAACACCCTGCCCCCCCCCTTTGAGATTGGTTGGGCTGACAGAGAGAGGGACTGGCCCAAAGTCACTCAGCTGGCTTTCATGGATATGGCAGAACTAGAACTCACAGTCACCAGTTTTCTAGCTTGGTGCCTTAACCACTAGACCAAACTGGCTCCTGTTACAAAAGGATGGGCTGGGAGAAAAATAAGAAATTTGTTTCTATTCATTCATAGACCAGTGGTGAAATGTAAAATTTGTTACTACCGGTTCTATGGACGGGGCTTGGTGGTGGTGGGGTAATGTGACTGGGTGGGCGTGGCCAACTTTTTTTTTTAACTTTTAAAAGCATTTTTTCTACAACCTTAAGAGGTTGCAGAAAAAAATGCTTTTAAAGCCTCTCACAATCAGGTAACTCAGCTGGGATCGCCAGAGGCTTTTAAAGGCATTTTTTTCCCTACAATCTCTTCGGCTGAAGAGGTTGCAGAAAAAAATCCTTTGAAAAGCCTCTGACAATCCCAGCTGAGCCGCGCGATCATTAGAGGCTTTTTTTTTTTACTTTTAAAAGCATTTTTTCGGCCAAAGAGGTAAGGAAGAAGGGAGAAAGATAGTTAAGTAACCGAAAATGTCTTCCATATAGAAATGTCTTACAGTCTATTATGCTAAGAGCTTCAAGTATCTATTAGGAATAAGCACAAATTATTTACTCAAAAGCACTGTAACAAACATTCATGTAATTTAGCGAAACAGAGTGGGTGTATTGCAACGTTTCTGTCCCTTTTCTCATTCTCCAATTTGTATGTCTTCACCCTTTTAGAAAGTGTTCTTCCTTAAGAAAAGTGAGTGGTCTAGCCATTTCATTCCTGACTAAGTGCACTTTGTTCTCTTATGGTGCAACACTTGTTTTTTGACACTATTCTATCCTGGCATGTGAAACATCTCCTGTGGTTTGCCATGCTCATCAAGGATGAAGACCTCCTTCTGTTTCCTCATTATGTCAAATGACAAAATGTGGAAATAATTCTAATCCTTTCTTCTGCTTCTGTGATACCTTAGAAAACATGATAAACTGAATCCAATTAAAATTAGTTGCCGCTACAATGCTGCGTTTTATTCTTTGGACTTTAGTTAAGTTATTCTGTTAGACTTTACTGTCTTTTGGGAAAAATCTGTGTTTTTGACTGCAACTTTTGTTTAAACAGGAAAATAACACATTACTTTGGCAATATTTTCAGTATTACTTTCTGATATTCCACTTTAAAGTGACTGGACACTGCTAATGATTTATTTTAATACATGCCGATTTAAAACAATGAGGTATAATAGAGTTTAATTCACAATATAATGTTCTACAATTGAGTTAGTCAAAACATTAGGAATGAAGCTGATTGCGTCCCATCATTATTGGTACAATTATATTTTGTTTTGGCTTTTGGATTGCCAATGTGGCTTCGGTTGTTAGTTTTGGATATTGATTGGAATTTCTTTATGTCAGAGCAGGTCAGGCTGCAACATTGATGACTCAGAGGTGTATCTCAGATTTTTGGAGCTGTCTTATCCACATGGACATAACACACTCCTGCCCCTTCCCCAAATCCATTCTCAGAGATAATACTTTTTCCAAGGGTATTTGTGGGTGCATTTAGAATGATTTGAATCCAAAAAGAAAAAGAAAAGATTATGTGGTATAAAAGTGTTAAATGGAATGATAGTAACATAGTTACATCTATGTAAGTAATAATAAGGCTATAGTATATAGACCTTTTCTCTCTTACAGTCTCGTGCAATCCATTTCAATATCTACTAAGATATTACTCTTTAAGCATTCCCTTTGCTGGATTGGTAGCATACAAGTTTAAATTTAAGTTTAAATAATAAGAAAATCACAAAATGCAAAGACTTGCAACAAAGGTAAAAATGT
Source organism: Arizona elegans (assembly GCA_022577455.1). Lineage (NCBI taxonomy): Eukaryota > Metazoa > Chordata > Lepidosauria > Squamata > Colubridae > Arizona > Arizona elegans. The sequence goes on from JAKOOJ010000005.1 coordinate 20,298,862, forward strand.
GCAAAGAAAGAGTAAAAAGTAAAATAAAAGTTAGCAAATGAAAGTAAAGATAATAACAATAGTAATAGGCCCCTTGGGTGTAATTCCAAAATATTGGCATTATTTGAACACCATGGGCATTGAGAAAAATCACCATCAGTCAATTACAGCACCATTGAACCCAATCAAACAATATCCATGGGAAGGACTCGATAGGCGGATTAAAATGCCACATCCAGCATAAACTGTCATGTTCTATATGCTATATGTTTCTAGATATTATATAGAATATGTGAAAAATCAGAAGCATAAATATTTTTTGAGCAAACTTTATCAGCCAGGTACCAATTTTGCTGGTACATTTGCTAAAAATAATGGGGCAGTTCAACAACATATAGAAAATGACAGTTCTTAAATTTTACATATCAGAGAGTTAAATCACTATAAGGAAATCAGAACAGCTACAATGAAATAGAGAGTAGTTGACCAACCAGTGATGATCCAATAAGTTTCTGTAACATATCTAGAACAGATTTCCACACCATGAAACCCTCCAGGTGTTTGGTGCTATAAATCCTGGAATTCCCAGCATGTGAATTTTTAAAGGAGTAAGAAAAGTTGATGATTATTAGAGTTGGTTGCATAGTCAACCAGTTGTTTACACTGGATGTGGCATTTTAATCCACCTATCAAGTCCTTCCCATGGATATTATTTGATTGGGTTCAATGGTGCTGTAATTGACCGATGGTGATTTTTCTCAATGCCAATGGTGTTCAGGTAATGCCAATATTTTGCATATAATCTTTCAACCATATTTACATTTGCAGTTGAGTTCTAGTAGAGGAAAGTAATAAATACACTAACCAAAATTGGTTGGGCTACACTGTAAGTAAAAATGAGATTCAAAAACTGCAAATAAATCCAGAGTTATGCTTTGCAGGGATTACCACTAGTTTTATAAAATGCAGAATAGTTAATTCCATATAGAGTTACACAGGTGCAGCTCTTGCTGACATCAAGAAGAACAGCATCCATGTAATTGTAAAGCAGAATTTGACCCAGAGTCTTTCAATATTGGCCCCTAATTAAGAGATGAAGTCTGGTGCACATCAATTGCCTTAGACAGCGTTACTCAATTAGACACAACTGACACTATCCAGACTCCCAAATGTTGCTAGTTATTGCATGAGCTGATATTGACATGTTCCAGAAACAATGTGGAGTTCTAGTGCAGTTAGCATATTATTACATGGTATTAACTGCTAGTTGAGAACGACCACTTACTCATATAGAATTGGTCTTTTCTTAAACTGCAGCTGGACTCAGCTTGCAAGGTGGGAGGGAGGGTTATTCCATTCTCAATATCTTTAGCTTTTATTGGTGTTTTATCTGCAGTTCATTATGCTGTTTCAGTAGCTCAGTTCCTTTCTTTGTTTGAGGGGGAAGCAGAATGTATGTTTTGGGGTCAATATTTTTATGGGTAGATTAATCTGGGATATGCAGAAAGATAAAAAAAGTTCAGTTCAAAGGAAATTTTAGCTTAGCTTCGATACTGTTCAAGCAGCTCGGAGGGCTATGATTTAATTTATTTTCACTATAAACCTATGAAGCAGTCAAAGTTGAACCCCAAAGCCATTCAGATGATTTAATTTTAACACAACTCTTCCTGACCATTGTATCCTACATGGATTTTACCTGTAGCATATTAGGAAAACCTAGCCTGGACATTGCAGGGAAAACAGATATAGCATCCATTGTGGACCTCTTAAATGTAGCAATAGCAATATCACTTAGACTTATATACCGCTTTACAGTGCTTTACAGCCCTCTCTAAGCGGTTTACAGAGTCAGCATAACTCCCCCAACAATCTGGGTCCTCATTTTACCCACCTCGGAAGGATGGAAGACTGAATCAACCTTGAGCCTGATGAGATTTGATCTGTCAAATTGCAGGCAGCCGGCAGGCAGGAGAAGTAGCCTGCAGTACTGTACTCTAACCACTGCGCCACCGTGGCTCAACCTACAAATATAGGTTTTTGTTTCATGCTTTTAAAAACTGGTAGGATATCTAATGCTCACATATGGAGATAATCAGTAAGAACTTGTTATTCTTACTCTTCTGCTCACTTTCTAGCTTTGCTTCTTTGCTTTCGAGTTGCTTTGCTTCCAGTCACTTTCTATGGAGTTGGAAGGCCACGATTCTATTTAGCTTGCCAGCCAGCCCTGCTGTAAATCTGAAAAAGGAGCTGAGCAGGCATGGCAGGGTTTTTTTGAAATTTGGCATTCATTGGTTTCAACATGTTAACCTTTCCAGAGAAATACCCAATAGATAGTTAAGAAGATCAATGTCTATGGAGATTCTCAGTCATCCAGGTCATGGTTGCCCCAAATAGGCAACTGGACTTTCTGGTTTTTCTTTGAAGATGTTTCGCTTCTCATGTAAGAAGCTTCTTGTATGAAAATCGAAACGTCTTCAAAGAAAAACCAGAAAGTCCAGTTGCCTCTTGAAAAAGCACCTAGGGGTTAAGAAGATCAAGTTTTGGTTTGATCAGTGCTTAAAAAGTACTCTATTTTATATTTCCAAATGTTTAGATATGTTACTTACATTTAAAGGAGTAAGATGTATAGAAACTATGTGAAATATTTCACATAAGCTCATAAAACTTTACGCAACAATAACATCACAACAGAAGTCCACCTGTGCCTGTCCTTGGTGTCTTTATTTTTACTGCCATCCCTTCTCAAAAATTTTTTCCATTCTTATACTCTGTCCAGCTCATGATTCTATTGCACTGAAACAAGATATGAAGAAGTTATCTAGCATGAGAAGAAGGGACTTTGTGGATATATTATGGGTGGCTCTTGTTGAATTCTATGGGGAAGAACAATGTTTTGATGGGAAACATGCTGGGTTTTCCTTTGTATGCCACCTTCAGTTCTGTATACTAGAAAATAAATGAATGGATACATTTATAGGTTATTTTCTTCCATGCTGTTGACATATAACAGTAAAGAGTGCTTTGTTTTTCCACTAATGCACCTAACATTTATGTGTCAAATGATACCATTCAGCTAATCTTACTGTACATTAACTAGCTTCAACTGCATTTTCCAAAATTAAGAAATCCAGTTGCTCCTAGATTCAGATTGCTCTTCTAAAGGCAAAGAGTTGCACTTGTTACAGCTTCCACTTGTGATGGATAGACTCTAGAATTTATGCAGAATTCTTGGCTACAGAAAAAGAAACGAGAAACTGTTATGAGCATGCACTTTGTATGACCATCATTAACATATACAGTTTAAGGGAAAAAATATATATACCAAATATTCTATGGAAGACTTTTTTCTCTCTTCTAGGAATTGGTGCTATGGATTTGTTTGCAGCTCTTGACATCCTTGATAGTAAACTCCTATTTCCTTTTCTGAATCATTGGCCTCCATAATACAGTTTCCCATTGGTTTCTCTCTTATATTTCTCATCACACATTTTTGATTAACTGGTCCTTTCAGTTATCTATGAATATCCCTCAGGATTTGATCTTAGATTAACTGTTGCTTTTTTTTTGCATCTCTGTTTTTAGTTTATATAACTTTTTCCTTTCATTTTAACTGATATCTTCAACAAGTTATTCCGGTTTATTTTTCTGCCTCAATCTTTGATGGTGCAGTGTAGTCTTCTTACTTAATTGGGATTTATGGTTGGATGAATGCTCACCTTAAATTAAATCTAGACAAGACTGAGATTATTGTTTTTCATCCAGATTGTTCATCTCCCTCCCTCCCTCTTTCTTTCTTTCTTTCTTTCTTTCTTTCTTTCTTTCTTTCCTTCCTTCCTTCCTTCCTTCCTTCCTTCCTTCCTTCCTAGCTAGCTTCTTTCTTTCTTTCTTTCTTTCTTTCTTTCTTTCTTTCTTTCTTTCTTTCTTTCTTTCTTTCTTTCTTTCTTTCTTTCTTTCTTTCTGCTTCTGTGGTGTGTAATTCAGGAAATCTTATCACTGAATACCAGGAATACCAAGATTAGCTGGGTTGCTGTTAATATTTTTGTGCTCTTATCTACATTATGCCATCATTTTCTTTGTATAAGAAGGAAGGCCCATCCTGTCTTTAAAGGCTTTCTCCCATTATCACATTCCTGCCTTTCAATATAATAGTCCTACTATAATGGCTCATAATCACTACCAACAAATGCAAATAATTTAAAACAAATATTTAAAATCAAGCAATGAAAATTTCTTTAATCACCCCATCTCCGTGAAATATTGTAATACAATCTATGCAACATTACCTAATGGTGGAACATGTCAGTCCCAATTTGCCATTATCTTCTTAAAAGGAGCAACAGAATAACAGAGTTGGAAGGGACGTTGGAAGAGGAAGGGAAAAGAAAAGTAAAAAATTTGGAGGAGAATTCATTTGTTGAATGAAATGTTTTACAATGTGTTTAAATAATGTCACACTCATCTAAAAGTAGAATGCTTCAAATAATGTTAGTTAGCAATTTATGGTGCTTTTAATCTCCTAGATCCAAAATTCAAAAGAAGTAGTATTAATAATGACAGGAGAGGGTGCTAGCAACTTGAACTTGAAACAATTCAGTAATTTCCTTTAGAAGTCCACTAAAGAAATCATTGTTTTTCTGGATCAAAATATCTTGAAAATATATGTTTCTACTCTATCATAGGGGACACGGTGGCTCAGTGGCTAAGACACTGAGATTGTCGATTGAAAGGTCGGCAGTTCAGCGGTTCAAATCCCTAGTGCCGCGTAACGGGGTGAGCTCCCATTACTTGCCCCAGCTTCTGCCAACCTAGCAGTTTGAAAGCACGTAAAAAATGCAATTAGAAAAATAGGGATCACTTTTGGTGGGAAGGTAACAGCGTTCCATGCACCTTTGGCGTTTAGTCATGCTGGCCACATGACCATGGAGACGTCTTCAGACAGAGATGGCGTTTTGGCTTTGAAACGGAGATGAGCACCAACCCCTAGAGTCGGGAACGACTAGCACATATGTGCGAGGGGAACCTTTACCTTTACCTTTACTCTATCATACCCTTCATTTTTATTATTATGCCTGTTAAATTAATTTGTAATAATCACATTATTTTATAGCTTTTAAGTTCCCAGATTTGTTTTAAATGAGAATGCCTTTTTAGAGTAGCAAAATATTTGGATTTTTTAAAACATCAGGGCTGGCTCTGACTCTGAAGTCTGACAGGATTCCTGACATCATGATACTGACTGGAAAATATATTTTACCCAGAATTCCTCCTCCTCTTAAGAGTAAAATTCTCAACCTCATAATCACTTTCAAGCTTAACTGATATTGAAACAAATCCTGCTATGCCACTATGATTCTGAGTAGGAAGTAACAGTTTATTTAAAGAAGTATAGATTTCTGAGGTCAAAAATGTTTTTTGTTTTTTTTTTGTTCAGCAGACACATTGCTGGCATTAGAACTTCTTAAATGATAAAATAGACAGGTTTAAAAATTTCCATAGACTGTGGGAAAATTCTTCCTTCTTGATTCAGCCACTTGGAACTACAGTATGTTCCTGCAAAGTCAGAAAAGTGAGGAAAAATCTTGAATTAATAATAGTTTTTAGAATTATTTTGGAGTGACAAGCTATTTTTATCTATTCATTCTGGTTGCTGTAGGACAGTGGCATAGCTGCCTGGGGAATTCTAGGAGTTGAAGTCCATCATCTTCAAATTGCCAAGGTTGAGAAACACTGCTGTAGGAGGAAAGAAAGGGAGGAAAACAAATTTGGTATATAATGTATAATTTATTTTATTTCTGCATGGTATGAGAAGGGGCATACAAAGTACAGGTAGCCCTCAAGTTACAACCACAACTGTTGCTAAGTGAGATATTTGTTAAGTGAGTTTTGTCCCAATTTACAACTTTTCTTTCCAAAATTGTTAAGTCAATCATCACAATTGTTAAATTAGTAACACAGATGTTAAGTGGATGATGGCATGATCCTGGGACACTGCATCCATCATAAATATGAAGCAGTTGCCCAACATCCAAATTTGGATCACGTGACCATGGGGATGCTGCAATGGTCGTAAGTTTGAAAAACGGTCATAAATTACTTTTTTCAGTGCCATTGTAACTCCGAATGATCACTAAATGAACTGTTGTAGGTCATAGACTTCCCATCTTACAGATCTATCCAGACAGATCCCCAAGTCTGGAGATTCTATCAAGATTTCACAAGGCATTTGGCCACATGCTATTTGAAAGGGACCCTTCTTTCAGTGTTACTCAACTTCAAAAGCAATTTTAAAATGGGTGGATGCTGACTGGAGGAATTCTGGGAATTGAAGTCCACCCATCTCTAAAGTTGCTGAGGTTGAGAAACACTACAAGCTGGTATAAACATTGCTCAGAACTCTGCAAAATGAAATTCACACATCTAAGAGAGGTTGCATACATATAACCTAGTGTTTCCTCTAGGATAGCATAGGCAACATTCATTTCTCTTTTAATTATCTTTTTTCTTTTTAACTATTTGAGCCACCCAGTCATTTTGCAACCAGGTGGCCTTCTAAGTTAATAAAAACAAACAAACAAGTAAATAGTAAGGGTCTGTACATAATATAAGGACCAGAAGAGATTTTTTTTTTTTAACTGAGCCTGCATAAGATTCAGGTGACGGTTTGCATATTGGATAGAAAGGTTAGAATCTTAAAAGATAAGATGAAACATTGCTTTAAAAACAGAGCAAGAAGGAGAAAAAGTTAAACTCAAAATGCTGGGTGTTGCATTGCAGCCTGAATTTTGCACTTAGCTCAGCATGCTTATTGAAGGGTTAGAAAAAGACAACCTTGAACTTTCCCTCGAATGGCACTTAGCTGTTAACCACAAGCATATTTCTCTATTTAGCTTATTAGCTCCTGCAGCCGAAGGTGAAGGGGGCACTGGCTGCTTTAAATTCTCCAATTCTCTCTCTCTTCCTCTCTTTCCCTCTCTCTGATTCTCTCTCTCTCTTTCTCTCTCCTTATTCCCTCCCACCCCCCATCCCCACTCACACTTAAATGGTCTGATGCAAACTTTTATGGCTTTAGGAATGGAAAAGGATGCTAAACACTGAAGCGTTTCTCCAAGTGGAAGGAAGGAAGTCTCCCTCCTCATTACATTCCACACAGAAGCCCAGGTTACTGTTTAAACTGACCCCAGGCTCCGCAAGGTTAAAACCCTGGCATTACCCTTGGCACACAGCTGCTCTATCATCTTCATCAGGAACATCCCCGTGCTCGCCCCATGCATTTTTGCCTGCCAACACAACACGTTTGTGCCGAATGCTCACACAACAGTGTCCACCCTGGCCTTTCAGTAGCAATTAACCTTTCCTCCAGGGCTTCCTTTGAAGCTTGCTGGTGTTTTTGCTGCAAAATAGCAATGAGGATTAATATTACTATTATTTTTTTAATGAAGGGAAATGTCTAAACTTCCCCGTTCCCTAATCTGTTCCCCAATTCAGACATTGCAATTATATTATCCAGTTCCGAACAGGGACAATTTTATTATCTGGAATTCAGAACAACAATTGTGTGTGTACAACTTCCCATCCTGAGGTTTTTGTGGGGTTTGTTTCATACAGAGATAAATTATGCTGGATGAGGAAATTAAGGGTGCTTTCCTCCCAACATCTGTTTTCATAAAGATTAGAAGATCAAGATACAAAATACCTTTAGCACCCATGAGGATTTGCCCCTTTTACAAAACATAGCAGGATGCTTTGAATAACAAAGAAAACTTCTCATTAACAGAGAGTTTGAAAGTACACTCTTGTCTGACCCTGTGGCACCTGGAAGATTTGGAACATATTTAGAAATGAAGTAATAATCAAATTAAACATTGAGAATTATTGCCTGGGAAACACTGTTAATGTTTCCTCATTATCCCCTGTAACTTTAACATCTTGTTTCAGCAAAAAAGATAGCAATGAGGTTTTTTCACTTAACTAAATAAAGGATTTATTTTTGTATATTGTAGTCAGGGAGATTTGTGTTCTCAAATCTTTTATCAGCTACTTTAATATTGAGTGATAAATGATGCCAGGCCCAAGGAAATCCATCCAGGAAACAATATAGAGCGGGATGTGTTATGTGTATCTAGAAATCCTTCTTCCTTGTATATTAATTATCCTGGAATTTCTTAAGACTGTACCAATAAAGGAGAATATTTGTAGCTCAGGGTTGAAATGAAGGGTCCTCTCTGAGCTTGGTTGTTTTCTTGCTAACATTTCATTACCCAAATTAGGTAAAAGCACTGATGATATTACCTAGGCTGGTTAATGAAACATCTGCAAGAGAACAATCAAACTCATAGAGCACCAAGGACCCCTTATTCTTAAAACTGTTATAAAGCCAGAAATCGTTCCTAACCAAAACTAACAGAGCATGTTATAAAATATTCAAATATTCCTATGCCTTCATGATATTGTTGATCATTATTTTTTCATATGTATGTGTGTATTGTGTATATCTCTCTCTCTGTGTGTATATATTTAAAAAAGCCAGTGTGGTGCAGTGGTTAAAGTGCCACATTAGGAACACGAAGACCATGTTTTATTCTCCCCTTAGGCCAGGGATCTGCAACCTTAAACACTCAAAGAGCCATTTGGACCCGTTTCCCACAGAAAAGAAAACACCGGGAGCCACAAAACCCTTCCTGTGCCTGACTTTTTCTTGAGTGGCTCCAAATCTAGCATATGTAGTTGAATTAAACGTTCTGTTTTCTTCTGAAACTTTTCTTTTCTTGGATTTATCCATGGTTGGTCTACCGGGGGTTGAAAAGCTCAATAAATTGCATGACAGCGGGTGTCACACATTGGTGGTCGTGATGCATATTTTGAGTGACAGTGGAGGGCTGTCACCGATTTGGACTGGTTCAGGCAAACTGGTTGTTCCGACGATCAGCTGGCCCTGGACATCCTGTCCTATATTTCCTTCTTCCTGGCTCAGTTGATTCGCGTGACACAGCTGATTTCCACACCTCTGCTGTTCTACTTACTGGGGCTGCCTTAGAAGGTAAACAGCTGAGCTTCAAATTGCTGTATTTTGAACGCTGTGCGCAAGTGTGTTAGGCACGTGTGAAAAGCCCATGTATGCGCATAAGGTGCGCGCTCACAGAACTGGCTGTTAAATCAGTTGCAGCTCACCACTGACCTTAACCACTACACCAAACATTCTAAATCCTGGTCCTAAATCAGGGGTGAAATCCAGCAGGTTCTGACAGGTTCTGGAGAACTGGTAGCGGAAATTTTGAGTAGTTTGGAGAACCGGCAAATACCACCCCTGGCTGGCTCCAGAGTGGGGTGGGAATGGAGATTTTGCAGTATCCTTCCCCTGCCACGCTCACCAAGCCACGCCCACAGAACCGGTAGTAAAAAAAATTGGATTTCACCACTGTCCTAAATTAATTCCTTTTCAGTAAGAAGCCTCGAATGTCTGAACATGGTCTGAACATGGTTGTGCATCTAACATGGATCTAACAAAGAACATAATCCAAGACAAGACAATTGAAACCTCATTACTTCATCCACCTTTCAACATATAAGGAACAGTTCAGTTTCTCTGGATTAAGCTATAGTTTATTTGTCTTTAACCAGTCTGTTATAGTTAATTCACTTCCAGGTTGGATTAATGAATAATGGACTTTATACAGAGAACTATATCTGCAGTTGGTGGGACAGACTATTTTTGTCTAATTCTTTCTTCTGCTCAACTGGTTTGTCTTTTATTTCCTGAACCTCTTTTGGCTTTAAAATGATGAAATTTGGAGAAGTGTGTTCTGCCATAGACGACTCCAAATCTATGCTCAGTTTCTGAAATCTTTTCATCAATAGAAGTGCAATTAGTAGGCCAAATAGAGAGGGTATTTTAATTGCAGTTCCCAGCTGAAGACTAGCTTGTCACAATAGATTTGTCTGACCCCCTTGCCTATGCTTTAAAGAGTGCTGTGTTCTAGCCGGCGTTTTTTGGTAAAAACATTTGCATATTTATTTATTTACACATCCTTTTCCTGCTAATTTTTAAATTTGTCTTATAGTTATTCATGAGTTATGTCATTACATGAATGTAAAACAAATAGCAGCTCTATTATATGACACTCTTAAATATAAGTATATGCTGGGAAGTATGTTGCATATATCAGCTTCCAAGAGATTTACATTTCAGGGGAATTATATTGAATGAATTTCAAGGGTAAAATTTTCAGGCTATGTATTGTCAAATGCTGTGCCATGGTGGGAGTTCATTCTCCTATAGCATCTACTACATATTCATGATGTTCCTGAGAGTTGGCCAATCATAAATGTCCCATCTGAATCACTGATGATTGGCTAACTCTCAGGAATAGAATACTTTCTATTAAGATAGTAATGGGCAGTTTTGTTGGGTTGTAAATGTTCTTAGCCATCACTGTAGGCTATGCTGACTATGTTTATTTATTTATTATTTTATTTTATTTATTTGTCAAGTGCGTCTTAGATAATATATATAAGTATAAGCATGAATTGAATACATAAAATGAATACAAATAGAGGGAACATTAGGACAGGGATGGTAGGCACGCTGGTGCTCTTATGCACACCCCTTATGCGCACCCCTCTTAGGAATGGGGTGAGGTCCACGGAAGACAGTTTTTGGTTAAAATTTTGGGGGTTTGGGGATGAAACCACAGAGTTAGATAGTGCATTCCAGGCATTGACCACTCTGTTGCTGAAGTCATATTTTCTGCAATTGAGTTTGGAGTGGTTCGCTTTAAGTTTGTATCTATTGTGTGCTCGTGTATTGTTGTGGTTGAAGCTGAAGTAGTCATTGACAGGTAGGACACTGTAGCAGATAATTTTATGAGCTACGCTTAGGTCATACCGAAGGCGGTGTAGTTCTAAGTTTTCTAAGCCTAGAATTTCAAGTCTGGTGGCATAAGGTAATTTGTTGCGAGCAGAGGAGTGGAGGACTCTTCTTGTGAAATATTTCGGGACACACTCAATTGTATTAATGCCCGATATGCAGTGCAGGTTGATGGATAATGGGATTCAATAATATCTTGAGAGCCACATATAACTACAAAACAATAATTATGAACAGTTATATAAACAAAATATGGGATGTTATATACGGCTCAAAAATGTACAATTTTAGAGGGATAACACTAAAATCACCTTTCAAGCACATCTTGTCATCTTGCTCTTGATGTTTTGAATCCTTTTCAGATGAATGTTTCTATCAGAGTTTCCCTGAAATTCCAATAGAAGAAACTCCTGAAAATGATGGAGAGCCAAGCACTTTGTCACTCAGTATCTGTGAACGGTCTTCTCCAGCAACATCAAGTGAAGCCTTTACACCAAAGGAGGGATCTCCTTATAAAGCTCAAATATATATTCCTGATGACATCCCAATTCCATCAGAGTTTGAGCTTCGAGAGTCAAATATACCTGGAGCCGGATTAGGGATATGGACAAAACAGAAGATTGAAGTAGGTGAAAGATTTGGACCATATGTAGGAGAACATCAACAAAGTCTTAAAAACATCAATAATGGATGGGAGGTAGGAAAATATCTGTCATTTTAGTTTATTGTCAGTTAACTATCTGTTATCAATACTCTTGTTATTTTTACTATTTATTCTATTTCTCTTCTGCCTATCTTCCCATAGGGAACTCTGTTTACTTTGAATCAAAAAGCAGAATTCTTTACTAATAAATACAACCTTTTTGAAAAGGAAAAACAACTTCTGGGTTACAGACTCAAATATCTCTGTTGGGTTGAATATCAGAATACAAGGAAAAGTGATCACAACATAATTTGCTTTGACAGTTTGGGTTTGTTGTTTTTTTGCTGATTTCTGTTGGTGATGTTTTGAATTTTTCACAGGAAAAGAATGAATTGTTATTTGAAAATTTTAATTAACCGAATGAAAATTTTGGTACAATGCATGTAATTGATAGAATGTGGTCAACTACAAATATTTTTGAAACGCCTTTTTTTAAAAAGCGAATATGATGGGGAAAATATTCTCCAAGATATAATAATAAGCTTATCCACTGCTCACAATAGAAAATATGTAGATTCTTTTATTTACAGGAATTATTCAGAATCTTTTAGCATGAAAGAATAGTCACCCCTGCTATATTTCCTCAGGGTTGGTGATCTCTTCTAGCAACTATGAACAGCAACAGAAGTATTATGGTATTTCTGACCATAGTATTTTGTGAAAGAAAAGCCATCCATTAAAATGACATCCTTGTCCTTATGCAAATAAAGATTTAGTAGTCCTTTCTTCCTGATCCAATGGCTTGTCAAGCTACAACAGTATACCCTGAGTTGATTCATCTTTTTTGTTCTCCATATCATGAATTGGCCCCTGCTACCATCATGCCAGGACTTCAAATGTAACAACTTGGTTTAGCTTTGGCTTTTGATATCAGACAGTCTATTTTCTTTATATCCTGAGCAACAAGAGACTCACAAAAGCTCTCTTAAAGCACCCAGAGGTACTGGGATGGTCAGTCTGAGAGGGAGGGAGGGAGGGAGGGAGGGAGGGACGGAGGGAGGGAAGGAAGGAAGGAAGAAGGAAGGAAGGAAGGAAGGAAGGACGGAAGGAAGGAAGATTTCCTTAAGTATTTTTTCTATATCCAATTGTTGCCACTGATAAAACAGTGAAGCCTCTTACTCATCAGGGCCGTCCGTTAATTCCTCTGAGTCACTTTTAAAATAGAGTTGTAAAAGAGAGAAAATTATGCTTAAACCTCTCCCCTCCCACCTCTTTTGTATTTGCAGAAAAGCCACAAGGTGGCTCTTTATCACTTTATTTTTTGTGCTTCAGTGAGAGTCAGGAAGGTCATGGCTTCTCAAGCATATCACCTCTTAGTTCACAAGGAGAGTTTCATATGAACTGGTTGATTTCCTGGAGGCAAAGCATAAGGCTGATGGGACGAGAGATATGAGCCTCTGAGGTAAAAATGGGCTACTGAAACTAATTGAGATCCATGCTTGACATATACACTACAAAGTGTGTAATCATATTTGTAGTGCACATTACAGCAGGATCTAGAGCAGGAGAATGAACCTTGTTTTACAAGTTGTAAATGGAGAATAATACAGAGAATATTGATTATTTGAAGGATTCTTCTTAAAACTGGTAGGTAATGAAAATAAAATGGTGTTTCGCCAAAATGTTTGGTGGAGAAAAAGACAGTGGTTTAAAAAGTTGCTGGGGCTGTACATTGAAAATAAGAAGCCACTATGCCAAAGTTTTTGCATAGGCCAATATTCTATCTACATAATAAACCAGTTTTGATTTTGGGTAAATTTGACCAATATATATTTGCAAAATCAAGGCAATGTATTTTGCTCGTCAGCTTCAGCTTTTTAAAAATAGGTTATGGGTTAAAATAAAAAGTTGTGACATATTAATGCTCAGGTCATAATTAAAGTGCTGTGGAGGAACTTGAACGAAAAGCTATAAATCTGAATTTTATCTTAGTTCCTGAGTCCAAAGCCAAGCACCATCTAATCAGATATTGGTTGACTAAAGCACAAATCGAACAAAAGGTTATTGGACAAAGTCAGAGGTCAAGCTTTTTTGCAGTTTGTCATTATGGTTTAGTATTTTGCCAGCAAGCTAAATGTCCTTTGAATCAAGCATGGGAAAAAGAGAGCTGTCTGTTTTCTAATCAAGAAAGAAATCAGATTGTAAATAAATGCCAGCTATTTTTTTCCCAAAATGAAAACAGCTAATTATTCATAAATACAATTTCACTTCAGGATTCCATAACATGGGAACAACCTTTTGGGAAATGCATAAACTGGCAGATATTTCCCTAGTATTCATATAATTTGCCTATATTTGTATACACACAGACATAAGGATTTGCTCAGCTTGTTCAAAATTTTGATTTCCCCCGTTCTGTGGTTTCTCTGCCATGCTTATGGATTCCTAGTTATCTCCAGTGGTTTAGGATTAACATGAGGATGTGACTGCGTGGGCTGGAAATTAGGAAAGTGAAAACAGAATAAATCTAACATGAAGGAAACACGAAGCCAAAAATGCTCTAGTAAAATTGAAAAATGTTTAATAGAGATAATTGCATTTAATTATTTAGTTAAATAATATGAATAAAATTTGACAATGTGCCCCAGGCTATTAAGATAGATATAGAGCAGGGCTGTTGAACTCCTGGCCCATGAGCCAGATGCGTCATGTGCTGGCCACACCCATGCCCGGTTTAGCGAAGGGGGAAAAAGGCCTGATACATCACGTGATGTCGCCCTTATGATGTGAGTTTGACACCCTGATATAGAGCATTTCTACTAGAATTTTTTTTTTTTTACCTTGTTAATCTATCTGAATGCATGTTCGGAAAAGAATACAATTTGTGTTCTATCAATTTGCTGATCCAGCACTAGCCTGGCATCCAATTTGATCTGTATTTTAGAGTAGAATAGGGAGGCAGAAAGATAAGGCACTATTCTTACTGCAGAAATCATATTCAGGAATACCTGTTCCTTGGTTATTCATAGACCTTGATGGCAAGGCCACAGAGAGATTAAGCACAGTTAGATTGCCTGTTAGGTGGCTACATCTGCTTAACAATCTAATAAGAAGTGCTATAGTTTAAAGAGGATAACTTTTAGTTTTTAAGTGAATCTTGCCATGATTCTATCAATGATTCCCTCCCTCCCCACCTTCCATAAGCCAAGGATCAAAAATGAATTTGAATATTTATGGGTATCTGAATATTTAAAAAAATCTAATTAAGATATATTATAAAGTAGAATCCTAACCTTTGACTAATATCAATATTATTGCATCAAATATTTTCAGGTCCTAAGATTATAGCTTGTCATCCAGTATCCTGTCAACAGGGAAGCCTAGCCAATTGAGAATCCCAGTTGATTTCCCTTATATCATATGTGTATTTGCAAATGCCACTTTGAAGCCTGTCACCTATTTATTAGAAATATCTCCATTCTTTTGACTTTGGGATAATGGTATACCAATATTCTATTATGTGTCTGAATATCCATTCGATCCACTAATGTATCGCTTGTTCATTCTATGTATTTAACATCTAAAATATTACTCAAAGATTTTATTATTAAATGGATGGTTATCAAATGGACATAGACTATAGACAGGAGAATTGTTATAGAACAATGGAAAAACTAATGGAAGATAAATATTACGTTTATTGCAAATATTACACTATGAGAAAATTGCTCCAATTTTTTTAAATGATATACTGTGTTTCCCCAAAAATAAGATCCTGTCTTATAATTTTTTGAACCCTGAAATAAGCGCTTGACCTTATTGCCATGCACTGAAAAGCCCGATTGGGCTTATTATCAGGGGATGTCTTATTTTGGGGGAAACAGGAGTACTATAACAAATTAGCAAAATAGATAATTCATACTAAAAAAGAATGTGCTAAAAATACAAAAATCAGAATTGTTTTTTAAAAATATATATAGTGGCTATTTTATAACACTCAACAATTCTGGAAGATAATTAATCATAAAATGAATACATACAATATAAACTGCCTGCCCTCTGTTTTTATGTTATGCATTTATTACTTGTGGTGGCATAGTGGTTAGAATGCAGTATTGCATGTTGACTCTGCTCACTACTAGGAGTTCAATCCTGATGGGCTCAAGGTTGACTCAGCCTTCCGTCCTTCCAAGATCGGTAAAATGAGGACCTAATTGTTGGGGGCAATATGTTAACTCTGTAAACTGCTTAGAGAGGGTTGTAAAGCACTATGAAGCGATATATAAGTCTAAGTGATATTGCTATTAAATAAAATGCATTATAAATTGTATATTCTGAGTGTAATTCTTACCATATTGTCTACCTTTGCTAATTATTGAATATTGATTCAATTTTAATAATTGTTTTAAAATGCTGAATTGTTATGAAGTCATCTTTATATGCAGTGCTAATCTAATGTTACCTCTTTTTTTTGATTGTGCTTTCAAATGCTGGTTATAATAAAAATCATGTATGAAGTGGTAACTGAATGCATAAAAATAAAGAATAGGATGGAACTTCCAAGAATAATTCATGCCCCTGGTGGGGATGATTAGACAAAATTGACCTTCTGTCACTTTAGTAAATGTGAGAATAGAATTACTTAGCATTATTATAGCATTTGGTAGAGGTGTAAACAATATACTTAATTTACTAATGAATATTGAGATTAGTACATCACATTAAAAATGAGTAAGGATGAATCATTTGAAACAGCCAACTCAGATTGCTAGTGATATTTATCATGTTTGCTGTTCCTAATGAGAGTCTACTGAAAACTTAACTTTGGCAGGAACCACCGGAATGAGAAAAAATTGTACGAAAGAATGGGATCTATCATCTGTTTGATGACTTGTAGCTTTCTTTCATATCCTAATTATTATATATTACAGTTGGATTGTAATATGTTTTGCCTTGCTACTAGTTTTCTAGACTAGGGCAAAACGTCAAGCCCTTCTCACAGCCAACCCTCAAATTATAAATTATAGTGATGTGTAAACAGCAGAAGCAAAACATAATATGTATATACACGTTCAAAGGCTAATTGAAACCCCCTGGGTCATACTGACATATTGAACTATGTTCCCTGATGTATGATTTAGATCTTTTTATTTTTCAGTGAAAGAGTTGGACTAAATATTTTGTCTCTGATTACACAGATTACAGGAAATATGGTACTCCTGATGGGATGGGAGAGCTTTTTTTTTTTTTTTCTGTCCTTCTAGCTAATCAAGCTTCCAAACACTCCTCCTTTCTCAATACTTAAATGCTGGTTTGGGGAGGGCTTGGCTAGAGTATAGAATTAGTTGAAAAGCTTCCTTGTTGCCTTTGGAAAATTATGGAGGGAAGAGAAATTGGGGTTAAGCTAAGAGAACCATTCCAGGAAAATGCACATTGTCTTTTTTTGCTGTACACTCTAGGGCAGACTAAACTGTTCTTGGAGAAGAGAGGCTCTGGAGGTCCCGAACACAGTCAAACTCATTACATGCATGAAAACAAAACAAAGCAATGGTTGCTGAAGGGAAATGACACTGAGCACCCTCATCGTTTTCCTTTTCTCCTGCTTTGTATTCACAACTCACAACTTGCTCTTCTCCCTTCCAGGTAGCTCTTTTATTCCCGAACCTTTTTCTCTTAGTTGTTGATATGCAGCAAGGCAACCCACAGTCACAGTTAGCATTTTCCTTTCTCAAAAAATCCTGAGGGAAATTGGGAATGAAGGCATTTCAGGGAGTGGTGCACACAAAACATCTTTCCCAGTCCCTTCCTCTCAGTACTGGAGAAGACAAAGATGTTTTCTATCGTGGTCTTAAAAGTTGACAAGCATGTTGCAGGCTGAGATAGGCAACCCTTTCTCCTTTCCTTGGGTTCTCGTCTCTTTCCATCTTCATGATTCTCAGGCTGTGTTGTTTCAAGATGTGAAGCAAGAATGGAGCTGGTACATAAACAGGCAGATAGTTGAACATAGGATGAGTCCAATGGCCTATTAGCTCAGCATTCTGTTCCATGTGGACAATACATATTCGTCATCATCACCCAAGAATTTATCTTCCTTCCCATTCAAATTGCAGGACAGTGTAAAACTCCTGCAATAGACTGAATCTCATAGCTTCTCCATATCCTGGATAAAATAGTACTTCCTTATATATGTTTTCCTCCATTCAGTTGCATTAGATGAACTGGAATTACAGAGCCATGGTTGTGCAGTGGTTAGAATGTATTATTGAGGCTAATTCTGCTGACTGCCAGCCATTCAATTCTCACTGGCTCAAGATTGACTCAGACTTCCATCCTTCTGAGGTCGGTAAAATGAGGATTCAGATTATTGGGGACAATACGCTGACTCTGTAAACTGCTTAGACAGTGCTGTAAAGCACTATGAAGTGGTATATAAGTCTAAGTGCTGTTGTTGCTTTTGCTATTACAATGGTGATGAAGGATAGGTGCAATACCTTTCACACTGGAACTGTCTTTTGTGAGAATTGTTATCTGTTCTACCAGATGCTGTTTTGGGGATAAATAACAGCAATGGATGGGGTTACATTCCAGTTATAATCTGACAAGGGGGATGAGGTTAGTACAATTTTTATGCCTTTATGAATGATCCTGTTTTTAAGTGTGTAGCTAAGTTTAAGCCTATTTTTAAAGTGGATTCTCAAGGTAACAGGAAACAAAAAGATACAGCAATAAAAAGATGGCAGAAAATCTACCATATTTTTCGGACTATAAGACACACCGGAGTATAATACGCATCTTAGTTTTTGGGGAGAAAAATAAGAAAAAAGCTGATTGGCAGGTGGATCGGCCTCCCGGAATACCCCCAATCAGCTGTTCCCAGAGGTGAACTTTAGCAACAGGTTTATTGGTTGTGAGCTCTGCACCCTTCTTTTTTTTCAGCCTCTGAAACTTCCTTTTCTGACACTTTTTTTCAGCCTCTGAAACCTCCCTTTAAGAGGCTTTTCTCAGTCTCTGAAACCTCTGTTTCAGAGGCTGGGCAGGGCTACATTCGGTGTATAAGACACACCCAAATTTTCACCCTCTTTTACGGGGAAAAAAGGTCCATCTTATACTCCAAAAAATATGGTAATTTGCTTGACATTTTTTAAAAAAAAGTTATATTGTTTAGCTATCATTTAGGAAGATACAAAATGTGAAAAGGAAAGGGAAGGAAGGAAGGAAGGAAGGCAGGCAGGCAGGAAGGAAGGAAGGAAGGAAGGAAGGAAGGAAGGAAGGAAGGAAGAAAAAAAACTGAATTAAAGAACAGTAACATATTTTTTCCCATTAAATAAATGCATGATAAAAAAATTTATTATGAAAGGACACATTGCAAGCCAGGATTCAAAGATGAGTTCCTTGCTTTAAGTACAGTAGATGCCATTAAGGAAAACAGTCAATATGTCACTAAGCCACAGCCTGTAAAATTAAATTGATTTGGTAAATGTAAGTAAGATAGATCTGTTTGCTTTCATCATCAATTTTGAGGGGGTGAACAGGTGATGTCACCAACCTGGGAGCGATAAAGATGCAAGACCATCTGGAATGGCTGGTGATGGATGGGCAACTGCTTTTGGATAGTGACAGTGCTGTGGCACTTTGTCACTTGGGATGCAGTACTTAATAACTTTTCAATACCATCATAATAAATTTCACTGCCTTATTAATATAGAAATAGTGAGTTATTACTGTGATGGCCATTGTAAATAACAGGAGATGCAGCTGTCAAAAGCTGATTGTTTGAGCATGTTTCCTTAAGCAACGTAGTTGACTTGGAATATTCAATGCCTGTCTGTACTAAGCAGAGTTTATTGCTCTTGTCAAAAGAGGGAGAGAAAAGAAGGTGTTCAAAATGATTATCAAGTTCTTTATAAAATAGAATTTAAGGCTTTTGTTGATTTCTTCAAGGTTGCTGCTAGCCCCTCTCAAATAATGCCTCTTAATATAAAATAATATCTGCAAGAACATATGGTAATGATAAAGTTGTCCCCTAAGTGAAACAGAATCTTTGGGAGGTTACAATATTGGTTCAGCTCTTAAAACAATAAGAAAAAGAATGAATACTCTGGCTACCTTTGCTTAAACAACAGCAACAAAATCCTCAATCTGTATCTAAATGAGAAAGAAGGTAGGAAATGAATCGATGTGGCTATTAGCATTTATAAACAAAGAAATATGAAATATATATGTACGTCTCTGTGTGTGTGTGTGCATGTGTGTGTGTGTGTTGAAATGTGATGAAAGTCCTGAACTGCTCTGTGACATGGACATCAGCCTGACACCTTAAAAGAAACAAAATGTGTAGATAGATGGAAAGGGAAGATGAATGATTCAGATCAATCATTTGGTGCTATTCAGCTTGTTATGCTATTGTTCCCTAGGAAGATAATTAAATCGGCGCTGTCTTTCTTATTTGTTGAAAGGGTAGCATAAACTTGTAGAATATCAAAAGCACCTCAAAGATAATATTCTTTTTCCCTTCCTTTCTTTTTTTTAAATAGCACACTGACTTTGCTTTTCAGATGTGGGCTTTGTGAACCTTTAATTAAATGTCTTTTCTTTGGATTTCTGTAACCGTGAAAAGAGAGCCCACAGTCTATTAACAGGCAATAAAGTTCAGGAAGACTACCACTAGTTCCTTAGGTCAGAGGTGAAAACTGAATGCAAAATGAAACAAAGGTGTGTTTTGATGGCTCAACAAACAGTGAAGAGACAGAGCACAAATACGTACTGGGAAAGTGTGACATTCTTTAGGAAAGGCAAATCTGGACCTCTTGTTTGGTCAGTTAGCAATGACTCACTAATAGTGGCTTTGGTCATTACTTTTTTTGGTCGGAGTTTGGCCTTGGCATTTTGGTTCCATAGAAAGCTCTGAAGAATTGGTATTGTTCTCCTTTTCTGCAGCAACTCTTGTGCACTATATATTGTAGCTCATGGACCTTTGTGATACCATCTAGCACAGGGCTGTCAAACTCATGGCCCACGGGCTGGATGCGTCATGGGCTGGTCATGCCCACATCTGGTTTAGCGAAGGGGGAAAAAGTCACAATATGTCATGTGATGCTGCCCTGATGTTGCGAGTTTGACACCCCTGGATCTAGCACAATGCCCTATAATTTTTCCATCTCAGAACCAAAAATCTGGTTTCCTGATGCGGTTCTCGTAGCCTCCATAGTATGGCAGTGCAAGTGAATAATTTAATTATTATTTAATTTAAAGTTGGAAGCTCTGTGTATAAGAACACCATGTCTGTATTTGTGTGCAGTGATCAGCGGGAACATATGCAAGAACCTGGGATGCTGATAAATTGACTCAAGGCAGTGTCATTGAGCAAAGTTCAACCTTACATACTTCCATGTCAACTACTGATAAAATGGTATTAATTGGAGCATTCATTTTTGTCCTTTGCTCCCTTGTTCCTTGCAGATGCCCATGGTGATCCCAACAACTTAAACAAGAAGCAGATATCTTTGCAGAGAGAGGGGCTTAGGACTGCCTCTTTCTTTGAAAACCATCTTTCTGGATGGTGTGAAGCAGCAAAGGCATGGCCACCAAATATGACAGGAATGAGGTTTTCAGTTCTTGTCAAATCATTTGTGTTTCTTTTACGTATGCAACGTGTGCTGCCTAAAGGAAATATAGCACATGGTCTTTTCATTACGTGTTAAAAATGTGTGTTGCCTATTGAAGTTTAGCATAGCATCTCTACTTGACTATTTTTTGCTCTCAAAGAAAATCACATTGGTCTTAGTGGATGGATTTTTAGTGATGGATTTTTAGTGGGCTTGAGAGCTGTCTGCAAACATCTTATCCCCGCTTTGAAAGCATGAAATGCAGAAGCATGAAATGCAGCATTTACCACTCATTAATGTTTTATTCCATCACATTCAGCTGAAAGGAGACCCTCTTGGTTGATGGTTGTGACAAGATTGTTCTTTTTATGCTGTTCCTGAGGGCTCTGCCATTCGCAGGCCAGTTTTTGGGACATGTGTGATGACAGCTGTGCTACCAAAACTTAAAGAGTCGGGTTGTGTGAGTTTTTGTTTTGCATGAGCTTGCTTGTGCATCAATCCAATAGCCCTGAACCAATGCACTGCACATGAAATATCAACTACCATCTCTGGCAAGAATGACAAAGCTTTTGTTCTGCTTAGCATGGAGTCATTAGGTATGATGCCATGTGATGGTAATTTGAAACTTCTTATGGGCTTTGCTTGTTGGAAGATGGCTGTGAAGGTTGAAATTGAGAATTATTATAATTGAACAGGAGATAGCAATAGCACTTAGGCTTATATACCACGTTATAGTGCTTTACAGCCCTCTCTAAGTGGTTTATAGAGTCAGCATATTGCCCCCAACAATTTGGGTCCTCATTTTACCCACCTTGGAAGGATGGAAGGCTGAGTCAACCTTGAACCTGGTGAGATTTGAACTGGCAAATTGCAGGCAGCCGGCAGTCAGCAGAAGTAGCCTGCAGTTCTGCACTCAAACCACTGTGCCACCATGGCTACAACTGTTGTAAAGCTCAGATCACAATCACATCACTGCCGGGACAATGTGACAGCCACAGGTTCAAGGACAAGTCATCAATGTCATAACATTGAATGGTCGCTGAATGAGCGGTTAGTAAGCAAGGACTACCTGTAACCATTTGCTGATGGCCAGCTTTATCATTGTCCAAGGCTAAGACATCTTTCCTTAAGTCCTCGCATGGCAAGAATCTATAATGAGACGTGACAATTTGCAGAGCCATCAAAATTAAACCATAATGTTGAGTCACTAATGAGTGGATTAAAACTCAAATGCACTGATTGTGATTTTGCATGGCAGAGATCTGGCTAAAAATGCTGAAATAGTCTTTCCTCTCTCCAGTCTTGCTGATGCTTACTGTTCCCCTATGTTCCAACAGTGTCTGAGAATTATAAAAAATGTGATGCAATCGATTTAAGTTTATCGTTTCTGGGCAGCAAAGAAAAGCTTAGCATGATCCAGATTCTCCTTGGTTTCCTCCCATTCTTGCAGAGAGCAGAGGTATTCACATTTCTTTGTCTAACAGTTTTATAATGCCTTAAGAGATTAACAGTGAGCATGAATGAGGGCTAGAGGATTAGACAACAACAAGAAGAAAGCTGCCAGCCAGTACCTTGTCTTCAGATTTTAAGAGTTTTTTTTTCCAGCATTGCTGACTATAGAAATGAAGAGATGATAATAGGAACCAGGGTTCCAAAAGTGTTTAGTGATTCAGAAAAATTCAGATGACATGTCAGAATTGACAGAATACTAAAACTTTGTATGGCAGGACTCTTTCTTTCTTTCTTTCTTTCTTTCTTTCTTTCTTTCTTTCTTTCTTTCTTTCTTTCTTTTCTCTCTCTCTCTCTTTCTTTCTCTGTTTTCTTCTTCCCTCCTTCCTTCCTCCCTCCCTCCTTCCCTCTCTCTCTGTTCCCCCTTCTCTCACCCCCTCCCTCCCTCGTAAGCCAAGCTTTTCACCCTGAATGAATGCAGATGTTATCACAGGATTCCAGATCAAGACTCAGTGAAATGTGACAAGCTGTCAGCAAAGTTACACTACGTTGAATTTGTTAAAATATCCCAATGCTTTCTATTCATGCTTTTTATATCTTTACTGCTTAGTCCAGTCCATCAGAGTGGGGGGGGGAAAAAGGGAGAAATAACCTTTTGGAGTAATTTCTATTTTGTCACCCACTGTATGATCTTGAACACTTAACCTTGCATTTTCTCCATCTCGAGGGTGATGTGGCTATCAGTAATCTTTCTACAATGGGAATCTAGTTCAAGGTTTCACTGTATGACTGTTAACCAAATGCTGTGTCAGCCAACCTTTCAAAAAGTGAAATCTTTACTGGGATTTCCACATTAACATTTCTAAAACATGGGACATATTGGAGCCAGGTCTCAAAAAAAGAGAAAACTGGTTATATTTACCGGTAAGTGGGAATGAAAAATGGCTTCTCCAAATTAGTTCAGCCTTTGATTCTGAAACACATGGAGGCTAATGCTAAATTTATTTCTTATAATAAAAATGGAGAATATAATTTAAAAAACAAAATAAAATTGCTTTTTCCAACCTCTTTTGACAAAAATTGTGCACTTTTAAAGTATAGTTCTTTTATAAATGTTACACATTTTAATATGCTTTCTTACTATAGGCTTGGATTTTAAGTCATTCTTTAGATAAGCATTCTTTGTTTAATTAAGCTGCTTTATGAATATATTAGTACAACTATTACTCAAACCATTAAGATTCTATATAGTTTTCTTTTGTTTATTATTGCAACAATTCTCTATAGCTTTTGTCTTTTTGTTTCATATAAAGACAGTTCTGTTTCTATTAATAGCACATCTGGTCAATTAGGGCTGAAGAAAAACTAACATGAAGAAGAGGGGAAACCCAAATTAAAGTAACATTTATGCTAAAGATAAAATTGTAATTAGATAATAATCAGTTTCAGACTGATTGTTGCCATAAAGTTTTAGAGAAATCAGGGAAACATTTGGATTATTTTTCCTGCTTTTTATTTTGTATGGATTTGCCAATAAACATTTAATTTTTTTTAATTAATTTAATTTTAATTTATTTTAGGGCTTTTCCCAGTGAGAAAAATCTCACTGACAAACATCTCACTGACAAACATCTCACTACAAACAATATGCACTTACTTATATCTTTAAATTGCTAGTTAATTCTTAGAAGAACAATATTGAGTAATTTTTTTGACATAAGTATGCATAATAATAATGTTGTCTGGAAAAGATAATTTTATTGGGCAATGTGACATTTAAAATAACTGCAAAATAATTATGGTTTTATTGTGAAATGTTTAACGAATTACTTTTTTAAAAACTTACATAACAAAAAAGCTTTGAGTTTGAAGCTCATGAATGAAATTGCACATTTGTTTTGAAAATAATTATACAAATTAAACAGAGGAACCCTTCCCTGTCTATATTTCTTTTCCTATTATTGTTAGAGTAAACTGAAATTTAATAAGATAACTCTTGGTAATGACACAGTCTCATACATTTCCCTGATACACTGTGTTTCGGTTAGTTTATTTTCTGTTAAATAATGTCAGCTAATGTTCATGATTTAGAATCTATTTAAGCCTTCTTGGGAATAGATGTTTTTATATTATTGCTATCCATATATTAAACTACATTAATTCACTTCTGTGAACCAAGAAACACAAGAAGCATTTGTTTAAGTCCAATTTAGGTTTGCTGCCAAGCCTATTATAGAACAATATAGTATGTTCTTTAAAAAAGAGGTAATGTAAGTAATCTAAGCAAATAAAAATAATGCATTATTATTGATTTGTTTTACCAAAAGGCTGGAGCTAAACAATGACTGAAATTATGCCCACGACAAAATGATTTAAAATATGTTTAGTTGCTTGTCACGCTCCTTCTAAAGTTTTGTATTTCATCTGTCTGCTCAGATCTATTGTGATCTCTTAAGTGGCTTCCTACCCCCTCACCTCACCACCCCCCAAACTGAACACTACAAATGCAAAGAGAACTTTTATCCTTTTAATTCAGTCAGCATGGAAATGATTTTCTCATTTCAGACGCTTTTCTGTCCTCTCTTCATTGTGTCAATAAAATAGAGTTGTGCCAAGCTGTTCTAATCAGCTTAAAGTGCTAATTCATTGCACTGGGAGGCAATCTCAGTCTGGCTACAGGTGGACGCACTAAGGGGCGAGACTCCAGGGGAGTGTAATTATTTGACTCCTGTGTCTTGTTCGCAGAATTTCAAACTAGAATTAATGGCAAACCAGTGTCTGAGCCTGCAGAGGGACTAGAAAGGCAATTCGAATATATATGCAGTTTAATGTAAGAGAATTCGTTTGCTATGCTACAGTGAATAGTTCCCGCAGACAGCTTCTTGATTCCGTACAGTGAAAGATCAAAACTAAGAAGTCTTAATGGCTAAAAACCGGGCTTTAACAATTTGAAAGTACCATATTTTTCGGACTATAAGACGCACAGGTATATAAAACACACCAAGATTTTGAAGAGATAAGTAAGAAAAAAAAGTTTTTGTCCTCCCCGGTCTCCAGGAGTACTCTGTAGGCCTCTCAAACCCTCTGCGCACCCAAAAATGGGGACATTTTTGCCCTCCCCGGCCCCCAGGAGCACTCTGCAGGCCTCCCAAACCCTCTGCATGCCCCATTTTTCACAAAACGGGCCCATTTTTCACAAAAATGGGATGAGCGGGGTGGAGCTTTGGGAGGCCAAAAATGGCTGTATTCGTGTATAAGACGCACCAACATTTCCACCCTCTTTTGGGGGAGGGGGGGGAAGTGTGTCTTATACTCCAAAAAATACTGATAAAAGAGAATATTCATAGATCAGAGTTGAACTGCAAGGTCCTTGGGGCTCTCTGAGCTTGGTTGTTTTCTTGCAGACATTTTATAAACCAGGTAACATTAAATGTAGTATAAACAGTAATTTTTAGCTAGTAAAAGATACAGGTGGCAGGATAGGGCTAACTATGGGTAGGCTTGGAAGATAAGTAAATTTGGCTTGGTTGGAATTTGGATGAGAAATTCCAAGTATTCATATATTGCATAATCTGAAAAGTTGGGCGGGGGTGGGGGAAATCCTAGAAGAAAGCAGTTTTTGAAAAAACAGAAAGACATGGACTTGCCCATAACCTCAACAAAATTTAGGCTTAATTGGAAAGGAAATTTAAAATGCTTTCAATATGAGATTTCGAGAGATATTGCTGACAGATTGAGGAGGACTGCATTTGAAAAAAACCTCTGTTTACTGTTGACTAAATTAAAGTAGATATAAGTGGCCAGAATCAATAGTCTACTTTCTGTTGACATTGTATTTGTTTTCTTGAAACTGGAAGAAAACCAGCATTGTTTCAGTTCTGAAATATTTGGAAGGTTGTTTCATTTTTCCAAATTATGGCCATTTCTGGAAGACATAAAATTGGGGGAAGTTTAATTCTAATCCATCTCTTCAAATGTGGAACAAGTTGACACTGAGATGAATAATGACAACAACTAAGATAAAGAACATCAGACCAGGAAATCATAGCAATTTTATTTTACTCTTCAATGAGTGGGATTTTTCTGCTATGAAAAGACTCCCAGCAGAGGGGAGGAAATTAGCTTCCTAATTAGGCAAAATCTAGTAGAAGAGAAAGGTTTTTGTTTTTTGTTTTTTAAAAAAGTCATTTCAAACTAATGATAGGGGAGGAAATGGTGGAACTTTTCATGTCACTGACCTTATTAAGCCCAAGAAAAATGTGGTAACTCTTCAGAAGTTATATTATCTGGGAAAGGTTATCAACCAGTGATTATTTTGATTTCTACTTTGTCACACAAAGAAAAAAAATTACATTGGGGGAACTGCATGGAAGGTATAGCTGATTTTTTAAAAATAAGGTAAAAAATTCAGTATACTACAACAATATTTCTTAACATATTTGCTAGTTTACTTACTACATAGACTTAATAAATGCCTGACTCCAACTGATTCTGGGTACTTTTTAACCTCAGCAACTTTAAAATATGTGGACTTCAAAATCCTCCAGCTAGAGTACATAACAGAGATATAGATAATATGCATACATTAAAAATCCCTATCACAAGAAATATCAAGACTCATCATGCCCAGAGTCTGGGAGAATAGCCAAAAAAAGTGTACCTTTTGGAATTTCAATAGAATTGGTGTCATACAAATGTCTGAGAGATTGGTCTTATGTTTTTTTATCTGAAGTCCCATCAAACACACTATCAAAGAACCCAACTTTCAGCAAAATACAAATAATAATAAATAATTCAATTTTTATGAGGACACACACACTTGTCCACAAGCATTTAGTTATTTATAAGTAAAAATAAAAATGTAAGAAGAATAAAAATTGCAGCCATGCTGTCGCTAATACAGCATGGGGCTGATGCAAATTTACTGTTTTTCAAAACACTTATGCCTTAATGCTAATTAACAAAAGTATTCAAACAATGAATGAAAGCTAACAGGGCCTGAATCCATGATTACAACTGTGGAAACAGTTTTTTCTTAAGCCCCAAATCCCCAAACCACACCCAGATTATGAGAAGGAGAAATCATGATTTGATTTGATTTGGCTCTTGCATGCAAACCTCTCTGAGACTTTAGCTAATGGTGGAATCCAGGAAACAATCCACTAAAATGCTAACTTCTCAGTGTACTTAATTAGAGACTGCCAACTCTACTCTTTTCTCTCTTTTTCATGGGCTTTATTCCAATTTGGAGATGGGAGTCAAATCTCACCTACACTGTCCTACAGTACAGTATATTTTCTCTCTGCATTCACATGTTCCAATAAGTTATGAAATGGTTGGTTTGGTTGTGTCACAGTGTGCCAAAGGAACCCAAGCATTATGCTTTGTAAGCCTTAGTTTATGACTGACTGCCAGATAACCAACTGTTAAACCAACAAATAATGGTTTATTCTACATGGATTAATGTAATTTTAATTAAAATTGTGGCTTAATGTGAGGTGATTGTTTGAGCGTTAAGATGAAAAAAGGGGTTATCTGGAAAAACCTGTGCAATCCTTCATTTTGTGTGGGCAAAGAGATGTTGTATATCTCTATAGTCTCCTTTGCTAAATACCCAGGATATAGAGTGGCAAAGAATATTCTGAAGCCAGCTCTTTGCCTGGTTTAAATGTTTATTTGGATTAGGAGATGAAATAAATCATTTGTGGGTTTGTGTCACTGAGGCTTTCTAAAGTCAGAAAGGGACAGGAATGGATATGGTGAATCCCACTATCGTTTCATGAAAATGGTTGGTCAAATGCTTGTTGAGACAATTTCTAGGGATTGCTAAAATATATTCTGAATTTAATGTCTGTGAGATCTATAAGGCTCTCCATTTATCTATTTAGATTTATCTAAGCTATATACAACTGGGACTAATTATGCAGATAAATTCTTCATATGTTCATAGGGGAACATATAACATCACATGCCCTGGCTATCAACATTTAGATGGAATTATAGAAGCTGGCAAGAGTTGTGATCCCTAATATCTAGATGATAATGGGAGATTAAAATATGTACATGAAGTAAAGCTCAGTTTAGTAGATTTAGTAGATTTAGTCTGCTAAATCCAAATGTAAATTATTTGTGTGAGATAATTTGTTATTATGTCTTTTGGAGCAATTGAATTTTTTTGCAGAATTTTTGTAAATAGAATGGAAATGATATAAAAAAACATTTTGTGAATAGTGAAAATTGGCACAAAGGACATAAATTTATGTAAACAACATGGAAATATCAACTACTTCATTCCATAAATTATTCAGTTTATATAAATAACATCAATTGTCTGGAATGACTTCAGGATCAACTGGCCTATTATTTCAGGGGGTTAAGGGCACAAATTTACATCACATTACATCTAAAATTTGTTAAATTAAGAACTGTTAAAGCAAAGTTTTACTATGAAAGTTGTGCTAATATCAATTGTATCAACATATTTAACATATTTACCATACATTTAGAAAACTTTAAAATACATTTTGAAACAAATTTATGGGAAATAAGCAGTCTGTTTTCAAATAAGATGATAAGGGCACATATACCTTAAAATTGACATGTCCATGAAGTTGAGACAATCTGAATTTAGATTCCAATGACAAAGATTCAGGTATAAACCAGACACTTTTAGAAACTGGACATTATAACACACTTCTCAGTATATGTTGTTTCCATTTCTAAAGCATTTATCATAAATTGCTGTCAGTTATTTATTATTGCAAAGAAAATGAGACATACATTTGCAAACTGCTTTTTAAATATCATTGTTTGCTAAACTGGGCCAATTTTCCTGAACAGCATGATGTTGAAAAACCAAAGACAGATTTGGGATGCATTCTCAGTATCAGTATTTAAAAGAGATTAATTATTCCCGCAAAGTTTTGTCCTACCCTCGGCTGTGATTGAAGGGTAGCAGAAGGATTCATCTTTCAATGCTAAGTACATTCTTCAGAATGATGCAGGAATTTTAATCCTTAATACAGTTTGTAAATTATGCAACTAAGAATCCGAATTTGTATTTCTGTATATCCCTATATATGCAAAATTCTCAATTTCTCCATGGACTACTCTCCCAGAATCGGTTGAAGAGACAGAAGAAATTAAAGACAAAGAAGGAACTCTCTTTAGGCAAACTTTTATTTAGATCGATTGATAGGTTGTTCACTTTAACAGAGAATATTAAGAAAAGTTGGAATCCCTGCACATATACAATCTCAGAATAAAGTTATTCCCTCCCCCTCTGAATCACATGCATCAAACCATAGGAGGCTTCACAAAAAGACGTTTAAGTGTACTAAAGTTCCCAGGGAAAGAGACAGACTGCCATTGGTGATTAGATGCGGTTTGTAATAGTATCGTCCTGTTTTCACTCACTACGGTAGACCATTTCTACCAGGCTAACAAGGCAGAGGATAATGAGAAACATTCCAAGTAGAATGAGGCAGAGGACTCTAACCTATGCACAGGAAACAAATGTGATCAATTACCCCAAGTGTGGAACTCACAGATACCTTATCTTCAGGCTCCTTAAAATAAGAACTTGATTGTTACCAAATGCATATCAGAAGCTGGGGAGGTGTAGAGGGGTTGATGTAAAGATAGGAGGCAAGAACATGTTCATAGTCACAGGAAAAGGATGAAGTTACAATACTTTGGCAAAATATCATATTTTGGTTCCGAAGAGGGGGGAAAAAATTCACAGAGGTGGTTAGCAAGAAATCATAGCATTAACTTCTTAAATGGGATGAGCCCACATTAAATATTCCACTGCTCTGAACGTTTTAAAAAGGCCATAATCAGGATGTGGGCATGGTTTCATCATAGAGATGGATGGGAAGGCACCAAAATGATTTTACAAGAATAGTGGTTG
Source organism: Arizona elegans (assembly GCA_022577455.1). Lineage (NCBI taxonomy): Eukaryota > Metazoa > Chordata > Lepidosauria > Squamata > Colubridae > Arizona > Arizona elegans. The sequence goes on from JAKOOJ010000005.1 coordinate 20,329,314, forward strand.
TGCTTGTTTATAGAGGAAAATACAATTTGTTACGGTCTTAGGACATAAGCCAAAGAAAACATCTAGAAAAGCCCCTTAAAATTAAAGATCCCTACTTTGGCATCATCCAAAGACAGTTTGAGACTAATTCTCAAAAATCCTGGATAGTACATTTACTATTGGTTGAGAAATCCAGAAACAGCAGCTTCACCACATAATGCATTGTTGGAGAAGTCTGTTCAAGATCAGCACTCAGGGCATTGACACTTTTTTGAAACTTTCCTTCTTTTCACTGATTTGAAAATTTTTATGGTGCATTCTTCGCCTATAAAGAAAACATTTATGGAGATTCTCAGACATCCAGGTCATGGTTGTCCCAAAGGTGCTTTTTCAAGAGGCAACTGGACTTTCTGGTATTTCTTTGAAGATGTTTCTCTTCAGCAATTCCAGGAAGGCTCCATACCCATTTGCACTACTCAGGTGATCCTGAGGATACAGATAAACCTCCAAGTGGCTTCAATGACTCTCTAAAAGAATGCAAATAACCAACTGTTTGCCACGAATATAATCTTTCTATTCCCCACCGTCCAGGCAGAGCTGAATAAGCTTCTTCGATGAGAAGCAAAATATCTTCAAAGTAAAACAAGAAAGTCCAATTGCCTCTTGAAAAAGCACCTTTGGAACATTTATGTGTTTGTACAATATAGTAATAAACCACTAAAACTGATCAATAGACAGTCTGGACAAAATAATTTTTTGAAAAGCTGAAAGAAATATATTTATTTCCTGACATACAAGAACAAATTAGAAAGACTAACATGTTTGCATTTTTAATGGCATATTTTCTAAACTAACAGAATTATACAAATAAATTTGAGGTATTTCCATTCTTCATCAGGCATGGAAATCTGTCCCTTTTTACAATTGCTTAAGAATGATTTTATGAGACTTCCCCTGCCTCCCACCCCTCCTCAAGACAAGACTGATAATATTACTGCTCTGGAAAGAACCAGCTGAATTCAGGTTGACATACAAAATTGAGATCGTTAACTAAAATGACTGACAGTTTGCATGCCTACTGAAGATGCATTAGGAGCAAGTAAGAAATATGAAAAAGCAAACTCATGCTAGGGAATCACCTTGACACACAATTATGTGGCTCTGCAGTAGTTTTTAGCATTTATCATATTTTCCTTTTTGTGAAAATTACTACCATCCATAGAAATGTCATCCTGAGATGAAATGGATGATCAAGACGGCACTGCCGGAAATGAAATGCTTGCAGTCAAAGTATGCAAGTTGTTGACTTCAGAGCAAGATATGAAAAGAAGCATATGGCCAATAACCACCCACAGTCTTGTGTTATGTAATGGACCAGTAGTAGATTCTGACAGGGAAAGGAGGAAGATAAGGCTGTGTGCAACCTTGTATAAAATAAATCTGGAAACTGCTTGGAAATTATTATATATAAGATTAAAAAAAAAACCCAGCACCCCACTTCCCAGATTTAGCAGATTAGCATGAACACAAATATAGAATTTGGCTCCTAAGGAGTTTATACTCTAAATTCCAGAGACAGTGTGAAAGGAATTCTATGCCCAGCAACAAGGATTTCCTATAAATGTGACATGCCCATGAATCATAGGGGTCCAGTAGAAGCCATAATGATGTCCAATTCATGTTGCATGCATATTAACATCATAAAGATAAAGGTAAAAATTTCCCTTGTCAAGTCATGTCTGACTCTAAGGGTTGATGCCCATCCCTGTTTCTTAATTGACGGAGCCAGCATTGTCCGAAGATCCTTCCATGTTCATGTAGCCTGCATGACTATACACCCATGATGGCGACCCTATGGTACGCGAGCCAGAGGTAGATTCCTCTCTGCTGGCATGCATGCTATCGCCCCAGGTCAAATCTCTATGGCGTTTCTTTCATGAGGTTCTGTTTCCCTGCAAACGACGAAACAGAAGCTCACGAAAGAAAAAGTTCTTAATTTTTGCCGCGCTGCCGATGTTGGGATGCCCTTCCTCCCGCCAGCCAGCTGGTCTTCGGGTCTCTGCTGCGCATGTCCGCATGTCAGCGCATGCACACATTCACACATGTACGCACCTTTTAGTTTGGGCATGCGCGCGACCGCAGTTTGGGCACTCAATGTCTAGAAGGTTCACCATCACTGCTATACACTGAGGCACACAGAAGATTTTTACCTTCCACCCAAGTAGAATCTATTCGCATTCACATGCTTTCGAACTGCTAGGTTGTCAGGAGCTGGAGCAAATAATGGGAGGTCACCCCATCATGTAGCACTTGGGTCTTGAACTCGGAGTGTCAGCTTTTCAGCTAACAAGTTGAATCTTTAGCTGCTGAGCCATTGCGCATCCCCACTAACATCATACGTACTGTAAAGGATGCACTTGCATTACAGGACAGATTCATATTTCTCATTTGTTTAATGATGTAAAGTCACACACAGCATCCCTTATGCCTCACATTAATCCCCTGCAGATATCCATCCTTAGCATCACCACTAACAATGTGCAGCGCAAATACTAAAATTAGATTTGATGTACTGTATATCTGACTTATGTCATTGCCACAAATACTTGCATGTTCATCTGTTCTATGCGATAAATCAGTTTCAAAACCAAAACAAGTGCTAAAACAAATAACTAAAACCACAGTGCTCTTGTTCAGCTTTTGGAGGTATCTTTGCTCAGCATTTGAGTTATGTTATGCATAGAATTAATGGAATAATCTGTAGTTTAATTTTTCCCTACATTAACTGCTCCTAATGGCTACCTAATCCAGCCCAGACATATGGTTTTTATATATAACAGATATGAATTTTCATAAATGCGTACTGTTTTTATGCAATGTTCTGAAGTAAGTGCTGTTTATTACTTTCTAAGTTTTCCATCAAAGAATGGATGGCAACATACTCTGTTGCTGCTGTCTTTTTTTATAAAAAGAAAGCTAGGGTGGATTTCTTTGACATTTGTAACCCTCAATAGACCATAATGGTGTGGTATTTGTGGGAAGAGAGAAGGAGGCTTTATAATGCTGTAAGAGATTCCTTTGCATATGAACAGTGCACTAAGCAAAACATGATATGGATGTTAAATCATAAGCTAATGCTATATTCTTTTAATGTTATTAAGTATTTGGCTTAGAAAGGTAAAGGGAGACTCTCTTGAGCTTAACTCTGTTCTTGGTGACTACACAGACACAGACACAGTAGTACACTTTTTGACAATGATGTGGAAGTGATTTGCCATTGTTTTTTATATTTATGGTCATTTATTTAGTTTATGATCATCCACATATTAGCCTGATCCAGCCAAGTTCATAAATTTTATAAATAAATAAATAAATAAGAAAAGAAAATAAGAAAAGAAAAGAAAAGAAATCATCCTAGTTTTTAACACCAGCTTAGTTGGAAAACTGACCATCATAAAAATTATACAATTTACCCAACAGTACAATTGTAAGTCAGGCATTGGGGTGAATATAGCTTTTTCTGGTGATTTCTGTTGGATTTCATCTTGTTCTGTTGGAACAAGATATTGGCCGTGGTTTGCAGCTTGAAAGATCTTTGTCCCTTTAAAAGTAGTGTGTCTGGGATAATAACTGTTATAGGGTTATAAGTTATAAGTCCCAAAGGTGCTTTTTCAAAAGGCCACTGGACTATATTTTTTTCTTGAAGATGCTTCACTTCTCATCCATTCTGACTGAAGAACTGGGTCAGAACTAAAGAAACTTCGTGGATGAGAAGCAAAATGCTTTCAAAGTCCAGTTGCCTTTTGAAAAAACACCTTTGGGACAACCATGACCTGGATGACTGAGACTCTCCATAGACATTTATTTGAGAGCCCCTCAGAAAAATCAAATGATTCTAGATCCAGCAGATCCAACACCATCCTAATCTGAGAATATTTGTCTGGGAGTACTGTAAATTAATATTCCACAGAAATCTCAACAGCAGTGTTTCTCAAGCTTGGCAGTGTTAAGACATGTGGATTTCAATTCCCAGAATTCCAGTTTTTTTTTAAAAAAATATTTATTTTTATATGCCACCCTTCTCCAGAGACTCAGGGCGGCTTACAATGCGTTAAGCAATAGCCTTCATACTTTTGTATATTTTATACAAAGTCAGCTTATTGCTCCCACAACCGGGTCCTCATTTTACCCACCTTAGAAAGGATGGAAGGCTGAGTCAACCTTGAGCCTGGTGAGAATTGAACTTGCAGTAATTGCAGGCAGCTGGATGTTAAATGCTGCCTTAGTAGGAGGCATTAGCCTCCTACGCCACTCAGCTCAGTTGCTGGCTGGACAATTCTGAGAGTTGAAGCCCACATGTCTTAAAGTTACTAAGCTTGAAACTCATCTTACCAATGGAGCTGAATCTCAATTCTATTCTCAGTTTGAAAAAAGAATAGACAAAATCTACACAAATAATGTTTCTGTGAGGGACATTCAAATCTTTGTAACAAAACAGATATTACAATTTTATTTCTACAGCATTGCTGGAATTCTTCCAAATTAAATAAACTTTATTTCATAACATGAAACTTCAGCATGATTACCATCATCATCATCGTTTCAATCATTATTTACATGCAAAGGTTTCGTTATCTATTAGAGCTTGTTCTATCAGCACACAATTTATGCTCCTTATATATGAACAAATATAAATAGGCCTAATTAAAGATGTTTTTAAATTTCTGGTTTTTAAATTAATTGGAATTTGTTCTATGCCAACCTGGAATGCATTTATGCATTTATGAAGTTTCCACACTATATTCATTTGCCAATCTGCTGGCTGCCTTGACATCCATGCATTAAAGTGGAATTTAACAGATTAACTTGTATTTGACCTACTTCAGGTCTCTTGGTAATGAGGGATGCAGGATCACAGAATTAATCTCTCTCAATTTGTGGCCCTCAGGGGTGCTGCTAAATTTTAGAGAGTTTGCATTTTCAAAGTCTCCCATGGTGCTGAAGAGTTTCTGGAACTCAATGGAACTGACTTAATCTCAGTAAATGAAGGGAAAAATAATTGTATCTCTTCGATTAATTACATAATGAAGTTCTGGGTATTTAATCATAGTAAATAAATAGTGGCTCCAAATTTTTGGGACTATGAATTGAAAGGAGTAAATTACATATTGAAAGAAAGAAAGTATATCAAACTAATGAAAGGGCTTCATGAATACAGAGAGAACCGCGAGTTTTCTGTTGCATTTTTAAAAGTTAAATTTAAATTAAATTGGATTAAGGTTATCTATCTAGGGCTACAGTTATGTAATGTCCAGCTTCATTATATTAATTCACATAATAATTTAATATTTGTATGAAAAATCTGGATGGAAGACTTTTAGTGACTGTTATTTAGATTGATGTTAAGAGTTCAGTTGGGTTGGCATAATATATAGTACTCACATCTTCATATGTTTAGGAGTTTTACAAATTTATATACTAACAAAACTGGGACTTTACCACATTTGTCCTTCTTCCTCTAAGGTTAAAAGAACTTTTCCTATTTCAATTCATTTAAATACCAGCGTTGTTTTTAAAGACTATCTTTCAATTAAAACCTGATTTTGTAAATGTACCATCAGTTACATGTCCGTTATTGTCTAAAGCTAATTAGAAAATGGCAATTAATTATGGAAATAGACATATTAGGCATTATTGATTGCATGTAGAATCCTCTGTTAGTTAGACATATGGACAGGCTAATAGATTGTGCTCAGATAAACTGTTAATAAGGCATGATCAATGGAGTTTTCACAATTCTCACATAAATTCAGACAAGTCTGTCTGAATATTTAGTAGAAGTTAATGTACATTCTAACTATGTTTCCTATCCTAGTCAGTCTATAATAAATGATATTAATACATTTCTGAAACAAATGTCTAAGAGCATAGAATATTTTAATAATATATAAAATTCATAGCAAATTTTATTTTTGTATACCCAGTTTTGCAGTGGAGTACCATGTATATTTATACATTTGCCCTGAAGTCTTGTTATGAAACTAACACAAATTTTAAATAAAGCAAACTGGGTTAATTAACTTTTGGGTTTTTTTTTTCCTGGCAGTCATATTTACATTTATGTACTCATAATTCTACTAATAGATTAGTTTAAGAATGAATCAGATATAACAATTTCATATTTATAAATTAAGGTTACAACTTAATATATTCTTACCATGCAGCCTAATTATTTAGTAGGGTTCGTTTCTTAGGAAACACATGAAGGGTTGTGTTTTACAGTGATTTATGTTTTATATTATGAAGCAAACATATATGGTTGCTTCCAGGTAAAGAACCAGAGGTTGGTTGGTTCCTATTTGAGTTAGGGGGGAAAGAAACTTCAATAAAGCCTGGAGTTTTGGATAACCAGTGTTAATCAAACATAAAGATGCTAATATATGCTAGCTGTATACTTACTTTAAGGAGACTTTTTTTTTTGAAATTGTAGAATGTGTTGCAAAATAATGAACAAAAAAGAAATAAACGAATTCATCAACATTTTGCCTTAGCAGATTGTTCATTGCATATTCCTAAAACCTTTAAAACTTATTTTTGGGGCAGGGGAGGAACATAATATTTTGGTGTTATTATTGTATTATAAATTTTTTAAAAATGAAAAGTCTAGGAAGGCTGTGCAGAAGGATTTGAGCCGACAGCAACATTTATGGCACATTCTTGTGATGATCATGATGAAGATAACAAAAACAACAGCAGCAACAACTTATTTAATATGTTAATGGCCTTTATAGAGATCTTTGGCGAATGAGTAGATCTTACTATGTACATGCTAGTGTGGTTGAGTGCTTGTGTATAATGTCTGTCTCTCGGTCTATGTTTTGCACAGAAAGTCACATAGAGTTACCATGCTGCAATTCTCCCAGTACTTTCCATGTTTTCAGCTAGAGTTGAATTCACTCTTCCAGCAGCTGCCAACGTTGTCAGCCTTGATCTATCAGAAAGGATTCTTTTTTTCCTGGCCCAAAACTTTGAAGCCCCTTTTCTAACATCTCCAACAAACTAATTGTTGTCTTCTGCTTCTGAGAACTCTCTGAAGTCCCAGAGAGTTAGTGTCTTCTCAAGGGACAAGAAAGGGGACTCACAAAATCAATTTATCAGGCTATTGCGCATTGTCATCAGCCAAAACAAACCCTTACTAAAGACAGGGAGGAAAAAAAAAATAGAAGAAACAGGTCTCTGAGAAAAGGTTACAGAACATCCATCTTCTGGTCTCTTCTGATTGTTTCCTTTCTTTGGGCATTTTCATACCCGTTCCCCTCTTCTAAAAGACACTTTATGACAAGCATTGTGACTTCTTCAAACCAGGGGGAACCTCTTCTTTCGGGCATACAGAAACTTTGCAAGGCCTGAGTGACAGCAGGAAGGGGGGCCATTGCCACTGTGGACATTTGGCAATAAATCATCCCCCCCACCCCCCTACCCTAAGCATTGGGTAGCTGGATTCGTCCCCACTTCCTGTGTGGCTATCGGTGCCGAGAAGAGAAGTGACAGAACTGCCATTGTTCCTTACTGTGATTCCTAAATTCTCAGCACCGAGTTTCAAAGTTAAGTAAAGATATATTTACTCCGTCGACCCCCCCTCAAAAAAACCCAACCAACAACTAATGGTGGATCATAAACTAAACAAAATAAATGTTAAATGGTTGTTTGGTGAATGGTGGATCATAAAATAAACAATTTCTCTTAATTGTCACTTAAGTACTGCTGGAGTTAGAATGTATATCTTTTTAAAAAAAATATGTATAAAATTGCCTTATTTGCTTTTTACCTGATATACCTGTTGACCTGGAGAATTACTATTTTTCTTAACTTTAACAATCATTATGTGTAAGCTCTGTGTGAAAGCTAAAAGGGCTTGCTGAAGATGAACAGTATTAAATTGAGGAATCTATCAAAGGCAAATGTTTGTTAAATTGCTTACTACTTTTCTGGAAGTTAGCAGAGAAGAATTGTATGTAGTTAAAATATTTTGGCAAACCTCACATCCCAGACTGTTCTCCTAAGGCAGTATTTTGACCACAGTGAGGGTAAGTTTTTAAAACAGAGATTGTGATTAAAGTGGAACACATTATGGAAAAGGGCATTTTCAATATTTGTATCAATTGCTGTATGCCACTCAGAGTCATGTAAGATGGATGGCTACACAAATGTGCAAAACAAAACAAAGTAAAAAATAATACATGCACACACAAACAAGCATACAAACACATTTACAGTCCTCTCCTTTATAACATTCTGAGGCCTAGAAGTTAGAATAGAATAGAATTCTTTATTGGCCAAGTGTGATTGGACACACAAGGAATTTGTCTTGGTGCATACGCTTTCGGTGTACATAAAAGAAAAGATACATTCGTTAAGAATCATAAGGTACAACACTTAATGATAGCCATAGGGAACTATGTTCTTTCTTAGATCGATAAAAAGTGTTTTAATGTAGACAAGTTAGAGATGTGCTGGTGCATCTTTTGAGCTGAGTGGTACCTGACCTATCCTGGAGGGATCCATGCCCACCCTAAAACACCAGGGTCATGGTTTGGGGCTGTTTGTCTTGGGTGGCCTTTTGCAATGCATTGGCCATGAGTCTGCCTTTTAAAACAATCAAGACATTTCAGTGAGTTCAAATTAGAATGGTTATATTGCTCTCTGGGACTTAACTGATAGAGACATATTATGTCAATTCTTCACCAGTTATTCTGGCAGCCACTCTATTTCTGGACATAATTCAAAGTGCTGATTTTGACCTTTCAAGATGCAAATTGCATAGGACCAAGCTACCTGAAGGAGCCTCTCACTAAAGGAAAGGAAATGCATCTCTTTCAGAGATGGAGATTTTTCTGTGATATTAGTTATACCTCCTCTTGCTACATTTAAGGATCTTGCCCAAAAGGGGAACATCCTTAAATGAACTAAGGAGGGGCTCATCTGAGATATTTTCTTAAATCAGGTTTAATCTCCACTAATCTGACCGTTGCCCTGGTAATGGTTCTTCCTCCTGCCTTCAAGGCCATTTCCTATTCCCTCTACTTATGTAAAAAATCAATAAGTTGGGTGGTATATGATTGCAGTCTTGCTTCTTTTTTCAGATGGGTGGCACATGCCACACCCACACAAAAAAGAACTGGGGCTATAATTGTGTAGCCATGGCCACTGTTTTGACTTTTTTGACCCCGTTGCCATTGCTTCGGTCTCAAAAGGTTAAAGCAGATTCTTACAGTTGTAATCAAAAGAGAAATATGCATTTCTTCATTCTGCACATCATTTAAGAAGCAGAACAATGAAATGTGTTGCACACAAAAACTAGGCAGAACATTGATTGTGCCATTGTAGACACCATCTTGTTTTTTTGACCATATTCTACAGACTATCCTGCCTGGAAGGATGAGGAGAGGAAGAATAAACTTTCTCATTGCTATGCCTGGGCTAAGAGGCTTGCCTATTGTTCATTATTGATAGTTTTCATTGCTTCAGAAAAAAGTATTATTCACATTTCTTAGGATATGTCTAAGAGGGTGTTCTTTGCTTCTATCTTGGAGCTCACTGATTACTTCCATTGATGTTCAGTTCTCTGGTGTTTGCAAGGCCACTCAACATACAATATGTACATTACAACAAGCACGAAGTGCAGCTAAAAGAAATAACAACTGGATTCAGAGATCATGTTAAGCCAAAATCCAGCAGCGTATGTTGTAGGAATCCAGACACTGATTTATAAACCATGATTTGTAGCTAATGTGTTATCCAGACACTGGTTCCTCAGTCATGGTTTATGATTAGCATAGTGTGGCTTGCTAATGAACTATGAACTTGCTAGTGAACTATGGCAGCAGCCCCCATTTTTTGAGCACTAGGGACCGGTTCCTTGGAGAAAGGTTTTTCTGCGGACTAGAGAGGTTGTGGTTTCGTGTGCTGTCTACATCCCGTGGATGGGATTTCACTTGTTTGCGCAGCCCAGTTTCGAGCATGCACAGAGGTTGGGGACCTGTGAACTATGGTAAACAAACCTCACTTAGCATGTTACAGGTAGTCCCCAAGTTACGACCACAATTGAACTCAAAATTTATGTTACTAAGTGAAATACTTGTTAAGTGAGTTTTGCCCCATTTTATGACTTTTCTTGCCACAGTTGTTAAGTGAATCATTGCCTTTGTTAAGCTAGTAACATGGTTGTTATGTGAATCTAGCTTCCCCATTGACTTTGCTTGTCAGAAGGTCGCAAACTGATCACATGGCCCCAGGACACTGCAACCATCTTAAATACGAGTCCGTTGCTAAGCATCTGAATTTTGATCATGTGACCATGGGGATGCTGCAACAGTCCTAAGTGTGAAAAATGACTATAAGTCACTTTTTTCAGTGCATTTCTAACTTTGAACAGTCACTAAATGAACCGTTGTAAGTTGAGGACTATCTGTATTAGGTATAGGAGGCCAGGATTTGAGGTTTGGATTGCATGCTTACCTATGGTATATGATAAAATTAAAGTTAATGTTGACTTCAGAAAGCCACTTTATTAGGCAAGCCGTTTTGAGCCTGATTTATTTATTTATTATGATGGTATTGTTCTATGAAGGAATGAAAAAAAACAACAACAACAGGTTGATGTAGTGAAATATGTCTTTAAAACCGAATAACTAGAAGGAGAAGAGAGTGATGGAAACATTTGCGTGTCCATCACTGTGTCATTTTGGTTTGATGCATTTCCCCCCACTCAAGCTTCACAGCCATTAAGGGTGTTCCTTTTAGACAAATCAGCCACAGAATGCTAACCATATATAATTCTTGTTGATGCTGGCAGATGACTGTTCTTTTTCGAATATCTCCTGACTGAGTGCACTTCCTATATAGAAGATAAGGGAAGAACTTTGAGTGACTGTGGAAATATAAATAATGAATTTGTTAAAGTGGGTCTGTCTCCGCCATTCTGTTTTCCAGCAGAATGGTAAGTTAAAATCAGTAGCAACATCTGCTTCCAGATCCGTTTTTATTCTGTAGACATAATGGCTAAAGTTCTCTTTCAAAAAGAACAGTTTGTGTATGTGCATGTTTATGTGTGGCAGAGAATGCTGTGGACTTTTTTTTTTCTTTTAAATGTCATAAGTCCTTACTATCAGCTTGTGACCTACCATTCGAAAGAATAATCCGGCGATTTCTCATACAAATTTCTGCTGATCCAAAGTTGATATATCCTTTCTGTTTTTTAGATGGAATGTGTTATTTTTTTTTTAAAAAAAGTTGCTTTTCAATTATCATTTTTGGAGAAAAAAAATGAGGGAATTTGAAAGGCTCCTGCCAATTTTATCAAGGGATTGGTGGTGGTGTAGCTCAGAGTTTAATAGCAAAATGGAACGACGTGCCTCTCATTCCATTTCTGCGTATTGTGTATTGCAAATAGATTCGGGTGGGCCTATCACGCTTGATTGATATCAACTGGTTACAGTCTTTGGCCGGATGTCTTCTTTTTTTCTTCTTTTTTAAATAATAATGTGCTGTGTGATTTAATGAGGGGGGAAAAAAAGCCTTCAAGGTGCTTTTGGATTTCACAGTCAAATTGTTACAGAGAGTATATGAGACAGGGGCTTTTTAGGCTTCGTGACAGTTTTATCCCAGTTCATCATCTTAACTAAAAAATAATCCTATCTAACTTGAAATCCACATCAGCCATAACTAGAAAATAAATCCAGCCCACAGCTCAGACTTGTAACCTAACAGCTATCATAAATAATCAGAACCTATTTGAAGGTGGAAGATGGGACATTAGAAGCTATTTACACTACTGGAGTGGTCCCATCGATCAGTAACAGCAACCCGTAGATAAGACTCATATGATGTCATAGTAATTTATGGCGAGCATTGACAGTAAAACCCCCATAGAACCTTCTCTCTGACAGCTTCATTCATTTCTTGTTTGTGATGCATTTTGTTGTTAAAGAAGAATCAATAGCAAATAGATGCTATTGAGAGTTTTTACTGGTTAAATGTGTGGAAAAAATTCCTGTATTGTTCTAAACAGGCTGCAAAATTAAAAATCAGAATCAGGAGTACTTTATTTTACATAAAATAAAATTATCAAAGCTGTTGAATAAGTGAATTCTGACAGAAAACAGGAATATGAAAGTTGAGCAATGTAAGATGTTTTCTTACAGAACATATGAGCTCGTAGCACTTTCCCAGGTTCTCTTAGATTAGATTTTTGATTGGGTTAATTAAGGCAATGAAGTAGATTCCTGAAAACAAAAGGAAAGGTAAGGGTTGAATATAGGCATTTCTAACAGAGAACACATGCACTGAGCTTTGACAATATCCTAAAATACTCAAGAATTAATATATGTTATTTTTACTAACTTCCCCAACCTGATTACTTTTAGATGTATTAGATTATAACTCTTTTAATCCTCAGAGAGCAATGAAAGGAGCACATTGTTTTATGGGGTACAAAGACTGTGATCCAACTCACTGGGGAAGGCTAAGATGCAACATCTGAACCTCTCCCATTTAAATTAAACATTTGGAATTACATTACAGCGCTTTGTAAAAATCCAGAAAACGATTTTCTCTTTAAATTAGGGCAAGAAATTTCCTTCCTTCTCCCCTGAAAAGTCTTTCAGTTTCTTGATCTTTGTTGATCAAACATATTGAATTTTTGACTGAAAATATTTTCAGAGCTTGAAGCAAATTTCTCCAACCATTCTGAACATATTGTGAGATTGATAACGACCTTTGGAGGCCCCAGGATGGAGGTGGTGTAACTGTCCTGGATCTCTCATGGCTTTCAATACCATTAATCATCGTATCCTTCTGGACTCACTCTGGGGATTGAGAGTGGGAGGCATTGGGTTGCAGTTGTGATGATGAGAGTGGAGAAGTCTAAGCCTAGACCCAGCAATGTTTGGTTAGTCACTGAAAAAAGTGATTTATGACCAGTTTTCATATTTACAACCGTTGCAGCGTCCCTATGGTCACAAGATCAAAATTCAGACATTTGCCAACTGGCATGTATTTATGACAGTTGCATTGTGCCAGGGTCGTGTGATCACTGCTTATAAATTCCCAGCTGGTTTCCGGCAAGCAAAGTCAATGAGGGAAGCCAGATTCACTTAATGGCCACATGATTCACTTAACAACTACTGTGATTTGCTTAATAACAGTGGCAATAAAGGTTGTAAAATGAGGCAATACTCAACAACTGCCTTGCTTAGCAATGGAGAATGTGGGCCTGGTTGTGCTCATAAATCGAAGACTACCTGTATGCTACTTTAGGCCTGGTAAGTGACGTTACAGTGTTGTCTAAGTGCCTAGAGACTGGATGGGAACGGACCAACTTTGGCTCAATTTGGCAAGTTAAAATGGCTTTAGGTTTTGGCTCCCCAGAGTCTGGTTATTTGTTGTCATTTCTCTCCCAATGGGGTTGCACTTCTCTGAATTGGGTTGGTGCACAATTTCAGGTCCTCCTGGACATATATGTCCTGCTTGATGAGCAGTTGGCAGCCATTCCTAGGGGGCCTTTTGTACATATTTGTCTTATGCGTCCATTGTACCTTTCCCCAATATGCTCACAATCATGCCTTAGTCACCTGCCAGATGGATTATTACAATGCACTTCACCTGGGGCTGGCTGTTGTGGTCCGCCAGCAGCCTGCGGAGCTGGCAGTGGAGTCGGACAGTTAGGAGGCTGAGGAGGAACATGGGCCAGTCCTGGAGTCTGGGAAAGGCCTGGGCGAGGGCTCTGCGTCGGAGGCAGAGATGAGGCCAGGGCCATCTAGAAGTGATGCGCATACTCTGGAGCATCCAGACTCGGACAGCAGAGAGGCAGAGGAACAGGAGGAGCCTTTTCCTAGTGTGCAGAACTGCCAGAAGGCATGAACAGTTTAAAAAAAAGGGACGACTTGGGAGTAAGACCTGGAGATGATTGGCCCCTCCCATAAGGCTTAAAAGACGAGCAAAGGCAGGTGGGCACTTTGCAGGAAAGCAACGTTGTTAATTCTGTTCCCAGTCGGCATCTTTGTTTGATTCTGGAATCTGTGTGGCTTTGCCAAGTAGGTCTTTGGCAGAATGTCAAGGGAGATAAAGGTTGGTGATTATCCCGAAGGACTTTTTGCAACTAATTGGGACTCAGCTGTGAATGAACATAATTCACAGCTGTTGCAATAAAAGAGGGTTTTGGGACTACTCGTGTGTTTTAATGACTCCGGAAACCTAGGTCACAACACTGGCCTGAAAGACCATTTGGAAGTTACAACTGAAAACAGCAGCATGAATAGTAATAGGTGCCCATAGGTTGCCCATATTATACTTTTATTGCACAAACTGCATTGTCTTCCAGTTTGCTTCCAGATGTAATTCAGGGTGCTGGTTCCAAGTCTTACATGGAACAGGCTTTGGTTATTTGTGGGACCATCTTTCCCTAAGAATATCCTCCCATCTCAATTAGATCATTTCATTTAGTGGGACATTGGAAGCATGTCTTTTCCATGGCTGCCCCTACATTGTGGAATACCCTCCTATCAGAAATTCAACAGGCCCCTCACTTCTAGCCTTTCGGAAAGCCATTAAGATCTGGCTTTTTATTGAGGCTCTGGGATTATATGGGTGGAAGCATGGAAGGAATGTAGCTGAGCCTCCTGTCAGGCATCCCAAGGGGGATGATTACATTGCAGTGGTGTTATTTTTATGATTTATTTATTTATTTTATAATTGTAAGCCTCCCAGGGTGGCTTAAGGTGAGCAGCTATATAAATGTTTTAAATAAATAAATATCAATATTTTTTTTAAAAAAATATCCTTTTTTATTTTTTAATTCAATTATACTTTTCTTTTTTCTCTAAATTTACATTGTTTTTGCTCTTCAATAAAAATTAAGTAAAAGAAAACCTGACTGAAAGGCCCAAAAGAAAAGAAAAGAAAGTTTCCCTGACTTAAGTTCCCTACTTTTTGAAAATTAGCATGGCCTTCTGTGTAGCGCACTTGCATCAGGGATGGGTTCTACTTACCTTTACTACCAGTTTGCAACAGGACCGCACGTGCGTGATTGCTTGCTTCGCTTGCGCGCACACTCTTCTGCGCATGCGCAGATCACCCATGATGACATCGTGGTGGGTGGGCGGAGCCTCCCACCAGTTTTACTACAGGTTCTATAGAATTGGACCAAACCGGGAGCAACCCACCACTGATTTGCATCCTTTGTGTTGGAAGTGTCTCATAGAGAAATTCTAAACTAATATTTTATTAGTGGCTCTCTTGTGCAGTTGTTTTTCCCTGTATTTGCATAAGCTTGTGACCTTCAATGGACAGTGGATAATATGGAATTCTACATATGAGAAATAATGAGCAGGTTAGACTTACCACGTGCTGCCTTGAAAGAGTATGTATGTATGTATGTATGTATGTATGTATGTATGTATGTATTTTATTAGATTTCTTTGCTACCCATTTCACCTCAAGGTGACTCTGGGTGGCTTATAACATTAAAAGCTATAAAACCATAAAACCTAAATATTTCTAAAAACAATAAAACAGAAATACAATCAAAAGTAAAACTACAGTTAAAAGATGGAGAGGGAGGGAGCAGGATGCGCAGAGGGGGAAGCGGGATTTTCTCTTAATCCATCAACCACCTCCAGAGTGGGACTACCCCATTGCAGCCCCAAGCTAGCTGGTAGAGCCAGGTCTTCAGGCCTGGTATCAGAAGGGTTGGGAGCAGATCTTATCTCAGGAGGATTAAGAAGTTCCAAAAGGCAGGAGCCATGGCAGAGAAGGCTCTTCTTCTGGGCTCCAACAGCTGGAATACCTTGACTGAATGGGTCAATATAAATTTAAACAATACATTCAGTTATTTAATTTGTTGTTACCAAATGTTTAGCACCAGCATGTGAGAGGGGGCCTTGTGGAATTTTATACATCATGGTCCTAAATAATTAGACTAGCTTTGGATACAGTATGACTTGAGTGGGTAGAGAACAAAATAGTTGTCAGTGCAGTCGCTTGGGCTGGATCTGCTCTTGGGAATCATTTCCAGCAAGCTTTTATACAGAAGGTAGTGAAAACATTATTTTTATATTATGTAAGTCTCAACTAAGACAAAATCTTTCTTGGTGTATGGTTTGCCATGGGAAGGCATTCAGGCATCCATGAATGCATAGAAATCTCCTAGAGAGCCATCCCTGTGATGAGGCAGTCCACAGTGTCAGTGTATTTGCTGTATATCTCAAGTTGTCATTGAGGTCAGTTTCATGTATTATTGAAGTCTAGCCTTGAGCCACAAAGGCACATTCTGAAAATGATATCACAATTTCATGGCTGGGGTATTTATTATTAGCCAAATCATGCTTTTCACATTGAAAGAAAGTATGGAAGCAAGTACCTTGCTGCTAAACCTAGGAGTCCAAGCAGGTAAATTAAAGAATCTAATGTTACTCGGATGTATTACTTGTAAATACATGACACTGTAAGTAAATCATGTATCTGCATATTTCATGTGACTGATTTTCATGACCCGCTTGCAATGGATAGTAATCTGAAGAAAGTTTTTTTGTAAACAAGAGGAAAAATAGTATATTACCTGTTCAGCATTATGTCTTAAATGAGACTTGATTGTTCTGGTATTATCATATAACTGTTTTGGAGTTTAGAACAAAAAGCTGAGATAGATGTCTGATTGTCTATCTGTCCATCCATCATCTACCTACCTATCCATCATCTACCCTACCTACCTAACCCTGTTTGAGCTCAGTTTTGACAATAGTCATCTCTTCAGCAGGCCAATGGACTTGGCATTTTATATATCTAAGGTACAGAGCCCACAATAAAGATTTGTGAAGCAGGGCACTAAATTAATCCAGTGCTGAGATGAAAGAAAATGATTAGTTAGGGCAAATCAGATTTCCATCACAACTATCCAGCTAGGCAAGGAGGGCAAGCTCATCTATGTTCCTTGTACATGGAGAAAAATTTGCTGCTGAGTTAATGTGCATTTATTTATCATTTATTATGTGCACTCTTCACTGCATGTTGCAAGAGATCAGAACTGACAAGTGATTAGTCTAGGAAATAACTTGCCATTGATCTGAAATGTTGGATCAATCTCCCATAGAGAAGAACTGGCAGACATGGAACAAACACCATATGAGAACCATACTTCAGGCATGTGTCCATTAAGGATCTGGGAAGTGCTTTAGAAGTTCTTGAAAGTCAGAGAAATTTCTGGAGTTGCCCATTATTTCCTGAATATGAGAGATTCATTTCAAGAGCCTCTAGTGTTATTACTTACTTACCTGCTCCAATCTTACAATTGTGATTTGGAAACAAAGCAGAAATAATGCAACAAAGCAAAAGAAGTACAACAAAAATATAAAAAAGCTTGTTGAAGCTTGTTGAAGAAGGAAGATTTTCATCAATGGAGGGCCAAAAGGGGTGGCAGAATAATGCTTAAACCTGATCCCAGGTTATAATTAAGCCATGATTGCCTGCCTGCCTGCCTACCTATCCATCCATCCATCCATCCATCCATCATCTATCTATCTATCTATCTATCTATCTATCTATCTATCTATCTATCTATCTATCATCTATCCCTCTTTTTTTAAAAAAAATAAATTCACAAATTGATGTTTTCATCCATCCATCCATCTATCCATCCATCTATCATCTATCCCTCTTTTTTTAAAAAAAAATAAATTCACAAATTGATGTTTTATATTATACTGTAGTCTATTGCCATATGCAAATTTAAACTTTGCATCTCAGTACTGTCAACATATAGCAGGCAACAGATGATTTGCCTTAAATTTAAAATTTAAGAATAATTATAATTAATAATGTAAGAATAATTATCTATTAAGTGTAAGTTTTTAAAGATTTCCTCATACTTTCTGGTGTATCTGATAGTAGCAAGTACTATGAAAAGAATCTTTGTACATCAAAGACCCCTCATATTGTATATAGCTACTACTATATAGCTATAAGGAGAAATTTCCTGACAGTTAAAACAATAAGTGGAACAACTTGCCTGCAGAAGTTGTGAATGCTCCAACACTGGAAGTTTTTAAGATGATGTTGGATAACCATTTGTTTGAAGTGGTGTAGGGTTTCCTGCCTGGGCAGGGGGTTGGACTAGAAGACCTCCAAGGTCCCTTCCAACTTTGTTTATTCTATTCTATTCTATTCTATTCTATTCTATTCTATTCTATTCTATTCTATTCTATTCTACTTTTATAGGATTACATTTGTTAACTGTAACACATTGGGAACTATCTGCAAGTCGGTACCGATAAGTATTAAACCTCATTTAAATGGATCAAAGTTCATTCTTATACCCTCACAATGTCTGAAAGAAGATAACCCCTCTCAGTGGTTAGTACAATTTATCATTTTAAGTTGGACATGTACTGAAAATGAAGTCATCCTTTCAGGAAGTAAGTGCTGTATTTTGATAGAGCATCAAATGGTGCTAGGGCCAGAATGCGATTGAAATACATACTGGGATATATGCACATTCTTACACAAGACAACCCTGGCGGCTTAAATTCATATGAGTAGTATTCATTGCTGTGTTTATTCATATGGAGTTATTCAAAGGATTGATGATCACAAGAAAAGTTGTGCTGACTTTATTTAATTACATTAATCAAAATCCTGCTTTCTCTTTTAATAATTCGGAGAAACAATAGGAAAGAATGTGCTTGTTTATGCGTTTCTAAGGGCACACACGTCCATGCTAAGAGAATAACAGTGCCTAAATGGATGAGATAGTGCTTTGACAGCTATGGAAACAGGAACATACAAACTTATCTTCAGAAAGTGTTGATTTTTAGGGTCCTACAAAATTCAGCCTCCAACAGATCTTCAAACCAGTAGGGCAATACTTTTATGGCAGGGCTACTATTTTTCTTTTAATTTGACCATGGGAGGTCACATAAATTGTGCCAGTGATAACGATAATTTCATTGGAGAAATCACTAGCCATTTTTTTTTGGAGTTTTTTTTATTAGTTATTCTGTTAAAGCAAGTTAAAGCAAGTAATTGGTTACTTATGGTGTTGTTAATAAATCCACAGGTGGGTCTTTGGGAATGGCACAACCCTCAAAAGGACAATTTGTATAGTTTGTTAACAACTAGACAGGGACTACCGTTTTTGTTATGAGCCTAAGATAGTTAGGCCCAAAGCATTTTACAGCTTTAAAGTTTAAAACTAACATCCTGAATTCAGCTTGGGAAATAGTTGGCAGGTAGCTCAGGTCTTTCGGTGTTTGGGTAACATCAGGGTCTTTTAAGTGTTTTTGTTTTAAATGAAACATTGGCTTGGGTTAATGGTCCAGTCAATAGTACTCCAGAGCTTTCAACTGAAGAAACAAGACGTGTTCTGGAAGTTTAGTGTTGATATCTCAATGACTTAGTAGCAAAAGGGGAAAAAATAACACTGGAGCTGATAGAAATGAAAACAATGTATTTAAATGATTAGCTCATTTCAAACATCGACATTGGCAACAATTAGCAACATTTCTAGGGGACAAAAATGGTAGTTATTTATTTTTTAAAAAAATAGTGCATGCAACCATTTCTAGTTTGTCTCTATATAACAGGAAAAGATGAAGATAAGGCTCTATTTACTTTTGCTGTTGGTTTTGCTTTTGCTTACCTGTGCTTAGACATATTCTTAAATATGTCATTGAGAAAAATGGGCTCTAGGTTTCTGAACTGTAAGCTAGCCTTAATCAGGCAAATAATATAATGGAGCCCTTTGTGGGTTTCTTGTTTCTTTGCCGATAAAGAAATATTGCCCTTATTAATATTTTACACATTTCATAGGTAATAACCTTGCTTCTATGACTTCATACTCCTTTCCCCAAATGGTCTCTAGATTGTACTCAGGAAATGTTATTACAAGACTTTCTGTCATATTTCTTGAAAAGATGGTTTCCTCTGAATGGCATGGAACAGTGGGGTATTTCACTGGAATTTTAACTTCCCCATGGAAGAGGTCAAGGGGTCAGACATCATAGCTATTTTGCTACATAAATGTCTAATACAACAAAAAGTTGGCAGGGGAGCTTATATGGGATCTAAATAAATAACATTCTAAGGCCAAGTCTTCATGCAGTTGATGGTCTCCTTTTTACTGTTCACAAAAGTTTGCTGAAACAAACCAAACAATTTGCAATTGAGATTTGGCCCTTCCAATTGCGAGATTCTTTCTGTCTGTGATATAGACACACAAGAGGAAAATTGGTATGTGTGTGTGTGTGTTGTGTATCTCAAAGGGACGAGAGAGAGGGACTCGGGTCTCTACTAGATTCAAGCATGTAGATGGAATTCTGGAATTGAATTAGTGAGTGCTGGGCTAAAGAGACCAATTGTCTGCTAAGGTGACTTCTTATGATCTTAGTGCTTTCACTTTTGTACTGTTGAAAATAGCAGAAATATCTTTGTGATTCATGACAAAACCAATATTCTTGGATATCCGTATGATTAATTTGGCTGTGTGTGGTGTGTATGTGTGTGTGTCTGTCTGTGCATGTGCGTGCATACACAACTTATCATGAAATTCAACTTAGTTACCCAAGATTAGTTACCCATCAGTCGGTTCTATTTCCTGTGCCACAGAAACAGCAAGTATAATTGATTTGGGCTTCCTCTTTTTGGACCTTTTCTATCTCACTCAAAATATTATTATTGATTTCTCTTGGGGAAAATGTAAGATCTATTTCAGAGCTGGGAGAAACAGGAAAAACCAGATTTGCACTTCCTTCTCTCTGGCCTTATCATGATAACTGAAATTAAGCATGTTATTATAATATCAAAGAGTGGATTTTTCCATTGTTTTACTCCAGTTTCTGGAGTAAATATGCTTATTTCAAAATTGGAAAAAAAAATCTTTTAAATTTTAAATTTACAGAAAAATGGCATTAAAATTCTTTTGTTGTGGATTGAAGAAAAAGTACCACTAGTGTGGTAAAAGCATATCCTTCTGAATGCTCTAAATATCAAAAAAGCAATTTATAAGCCTTTTCTAGTAAAAGTTATTAAGAGGGCAAGTGTGCAAACCCAGCAACCTTTTGAAGGGTCTAAACCAGGGGTGAAATCCAATTTTTTTCTCTACCAGTTCTGTGGGCGTGGCTTGGTGGGCGTGGCAGGGGAAGAATATTGCAAAATCTCCATTCCATCCCCTCCTGGGGAAAGGATATTGCAAAATCTCCATCCTACCCCACTGTGGGGCCAGCCAGAGGTGATATTTGCTGAACTACTCAAAATTTCCGCTACCAGTTCTCCAGAACCTGTTAGAACCTGGATTTCACCCCTGGTCTAAAACAGGGCTTGGGCTAAGCTGACTGTCCTGGCTTCTAAGGTTCTAAAATTCACCAGACACTTCTGTTTTATGGTCTTGTTGCAGGGAGCATCTATAAGGAGCACTCTAGGTGATCTCAAATCCTTTCCTTATCTGGAGATGAATTCAGGGCAACAATTAATTCAGTGACTCCATTTTCCACCATGATTGTCAATTCTGCTAAAAGTAAAGCCACCTTCAGCTCACCTTTGTTGCTCAAGGCGCTTCCCCCATATTTTAGAAAGTGAGTGAAGACAATTTCTTCCCATTTAAGGATACATTTTTGTCCCTCAGAAGTCACTTGTGCACTATACAATGCTGTATTATTCCTTTGCTCAGTAGTTTCTCATACTTATATGAGAACTCATACTCATAACCTATTAAGATGCTTTCAGAATGTATTAGGTGGCCATACTAGAAGAAAAGAAGAGAATGGAATATTATTCCATTCATGGAATAAAGTTAGATTCCTTCTAACTTTGTTTACAGTATTTGGTTTATCTGTTATTCTCCCCTATCAATACAGCCTAAAATCTTATTCACCTTTGTTTGCAGTCATATCATACTAGTATTTTATGTTCATTTAGTCACAGACTAGAGTTCCATCAAGCCTTTCATACTTTATTTTCTCCAAGCCAAGTATAGAATTTTTTTTTATTGGCCAAGTATGATTGGACGCACAAGGAATTTGTCTTGGTGCATATGCTCTCAGTGTACATAAAATAAAAGATACGTTCATCAAGAATCATAAGGTACAACACTTAACGATAATCATAGGTTACAAATAAGCAATCAGGAAACAATATCAATATAGATCATAAGGATACAAGCAACAAGGTTATAGTCATACAGTCATAAGTGGGAGGAGATGGGTGATGGGAACGATGAGAAGATGAGAAGATTAACAGTAATGCAGACTTAGTAAATAGTTTGATAGTATTGAGGTAATTATTTGTTTAGCAGAGTGATGGCGTTCGGGAAAAAACTGTTCTTGTGTCTAGTTGTTCTGGTATTTACCATCCTGTAAATGTGCCTATTCAAGGTGCTGAATTTTTCTATTGACATTCATTTTAATAGTTTTAGTTTTAGCTAAGTTTCATTAGCTTCCATTCTGTCCAGATCGACCCAATTTTTATATGTAAAACTCTCGGTTTTCAAGTTTTTACTTATGCAGAGGTCTCACCAGGTGTCTTAATCTGGCTGGAACATAAACAGATGATCTCAAAACTCCATCTCTGGTGAAACAGACCGATTACAACTGCTGGGAATTTTGCCCAGAAAAGCGCTATTCATTCTGTTAGGATTCTTGTTCTGATTCTAATCTACTAATGCCCCCAAATGCTCTTCCCCATTGAAACAGGTTGAGCAACATCCTAATGACAAAGAACACTTGACAATCTGCCAAAGTGGCATGGTTATACAATTGCCACTGCTGGGTAAAGAGTTATTCACCTGAAACACGGACTCATCCTTTAGCAATCTAAATATGTGAATCCAGGAAAATCTGGATCAACAAAGGAATTGCTTTATTTTAACATAAGGCAGGGTAAGTACAGTGGCGTCTGCAAATTAAATTAACAGGGAAAGAAAAATGTAGCTCAGACTGGCCTAAACTAGAACCAGGAACAATTCTAGGAAATAAAAATAAAAAGATGAATGCAAGCCATGACTTGGTAAATAGCAGGCACTTCCTAGATCCCATGAATATGACTGCTGATTGCTGACTTTTGCTTTACCTTTTGGTCTTCATGAAAGGAATTTTACTTTTTAAAAACCTGAGGTAGTTTCACGAGGACCAGAATAAGCAGTCAATAATGCTCATCATTAACATATATGCCTGGTTCAATACAATAGGTCTCTTTTCAGCAAATTAACCCTTCTATAAGTGATTGCACACATGCATAAAAGCCTGCAGGAATTACATGAATTAAATCTGTATATCAGCCAGACAAACTAGGCAAAACGTATCTTTAAAAAAAACTTGTGCATTTCCAATTAAATTGTTATAATGAGAACCCATATTAATATATTGTTCAGGTCTTTTTGTAAACATGGCCACAAAGTTATTACTATGTTGACTGCAATAGTGGTAATACTTAGGAAGGTTTTACACACACACACACACACACACACACACACACACACACACACACACACACATTTTACATTGTTTCTTTTTCCCCAGAAAGAACGAAAACAACAAACAATTTCAGAATTAGCAGGTCTTGGCGAACAGATAGGTATACGGAAAAAGTGTTGAAAAGATAACGAGTCTGTATTCTCCAACATTTTTAAAATTACACATAAATGAATGAGTGAATAAATAAATAAAAATAATCCATGAAAATAGGTGTTGTAACATTAGTTGGATTAAAACTGCTTTGCGCATGCCCCTTAACATTTCACCTAGTATGATCATGCTTTGAAACTAAGCAGGATGGGAAAAAATTGTTCAGCTGACACAAACACATTTCATGGATGTTCATATTATTATTTTGGCTTTAAAAAAAGATGATAAAAATGTGACATTTCAAAATAAAGCTCTTGAATTTTCACACTTTTTTTTTTAATGTGTCTAAGAAAAACAGATTTTTT
This sequence comes from Arizona elegans, assembly GCA_022577455.1. Classification (NCBI taxonomy): domain Eukaryota; kingdom Metazoa; phylum Chordata; class Lepidosauria; order Squamata; family Colubridae; genus Arizona; species Arizona elegans. The sequence goes on from JAKOOJ010000005.1 coordinate 20,353,264, forward strand.
GCAAACGAAATAAGGCCTTTTATTTAAAGCAAAGAAAGAAAGCAACTTCCAAATTGTTAGCCTAGTAGAAATTATTATTATTATTATTATTATTATTATTATTATTATTATTATTATTGAAAGGCAACTGTGTTTATCATGGAATTTTTAAATTCTTGAAACCAATAAAGGGAAGCAAACCGTTTAATGAGTAGAATCATGGGGCCATTAATAACACTTAAACTTTCCCTAATATTATATGGTGAAATAATTGATAGGATACCTTATAAAGTATGGATTTCCCACTTTTCACCTTGAATTCATACCATTTTTACCCACTTGAGAGTTAAGAGCCTGCCTCCAAAATCCACTTAAGTGTACGACTGAAAGATTTCTTACAACCATATGTTTTCTCTGCAAATGTACATGGTGACCTCGGAGCCATCCAAATCCCAGGACACATCTCTGGCTCACTCACACTTTTTTTTTTTTTTTTTGTGGGTGAATCAGAAGTAAAAAATCAAAAGGCTCTTTGAGGATTACTGAAAAGAAATTCCACATGTGCGAATGTGTCTATACACACACACAGGCTATTCCTTTCAGAGGAACAATCTCGCCCAAATCAAATGAATAGTATTGGAACCTGCTTTTAAAAGATTAAACCCCAAAGATGAAACTGGAAAGGCTTTTGAGCTTTTATTGGGCATAAGACAATTTATGTGCTCCACCCTTGGTGCATTTTTTTTTTTTTTTAGAGCAGCTTCCTTGGACAGATTTTAACCTTGTAGAAATCATTTCATTATAAGCTGTAGCTCTTTCTGAAGTTTTATTGTTTAAGCACATATGTACCTACAAACCAGATGCTTTCTTCAGTAGAATAAACCACACGAGTTGCTTGCTTTTGTGCATATTTTATGCATATTTGCAGCAGTTCTCTCAGGACACACGATTTTATGTAAATGTTCACAGATGATGAAGAATTCTCAGGGAGTTTATAATGATAATGTAGAGACCACAGGCTTCCATGCCAAATTAGTTCCCAATCAATGCTTGTCATCATTCCTTCAAAGGTTAAGCAATCATTGGTTTCCTTCTCCAATTCCACTGAGCACTCTGGACATCCAAAGATCTGGACACTGAAAGGCTCTTTCAGTAGGATCAGATTCTGCGATTCATGCTAAGGACTTCTGTAAAACCACCCTAAAAATTCTAACTGTGAAGGCTGTTTATAATCTTCCCATGAGGACTTTTCTTGAAGAGTAACATTGATAATTTTATTTTGAATTGAAACCTTTAATTGGAGGAGCCCACTTTATTTTGAGTGACCAGTTAGATATCAAATCAATTGAAGTTGAAAGGGTAGGATTTAAGTAAGCAAATGGGTAAATCAATGGCATTTGATTGATATCAGGTAAAAATGTATTGGACAGTCAGAAAAAAAATGAACGGGGCTGTCTAACTGAATGATTTTAAATTGGGTTTTAATATTGGGTTTTTAAAATTTGGCCAAAACTATTTAATTATTTTAATTAATTTTAATTATGATATTGTATATTTATGTTTTTAATCTTGGCTGTACACCACTCCGAGTCCTTCGGGAGAAGGGCGGTATATAAATAAAATTATTATTATTATTATTATTATTATTATTATTATTATTATTATTATTATTATTAGAAATAATATAGAAATCAATAATTACATTATGTAATATTTTTAACATTTATTTATTTATTCATTCAATTTATATGCCGCCACTCACTGAAGACTCAGGGCGGCTCACAATGCATTTAAAATCATTATAACATGTCTACATACTATTTAAAAATACTTAGCTGAACTATTGGAAACTATTTTAGTTTTTTTTTTTAAAGCAAAACTTTAGTTAGCTATTAACTACTTGGTTAACTAAATTTAACTATTTTTAAAACAGCAAGGAAAAATGGCAAGTGTAAGAACAAATGAAAAACCCAACAAGAAATAGTGACAACAAAGTTTCAAAGCAAGAGTAGGTAGTCCTTATTTAGCGGCCAAAATTGGGGCAGGCAATTCAGTTGTTAAGCAAGGTGGTCACTATATGAAATTGTGCTTATGATCTTACTTTATTTTGCTTTTATGACCAATCTTAAATGTGACAACTGGTCACAAAATTACTTTTTTATCATCTCTGTAACAGGGAATAGTTACTGTATGAGATAGCTGCTATATGAGAACTACCTGCATTTTTCAAAACAAAATACAAATACTTACTGTTATACACACACATATATACACACATATACACACACACAAATATATATATACATACATGCACACACACACACACATTCGTTTTCACAATGGCATGGTTATGCTCATACAAATATGAAATCCTTGTACCGTTTAATACTCTTATTAATTGCAATAATTCTCCATTCATTTTGAAAATGCCATAATAATTTCCTTAATCATTATGTTTCATGTATTTGGAAACTAAAGAAATGAATGAATAAATAAACAAACATTTTGAATTGCAGCAATGCTTTTGAAACTCCCTCCCTCAAATATCTGTTTCCTTGAGACTGCAGAAAATGTAGTAGGGATCTTACTTGGCCTTGTAGAAAATTGATATTTTAAAACCATCCATGTTCACTATAGAAGTTACGAAGGTACCGACTGTATGTTCTTACAAGTCAAAAGTTTTCTCCTGTTGCCCATAAGAAGATGCCTTTCTATATTATGATTTAATTTCAATTCAGTTAACAATCACATTTCAGCTCTATTTTTAATACTTCCTAGATTATCATTCTGTTTTTGAATAGCGTCTCCTACTAGCAATTCCAGAAATGAGCAACGTTCTAATGTAGCTTATCTTTTCCAGCATTCACATCTTAAAGTTGAATGACTTTAGAAAAAGAGCCCATTTCTGCATTTGAATTAAAACAAACGGGGATTGGTTTATCAAACTAATTATTCTCTGGTGGGGGAAAAGGCAGTAAGGGGATGATTAGAAATGGCCACAATTTGTAAAATCACAGAGAACTTCTGAACCAGTGGCTGATAGAGTCACAGTTTCGTTTTAAATCCTTCCACTTTTCTTTTAAATTTTCAGACCAGGGAAAATACACTTATGGGTTGATTAAGGTTCTCAGTGGACCTGTCTACATGTAGAAGCATAGAAGGACGGATCTATAGTATGTATTTGTTATAAGCCACACACATTCCTTTTCCTGATTCCCATGTGCACTCGTGGCAAACTTAAAGGATTGCAGAGCTGGCAAATGTGAATGTTTCTGTTCAATGCACATAAAATGTCCTACTTGCTCTTGGCAGATTCAATTCCCCACATTTTCACCTTGATGTGAAGAACCAAAGCTGGTTTTAAATAGCTGTATTGCACAGAATGTCCCATTCAGAAGTTGGAGGGGCAGACAGAGGTTCTTGCTTGAATGCTCTCCTGGGCAAAGAGATAATAGTATTAAGCAGGGGTGCTATTCAGCAGATTCTGACAGATTCTGGAGAACCAGTAGCGGAAATTTTGAGTAGTTCAGAGAACCGGCAAATAGCCCCTCTGGCTGGCCCCTGGAGTGGGGAGGAATGAGAATTTTGCAGTATCCTTCCCCTAGAGTGGGGTGGGAATGGAGATTTTGCAGTATTCTTCCCCTGGAGTAAGGTGGGAATGGAGATTTTGCAATATCCTTCCCCTGCCACGCCCACCAAGCCACACCATGCCCATCAAGCCACGCCCACAGAACCGGTAGTAAAAAAATTTGAATTCCACTACTGGTATTATGTCCCATTTAGGAAAAACTATTACAAGGGAAATCTGTGATTAGGATTCTTTCCTTATATTCTAAAAGACAAACTAAATGTTATATATGAATACATGTTTTATCAGCCTGATTATCCCTTTTAAACAGAAGAAGCTATTTTAAGAAGGACGGGGAATGCCATTTTTGCTGATCCAAGTAACCCCCCCAAAATGGTATTTGCTTAAAATAGCTATCCAAATATGTTATATAAATTGCATATAGAGAAGTTTACACAGAGGCTAGTACTTAAATATGCAATTCTTGCGCCAATAGGTTGACTTTGTTTAATCCCAACAGAGCAGTATCAAATAAATATTCTAAAACAGCAATCCAATTGCTATATCAGAGCACTCTGTCATTTGGGTAATCTGATAAACTCAAAGGCTGCCGGCAATAGACCAGCAAGAGAGAAATGAAGAAGGAATAATGTTCACAGCTGCTTCTTTTAAAAGAAAAAATAATTTAAATATATCTTTCCCATTGCTCACAATTACAGATTAAGTCAAATTCTGTCCAGAATATCTAGTGGAAATGAAACTGGCTGTCCTCCAAGGAATATAGATGCTAGTTGGAATTAATTCCTTTTAAACATATTTATGGTCAACAGATATTAATCATCATAAGAACATAAAGGAAATGAAAACCAGAAACCCATCACTGAAGGGAAACCACACACAAACATAATTTGGGAGCATATATAAATAAATACCTTTGTACGGGGAGATATAAAATGTTAAATATCCATATTCAGTGTTTTGTCCAAAAAGACATTTGCATAGAAGTAATCTGTTTGAAATTGGTTTGTTGATGGAATACAGTGAAAGGATGCCACAAAAAGAAAAGGAGATCCAGTGTGAAATAAGCTACTTTAACTAACAGATTCTTTAAGAAACTTTGCTCCTGTGGTAATTTTTCAACCCCTGCTATTTCCCATACGTTAAAGAAAGACATGGGGCACTTTTCTAGTGTTTTGCTATAGTAAATATGGCACCTAACAACAAAAGGTAAATTATTTTTTTCTGATAACACCATTTTATGTCTTGTAGAAAATGGACAATAAAGCAACATTAGCATTTTTTAAATTAAACATATCAGGTAATATCTGTGGTTTCTTCAACAAACCTATGGGTAACTAATTAAATGGGCTTTGCCAACAGAAATGACGTCATGTACCAATTTTATTACAACCTCTCCAATAATGCAACTTTAAGGAAATTAATACCAGCTATGATTTATTTTTATCTTTGCTTTTTAACAAACATGCTGAAATATTTAAAAATCATTTTATGTCATAAACACCTCCAAGCTGATTCAGATTCAAATTCAAGTATTCTTTGCATCCTTTTAAAGACCCAAAAGTGCTTTTTTTCCCAAAAGGCAACTGTTTCTTGAATTTTTCTTTGAAAATGTTTCATTTCTCATCTAAGAAGCTTCTTCAGTTCTAACTACTACAGTATTTTAGAACTGAAGAAGCTTACTGGATAAAAAGAGAAATGTTTTCAAAGTCCAGATGGCTTTTGGAAAAAAGAGCACCTTCACAACAATCATAACCTGGATAATTGAAAATTTCCATTTAATCCATATTGGATTAAAATTAGAAGTTGGATAGAAGAGATAATTGGCTATAATGTGGATTGGAAACCAGAAATGTTTTTACTGGGGATATTGAACAGAAAGAAGGGATCTATACTGATAGATAGTAATCACATTAAGTTTCTATATTCCCCCATGACAGGTTTTTCTGCAGAAAGAATACTATTCAGAATCCACTAGCAACTTCAATATTTAAAGCTTATTTTAGAAGTTTGGAAATCCCATTAATTCACTGTAGAGTTTTAAATATGATTAAGTTTTCCACCTTCATATTCTTTGATCTAATCTGAGCACTGTAGAGAAACCTATTTTTGCTTGGAGGAGCCAAACTTCCATTTTGATTAGAGTAAAACAAGTGAAATTGTTTTTTCTTAAACTCCCAATAACATATCAGCTAAGCATATTACCAATATTTAAAGAATGTGTCTATATTGTTTTAAAACAAATTATTAAGTAGTATATAAAATTCTTATGACAAGTGTAGAAGACTTCCTTGAAAATCTTTAAAGGGGTGTCTATGGAAATTTTTGATTTTTTTTATTTTTAATTTTTTATTGGTGTTACCACAACAATACAACACAACGTAACATACAAAACACAAACACATTATATGTGTTTCTTTTTACATATCAGTTTCGTTCCTCTTACTTTCTACTATATACATTCCCCATTTTTCCTTTATCATTATCTTTATCGCCCCTTTATTTTTAATTTTCTTCATTTACAATATTTTGCACATTTGTCACCTTCTTCTCTCCATCGTTTATTCAAATTTACTTTCCCTAATCTCGAGCCAATCATACCACTAGCCCATACTTGATAATATTCTGTATCTTCTTTTTCTTTTATTTCTTTCGTTAATTTATCCATCTCCGCACAATCCAGGATTTTCTTAATTATTTCTTCCTCTGTTGGGATCTTTTCACTTTTCCAGGACTGTGCGTAGACTATCCTTGCCACTGTAATTATATGCAGAATCAAATATCTAATTTCTATACTGTAAGTTTTCTTATTATTTGAAAATGTCTGAAGTGCTTATATATACAATTCCTAATGGTACCCAGAATGACCATGTTGTAAACCTTAGCCGCTCAAATCAGGCAGTTACATCATTTAAATGTTATCCCTACTAATCATCCATTTGCCACAGTTGGAACATAATGCCAGAGTGTGTTAGGGTTTGGTGCAGACCATAACAATAAAGAAAGGTTTCTACTTTGTAGACAAGAGCTATTTTGGTTGAATTATAGAAGATATTTATAACACTAAAAAAAACCAACAACGAATAGCAGAGTTCGGCAGCAAAATGGGAGGGAGAATCAAGGATTGGATTTCCTACCCAAAATTGGATCCATTCTTCAGGGAGAAATTAGACCTATCCTATGACTCCTGGAACAGTGTTCCCAATGCATCCTAAATGTACAAAACTAGGTTGACCATCTTAAATCCATGAATATGTTCTTGAAGAAAACCTTGAAGTTCTTATTCTGATGTATCCAATGTTTAATTGTTTACTTACTTATATTCCGCCTTTAATTGATATGTTTGCCACCTATAATTCAAGCAAACATATCCAACACACCTTCCTCCTCCTTATTTCCCTCACAGCAACAATCCTGTGATGTGAATTGGGCTGAGAGAAAGTGTCTGGCTCAAGGTCACTCAGACGGCTTTCGTGGCTAAGGTGGGACTAGAACTCACCGTCTCCCACTTTCTAGCCTGGTGCCTTAACCAGTAGACCAAATTGATTCCCTTGTTACTTTATTTTGGCAAACTGAAGAATTATCCTTTTGTAATAATTCTGCCATGGTCAGATTTCAGACTTGCTGGGAACACTTGAGACGTTTTATATATTTGGCGGCTGAAGTTTAGCACTGAATTTCGGTTAGGCTGTAGGAACCTAATACAGGTATACAAGTAAAGGAAATTATCTTGCAGTGGGTTCTGATTAATAATCTGTCTAGCCCATGAGGTCTACAGGTAGTCCTTGACTTATGACCACAACTGAGCCCAACATTTCTGTTGCTAAGTGAGACAATTAAGTAAATTTTACCCCATTTTATGACCTTCTTGCCACAGTTGTTAAGTGAAACACTGCAGTTCTTAAGTTAGTCATGTGGTTGTTAAGTGAATCTGGTTTCCCCTTTGGTTTTGCTTGTCAGAAGGTTGAAAAAGGTCATCCATCACATGACCCCCGTACAGTGCAACCATCATAAATATGATCAGTTGCCAAAGATCTGAATTTTGATTACCTGACCATGGGAATGCTACAACGGCTGTAAGTGTGAAAAACTGTCATAAGATGCTTTTTTTCAGTGCTGTTGTTAACAATAGCAATAGCACTTAGACTTAGACTTATATACCGCTTCACAGTGTTTTACAGCCCCCTCTAAGCAGTTTACAGAGTCAGCATATTTGCCCCCAACAATCTGGGTCCTCATTTTACCCATCTCGGAAGGATAGGAAGACTGAGTCAACCTTGAGCCTGGTAAGATTTGAACTGCCAAATTGTAGGCAGCCGGCAGTCAGCAGAAGTAGCCTGCAGTACTGCACTCTAACCACTGCACCACCGGGGTTCACGTAACTTCGAATGGTCACTAAATGAACTGTTGTAAGTGGAGAACTATCAGTATTAGGGCAGCATTTTGTTCACCTGATAAAGACTTTCTACTAACTTTCTACTTTCTAATGGAGAGAGAGAGAGAGAGATCTTAGATTTTGTGAATGTAGGACGTAGGCTCTGCCGTTCAAGACAACAATTCTTTCACTTTATTTTGCAAGGTGTATCAAAGAGTTAGCAGGGTTCCAAAGAATTGAGAGGAGTTACGTAAAAACCAGTCACCAGTGGGTGACATTCCTTCCTTTAGAATACCGGCAGTGCCAGGGGAAGATTGTTGTTCTTTAGATACAGACTCCTCCCATTACTTTCTTGGAGATCTGTCTCCACTTCAGGTCATTTTGTTCTTCACCCTCTTAACTTTTACTGGAATAGCACAGAGGACATATTGCTGGAACCCTCTTCAATAACCTTGGCCTCACCCCTTTTAAGCCGTGAGTTTGAAGTTGTTTTTGTGTTGAGATACCTTTTTTTTTTTTTTCAAAACTGTCTTTTCAGCTTTATCAATTTTTTTTTTTAAAGAAGCTTGCTTAACTTTTATGTATGTACTTGGCAATGAGTTACTATAAAGCAAATAAAATGATGTCTCAGCTGCCTGGAAGGGGTGATACAGCAGATAATGTTCACACCCTCATCTTTGTATTCCGTTCCTTCAAGGATATCAGTAAGTAAATAGTACTGAGACGCTAATATGTTTAATAAAGAAACAATTTCTCAGTCCCCGCAGTTGTAACTGTGGGAAAGGTAATGCATTCCTCTAAAGCTGTTCAGGTGTTCTCACTGATATTATTGACTTAATCTTCAACTGTATGACCACCAGAGTCAAGAGCATTTGGAAAAGATTCAGCCTGCCTCCATCAAGAAGACTTAAAATCATTGGTGGTTGGTTTTCTTTTCTTTTTGAATCATCCAGATAGAAACTTCACAAAAGAGGCATTCAGTGATCATTTAAAAATCTCTGTGAAATCCTTTGAAATGAGTTGAGATGGACCAGTGAGCCTCGGTATTGTAAGGTGCTCACTTATTTAGAGTGGAGGAGATGTTCTTACGTGTCATATTTTAAGGGACTCTCTGCAGGGAACTGCAGACGAAGGTACAACAGCTTTCCTTTTTCTACTCCGTATGTATCTTGGTAGGTCAGGAAGCATTTGGCAACTTTCCATCTTCATTTGTGCAGGGTGAAAGCAGCTTCAGCTGTATTCCTTGTGCAGCCATCTAGATGCCCATGTGCCTCATGCATCCTGTTTTTACTCAGTTGCTAGAACAGCGAAAGCTTAATCCATCTTGCAAAAGCTTACATTTGCAACTTCCCCTTCTGATACAATAATGTGACCAAAAGAATCAGATTACGATTCTCCTGGCAGTCTTAAAATATTTTATAGATCTGCATACACTTGCTTTTGGGTGCAATCCATTAAAATGTTCTTTTTCTTGGAAATGAGCGCTGGCATTGGACCATGACTATTTGGCATAGATAACAGAGATAACCATTGCCATAATGAATGGATAACTTACAGACTGTAATGGGGGCCTCCAAAGGTCTATTGGGAAGCCCATCCTGTTCTTTCTTTGGTCCACCCGCTATCTTCTCTAGTTTATTGCTGCCTCTGCCATAATTAGAACATAACTGCTAACAGGCCTTCTCAGACCTGTGAGAGTGTTAGCAGTCACTTTGGCATCTCCTTGTGATAAGACTCTATGATGGATCATGGAGTCCACTCAGAAGGATTGCCAGAGCACCTGCAAACATACTCCAGGCTCAAGCTGACCTTTTATCAGCCCCATGTTAATTTCATGGTGATTTGCAGAGGAAACTTTTGTCTGGAAGTTTTGTTTTTTGTTTTAATTTGGCTTCCAGTATGATGTCTGGGATGCAGTGAAAGGGACAAGAGGCAAGATATATGTCTAAAAATGTTCAGCTCAACTGTTTGTGCAGAATCTTTTGCACCATTGAGCAAAGAATTAATTAACAACCTGACAGAAAAATAGCTCTTTGTCACCTAGCAGGGAAATCTAGGGACAGCTCGTAATTAGGGTCTCAAAATGGAGGCTACATATATACATACTTATTATACTATTTCCTTTCTGAATAGCCAAATGTATGCAGAGCACAGAAAAACCAAAACCAAATACTATAGTAAGAAAAGCAATTAAAGGCATGAAATAAAAAAGACCTGAAACCTATCAAAAACTGGCTTATATCAACATCATTTGCTGAACCTCACTCTATCTGTCTCTTCTTGCAAACTGCTTGCTTCCAGTACACTCATTCATACGCTTCTTCACTCATTTTCTACCTCTCTTCTTTTGAGGTTGTCATCATTAAATCACAACAGGTTTGCCTTTTCCCTCCTTTTGGCCCATTCATAATTCCTTCGCCTATTAAGAGGATATGAGAAGTGACAAGGAGGAAAATTTGGAAAGTACGTTGTGGTTTTATCCTGGGCATGGAGTGTATTTCCTGCACACTCCATGCCCAGGATAAAACCACATCGCACTTTCCAAATGTTTGCACCTCTGCACATCGTTGATAAATGTAAGAATGTGGGAAGTTTGTTGTATGCTGGTTCAGTTATCAAGCAGATCTGGTGCTCCCCCTTGACTTTGCTTGTTGGAAACCAGTTTGGAAGGTTGCAAATGGTGACCACATGACCCCAGGACAACACAACTGTTATAAATACATACCCCATGCCAAGCGCCTGAATTTGGATCACATGACAATGGGGATGCTTCAACAGAGACAAATGTAAAAAACAGTCAAAAGTCACCTTTTTCACTGCTGTTGTAACTTCAAACTCTCTCTAAACAAATGGATGGTAAGTAGAGGGCTACATTTATTTATTTATTTATTTATTCATTCATTCATTCATTTATTTATTTATTTATTTATTTATTTATTTATTTATTTATTTGCCATCCTTCTCCAGAGACTCAGGGCGGCTTACAATGTGTTAAGCAATAGCCTTCATACTTTTGTATATACCTGCTTAGTAGGGCTTTTGGCCTCCCCTAAGCCGTGTTCTTTTTTATACAAAGTCAGTTTATTGCCCCCACAATCCGGGTCCTCATTTTACCTACCTCAGAAGGATGGAAGGCTGAGTCAACCTTGAGCCTGGTGAGATTTGAACTTGCAGTAATTGCAGGCAGCTGGCAGCTAAGTGCTACTTAACAGCACTTTAGTCCGCTGCGCCACCAAAGCGCAGTATGTACTTCTAGCTATACTGAAAGACCTTACAAGATACGATGGCTTGCCAAATGCAGCGTGAGAAGAAAAGTGGAAAGAATAAGGGGAGTGTAGATGAAGCCTGCAATTGTATGTTTACATCTTTGTAAAGTAAGAGAGTGTTTTGGATGGGGAGGGAGAGAATTATGAAGGAAAGTGTGTTTTTCACAACTGAATGCCTAAGGGAAACAGTGTGCCCTTGTTTTCCAGAGAGCCCTCTTGCCACTTTCCTTCTTACATTTTTTTTTAAAAAAAGATTATTTTAATTTGAAAGAAAAATAAAAGGAAGCTGTCAAAGCTATCGTCTTTATTTTCAGGAATGCCCTTAGCTTAAAACAGTCTACTGTCAAGAGAACTTGGGGCCAAGGATTTTCCAGCCACGGAACATAAGTATGATTCCCTACTTCCTTCAGTTAATCCTGTTATTTGATTTTCATTAAGCTAACACAGTACAGAGCATAAACTGCCCAATATCTTAACACACCTTTTTTTTTATTTTTCTGAATCTTTAAAAATCTGTTTGCATAGACTAGACATCCCAAATTGATTTAATCAAATGGTATAATAAGCATGTAAGGACTTATCTCCAATCAGTGTAGCATCTGAAAGAGCTTTTCTCTGTTCATTGAAAAATATCCTGAACATTTTATTCATAGCTTTCATGCTATGAGATTTGTTTAATGTTCTTTTCCCTTTGGCAAATCTTAGAGAATTATTTTCCTTTTTAAACAGCCAGCGCTTTATGGATGATGCAAGGAACCTGTTATATTCCTCTGTATTTCTCCCTCTACATATTTACTTATCGATTCAGTTTTCTGAATAGTTGTTGAAAGAACAGAAGTTTGTAAATTACACAACACCAAACAGTGGACCTACTTCATGGCAGCAAGCCCAGATGCTGTCAAATGTTTTTCCTCTTTCTGGCTGATTCTTGACAATTATTATGGATTACAGAAGTGTTAACATTTCTGTATTTAAACATTTTTGGTTGTTGTTCCTGTTAAGTATCCCATGTACTCTATTTTATAACAAGTAGTCTGTTTTAAACAAAACAAAACAAAAGCAAAAATGTATGGTATTTCTGATAGCAACTGATAGCGAGGCCCAAGAATCATTCTGTGTTCAGAGCATTACAACATTTTCTAATATTTTCTTCAATGCCGTGAAAAGAATTAAAAACAAAATTACACTTCATTAGAAAAAATGGTGCATAAAATTATGCTTAAGGGGGAAACAGAAATATACTAAAATTTGTTTTTTCCTCCCACAGTTATTTCCACAGTGATTTATTTACATAGTGTTTTATTTTCTTAATTTTAGCATTTCCTTTTGAAGGTGTTGCTCTGTCCTATCCATAACTTTGCAACCTATTTTTAGGATCTCCTGCTTGAGTAGGGGGCTGGACTAAAAGACCTCCAAGGTCTCTTCCAGCTCGATTCTGATTCCATTTCCATAATTACATCTGCTAATTTTTCAATGCTCCTGATACCATTTCATACTTATTTCAAAGTATGCTGCCATTCAGGGATCTGCACAGCGCAATGTCTGAAGATGTTTTTTCTATCTATCACAGAGAGTTTCCCTGCTTCACTAAGCAAGTTAACAGAATAGTAAGTCAGTATAAGTTAGATTGCCTTTGTCCAATATCAGAATACAATTCAGAATACAATGTCCACAAATACCACTGGATTTATTTTATATGGTCCAAATGAAGTAAAATAAGTGGGTTTTTTTTTCTTCACAGAAGTCTCATTAAATTGCAAAACTGCAAAAAACTATTTTTTAAAAAATCTCACAGTTGTCCTGTAAGATTTGGTTTTGGGGGAATAGGATGTCTGGATCAGAATAAGTTGCCATAGTTTGTGTACGTTTCTGAATTAAAAGGCAGAGAGTTGGCTTGGTGTTCTAGGATTTTCAGTGGTCCCTGGGAAAACACTTTTTCACTGTAGAAACTAAAAGTCTCTAATGTATTAATGGCATCGCTGGGCATTATGTCAGGCATTAAATCCTCTTCTTCCAATTTCATTAGGTCCTTTCTACTTCATGTAGTTAGCTGAATAGCAAGCAAGTGCTGCCATTAATGACAGTTAATCAGTTTAAGCCTAGGCAATGTGTTTTAGAAATCAGGGTTGGGTTTTAATTTATCTTTTAATTTATCGTATATCAAATAACAGTGCAATGTAATTTGTCTATTTGTGTCTGTGTTTTGCCCGAAATTTAAAACTCCTGGAATGATTGTATATGGCATTATATGCGTTATATAATGTCATCCATAAAGTGAAAAATAAAAATACAACCAAATCCAACAAATAATAAAGTGAACATTTTACATACTGTATGCATCTTAATTGGGGACTAATTCATAAGCATGTGCGCTGTTGGGAGCAGAAGTAAGTCCTCTTTTAGGGAACAGCTATGCTCTTTTCCAGTGTTTCTCAACCTTGGAAGCTTGAAGATGGGTGGACTTCAACTCCCAGAATCTGGGGGATTCTGGGAGTTGAAGTCCACCCATCTTTAAGCTTCCAAGGTAGAGAAACACTGCTCTTTTCTTTTCTGAAATGCTTCATCCATCACCAGCATTTTGCAATTTAAGCAAAACAAGCAATCTCAAATAGGTTTCTAAGAGAATTTGATGTTGCATTACAATTTGTTACAATGTATTACAATTTGTTAGCTTGTTCCTTCATTCAGAAATTCTTCAATGAGCTTATAAATTATTTGGGTTTTGCGTGTGTTTGCCAAGCTTTTCCTTCATTAATTCTACAATCCAACATCCATAAATTATGCATGTTAAAATATTTGTATTTCACAGAAACAAAGTTGAGACACCACTTGTATTAACTGATGTAAGCTAACTGTATAAGTTTTTCTCCCTGATAATTATATACCTTGCAACTGTCACACAATTTTTAAAAACATATTGTACATGATGACTTAGTGATGGCATCTTGCAAGGATGAATCTCACAATGTTGACATTAGATCTGGAGTAGGACCAGATTAGATCCTTATAGGTAGAAGTAGAGCCCCTGTGAATCAGTTTGGAATAACCATTTGTTTTAAAAAAGCTAAAATATGTCTTGGTTTTAGCAAAGGAAATTTGCTGCTGCCAAATGATATAGGAAGAAACCCATATGGTACCCAATCACTTGTTGTCTTTCAAATATAGATCATCCTGCATAGGTCTGTTAGAAAAAAACAACATCGTTTATAGAAAAAGGAAGTTAATTGTTGATTAAAAAAAAAAACAACAGAAACATATGTGAAATATGAAGGAGGGAAGCTATAAAAGGTAGGTAAAATCAGAACCAAAAAAAGTAAATGTGATTTAATTTACATTAAATTGCCTTGAAGTTCAAGTAATGCATTATTATTCATAAATTTATTGCCCATATATTTCCTAATTTCTCTTTTTTTACACATTCAACTTTACAGTCTGATGGCCATTTTTAAAGAGGCTTCAAAGCCTCAGATTATACACTATTGCAGTCCAGCAGAGTATTTATACAAATATACTCTACAGAGGATGTTTTTGAAGAATAAACATTTCAATTAGAGGCAACTGGGCCGCTAGTTGAGATCAGCCTATAAGAGTCATGAAAATCTGATCTGTTTGTAAGCTGTTTCCTATGCGTAGTTAAACGTGTCAGTTTGAATTCTTAAAGTTTAAATCTAAATAACTTAGTCTCTGCCTAACAAAAGAAATCACCTGGCCCATTATTTTCAAGGAAGTTGTGTTGTTTCTCTTTTTTTTTCTTGAATGTTTGGCTAGGTTTTTATTTGTTTGTTTGTTTGTTTGTGAATAAGATATAGCCTGACATTTAATCCTATACTCGCATCTAGTTTATGAGACTGGGATCATCTCAACCAGGTCTTTTATGTTTGAGACAAGACAGACCATCATGTGAGTTCTGACTTCTGTTTCACCTGCGGAGACTTATTTGCATATGAAGTGGTAGAAAATCAAGGCTTGGTATCCTTGGGCAGCTGCCAAGGCCTATGTCTCATCAGAGGTTCTTTGTTATGATTACTTTCTTCTTTTTTCTAGCCAAATAGTTATTAGTCTTTCTAAGCAATTGTGCAGATGGAAGAAGGGAGCAGTACCTGGAACCCAGAGACAAATGTAACAGTAGTATAGAGAGGGGGTCTTAGGTGATCTTTCTAAGAAAAGGTCTCATGAGGGAAGCCTGCAGAAGGCTTCTGAAAAACCTGCCATCAAGATGTGCTTAATGCAAAATGACCAAGTTCATATTTGAAGATGCTAATGCACTATTTTACCAGGAAGGCTATCCTGTCACTTGGAAGATAATTTGCTATAAGTTTTATACTTGAAGAGTATGTATATCTCTATGGATGAAAGTTTTTAGTTTAATCTAATTTTTTCAAAGGCAGGGGAAGCTTCCCGAAAAATTAAAATCATTAAACTTCAAAGGAGCAGACCCATTTCTATGGTGTTATTTTTTGAATTTGCCATGTCTCTTGACTATTCTTATAACTTGAATGTGATATTTTTGGCAGGTTAAAATAAGAACATTATAAAGTTGCAAAAATAGTACTGTCTGTCTGTCTATCCATCTGTCTATCTATCATGGATCTATCATGGATCTATGTCTGCCTGTCTGTCTGTGACTATCATCTATCTATCTATCTATCTATCTATCTATCTATCTATCTATCTATCTATCATCTACTGTATCTATCTATCTATCATCTACTGTATCTATCTACCATGTTTCCCCAAAAATAAGACCCTGTGTTATATTTTTTTGAACCCTGAAATAAGGGCTTGGCTTTATTGCCATGTGCTCAAAAACCTAATTGGGCTTATTATCAGGGGATGTCTTATTTGGGGGAAAATGGGGTATCTATCTATCTATCTATCATCTATCTATCTTTAAATAGACATTGATTAGATAGAGCACCTCAATTAAACTTAAAACTGCATTCCCAAGAAAGTGCATGTATGTGTGTGTGTGTGTGTGTATGTATGTATGTATGTATGTATGTATGTATGTATGTATGTATGTATGTATGTATATCCCTGATTTGCAGTTAGAATTAACTTGTTTTACTGAAAAATAATCTGAACCCAGTATTTTGAGAAAACATTTTAAATAGGTTTCATAATTTTCAACTCACTCTCCAAATTTAGGTGATAAAACTGTATGATATTGAATTTCAGCAGCAATTCTAGTTGACAGGTGCCATAGTAATTTTGATAAAATGCTTTTTTTAAACCAGTAATAATGGATTAGAAAATTGACCCGTTTCACAGTCATTACCAAGAACAAAGGCCAACTTTGTAATAAACAAGTGTTGAGATCATCTATCTATGTATTATCTCTATACTCATTTACTGTTTGGGTGCAACCTTATAATTATGATCACCACATGCAGAAAGCTTTAAAGACTATGTTGTATTTATCATGACACGCTTGAAACTCTGCAGATCTATTTCACTGAGAAACCGGTCTGTATCTTTAATATTTTTTCATGATAAGAAAGCAGCATACATAGTTCTTGTTAAAACCAAGTTTTTCGAATTCCTTTTTACCTAATCAGGGATTTTTGAATACTTAACAGTGTAATGTTTTTGGAGAATTGCTTTTGTACCATGTATTCTGAAAAATATTGTTTTTGGCTACCGTCCTGATTAAACCAGACATTTTAATGTGTATTATGATAGGTCATTTGATGAATAGTCACTGTACTCTGTGATCCACTGAAATCTGGCCATTTGGGTTGAGCGTTCGTGGCTAAATGTCATAAGTTCCCATCTTTTCTTGATTAATGCTTCCTTTTGTGATCTGAAAGGGAAATGTCTGGAGGTTTCTTCGCTTGCACTGCAGCCACTTAAAACGAAGAGGGGAGACCTGTTGCTCATTTCAAACCCTTTTTATAATGCAGTTGTAAACTTTTAGGAAAAAATATAGCACGTGGAGAGAACCGTCTTTAAAAAATGGGTTGGTGGTGTTTGTTTGTTTTTTTTTTTTTGCTTCATTGCATAAACCTGTTATATGTACTGTTAGTTTTTCATACTATTTAAAATAAAGATATTGCTAATGCAAACGTTAAGGCTCATGAAATTTGAATCCAGAATTTTCATATCCAGTGGTCCCCAAGATTAATTCCCCATGCATGTTTGAGTATTTGCTTAATGATTTGCGGTTGAACAGATGAACTACTTCCATTTGAAAAGATTGTTATCTGAGGTGACAGGAAATGTTAGCTTGTGATGTGTGTTCTGAAATAGTGGTTTGATGCATTCAAGTTCCTACTGTAGAATGTCCTGAAGATACATGATCTTGTTCAGGTGCTAAAGAGAAGCTAGCATGGGCTTGGTCAATGTTTTACTAATAGAACATTCAAGGAAAGCTAATCAAAAGATTAATATGGAAGACAGCCGTTGTTTTCTCTCTTCCTTTCACTTAATTGCTATTGCAATTGCAATCAACAAGTAATAAATGTGCATCTATACAGAGTGGTTAATTATTTACTGCTTTATCAAAACTTTAAGTACACAAGATAAAGGTGAGCCCTTACTTCTATAGATAGGAAGCAGCGTGCAAGAAACCTGCTCCCTGTTAAACTATGCGTTTGTGCCACAGCTGCACAATTTTTGGTGAAAGGAGGTCTCATTTAATTTTTGGAAAGAGGATGAGTGAGAGGGATTGTATCATGCATGGGGAGAATTCCAATATCCTTGGGGGACGGGAATTTTTGAGAGACACATGGGTAATTGTGATGACACAATCTTCAAGAGGTTATAAAACAAAGGAATGAAAGAGGCATAGGTGGCCATGTGGCAGTGATGGCTAACCTTTTTGCCATTTTATGCCAGGAGGGGGGGGCGGGGGAGGTTCTCACGCACGTGTGCCCACACCCATAATTCTATGCGCCCTGCCCTGTGCATGTGTGCGCAACTCCACTCCCTCCCACTCCTGGCATGCGATGGCCAGGTAGGCCCATTTTTCTTTCTCACCTGGCTCCAGATCCTCTCTATGCATCTGGAGAGGGTGAAAACAGCCTTCCCCACTCCCTCGGAGGCCCTCCTGAAATGGCCCATTTCCCAACTCCCAATGGGACAGGAAGTGACTTTTTTGCTGTCCCCAGCCTCCAGAGCCTCTCTAGGAGTCTCAGAACCACTGAACTCTATCTTTCAAAGATCCTGGAGCACTGGGGAACTACCAGAGGACTGGAAAAGAGCTGAGTAGTTCCCATATTCAAACAAGGAAAAAAAAATAGATCCAGGAAACTACAGACCCATCAGCCTGACCTCAATACCAGGGAAGATTCTGGAAAAGATAATCAAGCAATGAATCAGCAAACACCTAGAAGCAAAAAAAGTAATAACCAAAAGCCAACATGGGATGGATTTGTCAAAAACAGATCATGCCAGACTAATCTTACTGCATTCTTTGACAAAGTGACAAGTGTACATCAGAAATGAAAAAAAAAATCCTTAAGTAAATAATTAAATGACTTTACCCTGCCCTATTGAGATTTTTTAAAAGTGGTCAAAGAATGTATAGATACTTAGGGCTGATCATCATAATATTTCTGTAAGTATAATTATTGAGCCAAGATACCCATGCAAGGTCATTTCCAAAAAAGTTCACCAGAACTTCAAGAAATCAACCGATCCATCTTTGTACCCAGTTTAAGCTGCGGAGTTAGCTTTTTCCATCACTAAAATATGTCAGACTGTGACAGCCCATTGATTCTTAATAGGCATGATACTTTGTTTTTCCAATGTCTGGCTATTACTAGTTTGACAGCCATCTGGACGGTAAACTAGCTGTGCAGGAAAATATGTGTAGGTTCAGCAGTTGCCCTATTTTCCTATAAAGTCAGAGAAGGAGGAAAGAATAAGAAGCATATATAGAATGTGGGTGAAATAGCTAGATTCTTCTTTGGTGTTTCTTTGCTCTCCACTTTTTAAGTAACTTTTCTCAGTCTGCATCTCATACTTGAAGTAAGTGGAGGAGAGAAAAATTACCATAGCTATGGAAACAAGATGGTAAGAAAATGGAGGAAATAGAATTGTATCCTGTCCCCTCCAGAGTTCTTTTTATGTCAATAACAGACTCTCTCCTTGTGTAGGTAAATATGTTCCTGGTTGTCCCTCCTGGTGATTTGTCCTTGCCAAATCTTGAGAGAGCATGCAACCTACGACAAAGCCAGACTAAGAGCTCATTCATTTGTTCCTTTCTTTGGAAACAGTTGTCATTCTAAACAGTTGATTTTTGTCTCTGGCTTCTCACTTCCTTGACACACCTTGTTAGAAAAGATTGTATCTTTAGTCATCGAGCAGTTTTATAGCTTTGAGTACACAGGAAGATTCGTGCTGTGTCTTTTCATGATTCTACACTCGCTCCCCCCCCTCTCTCAAATAGTCTTTGAGGGCTTTCAAAGTTGAATGAGTGGCATCATCATTATTTTTTTTTAAAAGTAAGTGAAAAAAAGCAGCCTTGTGACAGTTAACTTGAAGCAAGAACAAAGACACCATAAAAAAGGTGGAAGCTTGAAAAGATAAGGTATGAATCCTTCTGTGTACACATTGCTCTACAGTTGTCTGATGACTGAAAGGATGGCCTCTTCTTACAAGGTGTGGCAAGGAAGTATAAGCCAAGCTTTTCTTTGCCGTGACCATGACAGCAGGTTTCCAGACTGAACAATGATCTTTTTATTCTTCCTTATTTATGCCAACATGACAGATAGTCTTCGAAATAACTATTTAAAAGAAACATACATAGATACAGGACCATAAAACAATAAAGCAAGGATTGTACTCAACCATTAGGTACCATGCCAAGAATCTTGGGAGGTACCAAAGCACAAGTTAACTTTCTACTTCATTCATATTGAGTAGAATTAATATGATTATACTTTCATTATGTATTTCAAGTATCTGAGTGATCCAGATACGAAGGGCAAAGTGTTATGAAAAGGGAAGTTGGGCATGCGTGTTGCACCTGTTAGGAACATCTTAAAACGACCGTGTCCTTTCCAGGGTTATGCAGTTCAAGAGCATTCTTGAATTAGTAATCATATAGGTATTATCTGACTGAAAGTTGAAGGATCAAATATTTAGAGTTGTTCTATCCTTGTTTGCAGACTTTCTTATAGCAGTCAAGGGGATATACTGTACAGGATACTACATCTCTGTCCTCTTCACAATAGCAGACTTTCAAGGTAGATTGGGAGAGACAGTGATTGAACTAATCACTGAGTGAGTTTCAGTGGCTTTTATAATTCGGTACAAATACTTGGCATTCAGGATTTAAAGAAAGATACCATGATATAGCTGAGCATAGATGTCAAAGTTATCTTGATGAAAGATGTCAGTTCAAGGGGAAAAAAGATGTTATAACAACACTACTTTTATTGGCAGTGACAAAGGATTCTTTAGAAATCAGGATAAAGAGATGAGAATCTAGATGGTGATTCATTGTACGTGGTGCCTATTTACCCATTTACATTTTCTACACCTGACAGGAAGGGTGTGTGGCAAATAACAGAGGAAGGTTGTGTTTCACCGTTACTAAGTTATCTACATTATTTCCATATTATTTCCCATCATAGATTATGTTACCATGAGTCACTCCTTCCTTAAAAAAAGTGTTTGCAACTAAATGGGGATTCAATAGAAATCTTAAGTGCCATTGTGTTATCTCTGGATAGAAAGAGCCATTAATATGTTTCAGCGTCATCCAGCAGAAATATGACTCTGAACCTTCAGTGCTGGAATGTTCTGGAAAGTTTCTTTTGTGTCTCCTTAGACTTTAATCACAGCACTGTCAAGCAGTATTTCAGGTTTTGATGATATTAAAGGTTTTGGTTTCAGCTTCATTCATGAGCATAATCATTTTATTGAGAAGAAGGGAAGGAATGTTACCACAAATAAGTGGTCTTCCTTAATCACACAATTGCCACAGATTGTTTTCCTTTCTTGCATCCACATCCATTGTGAGGAGGGAAAATTCTCATCTTCTCCCTTCAGCTGCAGACACAAGAGGTGAGAAATTCCCTTGGCTTGCCTGACATTATTAGCTCATATACTGGACTTCTGAAGTGAAGGCAATTGGGACTGAGGTAGCAAAATGGGACATTACATCAAAGTAACTACCGGTAAGTGCAGAAATTAACAGAGCAAGGAAGGGTTAAGTCTTGGAAGAAACCTTGCAAAAGAAGAATGAAAATTATGAGAATATCAAGACAAGGGTTTCACCCCCAATGTCTCAAAACTATTTTTTTTCTTAGAAGATTTCTGAGATGCTTCTTTTTCATTTCCCATATCAAACGTCCCACATGTAAGATTTGTCTTTGAATTTCTACCACTTTTATTTAAAAAAACCCAGAGGACCTTTGAGGGGGAATGCAAAATATTCAGTATAAATGAAAGGTGTAGGATCTTGTCCAGGCAGTTGCCAGGAGTCAACACTGACTCAAAGACACACACACACACACACAGACAGACAGACAGACAGAAAGCTGGAAGAAAAATATCTTAATCACAACAACAAACCCTGAGAATCTCTTGGCAATGTGTTTGTGCCTCTAAAGAAATCTGAAGAGATGGCTCTTGTAACTTATTTCTTCACAAATGGAATGGATAATTTTGTGAGGCTGTTTGCTCACAACTGTAGGTCTTATCAGTGCTGGATAATGATGAGTCAAATTCCGGAGAAGCTAACAAAGGCTTATGATTATTTCAGCCAATATTTATTTCTCTTGTCATGAATTGATACATTTTTCTCTCTAGTCCTCTCCCCTTTGATGTGTTGCTCCATGGAAATGATCCTTATGAATCTGTCACAAGAATAATTGTGTGGTAGTTACTAGTGAAGGACTGGAAAGCCTGATCAATTAGCCCATTAAGTAAGCTAAAACTCAATGCTTGGTGATTTCACAGAAATGCTGCTGTTTTCTTATACCGCTCCCCCTCCCTACTTTCCAATAATCATCTTGGAGTGCTTAATAATTTTCTTTTGATTTTCCAATTTATTTATTTTTATTTTTTTTAACCTTTAAAAACTGGTGCTAAAACTAAATGTTTAGCACCAAAGAATGACAGAGGAAAAGAAGTAAACAAGATCAATTGGATCCTTCCTTTGGGTGGATTTAGCCACCTATGTTATCTGTTAGAAATGTTTGCCACATTTGAGATAGAATAACAGTATATAAAAACAAATACATTCATTGTGCCGATCCATGTTGTAATTTGTTTAGTTTGGGCTTAGCATACTGTTTGTGGTTTGTAAACCACAGTTTGTGGCTTAACCATTGATGGGAACTCAGCCTGCGATGGTTCATTCAGCAAATCATGATGAAAGAAACCATGCTTATGGCCACAATTATTGCCACATTGATATTCTTTGATTCTGATAATGTAAACTTTATTCGTACTTAAAATGGAGATTACACACAACATTGCAGAATGAAATGTTGAGCAAAATCACCTGGAAAAATGGGATCACTATTTTGCAATTTTACTGTGGTGCACCTTCTTGTTAAAAGACAAGCTTTTTTTCAGCTTAAAAATAAACCAAGTATTAAAATTAGTGACTTGTGCATTTTTGTCTGGTGCGCTAGTGACTGACTAACATAAAGTAAAAACAGTCTGCCAAAGAAATCCAAATTCTGTCCAAAGAAAAGCTAGATTTCCATTTAATCGCAAACACACATATACACGACATATATGTGTATGTGTACACACACACACACACACACACACAGAAAGAGAGAGAGAGAGAGAGAGAGAGAGAGAGAGAGAGAGAGAGAGATACAGTATATTTGACATTTGCAGAATATACTCATTTTGAAATATTTATTTTGCTTGTTTCAGTCACAGGCAAAAAAAAAGCCATATAGAATTCAGAGGTAGTTTTAGCTTCTGAGATTACAAAAGATATTTTTTTAGATCTTGAAAAAATTGAATCCAATGTTTAATAATAAAGAATTTTGGAAAATGCTTTGTTATCATGTGTCACATTACACAAGTTTTCTAGGCTCTCTGAGAACTTCAGGATCCATGCATTATTTGCCAAAAATGTTAATTTGCACATTAAGTATGATATTTCCAAAGGCACTGCTATCTGACGATATGCTATTTATTTGGGCAAGATTTTTTTTCTCCTTCTCCAGGATAATAAAAAATAGTGTAAAAACCTTATCACAGGAAATCATCCAAGTTTAATGCTCTTTACAACAGGACTTGTAATTATTTTATTGCTCTTTATGACAGTCCAGCCTTCACATTAAATGTGTTTTGTTTTTACTAGTAGAAGTTTGGTGTTTTCTGATAATAGCAAATATGATGGCTTTGCTGATCAGTACAGGGAGTGATTCACACAAAAAATGCCATTTATTTTCTCCCAGAGATTCTGATAACAGAATACATGGATTGATTACACATAGGACTAAGGCTTGTTATGCTTAATCACAGTTTACTGAGCAAATTACACTTGAATGGGTTCGTACAAGATGCTGAACAAGGTAGATTATTACATTATGGTATGAACAAAATCAATAGTTGAGATCATACAGCTTGCTAAACTATTACAAAGGAAATCATATGTGCATCCAGCCTTAGAAAAACTTCAGTTAACAATTTTATATGGTAATAGTATTTGCTATTTCAGTAAGCATTGTATGTACATGACCTGAAAATTTATATCTTTGCAAATGTATCAATCTTAGTAGGATCCATAACTCTTCACTGTATTTGCTGAAAGGATCTTTTCCTTACTTTTTTTTGAATTTGTCAAATGGTTACTTCTTCAAAAATGTCTTGTGTAGCCCGATTATATGATCCACGAAGACTGTATCTGAGTGAAAAAACATACATAAAAAGTAAGTCAAATTGTTATGTGTATGGAACTATTGAACAATTTCTTAGATTTATTGTTTTATTGTTGTACTGTCTGTACTAACCTCATCTTGGTTTTCTTGGATTTTTCTTTAATATTAGTAACTTTTCCATTTTTTTATTCTTTTGTTTTTGTTAAATTCCAACAGCATCCCTGGATTTTATTTTTAAATTATTTACTTTGCCCATATGTGAATGGACACCAGAATTCTGGATACAACAACCTTATAAAATTTGGCACTAAATTTGTAAGCAGTAAAATTCAGCTAGATGATTTCCCTGAATTTTGCACAAGAAGGATATATTTTTTTCAAAAATTTCTCGAAAACGATGAAGAACTGCATGCAGTAGCTTTAACTTTATTTGTGTGTATGGGCAAAAATTGTTGCAGAGGATGCTATAAGGGTGGGAGAGTACATAGCTATTTTTTTCACAACTGAAGTAATATAATGTAATGGAAAAGTCCAAAGTGGAAAATCTTATTTATTTATTAGTTCAATTTATATGCCGCCCTTCTCCGGAGACTCAGGGCGGCATCATCAAGATTGGCCTTTATATGCAATGATAGCCAAGTCTTTTGAACATTTGTTGCTGGATGAGCCATATAATTCTGATTTCTTTCCGTAAAGCTGTCTGAATTTTTTTCCCCCTGAATGACTTTGCCAAAGTCCCTGATGAGGTTCTCCTGTTGCATTTGATGCCATTGGATAGTTCCTCACTCTGAAGGTCAGTGTATCGTTGTTTAGTCGAGAAACCATAAGTGTATAATTTGTTAGAGGCACATGTTGAAGTGCTAGCAGCGTTTCTTGTTCAGGAAAGCCTCTTAATGTGGTAATGAAATGCACAAAGCAAAGAGGCTCATCCATATAAATGGGTAATTTAAATAATGAGGAAGGAGGAAGGATGTGGCTCAGTGTCACTACTGATTAATTAGGACATAAAATAAATAACCTGCTTAACAGCATTGGCTGTTTCCACTTGAAGGTACCCTATTAGTGGGAGATGAAGTTAATGCCACTGACAGTCTAATTATGGGTTTGTTAACTGGATCCATTATGATATTCTGTTAATTCTTGGGACTTGTTAGTCAGCATGGGACATTATTTCTTTATTTTTTCTAATTACTTTGGGGTTTATTTACTCACTTATTTAACAGAATCATCATTTATGAACCAAGGATGATTACTTATAACTTTTGTCATTTTTAAAATTTCTTATTATGAAAACCTAATTATGAGTATGACCAACAAACTAGCTAATTCTGAGAACTCCTTGTTTCTTGTCATTGTTGATGTTAGTCCACCATTGTGTAGCTATGAATAAATGAATTTATCTAATATGTGGCCACACAGGGAAATGAGGAACAGATGCTAACAATAATTTTTAATGGACACAGCTCTTTATTTATCCCCTTTTAAAAACTATACAATTAAATGTATTGGCCCCATATTATTCTTTCAGTGTTGTAACCCAATTTTACTTAGGCGAGTATTCTAGAGACACTTCAAATAACATTTCATAAACTGGAACTATCCTAGCAAACAAATTAAGTCTTAATTAAATAGCTAGCCACTGGTTTCACCACTGAAAATGTGGGAAATGTAAAATTAAAGTCTTGTCTATATATTCAAATATATTTGGACCACCCTGTTTCTTGGATGAGTTAAGATAATTTCCTAATTTATTGTTGTTAATCATTGTCTACAAATAGGATTTTGGATGTTATATTTGGTAGTGCCTTGCCAGAATGCAATAGAGTTTTACATAATTTGAGATGGAAGGTATTGGCAGCTTTGAATCTCTGTAATTTTAGAATGTTGCTCCTTAAAGTCTAACTCATTTGATCCTCTTATGTCCTATTCTTCACAATCTTGTCTGATTATTCTTGATCATTCTACCTTCATTACCTCGGAGATCTAATTCTCAAGAGTCCTATTTAGCTAACTCAATATATAGCCTTCCCTAAGGATATAATGTACCAGTCAGTCTACTGCTGGATAATTCCTAAGCAAATTAATTAGAAAATAACACCAATACATTGGGCACTTTGTTTCCTGCAACTACTAATTTACTACATTTGCAGCATATACACTGCAAACATTTATGTTTTTCCACAAAAGAGATTTTAGTCTTTATAACCATGCTTATAAATTCTTCACAGATGTCCAATTTTTAATTTTATAAGCACTACCTCACTTAAGTAAGAAGTCCTCTTTTGGTCTAGCAACTCAAGTTTTGCAAAATGCAGTGTTCTTATTTGTTGTTTAGTTCCTCTGAATTTAGCCCTTGCAAAATCTTCCAAAACCAACTTACCAAAGGAGGAATTTAAATTTTTGTGATCCTTTTGATAAAACCAAACCAAAAGTCCATATGGTTAAAGGTGAAGATATTTTTTTTCAAAGAGTTGGAATATTAATATATTAAAGTATCTTAAAGATCCATTCTCTCTCTGTCTTAATGTTCCCTTTATTTAAATCCCCCCCAAACATTTCATTAGAATGACCACTTGTTTTGCTTTATAAAAAAACTGTATAGAGGTCCAGTTTGAAATGAAAAAAACAAAACAAAAACAAAAACAACCACATACGGAAAGCAGGAGCCTTGAAATTGTCCATCATAAGTAAGAATATAGAACAAGGTATTATCTGGTCATTGATACAAATATTGTATATTTACATAAAGAATTGCAATAATAATCAGCTCTACATTTGAATTTGTGCATATTTTATGAAATATTTTTCTTATTTCTTTATTCCTTTCTTGCTATATATATATAGGATATGTATATTTTCTTTGCTTTTGACAATACAATGGCATTTTTGGGACCAAGAAATCATTGGCAGTCTAGTTGGTAGTGGTCCTTAGAATTATATTTATGACAGACGCTTCCTTCTTTTGTTCCTCCTTCTCTTCTTCTCTGCTTAGACCCAATAGTTCTTATTGTCTCAGCTGAGAAGGTCCTTCAATGATGAGTTTCCTGTACCTTTGTTACCTATAATGTGAATAGAAAAGATAGGATATTGGAGATGAAACTATGTAAAAGTCCATAGTTGGAATACAGGCAGAATCCTGGGAAGCTGGTAGTGAATTAGATAAACATATTTTGCTGTAAATATAGTAGGCAGATAAAAGTTTAATTCTATCTATGGAGAGTTAATTTGACACTCATTTAACACTCATCTATCTATGAAGTTAAACTGACTCTCATTTTTCTGTTAAAAAGTTCTGTATTCATATGCCCCTCTTTTATTATTTTTGTGAGGGGATCATACAAATTTTCAACTGAAACCTTTTTCATAATATATTACAATGCTTATGATAGGGAATGTTGCAATGGATAGAAAAGACGATTTAAAACAAAAATACTCTTGTGTATTCATACTTGTTCTGGAAAGTAAACTACTTTGCATTGATTGAGGTAAGCATGCCTATTTCATCCTTATTTCTGATTATGCTCAATGTCTGTGGATAATACTTATTTATTAAAACAATCAGAAAAGCTAATGCTAATGTTTATTTTGCCTACTTCTTGTACGAGGGCGAGCATGCTCTAAAAATATTTGTTTAAAAAGAAAGTAGAAACGTCTGATTTCCAAATATTGTCAGGTTCTTCTTGACATGACATTGTATTTTTAGAATGAAGTCATTCCAGGTTGTTATGATCTAAAAAGTCACTTTGAATTCACATATGAAATAAGACCATCCATCACGTTAACAGTTTAATTACCACAGCATATATATTTTCAGCAAAATGTGTGTGCAGAGCATGTGTAAGTGTGTGTGTGTTAGGGGAAAGTTTATTATTTGTTGTGTATCTTATTACAGATTCGTAGCCTCAGGACAGCAGGGCCCGTCAGTAAGGTAGGCCTTGTGGTTAGACATGCCAAGATATGAAGTAGATAAGACATGAAGGGTTTGTGCTTTCGGTTGGGGCCAACTCGGTTTTTATGTTGGCTTGAGGCCTTTACCTGTTAAGATTCCAAGAGCAGAATGGCAACTTGTAAAAGTAATGAAGCATGACGAAGATATTGAAAGGGTTGACTAAAGGAGAAATGTGATATTTTCTATCTTCTGCAAACCCGGGAAACAGGACTCCAGCTGCTATATCAAGCTTGGGAAATTGCCATCGTGTTCCCTACCAAGCAAAGGTTGTGAGGTATATTGTGCTGCATTCTTGGAAGGGATGAAGTAATCCGCGTAGGAGGTTTTCTCCCAATGTCTATGCATCTAGTTTCCTAATGGCCGACAACTAAGAATTCAGGAAATCAAGTAATTATGTGTGAGGTTGTAGCAAGAAGGGCAAAGACCAGAAGCAGTGGTTATGTGGGCTTTTGTTCTTTGGTTTTGTTTTTTTAAAGTCATTCAACTGCACGCAACAAATTCTTTTAAAGCACTGTCACAAGTTTCATAGATATATTTATTTTTAATAAAATTAAATGGCAGCAATAATTGCTATAGGAAGTAGAAATGTAATGGATGAGCACAGCAGTCAACTGCCATGTTTCATGCTATAAATTTTGACATTGTTGGCATAAAGCGACCAGATATCCTGATTTTGCCAGGACAGTCTTGGTAATATGTCAGGCATTCTGGATACATCTGTACTAAGCAGGAAAATGTTCCTTTGAAGTTACAACAGCATAGAAAAAAGTAACTTATAGTCATAGTTACTTTAAATGGTCCTCACTCTTATGACCATCGCAGCAGCATCAAAGCTGCCTGATCAACATTTGGGTGCTTGTATGTATTTACTACAGTTGCAATGTTCCGAGATTATGTGATTGCTAATTTGCAACCATCTCAGCCAACGCCTGACAAGCAAAGTTAATGGGAAATGCAAAATTCACCTAACAACAAATTTGGTCGCCATGATATAAAAAAGATGTTGAGACTCTAGAAAGAGTCCAGAGAAGAGCAACAAAGATGATTATGGGACTGGAGGCTAAAACATATGAAGAACGGTTGCAGGAACTGGGTATGTCTAGTCTGATGAAAAGAAGGACTTGGGGAGACATGATAGCAGTGTTCTAATATCTCAGGGGTTGCCACAAAGAAGTGGAAGTCAAGCTATTCTCCAAAATACCTCAGGGTAGAACAAGAAACAATGAGTGGAAATTAATCAAGGAGAGAAGCAACTTAGAACTAAGGAGAAATTTCCAGACAGTTAGAACAATTAACCAGTGGAACAACTTGCCTCCAGAAATTGAAAATGCTCCATCACTGGAAGTTTTTAAGAAGAGATTGGATAACCATTTGTCTGAAGTGGTGTAGGGTTTCCTGCCTATGCAGGGGGTTGGACTAGAAGACCTCCAAGATACCTTCCAACTGTCTTATTCTATTCTATTCTAATCTGTGATCACTTAACAACTGCAGTGATTCACTTAACAACTGTGACAAAAAAAAAGGTTGTAAAATTGGATGTGACTCGGTTAACAATCAACTTGTTTAGCAATGGAAGTTTTGATTCCAATTCTGGTCATAAGTCAAGGACTTACTTGTATGTGACCACTTGAGTAAGGGTACCATCTGGGGTACAAAACTTGAGGTGACCACAGGATGGCAGAAAATCATTAGAGTTTTCTGTTTTTGTTTGCTATCAGCTAACGCTTGTCCAGATTCTTAAAGATTTTAGACATTTTTACAGATTCAAGTTCTAAGTTAGGTATTGGGTTGACCAGGACGATGGCAATACAGGAAGCAATAGTCATAGAAATGAATTTAAGATCTGACTATCCTGATAGTGAGACCGGGTAGTGATTCAGATTCAAAAAGCAGAATGTAATTAGGAATGTGCCTGGCTGTGTGGTCATAACACCCCACAGGAGTATCGGTAATGTTCAAAAGTCTGTCAACACAGTTCTGCTTTTAATAACTTTGCAAACAAGAGGTCCTACTCCTTTGCCACCTTCAAAATGTCTGTGTGAATTTGGAGGCCATATAAATGTAGATAGATAGATAGATAGATAGATAGATAGATAGATAGATAGATAGATAGATGATAGATAGATAGATAGATAGATAGATAGATAGATAGATAGATAGAGGATAGATAATAAAATATTGTCATGAGCTTCCCTGCTTCAATGTGAGATTAAGGAAAGGTGCTGCTACTTCAAAGGGTTTCTAACAGATACAGAGAGGATGCACACCCCAGATTCACCCCAGATTCCTTTGCCTGTTTTCAGTCCAAATGATCAGGTTTGGCTATTTCAGTGATGGTTAAACTTTTTCAGACTGAGTGCCCAAAGTGCGCGCCCAAACCCGTAAAATGCAATGCGTGTGTGGGCCCGTTTATGCGCATGCAGGCCCCCCACGCCCCTCCCCACATGCATGCACATGCAGCCCCTGCACGCGCACCACCCCATGCGCATATGTGCACAGCCCCCCGCACACACCCTGTCCCTCAGAGACCCGGTCTCTGCCGCATATGCAGCCCCTCCTGCCCCCCGTGCATGTGCGGCAGAGACCCAACGACCAGCTGGCTGGCAGGAGGCACACGCACATGAGTGGCGGAGCTGAACTGGGGTGACAGCTCACGTGCCCACAGAGAGAGTGCTGCATGTCACCTGTGGCACGCATGCCATAGTTTCGTCGTCAGGGGGCTATTTGTTCTCTTTTCATTTCCTGTATTGGAACAACTTAAGTTTAATCAGTGGAACAACTTCCAGAAGTTGTGAATGCTCCAACACTGGAGGTTTTTAAGAAGATATTGGATAACCATTTGCCTGAAGTGGTCTAGGGTTTTCCTGCCTAAGCAGGAGGTTGGACTAGAAGACCTCCAAGGTCCCTTCCAACTCTGTTATTCTATTCTTTTGTCTGTGTCCTTTTCTGTTTTTAGCTTTTTATGTAGCTGTTCTTTGCTCTCTCTTGCTATTCTTTGATTTTCCTCCTCACTGGAGCAGGCTCCTCCTATCTTAAGTGACAAGGAAGCTCTGCAATTTGTATAATTGACTTCTCCCCAAATAGATGGACGTCACGTCTAATGACCAACTGCAAATGGGAGAACCTCAGACTTCCAAATTAATAAAAGGATCTGAAACTGGTCCTGAAAGGTTGCTGTTGTTTATTCATGAAAATAGAAGCTCACTTATTCAAATTCCAGTCTTCACATATAGAACCATATCCAATGAATCTAGATGCGTGTCTGACTGATGATTGTTTATGTCCTGTTTTCCCAAAAAAATCTTCTTTGTTCTGAACTTGAGAAAGTTTGGCCTAGCCACAGCGTAAAGAATGTGTGATACTATGCTGCCATGAATCTTTTTAATAATTTTTAGTAAAAGATCATTTTAGTAAAACATTGTAGCAAAAATATTAATATATATTGCTAGTCTGTGTATGAATGTCATACATTAAATAAATGAAATATCTTTTTCATACCTGGATATCATCATCATTTCTAATGCTATTATTGTTCATAGCCATTTCTGAATATTTCTTTTAAGTATATATTTCAGCCAGGCCATGAAGTGATGCAGAAAATAAGTGTCATGCTGAATTATTTCTTCTGTTCACACTTACAACATCTAATTTAAACTCTGAGTCATATCACTTTGTTTATATTCTGATTTGGTACCAGACAGAATTGTTTCAGTCCAAATATTTTGCAACGATGATATTTTCAGATGTTTGTGGGAATTGGTCATATCCCATATTTCTTGACAGAACTGAAAGCACAGGCAAATGTAACCTCTCTTGTAACATTTTGTTTGGAATCTCATCAAAACGAATGCCAAATGAACGGTGCAAAGAAAGAGTTGTTACTTAAGTTTAATAAAACCCCTTTTAAAAATATATTAATGCACAAAGAAATCAGTCAGCAGGTCTGAAGGAAATGTGCTTCTACTTAAGCTTTTAACTGGAAAAATGTATTGAACAATTCTTTCTCCAAATAGGTTCCACGCTTCATGAATTTTGACATCTACAACCTACACAGAAGCACCGGAACAATAGCTTTAAAATCTGGGTCTAAATTTATAGTCATTTAATCTGAAGCATGAATTTAAAGGACAGAATTTGCAACTGATAGAAGGAGTAATGCTCACCAAGTAGAGGAAGGAAATTTTAAAAGGAAATTGAATAGATATTAGGAAGACAAGGTTATCATCAAGATAGGTTATGGCATCTAAAGGTTATTACAGAATCTGAAACTGTGTGCTAGTCTAGATTATTTCATAGTTTATCAAAGAGATTTTAAGGGGTTCTCTGGAATTCATGGATTTCTCATAGGCATTTGGTTGGTCTCTGAGCAACATAGTACCAGTGGTGGGTTGCCCCCGGTTCGCACCGGTTCTATAGAACTGGTAGTAAAACCAGTGGGAGGCTCTGCCCACCAACCCCGACATTGGGGCATGTGTGGCCCCATGGGGCATGCATGGTCCCATTGGGCATGCGCGGCCCCATTGCGAACCAGTAGTAAAGGTAAGTAGAATCCACCCCTGCATAGTACTATGCTAGACAGGGCATTTCTATTATCCCCACCGGGTTTGCGTGAAAGACACCAACATTTTGAAGATATACTGTAAGGGGGTGCGTTGTTCAATGGTACAAAATATGACTTTTAAAAATTGTAGCAGTTGACCTTGTAGCGAAACAATTCTCAAATGAGAATGTCTGTGAGAAGATGATCTGAAAAGTATTTCACGGATCACTCCACTTAGCAAAAGACATCTTCCTACAGCCATCAGCAATTACGACAAACAAAAATATCCCTTCCTTTATTGGCCACCCAATGGACAATATCATCATCTTCCCTGTTGGCAGAAAGTTGCTGAACTTTTCAAGGAAGGGCATGATAATATGCATATCAGTGGTGGGTTGCCCCCAGTTCACACCGGTTCTATAGAACCAGTAGTAAAACTGGCGGGAGGCTCCGCCTACCGACCCCAACATCATCAAAATGCTTCTGCGCATGCAGAGAAGAATGTGTAGCCCCACTGCGAACCAGTAGTAAAGGTAAGTAGAACCCACCCCTGGTGCATAGGCATATGCATACGTATATGTATAAAATACACACAAACATATTACAATATAGGTGATATAGATGTTATACTCTAGATATACTCTAGATACACACATACACACACACACACACACACACACTGCTGTAGGACATACCTTTTCTTTCATAAATCCTATGTTTATTCAAAATTTTATAGCTGAAGCACAGCACTTTGTACAATGTGCAGTTGCTACAATCTACTTCATTGATTTCGTGTTATTTTTTTACATTAATATGCTTTTTACTAAAAAAAAAAAACTTGTAAGAACAGCAGGCTAACATGTTAAAAAAACCATGTTTCAGTATTCTAGTATTTTCTTTGAGCAAATCAACTGTTTGGAAGTGGTTTCTGGAAAATGCACATTATTCTATTGTGCTTTTATTTTTCCATGTAGAAAATAGAATAGAACAGAATAGAATTCTTTATTGGCCAAGTGTGATTGAACACACAAAGAATTTGTCTTTGTGCATACGCTCTCGGTGTACATAAAAGAAAAGATACATTCGTCAAGAATCATAAGGTACAACACTTAATGATAGTCATAGGGAAACAGTCAATATAAATCTTAAGGATAGAAAATGAATTCATTTCATTTTCATTTCATTTCATTTCATTTTATTAAATTTGTATACCGCCCTACTCCCGAAGGACTCAGGGCGGTGAACAGCCATAAAATAAAACATATAGATACAAAATTTAAAATGGAGATAAAACTAATTAAATAAATTTGGCTGAAACATTTTAAAACCCTAATAAATTAAAACCAAATTTAAAATTTAAAATTCCATTTAAAAAGAGGAAAAGTTTAGGTCAGGCCAGCTTGATGGAATAAGAACATCTTAAGCGCGCGACGGAAGGTACGCAGATCCGGAATCCTCCGTATCTCCAGGGGGAGCTCGTTCCAGATCGTAGGTGCCCCCACAGAGAAGGCTCTCCCCCTGGGGGCCGCCAGTCGACATTGTTTGGCCGACAGCACCCGGAGGAGCCCCTCTCTATGGGAGCGTACTGGTCGGTGGGAGGCTATTGGTGGCAGAAGGCGGTCCCGTAAATAGCCAGGTCCTAAGCCATGGAGCGCTCTGAAGGTGATAACCAAAACCTTGAAGCGCACTCGGAAGACCACCGGGAGCCAGTGCAGCTCGCGCAGGAGAGGCGTTACATGGGAGCGCCATGTCGCTCCCATCACCACCCGCGCGGCCGCACTCTGCGCCAGTTGGAGCCTCCGAGTGCTCCTCAAGGGGAGCCCCATGTAGAGAGGGTTACAATAGTCCAGACGGGAGGTGACGAGGGCATGAGTGACCGTGCGTAACGAGTCCCGATCCAGAAAGGGACGCAACTGGCGAATCAGGCGGACCTGATGAAAAATCCTCCCAGTCACGGCCGTCAAGTGTTCTTCTAAAGACAGCCGTGAATCCAGGAGGACACCCAAGTTGCGAACCCTCTCCGTGGGGGCCAGTGCTTCGCCCCCAATAGTCAGCGATGGCATCAGCTGACTATATCGGGACGTCGGAAACCACAGCCACTCGGTCTTGAATGGGTTGAGCCTGAGCCTGTTTCTCCCCATCCAGATCCGTACGGCCTCCAGGCACCGGGACATCACTTCAAGGGCATCGTTGGGGTGGTCTGGGGTGGAGATGTACAGCTGGGTGTCGTCAGCGTACTGATGGTACTCCACCCCGAAACCACGGATGATCTCGCCCAGCGGCTTCACATAAATGTTGAACAGAAGGGGCGAGAGGACCGATCCTTGTGGCACCCCACATATAAGGGGCCTCGGGGTCGACCTCTGCCCCCCTGTCAACACAGACTGCGACCGGTCGGAGAGAAAGGAGGAGAACCACCGTAATACGGTGCCTCCCACCCCCAACTCTTCCAACCGGTGCAGCATGATACCATGGTCGATGGTATCAAAAGCCGCTGAGAGATCTAATAGGACCAAGACAGAGGAACAACCTCTGTCCCGAGCCCTCCAGAGATCATCCACCAACGCGACCAATGCCGTTTCCGTGCTGTACCCAGGCCTGAAACCCGACTGGAACGGATCTAGATACGTCATTTCATCCAGGTACTGGGGAAGCTGTCGTGCAACCACACTCTCAACAACCTTCGCCACAAAGCGAAGGTTGGAGACTGGACGATAGTTAGCCAATGTTGCCGGGTCCAGGGAAGGCTTCTTGAGGAGAGGTCTCACCACCGCCTCTTTCAAGGATAGAGGATAGAAAATGAATATAATAAATGCAATGGGCTTATTTTATTTTATTTTGCTAAAGGTGTGTTTGTATCACTTGTTATATTTTTCTCAATCAGAAGTATATTGTAGGGTTTTCAGAGACCAGCTGAATGTCTATGGAAATCATATCATTGTTCAATAACTCTTCACGGGAGGTATTGAGTGATATTTTTATAACTATGTTTCTGAGCCATTGTAGAAAATGAAAAGTGGACCTTTTTAAAATGCCATAGGAGAGTTGACAATTGAAGGAGATTAGCTTGCAAGAACTTTAGCTCCAAATGGATGTTGAGGCAACATAAAATGGAAAACGCGTGCTTTGGAAGTATGGCAGAAGAATACAATATATCCTGAAACCATTTTGATGGTGAATGAGAGATTAATAAAGGAGAAGCTTGTTTGGAACTATATATAGTTTGGAACAAGATTCTGGAGGACAGACAGCTGCTCAATTATTTATTTATTTATTTATTTATTATTCAAATTTCTATACCGCCCTTCTCCTTTCGGACTCAGGGCGGTGAACAGCCAAGATAAAAACATCTATACAAACATCAGTTAAAAAATAAAGTTAAAATAATTTATAAATTTGGCCCATAATTTAAAACTTGTCAATTAAAATCAATATTAAAATATTAAAACTAACCCTAAAATCAAGACAGACCGGCTAACTGAAAAAAATAAGTTTTTAGGGCCCGACGAAAAATCCGAAGGTCAGAGATCACTCGTATCTCTGGGGGTAGATTGTTCCATAGGGTAGGTGCCACCACAGAGAAGGCTCTCCTCCTGGGGGTCGTCAGCCGGCATTGTCTGGCCGACGGCACCCTGAGGAGGCCCTCTCTGTGGGAGCGAACCGGCCGGTGGGAGGCTATTGGTGGCAGAAGGCGGTCCTGTAAGTACCCTGGCCCTAAGCCATGGAGCGCTTTAAAGGTGATCACCAACACCTTGAAGCGCACCCAGAAGTCCACCGGAAGCCAATGCAGCTCGCGCAGGAGAGGAGTCACATGGGAGCGCCCCGTCGCTCCCATAATCCCCCGCGCAGCTGCATTCTGCACCAGTTGGAGCCTCCGGGTGTACCCCAAGGGGAGCCCCATGTAGAGAGCGTTACAATAGTCCAGACGAGAAGTGACGAGTGCTTGAGTGACCGTGCGTAGGGAGTCCCGGTCCAGAAAGGGGCGCAACTGGCGTATCAGGTGAACCTGACAAAAAGCCCCCCTGGCCACAGCTGTCATATGCCCTTCTAAGGACAGCTGCGCATCCAGGAGGACACCCAAGTTGCGGGCCCTCTCCGTGGGGGCCAATGATTCGCCCCCAATAACCAGTGATGGCGTCAACTGGCTATACCGGGACGCTGGCAGCCACAGCCACTCGGTCTTGGAAGGGTTGAGTCGAAGCCTGTTTCTCCCCATCCAGACCCGCACGGCATCCAGGCACTG
This sequence comes from Arizona elegans, assembly GCA_022577455.1. Lineage (NCBI taxonomy): Eukaryota > Metazoa > Chordata > Lepidosauria > Squamata > Colubridae > Arizona > Arizona elegans. The sequence goes on from JAKOOJ010000005.1 coordinate 20,390,002, forward strand.
GGACATCACTTCCAAGGCATCATTGGGATGGTCTGGGGTGGAAATGTACAGCTGAGTATCATCAGCGTACTGATGGAACTCCACCCCAAAACCACGGATGATCTCACCCAGCGGCTTCACATAAATGTTGAACAGGAGGGGCGAGAGGACCGACCCTTGCGGCACCCCACAAACAAGGCGCCTTGGGGTCGACCGCTGCCCCCCTGTCAACACGGATTGTGACCGGTCGGAGAGATAGGAGGAGAACCACCGCAAAACGGTGCCCCCCACTCCCAGTCCCTCCAGCCGGCGCAACATGATACCATGGTCGATGGTATCAAAAGCCGCTGAGAGGTCTAATAGGACCAGGATAGAGGAATAACCCCTATCCCGGGCCCTCCAGAGATCATCCACCAACGCGACCAATGCCGTTTCCGTGCTGTACCCAGGTCTGAAGCCGGACTGGAGCGGATCCAGATAGACAGCTTCATTCAGGTACTGGGGAAGCTGTCGCGCCACCACACTCTCAACAACCTTCGCAATAAAGCGAAGGTTGGAGACTGGACGGTAGTTAGCCAAAACAGCCGGATCCAGGGATGGCTTCTTGAGGAGAGGCCTCACCACCGCCTCTTTCAAGGCGGCCGGCAGGACACCCTCGCTCAAAGAAGCGTTAATAATTCCCTGGAGCCAGCCTCGTGTAACCTCCCGGGAAGCCAGCACCAACCAGGAGGGACACGGGTCCAATAAACATGTGGTTGCGTTCAGCCGCCCCAAGATCCTGTCCACGTCCTCGGGAGCTACAGGATCGAACTCCTCCCAGATAACACTCTCAAGACCTACCTCAGTCATCTCGTCTGAACTAACCCAGTCGGCAGCCAAGTCTTCCCGAATCTGAGTTATTTTATCATCCAGATACTGTACAAAATCCTCAGCTCGGCCCTGCAAGGGGTCCTCCCGCACTCCCAGATGGAGGAGGGAGCAGGTCACCCTAAACAGGGCGGCTGGGCGGTTATCTGATGACGCGATAAGAGTGGCAAAATAGCTAGATTTCGCCGCTTTTATCGCCACTAGGTAGGTCTTAATATGAGACCTTACCAGTGTCAAGTCAGATATCTATTGTCTAATATCTATCTAATATCTATTGTAAAAGAAAACATGTAACCACTTCAAATGCAAAAAGTGGGCCCAGGAGTGAGGATGATTTAGTTTTAAATCATTCATGTCACTTAATTCTTTTGTAGTGATGTACAGATAGCCTTGACTTAAATTTGTTCATTTAGCGATGGTATGAAATTACAATGGCACTAAAAAAAAAGTGTCCCATGACTGTTTTTCACACTTACGACCATAGCAGCATTCCCACGATCACATGATCAAAATTCAGAAGCTTGGCAACTGACTCATATTTATAATGAATGCAATTTCCCGGGGTCATGTGATCACTTTTTGTGGTCTTCTGACAAAGTCAATGAAGAAGCCAGATTTACTTTGCAATCGTGTTACTAAATCAACAACCGCACTTAACAATGGTGGCAGGAAAACTTGTAAAATGGGGCATCATTTACTTAACAACTGAACATTTTGGTTCAGTTGTGGTTGTAAGTCATGGACTATCTGTAAAAGAGTCCAAAGTGAAGGTAGAAGTTATATATCGTGTTCGCTTGTGAGGCTTGTTAGAGGCATCACTCAGTTCCTCATATTCCTATTATTTTGCAGCTTCCCAATTTACAAAAAATTCCTTTGACCATTGCATTTGATATAATTCCACACAAGGAAATACCACTGAAGGAAACAGATAAATACCAGTACTATATTAGGAACTCTTTGCTTCTGACTCCTGCTTGCTCCTTGTATAAGTCGGCAAACATGCTGATTTTCTATGCATTATAATGAAAGTTCCCAGGCTAAGACAAACATAATCTGTTCAGATAAGACTAGCATATCTAAAAATAACACAATGTACCTTTTTGCTTTCTTGTTGCTTTCTTTGGCTAATGGGAGAATAAAGAACCTTGAGCTATTAAGCTTGCTGAAGTTCAGAAATAAGTTGTGGGGGGGAGGGAGGGGGGAGGAGAGAGGTGGGGGGAGAGAGAGAGAGAAATGGAGAATGAATATATCCAATTCTAAAAAGGCTACTCCTGTTTTAAGACATCCATCCATCCATCCATCCATCCATTCATCTGTCTGTCCATCCGTCTTTTCTGTCCGTCCATCCATCTTTATTCTATTTTTTTCACTTCTCCCCCTCTATTTTCTATCCATTTCATTATTTCTGGAAATATATAGATTTTTACTTTAGGGCTATGTTAATTCTACCCAGGACAAAGATTTCAGAAGGCAAGAGAGAAGGTTGTTTTCAGAGCGGCATGAAGATTAAGATTTCTTGGGTTCAGCTTGTGAGACCTGTGGTTATCTCAATCAAGTTGTTCCAAGGTGTCCTTCACCAACTTATCCTCTTTCAGTCATTCCTGATAATATTATCATCAGATAACAAATAATCCTAAGCATACAGTAGTATATTGTGCTGTTCCCTTAAACTCCTTTTGTCTTCAGAAAAAGGAATTAAGTTTAACATTGTAGGAAGAAAACTGTATGTTAGCATTTTTTATGGCCAACACATTTTATTAAAAGATATTGACTTTGGTGAGCTCACTTCATCAGATGCAATGGAACTGTACTCACAAAAGCATATTCTTTTAATAAAATGTGTTAACCAAAAAAGAAAAAACAGTAGCAGACTTCTTGTGGAGTTAATAAGTTAATAAATTCATTGTTTGGAATGATTAAGTTGTATGTTCAAAGTCAAGACTTGCCTATAGGAACAAGACTTGCCTATAGGAACAAGATAGGAAGTTACATTTACTTCTGATTTTTTTCACTTTGAATTAAAATTGGAATCAGTTTTTCCACATATTTACAAAGATATACTGTCATATGTTTCTAAGAAGAATGATTCTTTTCCACAGAATTTTATACTTAATGTGAGTCAATATTCTAGGGTTACCCTTAACACATAGGAGATACTGGACCATGCAATAATGCATATTCCTGTACCGTAAGAATGAACGAATCTGGAAAAACAGCAGAATAATGTAGATGTCCGGAAGTGGTTGATTGGAATGAATCAGATCTAACAATTCTGTATTAACAAGGAAGAGTATGAAATGATGCTTTGATTCTCCACAAATAAATACTTTAGCTTACAAAAAAGATTTCATTGGCTTATTTCTTGTGATAAACTAGCAATTTTCTTATGGCATGCTGGAGTGCTCTAGTACATGCCTGGGAATTATTGGTTTAAGATAATATGAATCATTAAAGATTATTATGTCACCTGTTATGGAGGAAAAAATATCTGAGACATGGATAACAACCCGTATGTCAAAGGACTTCAGTCAACTGAACCCAGAAGATGCTTGTCTGGGAAAACTGAGGGGTCTTTTTCCATTGTATAATTGCATGTTGCAATTAAGAAATGATTTACTGCAGTGGCATTTGCATATCCTGATTGAATTAGCTCTAATGCACATGAGTTTCCAGATGTTTGGTGTAGTAATAATAGTTCATGCTTTTGCCTTGTTCTCAAGTGGCATGACACAATACAATAAAGCTGTTCAAAATAATAGGGTTGAAGTTCATATTGGGGATCAATCCTTGTAATTTTTGCTGTCCAAATGAGTGTTTGGCCCTGAAACAATTCTATTCAATCATGGTTTTAAATGTACTTTTTGTTTGGGGAGTATATATCAAACAATCATATCAAATGATTGGGCTTTTTGAAATAAAGTTTTACTATATCGAATCAAATAATCAGAAACATCTGCTTTAATTATGTCCTGATAAATCCCAATCTATATTCTATATTTGTTGAACATTTTGCTCTTTGTCCCTAAAGAGGTCTGACAGAAATGGGGTGTTTTTGGATACTGGATTTTATTTATAGGCTTTACAATGCTTTCCTCTTAAACACTCTTTCTCAACCGTTACATCTTGGAATTATTTTCACGTCTCAGGGAATCCCTGAATAAAAATTTGAAAAAAATAATAATACAAACATTCACAATACAGTCACTATTAACCGATACAACCACATTTTATAACATTTATAATAGTAAAGTGGCAGGCCAGTAGCTGAATCATGGCAAAAATCCCCACCACTTCAAAATTGTGCACCATGAAAAATTCAGAAAATGCTTTTTTAAAAAACATGATCTCTCATATAACTTTGGGCTGTACAAAACCCTGGTAGAGAAAGGCTGGTCTAGAGGTTTGACAGTTGGTTGACACTGTTAAATTATCATAGCTTCTGCATTTATTGTCAAAGTAGAAATTGCTCATTTTCATGTTACGGTAAAAATGCCTGAAAGAAACACGATTTTACAGTAACCTGTTGAGATTCATATTCTGTTGTTCTTTCTTCCAAATTTCCTTTGGGGTGTGAGAAGAACTTGAGTTCAGGGTTCCTTTCCAGTAAGCATAATATCTTGTCGAGGGAAATATTTGTTGTGTTTTGGATTGCTCTTCTCACTGATTTAGGTATCTCATGCAAGCCATAATGTCAAGACCATCATAATGTCAAGAAAGCCAGTTAGGTGTAGTGGTGAAGACATCAAGTTAGAAACCTCTTGTGTGCATAGGCATCTAGTAGAAGCCATAATGTTGTGGAGTGTGTCACTATACATTGATGCAAATGACACAAATTTGAACAGTTTTAACATTTGGGTCAACTGATACCAGCTGCATAATCCATGTCTTTTGCATGATAGTGTCAAGCACACATGACATCATTTGCCCCACTTCTGACCTCTGCAGATGTCTATGTTTATACCATGCTGCTCTCAGGTTTATGGCCGTTTATCTTGCTTATTGTGTAGTCTTTGCTTAAATCCATGCCATTTCAGCCCAACCCTAGTTTAGGTACACAATGGTCCCTTTTGCAACTTCGAGCTGTTCTGAAGCTTATGATTGCATTTGGTGTAAAAGATAAATATGCAAGTAGCTTGAATATCCATGTTAAAGTAATTGCTTTATTTCACTGGATCAACGTTAACAATATGTACAAAGTTTTGATTTCTACAAAACTCCTTGTTAAGCAAGAGAGCAAGTGAGCAAAAAAAACTCAGAGAGGGGTGAGTAGGCTTAACAAAAGAGTAGCTGTCATATAATCTACATTCCAATTATAACCTTGAAATACAGAGTTGGCTGCAGAGAATTAAATAATCACTCTCAGTTTCAGTTTCTACCTATGAGTTTTTGAAAGTCTGCTGGAAAACAATTGCTTTCCTCATTTTTAAAAAGAATAAATCCAGCTCATGTTTGGATTATTGCCATTCTTAGGTGAGACACACAGTGTTTGGTGAGTTCTGGATTTATAATTTAAATTTGTATCTTAGAAAGTGTAAAACAGGCAACCTAGTGGAAAGTACTTTATTTTTTTTTCCAGCAAGAAAGACTGTAAACCCTACATGCTTCCAAGGTGTAGGTAACATATATGAAAATATACCGTATTTTTCAGAGTATAAGACACACTCCTCCCCCAAAGTGGGTGGAAATGACTGTGCACCTTATACAGCGAATATTGCCGAAGCCCCACCCTCCCGCCTCCACCCTTCGGCTGTTTTTGGGCTGTGCTCTTCTGCATGCTCCATTTTAGACCCATTCCAGGCTACGGAGATCGCCACAGCAGATCACCGCCGATTGCTGTCTCTGCGTGTTGTGTTTTCAGCCTCCACATGTCACGTTTTCGACCTCTGCATGCCCTGTTTTTGGCCTCCACGCGTCGTGTTTTCAGCCAGTTCCAGGCAGGGATCGGTGGCGGCACTGGCGATCCCCGCTTGTCATAAGTAAATGCCTTATTCTATAACAAGAGATATGTATATATGTACAGGATATAAAGGGTTAATTTATTCATCCTCCTTTAATGTATTCATGTGTAATCACCCCCCTTCCTTGACTCCTCCCCTTTGATATAAATAGAGAGTGCTTTTACCTCATGCTTGCTTCTCACTGTAAATCTGACAAGAATAAGTAGAATGCCTATTATGAATAAACATTTCTTTAAATGAAGAAATTGCCTCTGAATTCATCATTGAGTCTGATCCTCAAAATATTGTAACAAGCTGGTAGCAGAGGATGGTTTGAACTGACTCAATAAAATCCAACATGCCTAAGAAAGAAAACCTCAAGAATAAAAAAGAAAGACCCAATACCAGGGCAAATGATAAAGAAACAAAAACAGATCAAGAAATGATCGACGAACCAATAAATACAACAATCAAAGAATCTGAAGATAACACCACAGACATCGAAGAAACAGCAGATGAAACCGACAACCAAGAAGAGAACAAAATAAAAGACAAAGACCTCAGATCGGAGATATTGAGGCTAATAAAAAGTCAAAAAGATGACCACAAACTCATCGTGGAACTCCGAGGCTTCTTGGAAGAAAATGGAGCAGCGAGAGAAAAAGACATTGAAAAAGCCAAACCCGAAAATACAAAAATGGTGAGCGAACCTACAACGAAAGAAAAAATAACCAGAAGCAAGACCAGAGGTCCCGCTCAAAATTTTGAAAGACAGCCATCTTCTCTTCAACCGGCCACAGAAATGAACACAGCTGAACCAATCAGAATGCACCATTCAAAAACTCTGGCGCGAAAAAACATAAAAAATAGCAAAAAATATATTTACTCTTCTGAAGAGTCAGAAACAGGTACAGAGGAATCATCCACTGAACAAGAAATCAAAACACCCATGAGAAAAATATTTAAAACGTTTGGCACAAGTCTAACAATTTCAAAAGAATCGATAAAAGCCAATAATGCAAAAATACAAAAGAAACGAACCACAGCTGCCAGCAGAACACCCAAGATCGAGCCGGAGACCGAATCATCAGAAGGAGAGCACTACGAGGGAGCTACAGCAAAGAGAACCTCTCCCAGCGGCTTCAGCAGAGAAATGACCAACGCGCATGCGCAGATGAACACAGAGAACTACAATGAACTTTATGAAGAAGGAGAACCTTTCAAGCTCATCAGTAGAATACCCACACCATTCTGCAATTTTCAACATCTACAGGACCATGGACTACCCACAGTTGTAAGTAGTGGGAATAGTAATATTGGGAATCTACCTAGTGATTTCCCAAAACTTAGAATTGATGGCATCAATTTACAGGAATGGTGTCAACAAATTCAGGTTGTCTTTATGAAAGAAAATTTATTATTTTTTATAACCAATCCTCCCAAAAGACCTTGGACTCTAAAAATGGACTGCCTGCATCACAGAGCATTCTATTTAATAATTTCTAGCATATCACCTGCCATGTACCACAGTATTAAGCATAATCTTACTGTTTCAGAAATAATTCAATGCATGTTTAAATTGTTTCATAGTGAAAGTGTAGCAACAACCACTAGAATGTCTAAAGATTTCTTTTCAGCCAAATTAAGATCTGGAACCACCATAAGTGAACATTTAATATCCTTAAACAAAACCAGAGCAGAATTACATCTAAGAGGAGAAATAATATCAGAACAGACAATGAAAAGCGTTATCCTTAACTCATTAGATTCATCATGGGATAACTACATATCACACTTAGACTCAATCAATCTAGGATACTTATCCATAGAAAGTCTGTCAAATAAGTTAATAGCTGAAGATAATTTGAGGAGAAGTAGATACAACGCATACACAGAACACAGACAGGCAAAAGGGGTAACCTTCCAAGAAAATCACCAAAAAACAATTGAATGTTACAATTGTGGATCCAGAAACACTCTAAGGGAGATTGCCCCATGTTTCATAGGGAAAGACAAAACCGTGATTATAGGGGTAGATATCAAGACAGGCAATCATCTATTGATAGATACAGATATAGAGACTCCCCAAACTACAGAGAACGCAGAAAGGATAGAGATAATTCAAGGGACAGAAAATCAGGATCATTAAATGGATTAGATAAACATAACGATGTCATCACACAAAATTCAAAAAACAATACTTGGCTCATAGATTCAGGGGCAACTAATCATACAACAAATAACAAGAAAATACTGTCTTCATTCACAAATGATAAATTTATGATAAGAGTAGCCAATCAAGAAAATGTTCAAGTCATAGTGAAAGGAGATGTAAATATACCTGGTTTAGGTAAAGTAGAGGGGGTATTGTTGATACCAGAAATATCACATAACATACTTAGTGCAGTGAAATTAAGCCAAAATTTCAACATAAATATAATCTTCTCTGGGGGAAAAACAATACTAGAAAAGGATGGGACTAAATTGAATAGTGTAGTTATCGAAGGGGGCCTACCCTTCCTTGTAACAGAAGATAAATGGTTGCATAACATTAATACAAACACTGATGATGACATCAACATAGACAGTGAACATAGTAACAACAATGACAATGAAGAACCCAATACACACTGTAATCACAAAGACACACCCACTAGTGATACACACAATAACAAAAGACCCAATATAGGCAAACCAATTCATGATGAATGTGCACACATGTTGCATAGGAAATTGGGACATGCAAGTTTCCCTGTAATACAAAAAATGATTGAACATGCTGATGGCGTTAAAATAAAGGATTGTAAAAACTATTTGGAATGCTCAGTATGTAAATCCTCAAAACTCATAACAAACCCAAAACCAAAGAGGGCAACAAGGACCTCTAACCAAATTTTTGATCTGGTACATATGGATCTGGTTGGTCCATTAACACCATCCATCACATACAAAAAAAGATATTTCCTAACTATTGTAGACGACTATAGCCGTTATGGATTTGTTTATACTTTAAAACACAAAGATGAAACTTTCCAAAAATTCAAAGAATTTTACAAACGTGTAGAAACACAACACAATATCAAAATAAAACAAATCATGACAGATAGGGGATCCGAATTCATGTCAAAAGAATTCTCACAATGGATAAAAGACAAAGGAATGATACACTTCACGACTAGCCCATTTTCTGCTTTTCAGAATGGTACAGCAGAACGAAAGAACTCGACACTGCAAACCATGATTAGATGTACATTAGAAGATGCTGGTTTAGGAAAACAATTCTGGTCAGAAGCATTACTATATTCAAACTATACCCAAAATAGGACCTGGTCTAACATCCTAAATAAAACACCATACAAAGTGATGTACAATAGGAAACCAAAAATATCACACATGCACATATTTGGAGTTACAGCAGACGTACACATACCAAAACAATTAAGACGTAAGGGAGATAACGTATCCAGAAGGCTCAGATTCATGGGATACGAAACAGGCACAAAAGGATATAGATTCATTGACAATAATAACAAATTCATAGTCTCAAGAACAGCAGTATTTCATGAACAGGCCAACTGGTCTAAGATACATCTTAACGAGATAATCCAAAATACAGAACCAAATATTGAACAACAAGACAGAATAGAAAGAGAGAAACATGAACATAACACACATGATGACAAAAACAAAACATGGACAGGTAACCATACCAGGATAAAAACAGATTCATTAACCAAAAAGGAAGCAAGGTATCTACACGATAATGAAAGCATTCCAATAAGAACAATCAGGTGTAACAGAAAACAATTACCCAATAAGTATAAGGATTATATAATGTGTGTGAATGACGAGACACCAACACCTAACACATACGAGGAAGTGTTGAAACTTCCCATGGAAGAAAGAGAAAAATGGGAATTAGCCATAACAAAAGAAATGAACAGCTTGCGTGAATTTGGTGTATTTACACCAGTCCCTGCCCCTAAGAACAAGACAATTATAGGCACCAGATGGATATTCAAAATCAAAGATTTAGAAGAGGGTAATAAATTATATAAAGCTAGATTAGTCGCACAAGGTTACGCTCAAAAATATCCTGAGGATTACACTGACACATACTCTCCCACTGTAAGAACCGAAAGTGTTAAGACAGCTTTAGTCATAGCTGCTATACTCAATCTTGATGTCTTTCAATATGATGTGCAGACTGCATACTTACATGCAAAGCTCGACAAAGAGATATATGTAAGGGCACCTCATAGCCAATGTACAAATAGAAATGAGACCTGGTTACTTAACAAAAGCTTGTACGGATTAAAACAATCCGGCAAGCATTGGTATGAATGTCTAGTCAGCGTGCTTAAAAATATGGATTTCAAAGCCACAACTGCAGACAATTGCTTTTTTGTTAGAAAGGAAGGTGAATCATTAGAATTTGTGTTAATCTATGTGGATGATATTTTGTATATAGGCAAACATAAAGAAAAGAAAGACTTATTTGTATCCAAGCTAAGTGAACATTTCTCTTTAAAGTCGCTAGGAAGGGTAAACAAATACCTTGGAGTTCAAATCAATAAAACAAGAAAGGGATTCAAATTATCCCAGAGAGATAAAATTATAGAACTTCTGGAAAAATGCAATTTAAGAGATGCCAAACCTTGCGATACTCCTATGCAGACTGATTTTCTAAGGAATATGGATGAATCTTCACCTGAGTTCGAGAACAATACATTATATAGATCAATTATTGGTTCTCTCTTGTATATATCTAATTGGACCAGGCCTGATATAGCTCTGCCACTTAATTTATTATCTAGACATGTAAGTAAACCACTTATGTATCATTGGGAAGCAGTTAAACGAATACTAAGATATCTAAAACACAGCATAGATTTCTGCCTACTCTTAGAACCCAATAATATTAAAGAACCTATTATCACCAGTTACGCTGATGCAGACTGGGCAGGTGACATCAAATGTAGAAAGAGCACCTCAGGTTATGTATTATTTTAAAATGATTGCCCAATATTCTGGTACACTGGGAAGCAAGATTTAGTAGCGACTTCCACAACAGAGGCAGAATACGTCTGTTTATCTAAAGCCTCAAATAATTTAGTGTGGTTTAATGATTTATTATCTGATATTTGGAAGAATCCAATACTACCATTTGTCATACATGAAGATAATAAGGCGGCTATAGAAATATCAAGATCTGACGCCATTGGTCAAAGGTCCAGACATATAGATATCAAATTTAAACATGTGAGACAATTATCTCAGGATGGATTCATTAAAGCAATCCACTGCGAAACCTCAGAACAAATAGCTGATATATTAACTAAACCTTTACCTTCTAAACAACACAAATACTTGACATCAAAATTACAAGTACTATATAATTCTGAATCCAAATGCAATCATTGTTATATGTCGAATCGGCATTTAGAGGGGGATTTGTCATAAGTAAATGCCTTATTCTATAACAAGAGATATGTATATATGTACAGGATATAAAGAGTTAATTTATTCATCCTCCTTTAATGTATTCATGTGTAATCACCCCCCTTCCTTGACTCCTCCCCTTTGATATAAATAGAGAGTGCTTTTACCTCATGCTTGCTTCTTACTGTAAATCTGACAAGAATAAGTAGAATGCCTATTATGAATAAACTTTTCTTTAACTGAAGAAATTGCCTCTGAATTCATCATTGAGTCTGATCCTCAAAATATTGTAACACCGCTGCATGGTATGGGCCAGAAACGCGATGTGCAGAAGCAAAAAACGGGGCATGCGGAGGCCAAAAACATGATGTACGGAGGCCAAAAACGCAACACATGAAGATGGCGATGGGCTGTGGTGATCCCTGCAGCCTGGAATAGCTGATTGGCGGTATTCTGGGAGGTTGATCCAACCACCAATCAGCTGCTCGTGCTGAATGAGGCTGCGATAACATGCTGAAGCTGACCAGGCTGTTTGCTGTTTGCTGCAAGGATGCTAGCCAGATGAATACCAATGAATGCTTGTAGGCAGAGGCAGAATTTTTTTTCTTGTTTACCTCCCCAAAAACTAATGTGCGTCTTATACTCCAGAGCATCTTATACTCCAAAAAATATGGTATATAGACGTGTCTTTTTAACAAAAACTAAACATTGGTTAAAATTACATTTTCTCAGAACATGTTCAGAGGTAGGAAAAATTTTGAATTAAAAATAGAAAAACACCCATCTTTTCCATATGATTGTTAGAAACTTAATTTTAAAAATTTATTCCGAAACTAGTGGTTACATTCACATTACATTACTTGTCCTTTCTTTTATTAAGTTTAAACGGCAATTTGCCTAGAGACAGATCATCATTGCCTCCCTCCTTTCTAGGCCCAATCCACTATATAGTGATTTATTTAACTAATTCATTCAGCAGTTATAATAAGTAGAGTCTTCAGTAATTGCCTGAAAGTTGAAGCAGCCAATTGGATTGTTTTTAAAGAATTAAGCTGGATCGATTTAAGAATCCTAATAAATGTTTTTAAAATACCGATTAATCAGTAAAGTACATTGAATAATGTGATAGAAAACATGGCTGCTTAGTAACCAGGGAGGATGTATGTCCGTTATTGACATTTGCTTCAAATGTTCTAAGATTATGCCTTTTTCCCTGAAGTACCTTTGATTATACATAAATCTGTGGAGCAAAGGTAAGCTCCATTAGCGAGCTTTAATCTTTTAGAAGCAAACTTTCTGTATGTGGACTCTATTGACCTGAAATTAGTTTGATTCTTGACTTTCTCTCTCTTATATATATGTGCTTGCACATGTGTGTGTGTGTGTGTGTGTGTGTGTGTATTTACACATTCCTTTCGGGAAGAAAAGCACTGAGGCCTATGTCACAACTTTTATTTATTTTCTCATTAAGGAAAGTACAAAAAGATAATATAACTGGACAGCTAATAGGAAAGACCCACTAAAGAATGTCCTCTGAATATTTGTGTTGCCACTTTAAGAAAGATAGCCAAACAGTTTTTTCAGGTGTATTAGTCAGGAGAGATATCTTAAAAGTCCAAGGAAGACAAAGTTAATGCATTTAGAGAAGGAGCTATTCAGATAAGGTTTTCCCAAGTGTTTAGATTAGTTAAATATTAAAAAAGGATAGAGATAATAAGACTGTTTGTCTTTATAAGTTCTTTCTAAAGAGAGAGTAGTAGCTTTTTCAGCAGAATGGAAGTCAAAAGCATATCAAAGGTTGTGCACTCAGAATGCATAGGTGACTTTGATTTCAAGTGATTATCTACTTGTGTATTTTGCAAAGCTAAATATATCCTATTATGGATGGTAAAATTAGCACATAGTTGAACTGGAACACGTAAGAGCCTCTATTGAGTAGTATTATTAATTGTACCACTCTGCAATTGTACCCAATGCACCTTTTTCTGATATGTTGCCCTTCAGATGTATCAAAGCTTCAACTTTCCAAATTCACAGCTGGTATAGCCAATAGACTAAGAAATCTGGTGCTGGACATTTCTTGCCAATAAACATTATAGCAGCATCGTGGCCATTGTGAAGGATATTCAAAACTGAATCTTCCTGCCATCAGGCAGAGTGATTTTGTAATAGACAACAAAGGATTAGTTCTAATGCTGCTGTCAGGGTGAGTTCCTGCAGGATTCTCTGCCTTGGAGGAACAATAACTTGCTAGCCCTTGTATATTTTGCTAACTCAGGTAGGTTAGTATGTTTATTTTAGTTCATTAGATTATGAAAGAGAGATCTAGACAAAATATAGAAGATCCAACATACACATTTCCTGAAATACCTGTTTGTACAAAAACATCTTGTACAAAAAAAAAACATTTTGTTTGCACAAAAACAGTCTTACACATTGGCAACAAAAATCAGAACACCAAATACAAGCTGGGTGGATACGTCCTTGTAGATGACCCTGACTCTGTCAAGAGTACCTAGGAGTACTCATCTCAAACCATCTAAGCCGCAGAGCTCACTGTAACAGCATTGGCAAAAAGGCATTAACAATTGTTAACGTAATTTTGCAAAGCTTCTTCTCCGGTAACATTATATTGCAAACTAGGGCATATAAAACCTTTGCCAGACCATTCTCGAGTACAGCTTGTCTGCCTCCTGGAATCCACACTCCAGGACATTAACACAATTGAGCGAGTACAGAGGTGCTTCACGAGAAGAGTACTTTACTTCTCGGCTCACAACAGAATACCTTATGCCACCAGACTCGAAATTTTGGCTTGGAAAACCTAGAATTATGCAGTCTGACCTAAGTGTAGTACACAAAATAGTCTAGTACAACATCCTACCTGTCAATGACTACTTTAGCTTCAACAGCAATAATACACGGGAAAAAAATAGAAACAAACACAAGGTAAACCTCTCCAAACCTGATTGCAGAAAATACGACTTCAGCAACAGAGTGGTCAATGCCTGGAATGCTCTACCTGACTCCATTGTTACATCCTCAAACCCCCACAGCTTCAACCTTAAACTGTCTACCCTGGACCTCACCCCATTCTTAAGAGGTCCGTAAAGGGGGCGTGCTAAAGCGCACCACCATGCCTACCGTCCCTATCCTACTGTCCCCATTTACTTGTATTCATTTCCTTCGTTCATGTCCATGTTTATATTTATACCTGTTATCTAGTACATGTTTGACAAATTAAATAAATACATAAAATAAAATAAAATTCCTACCAATAACTTCAAGATTCTGTTGATATTGACTGTCTTTGACATTTACCAAAGCAAGTTAAGTTTCATCAGTTGCCGTGATGCTGGGTTATAAAGCTTGATTGTTGTATACAAATTTCTGGAGGTTGATCAGATAGATTATAAAATTTGATTGCCCTGCCTGATATGCTCATCAAACAAACAAACAAACAAACAAACAAACAAACTCACCAAGGGTGGAATGATATTATAGGAGAAGGTCCTGTTAGTCTATGGTGAGAAAAATCAGGAGTGTGGTGGTCTCTATTCGTTTAACAATGAGAATCTGAAACTTGTTGTATGAGACTTTGTCAGAGCTGAAAGGTGGCCTATATGTAAAAAAAAAGAAAAAAAGAAAACTGTTGTATAGATAGCCCTGCACTTGGTTCATTTAGTGACCATTCAAAGTTACGATGGCACTGAAAAAAGTGACTTATGACAGTTTTTCACACTTACGACCATTGCAGTATCCCCATGGACACGTGATCAAAATTTAGATGCTTGGCAACTGACTCACATTTATGATGGCTGCACTGTCCTGGGGTCACCTGACCCCCTTTTACGACCTTCTGATAAGCAAAGGCCAATTTCGCTTAACCACCATGTTACTAACTGAACAACTGCAATGATTCACTTAACAACTATGGCAAGAAAGGTCGCAAAAATGGAGCAAAACTCACTTAAGAAATGTCTCACTTAGCAACAGAAATTTTGGTCTCAATTCTGGTCATAAGTTGAGGACTATCTGTAGTGTTTTTTAGCATTCTCAAACCCCAGGTCACTTATCAATTCAGGGGAAGACTGAAGCTATAAGACTGCAGCTATTCCACCAGTACATTTTTTTCAGTGGGTTTATGTATCTACCAAAATGGATGTTATTGATTAAACAAACTTGAACAAATAGGAATGCAATCAAAAGTGCCAAAAACGATGACCCTCTGTTAAAACTACTCTTGCTTCCAAAGGCAAAACAGTAACACTTTTTGGTATGCATACATTTGGAAACTCCAAGTACAGTCCTTTAAAATTTTAACTTAATTACAGCAGGAAGAAAAAAATGCCCTTTTATGGCTTTCGAAAATTGTTACCTGATGTAGTTTCCATTAGTAACATTCATAGAAAACTAGGGTTGTTGAAATTCCAACCACTGCCTCCACTCCTAATAACTTGCTGCAGTGGATAATTTTTTAAAAAGGCAATTCATACAATGTCAATGGAAGGCAAAGTCATATAAATCTGCACACTTCTATTTCTTACATGGGTATCTTAGTAATTAAATTTGTTGAAAGGAGCACTATGAAAAATTAGCATCTTCAAGAAATATGTCCCTGCAAAGTTTAGTCTCCTAACATGAATAGTGATGTTGTAAGGTAGAGAAATTACACCGGAGAACTAAATGTTATCTCCCAAAATCAATTTTTCTCTCAATTCTTCATCTCTCTCTTACAGAGAGAGAAATAAACATAGGAAATCCATGTATGACTGTCAAAGATCTATGTCAATGGAATTACTAGCTTGTAGTGTGATTACTAAAAAAAAAAAGCATAGTGTTAATATATGTACACTATCTTTGGGATTAGAAATAACAATTTATTAACAAGAATGTGGGTAACAATTGCAGCTATACATTTATTAGAGATTGTCTTGTTTTGATGCATCCTGTTTAAATTGCCATCTGCTGGTTTGTTCCTTCAGGCTAACAACAACAACCAAAAAAAAAATACAGTGAAATAATTTATATCAATGTAAGCATGGAAGGAGTGTAGACTGATTTCTCTTGTGATAGCCTTCTCAGGTGCAGCAAAGACAGCATCCAACCATAATGTGATGAAATGTATTATTTACATTTTTATGTCAACTTTGAATGCCCAAGTTGGTTTACCAGGAAACAAAAGTCACGAGCATCTGCAACATTTTTTAAGGAAGATAACTAGGTCCCAAAGTAGGCATTTGGAAAACCCATAATTTCAAGAAAAGCTGGCTGAAACGGAAATTCATTTGGGTTTTTATTTGTATTTATTCTTTTTCAAGCTAAACCATTCACTGCATGATGCACAGTAGTTTAGTGGTTCTCAACCTTTTCTTCCCACGCATCCTCTTTTAAATACTTTTTGTGGCTACGGGCCATGGCCACAAACCACCAAGACTTCACTGAAGATTTAAATCATAACATTTCTTCAAACCTTCGTGAACCGCCTGTGATGACATTACGGGCCCCCAGGAGGTCCACAGACCACGGGTTAAGAACTACTGTTGAGTAGTTCTACTTCTTATATAAAAGAAATGATAGAACAAAACAGTTTAAGTTGAAACCTTAATGCAAAACAAGGAAACAATTTGGGCATGTGGGAAAAGTGGGATAGATAGATACTGAAAGGTTTTTTCTAGCCAGAAACAACTTGATTTGACCATTAATGATTTCAGGAGCCTGAAAGAATAGTGGTAGCAGCCAGAAATGCAGCCACAACTTTAGTGATTTCATTTGTTTAGTGAACCAAAGTTAGGATAGTAATCAGAACTCATTTGCCATCATCCCATCAGTATCAGACTTATGTTAGTCTCTAAAGAATGAGTACAGAGAGTCCCTAACTAACAATCATTCCTTTAATTACCATTCAAACTTACAATGGCACTGAAAAAAAGTGAGTTACAACTGGTCATTGCCCTTATGACTCAAAGCATCCCCATGGTCACATGATCAAATTTGGGTATGTGGCAACAGTCATTTATTTATGACAGTTGAGCATCCTGGGACTTTGTAATTGCCATTTGCAACCTGCCAAACCATCAAAGTCAATGTGGGAAGCTGGATTTTCTTTATGACATGATTCACCTAACAATTGTACTACTTACTTAACAACCATGGCAAAAGGTCATAAAATTCAGTGCGGCTCACTTAGCAATCACCTTGCTTAGCAACAGAACTTCTTCTGGTCCCAATAGTGGTCATAAGTCAAGGACTATCTGTTTTACTGCAACCATCTTTACATGACCTGGATGACTAAGAATCTCTACAGACATCTTTACCTGAATTTCCATAGTTGATGTTCTGACCTAGGCTTCCTTAGAAAGTAAACAGCACAAACGTAGTCCCGGCAAACCTCTTTAATTCAAACGATTGTGAATTATTGTCATTCCCAGTCTGAAAGGCTTCTTAAACAGTCTATCAGGGGAGTGTTTACAAACACTCACCTTATCTCCCTTGGAATGCTGCCAGAGAATTAATTGCCAAATGCAGGGCAAGTCCAAACTTAGCACAGAGTCAAACAGAGCTTTTCCCGAGCTTTTACCAACCAGATGAACTAATTGCTTCTTGCAAAAGCTCACATCCCATTCACTTCACTTTTATGTCTTATGGGAGGGGCCAATCATCTCCAAGCCTTACTCCCAAGTCGACCTTGTTTTTTTAATTGTTCCTGCCTTCTGGCAGCTCTGCGCATGCACATACTGGGAATAAGCTCGCACTATTCTTCTGCCTCACTGATGTCAGACTCCAGAGACTCCAGAGGCAGCAAAGAACTACCAGATGGCCTTGGCTCCCTCTCTGCCTCCGACTTAGAGTCCTCATCCGAGCCTTTCCCAGACTCCAGGACTGACCCACATTCCTCCCCAACCTCCTCACTGTCCGAATCTGCTACCAGCTCTGCTGGCTGCTGGTGGGCCACAACAGTTGATCCCTATGACTTGCTCAGATGGGACAAACAAGTAATTTAAAAACAATAGGTGAAAACACTTCAAGTAGGATGCATTGAAGAATGTCCAAAAGTGGAAAACATTATATTAACATACATGGGTTATATTTTGAAGTAGACAAACACCACATTAACATTTAGTGTTTTATAACTCTAAAACTTTTGGATAGATTGATTTCCTCCTGTCTTTCCCCTTCTCTGGAAGTTTATAATTATTTATACGCTTCAACCTTTGTGTTTGTTTTTTTACTGTACCTTTCTGGAAAATTCAACTCAAGGTGATCTATAATAAATTAGCCATGTCACCAGTATGGACACCATCACAGCAGGTATGCCCATGCTACTCCTTTGTTTTATTTTAATAGTAAAATAAATAAAGATGCCCTCAAGTCAAGCTTAACTTCCTGGGGACTGCAGTTCTTGGCAGTATAGCAAAACTGCAAGAAATCATGCAGTCTCCTTGACAGCAGAACTTCTTTCTGATATGTTTTTTTCCACTTCCCAGCCAAGCCATCATACCTAGTATTTCCTGGCTTTTTTTAGATCAGCTGATGACCAGTAGCAACCTACCTGAGAAACAATGAGAGAAATTCATTAGTAAACAGCTTGGCACAAGTGATTCATTTTATCACCATCATCTTTCAATAGCCACCTGGCAATCCCTTGTTTAGGTATTAACCAGAGTCAACATTGCTTAGCTTCTGTAATCATGTAAAGTTTCCTAGGGTTGCCAGCTATTAAGTTATAATAACAATATATTATTATATTGTTACAGCCTTAACAATATATTTAAAAAGCATGCAATTTAAAAGTAATATCCAATGGTAGTCCTCAAAACTCCAGCATGCAACCTCAGTACTAACACTTGGTGTATTTCATCCTCAAATAAAAGATTTAAGAAGATTCCCAAAGCTAGGAAATTCTAGAAAATCGGTGTCATGAAGGTTCCATATGTGTCCCCATCAATATAACCCAAAGGCCTCAAATTGGAAAACCATTTAATTTTGTATAATATAATTATGCTGCATCACCCAAACTTGTATTCAATACAGCTTTAATTTTCAATAAAAGTTTGAGATACTTTTTAAAAACTATGCGGTTAACTATGTGGTTAATACATAAACACTAAATTAGAATTCATGAAGATTTTTTGAGGAATCCATCTATCCCTCCACATAAAAATGTAATTAGTTGGATAGCTCAATTCCCTGAATCAAATTCTATCATCAAAATTGATGATTGCCAATTCATTGTCTTGCTTTTTTGCCTAATATTTATTCCCCTTTCAAAATGAAAATATGTTAGCCAAAGAAATGATAATTTACCCTTAGATCACTTATCTAACATCATTGAAAACATTTTGCTTATGGAAAATATCAGCAAAAAAGGTAAATGTAAGATAGTGTTGCAGTTTTAGTATTGGAGGATACAGAAAGGCATATATTTATTAAGCCAAGAACATGATAGTTGACCATAGTATTACAATATAATTTTAATATGCTCTGTGTTGAAGATTAATTCCAATAAGTGTAACTTGCAAAGTAGATATTTTTCATTGAGTAAATATATATGCTTTTCAGTAGGATGTGAAATCTGTTTCAAGAAAAATAAAAAGAATTATATGATATAGTGCTACAGAGATGTATAAAGTCATACAGAGATGTATAAAGTCAATGGAAAGGAAGTTTTTGGTAGAATGATGAAATAAAACAGGCCGTGGATGAGAAAAAACACATGTAAGGAAACGATTGCAGAAAAATTAAAATGAACATAGACAACCCATACTCTGTTGATCACTGTTTCAGAGATACATTTTTTACCTAAAATGAGAAACAAGCAGTGGAACTTCCTTTCCTACTGAGTTTCTATTGAAAAGGGACAGAAAGCATCAGAAGTTCCCTTCCCCTTCCCCCACCCCTTCCCCTTCCCCTCCTTGAAGGCATGTAAGCAAGGGATCAAGAATAAGGGATTGAGAGACTGACTGGGAAACTGTCATAGGACATTGAAAATGAAGATCACATGATTGCAGCAGGGGCAGCACTGAAGCAGAATAACTTTCCCAAATTTTATTCCCCTGTGAGTCATGGTCCCCACATTTTTGACATATTCTGTAAGTTAGTCCATTTGAGATATTTTGCTTCAAAAATGGTTGCCATATGATGCATTGTTTCACCCTGTTAAGGTCATGACAATGAGAATTCTAGTGGTATACAAACATACTTTATCACCTGTGTAGAAATGAAAATACAATGCTAACAAAAGTAGTCAAGAAATGGTTAAAATAAAAAGAAGAAAAAAATGCAAGTAGTGAATGAAAAGGTCTAAAATAATAAGCATTCACCTGAGTGAATGCTGGGAAGAGATTATATGATGTGGGAAGAAACTGAGGTAAGAGAATGCTGGAGGAGGTATTTTAGAAATTTGTATAGAACTGATAGTGATATGTCAAAGAGTATCTAAGAAAAAAATGAGGAAATGCTGTGAGAATGTTGAAGTGGTGAGCCTGCAGGTGTAAGCTTTGTAACAGGAGAAATGTTAAAACATGAATGTGGTTTGCTTATGGAGTAGCTGTACAACTTGTCTCATATTGTAAAGACCGCATATATGCCTAATAATTGGAAGAATCCTTTTATTGCTCTCACTTGCCAAGAAATGAATGCAGCAGCTATTGGGTGCCTGGGAAACTATTTGACAGAATTGTGATTGAAAGGATATGAGAGGTTTGGGAAGTGAATGTAGTTTTATGTTAAGCAGGAATCTGTACAATAGATACTTGCTTTTTTGGCAGGTAATTGAAATATTTGTGAATGTGGTGAAGAAAGTTAATTGTAAATCTGCTGTTTTAGAGGAAGAGTATGATAAGGTGATTAAGATTATGTTTTGGAATGGTATGTGTGAATATGGAATTGATTGGTTGTTGAATGAGATAACGGCATTGAATGATGGAAGTGAAGTGGGCTTGAAAATAGCAGGAGGTATGGGAAAGATATGAGTCCTGCATTGTTTAATGAATTTATAAACATAAGTCTGTGACATACTTGTGTAGACTTTAGATGTATTCATTAAAAAGGGGAATATTCCTGTATTGTTAGCCGAGAACCTGAATAATTTTCAAGGAAAGTTAGATTGCATGGTGGGTTGAGGAGGACACAATTAAATGTTAATGGATAATTAGCTGATTAATGAAAACTATTAACAAGTAAATGAGTTTGTGGAGCTTTGTAGAATGCTTACTAAAGATGGGAAACTCAATGGAAAATGTTAAGACTGCAAATTGTGATAGAAAGGAAGTGGATAGTATGTGGTCTATTTTAGGGAATTAATGACCATCAAAAGAAGCAAAAAATGGCTCCATATAAGAATATGCCTATTGTTATGGAAAAATGGGAAATTGAGTATGGTAAGAGAAAGATAAAAGTAAATTGGATGCGGTTAGAATGGATTTACCTAAGAAGTTCATTTGATAAAGTCAAGAATGACTACAAAAAGAAGTGACCCAGTACAAAAAGAAGTATTTAGACTTGATTTGGCTATATAGGGAATGAATGAGGATCTCATTGGAAAGCAAATAGTTGGAGAAGTGAGAAACTTAAAGAACAAAAATATAGTCCTCAAGATACAACCATTCATTTAGCCACTGTTCAAAGTTACAATGGCACTAGAAAAAGTGACTCATGCCTGTTCCTCATATTTATGATTGTTGCAGCATCTCCACAATCATGTGATAAAAAGTTGAGTACTTGGCAACCAGCATGTATTTCCAACCAGCATCCCGGGATTGTGTGATTACCATTTGCAGCCTTCCCAACTGGCTTCTGATAAGCAAAGTTCAATGGGGTTGCTTAACAATTGTATAATTCTGCAATGTGACTTGCTTAATGACCATGACAAAACAGATCAAAAAATTAGGCACGACACACTTAACAACTGGAAATTCTGATCCCAATTGTGATAATAAGTCGGGGACTATCTGCAGATGAAATAGCATATGACATGATGGAAATAAGGATATTTTGCAAGGACAGAAAAATAAATTGAATGGTATGGATATAAACTAGATTTAGTGGTACTTCATCATCTCATTTTTCAGTTATATGCTTTCTATTTCTTACTCTTTGTTTTACATTTTGCATGATGTCCTTAATATCCAAAGGAAATAGCATGCAAAATTCAATAATTTACATTGTTTTACTACATAGAATTTAGCATCTTGTGGGCTCTCCAATTTCCAATGAAATGTCTTTTTCTTTCTATGTTTGGACTGAATTTAATTATTCCTGTCATTGACAAGCTTCAAAACAATGTTTGTTGTGGGGTGAACATTTGGAGAAGCAACCACTACAATAATCAGAAATTTTCCACAAAAGGAGGATTACATTTTCCTTTTTAAATCCATTTCTGTTTTCCACCTCCAATAGCAATCACAAAAATGTTCTGATTGCACGGAAGCATGAAGTAACCTATCTCCAGGGATCCGTTAGTTATATCTTACAATATGTACACCAATATTTTTATAGAAAATAAATATATATTGAATACTTCAGGTTGTATTATTATTTATTCATGCATATTGTTCTCTGTGTTCATTACATATTAAAATATGTTTCACATAAAATCAATTCAGATTATACTGAACGGATAACATTTCTTCTGCTCTTTATTCAGCACTGGGGCCCCATGACATTCCTTTCACATCAAATGGAGGCCCATATTTTATTATTTTAATGTATTTTTGCTAGCCTGTTTCAATGATTCAGTGGACATGTCTGACTTTATACCTGCTACAGCTTTCTGGAAATTCTGTGCACTTCTTGCAGATTTGCAAGAAAACCTTTCAAAACCAAGGGATTTCATATCCATTACACTGGGAAGGCACCTAGTTGAGAAAGGCTGATATATGACGGTTTCATTCATCATGCCAAACTGTAGTTTGTTATGCGAACCAGTATATTGGATTAGTATATTGTACGAACACAAGTTATGCAGTTGTTAAACCATAGTTTGAGGCTTAATGGGATATACAAAGACAGGTGACTATGGTCTAATCCACAAACTATTGTTAATAAAATCAGAGATTACGGTGTTGTGTGAACCTTACAGAAGTTTGCTTTCAAATGTTTATCACTTGCATGATATAATATCTTCCTGTCCCATGTTGTAAGTCTTAATGAAAAGTGCAGGGTGGTTTAATCTGATATCAAATATTTGGCTTCAGTGCGTTGATTACTTTCAGCCTAGTCCTTGTTTGTGAGATGCAAATTGACTATGCAAATTGGTTTAATAAATAAATATTCTATGCAGAAATATGTTTGAAGAGTCTTCATGTTTCAATTGACCGAAAATGAGGTGAAAGCCAATTTGGTGTAACGGTTCAATGGTGTAGCCTAGAAGCTGGGAGACATTGAGTTCTTAGGCATAAAGCCAAATGGCTTAACATCACTCTTTCTCTCATCTCTAGGAACAAGACAGTGGCAAACCACTTTTGAATATCTTTGCCAAAAAATCTGCAGGGATTAGTCCAGTCTGTTGCCAGGAATAAAAGGTGACTTGAAGGCCCAAGCACACCCCACTCACACACCGACCCACACACTCACACACATACAAAAGGAGTGGGGCAGACAGCTTTCTTTTACCTCCTTGGTTAATTAGCAATAGCAACAGCACTGAGACTTTACAGCCCTCTCTAAGCAGTTTATAGAGTCAGCATATTGCCCTCAACAATTTGGGTCCTCATTTTACTCACCTCAGAAGGATGGAAGGCTGAGTCAACCTTGAACCTGGTGGGATCTGAACTGCCAAATTGCAGTCAGACGGCAGTCAGCAGAAGTGGCCTGCATTACTGCACTCTAACCACTGCGCCACCGTAGCTCATTATTTGCTTTAGTGATCAAATAACTTAGAAGAGATCTCATTAAGAATCTTTTTTACCTTATAAAATTAAGAATGTTAAGATTTAAATGTGGCTTATTTAGCATCAGATTTGGGAGGGGGGTTCCTGCATTGTTCCTCTCTAACAATGCAGGATGGGTACTGGTGCTAGGAACCAGCTGCACAATTGAATAAAGCTCCATCTACACATACACAGGATCTAGGCAGCACATGAAACCATGCCTTCCACGGAAAAAACGCTCTCCACGGAACTGGTCCCTCTGGCCCAAAAGATTGGGGACTGCTGCTCTAAGTGATGTTCTAGGTTTGTTCTTGGTATGATTTTGGCTTTAGAAGAGAAAAGAACCACCATCTCCACCTCCCAGGGGGAGAGCCTTCTTGTGGGGGCACCCGCCCTCTGGAATGAGCTACCCCCAGGAATACGACTGATCCCGGACCTCCGCACCTTCCATCGAGCTTTGAAGACCTTCCTATTTCAGCAAACTGGGCTGGCTTAAAAATTTTAATGGGTTATTTTAAGGGTAATAAGTTTTAATTTTTGGGAAGCCAATTCGATTTAATTCTGTTTTAAATTATTTTAAATTTTATATTGTATTTATTCTAATTTTGGCTGTTCACCGCCCTGAGTCCTTCGGGAGAAGGACGGTATACAAATTTAAACAATAAATAAATAAATAAATAAATAAATAAATAAATAAATAAATAAATAATACTTTTACCAAAGGGCAGGTCAATCTGTAGCTAATCTATAATATTTTAGGTTTTTATTTTTTTTTTGTTGTTGTTCCTGTTAGCTTTAATGTAACTAATGTAAAAGTTTTTATATTTATTTTCTAAGTTAGTTCTAAGGTAGTCTATGCTGTTCCTTTGATTGTGGGATTGTTTGTTTGCTTGCTTGCTACAAAGACAATTATTTTGATGTGATAGTAATTTGATGCAAGTTGGACATGCATTTAATTTATATGGCCTAAAAAACATTTTACAAAACAAGTTTATCTTGATGTCTACTATAGTTTTTAGAAGAAACATGATCATTCACTAATGCTTTTCAATAAACCTTGTAGTTCTTAAATGTTTAATTCAGCAGTTGTACAATCCCCAAGTCATTACAAAGCTCTTCTGATTATGAGCCATTTAATCAATGTCAACTATTAGTGACCACACTAAGATAGATTTTCCCCATGATGATCTGTCCCCATTCTTGTCCTTGAGCTCTTCCAGCAACGTATCTACGGTATGTAATTGAATCCATCTTGATTCGGTTTGCTCCCTTCTCTTTCCTTCCACTTTCCTCAACATTATATACTTGTCCAAAGAGCTACGTCTTACACAATATGTCCTAAACATGATTATTTGTCACTCAAATGTGAATTCTGGAATTAACAACGTTGGGGCAGACACCTAAATTGTCTAGTGTTTGTTTTAGCATTTGTTTTATTCAATCAGGCATCTACAGTATTTAAAGAGGACAAATGCAGGCTTATCCCACCCTGAAGCTGAGATAACAGATAGAACTTTATAACGAATTGAAATTTTATCCCATGTCGGCTCTTATACTAGCCAATATCCAGCAATGAAATCTAGCATTTGCATATTTCATCAAGAACAATGGCATTGTCTGTAACAAAGAGAACCAGAGTCTGTTAAGCAGCATATCAAAGTTTAGTTCTTAGAAAGTAAATGAAAACTTAGAACTCCTTGGATTTAGCCTGATTTTAGATTTGGTCTGATATTTAACTATGTTCGTTCAAATTCAGGGTTTGAGAGCAGATATAAAAATTATATTTTTAAAATAAATTATTTCAAAGGAAATAAAATATTTTATAGCTTGTAAACAATAGCCTAATCAAGGAACCACCAAGAACACTCTGACAGGGCACGTCCCTCATGTATAAAAATAGGAGCAAACCCCACTCCCTTCTAGCACTGATGATATTAGCTACTTTGGTAATAAAAAGTCTAGAAGAAAACCACCAAGTTCAGAGAGCACCAAGGTCACCACAGTTCAACTCTAAGCTACAGATATTCTCTTCTATTGGTATAACAAGTAGTTTCTATTTTATAATATCAGTAAGCAAGTTTTAAATTTAAACAATAGTTTTATTTGTGTCATTTTGCATTGGAACATTTCAGTCTTTTTATGCTTTTGAGTTATGAGAAATAACCAGGAGCAATAGTTGGTTATTATAGATTTCTGTATCATATTCATTGAACAAATTGGACCAGCTATATTTTCCTATAACATGCTAGTGTTTTTCACTATTGTCTCCCTGATTGCTTTAAAATTTTTGCAATTTTTACTATGTATAAATTGAAACTTTATCTTGTGATATTAGACTTCTGATGCGTCATTCACACATTCTGGTTGCCATCAAGAGAAGTGTACTTTGTAAATTAGCTTAAAGACTGTCATTTCAGAAAAGTGCACAACCTTGAAACAGACCAGTATTAAAGTTAATGAGATTTAGAATAGAATAGAATAACAGAGTTGTAAGGGACCTTGGAGGTCTTCTAGTCCAACCCCCTGCTTAGGCAGGAAACCCTACACCACTTCAGACAAATCTCTTCTTAAAAACTTGCAGTGTTGGAGCATTCACAACTTCTGAAGGCAAGTTGTTCTACTGATTAATTGATCTAACTGTCAGGAAATTTCTCCTTAGTTCTAAGTTGCTTCTCTTCTTAATTAGTTTCTACCCATTGCTTCTTGTTCTACTTTCAGGTGCTTTGGAGAATAGCTTGACTCCCTCTTCTTTGTGGCAACCCCTGAGATATCAGAACATTGCTATCATGTCACCCCTAGTCCTTCTTTTCATAAGACTAGTTCCAGTTCCAGCAACCATTCTTTTTATGCCTTAGCCTAATCATCTTTGTTGCTCTTCTCTGCACTCTTTCTAGAGTCTCAACATCTTTTTTACATCATGGTGATCACAATTGGGTGCAATATTCCAAGTGTGGCCTTACCAAGTCATTATAAAGTGGTATTAACACTTCATGTGATTTTGAGTCTATCCCTCTGTTTATGCAGCCTAGAACCGTGTTGGCTTTTTTGGTAGCTGCTGCACACTGTTGGCTCATATTTAAATGGTTGTCCACTAGGATTCCAAGATCCCTCTCACAGTTACTATTATTGAGCGAGGTACAACATATACGATATCTGTGCATTTTGTTTTTCTTGCCTAAATGTAGAACCTTACTTTTTTCACAATTGAATTTTATTTTATTAGATAGCGCCCAAGTCTGTCAAGATCCTTCTGTATCTTAAGCCTATCTTCTAGAGTGTTGTCTATTCCTGCTAGCTTGGTGTTGTCTGCAAATTTGATGAATTCCCCATCTATCCCCTCGTCCAAATCATTGATGAATATGTTGAAGAGTACTGGGCCTAAAACAGAGCACTGGGGTACCACACTGCATACCTCCCTCCATGTAGATGCAGTTCCATTGAGGACTACACGTTGAGTGCGGTTGGTCAGCCTGATGGTGATGCTGTCTAACCCACATTTTTCTATTTTATCAAGTAGTAGGTTATGGTCTACTTTAAGGTGACCAGATTTTAACATTGGTAAAGAGGGACATTGTGGGTGTGGCTTATTTTGTGGGCGTGGCTAGCTGGTCATGTGACCGGGTGGCCATGGCTATGTGTATAGGGTAAGGTGAACAGATTTTAACATTGGTAAGAAGGACACCATTGTGGGCATGGCTTATTGTGTGGGCGTGGCTTGGAGGCCATGTGACTGGGTGGGCGTGGCTAGCTGGTCATGTGACCAGGTGGCCATGGCTATGTGTATAGGGTAAGGTGAACAGATTTTAACATTGGTAAGAAGGACACCATTGTGGGCGTGGCTTATTGTGTGGGCGTGGCTTGGAGGCCATGTGACTGGGTGGGCGTGGCTAGCTGGTCATGTGACCGGGTGGCCATGGCTATGTGTATAGGGACTACTCAGAGGGCTGAAAAGTCATTTCTGACTGATCCTCACACTTATGACCATCCTCACATTTATGCCCGTGCAGCATTCTTAACAACCATGTCACTCATTTCACAACTGCTTCTCTTCACCATGATGACAAGATAGGGCAAAAATGTAAAATGTGAGGACAGTCGTAAGTTTGAGGACTGGTCAAAAGTGCGAAGACCAGTCAAAAATAACTTTTTCAGCCCTCTGAGTAGTCCATATGCACAAAAGGACTAACCAGAGGGCTGAAAAAAGTCATTTCTGACAGGTCCTTGCACTTTTGACTGATCCTCACACTTATGACCATCCTCACATTTATGCCCGTGCAGCATTCTTAACAACCACGTCACTCATTTCACAACTGCTTCTCTTCACCATGATGACAAGATAGGGCAAAAATGTAAAATGTGAGGACAGTCGTAAGTTTGAGGACTGGTCAAAAGTGCGAGGACCAGTCAAAAATAACTTTTTCAGCCCTCTGAGTAGTCCATGTGCACAAAAGGACTAACCAGAGGGCTGAAAAAAGTCATTTCTGACAGGTCCTTGCACTTTTGACTGGTCCTCACACTTATGACCATCCTCACATTTATGCCCGTGCAGCATTCTTAACAACCATGTCACTCATTTCACAACTGCTTCTCTTCACCATGATGACAAGATAGGGCAAAAATGTAAAATGTGAGGACAGTCGTAAGTTTGAGGACTGGTCAAAAGTGCGAGGACCAGTCAAAAATAACTTTTTCAGCCCTCTGAGTAGTCCATATGCATAAAAGGATACAGTAATAGAGAGGGATGAAGGAAGGGAAGGGAAATTAGAGTAGGAGGGAGGGTAAGAGAGGGAGGAAGAGAGGAGGAGAAGGAGAAAGGAAGAGGAAGTAGGGAGGAGAAGAAGAGGGTGTGGGGAAGAGAAAGTAAGAAGGAAAGAAAAGAAAGGTGGTAGGTTTGAGGAGAAAGATTGCTGTACAATAAAAAAGATGAAAGGGAAGAAAGCCAACCCCAAACAAATATAAAGATATTAAGATAAAGAATGAATTGTTAAACTTTAAAGAATAAAAGAGAACAAATATGAATAAATAGCAATAATTAGAAACACACATACAAACATACAATGTATTTTCTTTGAACAGAATATTTGGCTGGTTCACAAATTTAAACAGTGTTTAGTCATTTCAATTAAATTTACAATTTCTATATTTCCTTTTTGCCATATTTATTCCTCATCTATTTTTTTAAAAAAACAATATTACCCTTCATCCTCATCTCTAATCTTAATCAAATTCAATTTTTCCCTTCTATTCTATATTATACCCCTTCCCATTGTCATCTATTTTTATATCCATCCTCACATTGGTTAATTATGTAATTATGTAATACAGTTGTTTAATACAAATTCAACATTTTAATATAAATCAATTAGTTATATAACTATCTTTTTTGTATATTAATCAATATGAACATGAATATTCCAATTATTTCCATGCAATCCAATTTCTTACAAATCAATTAATTATATTTACCAATAATAATAAACCAAATAATTTCCCCCATATATTCCTCCAAACCACAATTTCACCATTTCTGCTTTCAACACAGTATACAATTAATAGTATCTCAATTATTATAATTCCCTAGTTAAAAAGAGCTTTTTTTTCTTTTGTGTTTTAAAATCTTGAACTCTCCTCTTTTGCCCTAAATAATTTCCCATTTTGCACCTACCTTTTTTGGTGAGGAAAAGGAAAATAAATCTGCTGCCTAATTTTCCAATGTTGCAAGCAAACAGCAAAGCCAACAGCCTTTTTTACTTTCAGTTTCGTTTTGAACTTGGTTTGCACAAAGAGAAAAAAAAACTGCTGAGCAATTTGGCAAGAGCAGAGCCCTGCGCAAATCAGCTGAGAGGGGGAAGCCCAGCTAATCAAGGTAGGGCGGCCCTTTGAAGCCCCGCGGCAAGAGTTTAAATAGGTTTTTTCCCTCTAGCCATCAGCTGGGACTCAGGAGGCAGAATGAAAAATCGGGACTTTTTTAAAACGCTGCGGGACGCGGGACAAATTGCTCAAAAGCGGGACTGTCCCGCCAAAAGCGGGACGTCTGGTCACCTTAGTCTACTTTGTCAAATGCCTTACTGAAGTACAAGTAAATTATATCGACAGCATTCCTCTGGTCCACTAGTTTTGTTACTTTGTCAAAGAATGCAATAAGATTAGTCTGGCATGATCTGTTTTTGACAAACCCATGTTGGCTTTTTGTTATTACTTTGTTTGCTTCACTGATTCGTTGCTTCATTATCTTTTTCAGAATCTTCCTGGTATTGAGGTCAGGCTAATGGATCTGTAGTTTCCTGGATCTATTTTTTTCCCCTTTTTTGAAACTACATCAGCTCTTTTCCAGGCCTCTAGCAGTTCCCTGGTGCTCCAGGATCTTTGAAAGATATAGTTCAGTGGTTCTGAGATCACATCTGCCAGTTCCTTCAGAAGATTGGGGTTTAATCCATCCGGTCCTGGTGATTTGAGCTTGTCTAGGGTAGACAGGTGTTCACTTACCATTTTCTTCCCTATTTTAACTTGTGGTCCTAATCTTTTTGTGTGTGTGTGTGTGTTGCTGTTTTTGATAGGTTGGGCTGTTTTTTCCCTTTGGGTAAAGACAAATGCAAAAAAGTATTTCTGCTTTCTCCCTGACGTTTGTCACCTTCTTGTCACTTTCTCCTAGCAATGGACCAATTGTTTCCTTGACTTTTTTCTTGTTTTTAACAAGAAAAAAGATTTGATTTTAAACTTCTGGAGCATTTTTTCTTTAAGAAAAAGAACACCAAGATTTTCTATCTCAGAAAATTGTGACAGAAAAAAAATGCTTTGTAATGAAATCTGAGCATACAGAACATACATATTGGACATGCTGGAAGAAGATACCAGAAGATACAGTATTATTCCATATCCTTCTCTCACTATAACTAAATACCAGTATAGATAGTAGTTGCCTCTCTTGGCATGATTTTTAAAAGTATAAATGATGCAGAGTGTGAATGTTTGCCCTACCCCAGAACCTTCTTCTACATTACAAGAGATGTTATAGCCACCTCTGTGACTGTGAAATTCAGCACATTTTCTTAGTCCGTTTTTGCTTTACTTTTTCTTTTGCAAACAATGCTATTTGATTTAACCTTAAGGTTCTCCTTGACTGCTGTTATGGGATGACTTATTTTTGTTAAATGGAGTCACCTCTGGCTCCTGGCCCTGGCCCTGGATATTGCCAGGTTTACTTGGCCCACATTGTAGAACAAAATAAGTTAAGAGATCATCAAAATGTAAACTCAGTATAAAAAAAGGAGAAACCATCTCAAAGCCGTCACAGCCTCTTGAGGTTGTGGCTCTTCTTTATTCAACTGTCACATATTGCCAGTCCCTGACAAATGAATATTTTGGCAGGAACAAGCAGACAGAGTTTCACTACTCAGACATGTTTGAAAGATTAAATTGCAGTAAGCAGTGTCTGTTGTAATCTGAGGATCATAAGGCAAGAACTGTATCTGATTTCCAGTCTAGGGCAAGGGGGTCCGCTTTAGCAAATGAAATGAGGCAGAGATACCATGGGTCTGGAAAAGAGCTATAAGTAAAAGGTACATGATCTAGCATTGCTATTTTTTTTTAAAAAAAATTACAATTGGGATTTTTATTTCATTACAGTGATTAGTTGCTCAGTAAAACAGACCTGGAAGAATGGTGCGTGTAATTAAAGAAAAATGGCCTAATTGGCCCTTGTTAAATATTCCCTAGGAACTCTCTCTCTCTCTCTCTCTCTCTTTTTAAAGAGCCCATGTAAATGCTTTCACCCAAGCCATTCCTGGAACCCTTAAAAATGGGACACTGTGTTTTGAATATGAAATGCCAGTGCATCTGACATTGCTATAGAACAAGATAATAATTCTAGTGCAGTTTGGCTACGAAGCTGTTTTCTGCAACAACCGCCAAAGAAAACTAGGAAAAACTAGCTTATAAGCACAAGGTAATTGTTACTAGATAATTGAACCAGTGGGTTTATCAGCCCCTTCTCAGAATTCCTGGAAAATTTCGAAGGTCTTGGTTCTTTCTTGGGAAAGATGAAATATTCTACATGCATGGTTTTGATGCAACATTTTTTTCCCTCTGTAAAATGCTAGTTGTTTTTTGTTTTGTTTTTTTTTAAAAAAATAACTAACACATTTGCAAACTTCCTTTTGCAGTAGCCAGAATGGATATATTTTCTTTGAGGAAAAATGATGGTGCTTATAATATTTAGGAAATTCTGTTCATTGGAGCCTTTGCATCCACTTCCCGCAGGCAAAGCTATCAAGTTTGAGAAGTCTGCTTTTTACTAGCTTCAACCACTGGATAAAAATCATATATGTCAACCAAGCCGTCCAGAGCAACATGTGTAAAGAGATCAGAGGGGGGGAAAAAGGTCACCCCTAAAGGCTACAAATAAAACATTAAGATTTTAGCAAATCTAAAATAGCATATAACCCATTTTCTGAAAACTGTCTTGATTGAAGACTCCGATCCTGTAGAAGTGTAATGCTGTTTATTTCCTTCCATTATTTTTATTGCTGAACGACTTAGCTGTAACCTTGAATTTCAAGTTCACTTGAACAGACAAGGTATTTGTTTAGAGGGCAGAACTATTACAGCCATTTTTTTCCTGTTTGAATTGGATAAAACTGTAGCAGATTCTTGACGTCACGGTAGCACCCTAGTGGTTATCATATTGCATTCATTTCATGAGTTTTCAATGAACATTATACAATATATATGGCTTTCAGTAAATAGACCAGTCACAGTTACACAGAAAAGGCCAGGAAATTTGCAGTGACATAGCCTGCAGCTTCGTAATTTTACCCATTATTTATTCTGGTTTGGGTTGATTAAAAGACCTAGCGACATTATATGAGGTTTAGAATTTTAGTATCATTGTAATGCATCCCATTTTGGGATAGTCTTCAATACGATCACAGGGATTTTTTGGGTTTTTTTTAGCTAAATAATTTTATATTTTTCAATTACACAGCAAAAATGAATAATAGTATAACAGAGATGATAAAGCCAAACTATACCAAAACAGACTATGAAGTTGTCTGAAAGAAGCAGCGGTTCCTTTCTCCATCCACTGCTGGTCAAGGAAGAGTTGGCTTCATGAGATGATAAGCCAATTACTTTTAAAATAAATATTAGAAAATGCATGCAGAATTGTCACATGACCCATGTTTTCATGGATAGCACCATTTTTGATTGTACCTGGAGAATGCTGTTTTATTACTCTGGCACAAACAACATCTTAGAATTCAGAATATTTGTTATTTTGGAGCTTTTTCTATGGCACAATAATGGGGCATATGTTTTTCATTCCTTGCATTTTAGTTTAAAATGTGATGGCAGGGAACTGACAAATGCTTGAGACACCAGAGTTTCTGTGTGGTAAAATGGGCAGTTAATAAGTTTGATAGATAGATAGATAGATAGATAGATAGATAGATAGATAGATAGATAGATGATAGCTTGATAGATAGATAGATAGATAGATAGATAGATAGATAGATAGATAGATAGACAGATAGATAAAGCAATTGCTAGTCTGAATGAAGAGCATTTGGGTGGCAGCAATCTGCAATTTCGACTGTGTGTTCTGTATGCACATTTCCTTCTGGTCCCCTCTTGTTGAATAATACTACTTACCATACCTTCTGGCTGGCCGATTGTCTTATAGATGTCACTCTGAGGGGACCCTGAGAAATGTATTTATTTATTTCATTTATATGCTGCCCATTTCACTATTGCAGCAACTTTGGACAGCTACAGTTTACAGCATGATAAAATAATAATACAAAATGATTAAAACTCAGGAAATATTAAATAAAGCCTAGAAACTAAGGTTCTTTGGCAGATGGGTTCCAAAGTAGGCCTCTTCCTCTGGAGTGAGTGGGATGGGCCAGTCCCACTCATCAATTCCACTGATGGTTCCTCAACAATTTTGGAGTTGTGAGAGGTTGATACTTGCTGCTTTTGTAGACAAGCATCATGCCACTTCCTCACAATGTGCTAATGATAGGAAGTGGCTCAGGATCAGAATATAGGATGCCCAACAGGATATTATGCTATTCTTTGCACTCCTCACAGGCAAAGAATGCTATTTCAATGGTGGATCAAAACAAGTAGACTTCAAACTAATTTGTTCCCTTTGGTGAATTTGTTTCTTCATTACATTAAACCATCAGGCCAGCTCAGAAACTGGGTAGAATTCATATTGTGAGTCACATTGAGCACTATAAGATACTTTGACTTCATATCTTCTAATTTACTTTTTTCCCTATCAGAATTAACTTGCAGAAATTCTACAGGCAGACTTTGTTCCTGGTAGTTGATGGGAAGGGAACTATTATTTTTCTGTCTATTGCACATTTTTTGTTTATTTAATTCAGTATACAGCGACCCACTCTATTTAACAAAAGACAAAATCTACTAATAAAGCTGTATTAACATAAATGTTGATTGAATATCAATTAAAAACCTAGTAAAGAGAGACACCTGTACTGTTTTTCTAGACACTGAGAAAGGGAATCAAATGCAACTCTCAAAAGGAATTGTTTCAAAGCTTGAGAGCAATGGCGCCCCTGAAATTTATCTGGTCCTCCCTTTTTGCATTGCCAGGGTTAGCAAAATAGGGTTTTCTGGATACTAAAAGCTGTGGACAGACTTTGTCATGCTTGCTGATGAATGAAGCTTTAACCTTATCAACACTTGCTTCTCAGGAGTACCTTCAGTGTTTATGCTTGAATGTTTAATGCTTGAATATATGAAATCTCAATCAGGTTGGCTTAATAGGTATTAAAATATAAAAATACGAATCATTTGAGTCAAACTAACTCTTTGATAAGAAGGTATCTTGGTATGCCATCTCTGCATGCCAAGAAATTGTCTTAAAACTCTGTGGATTTGTCAGGATCAGATCAGAATAGAAGGCAATTCTTATTTACTGTATATAGAATTTCCATAACAAATCCAGATCTTATGCTGATCACTACTCAGCCTTAAGGATTTGTTGTAAGGGGAAGAGGAGGGAA
Source organism: Arizona elegans (assembly GCA_022577455.1). Lineage (NCBI taxonomy): Eukaryota > Metazoa > Chordata > Lepidosauria > Squamata > Colubridae > Arizona > Arizona elegans. Next base: position 20,425,132 of record JAKOOJ010000005.1, read on the forward strand.
AATGTTTAAGGTGAACTAGCCACTGTTGTTAAGAGTCAATTGACAGAAGGCATGGGTCATTAATTTTGTGTCCCTTGTTTTGTCAGTTTGTTTTTGCGAGGCCTGGTAGAGAAAGTAAAACCATTCAAGCTGAAAATTATCTGCTCTGTAGCTTATTTCCCCTCCCAGCATGCACTGACCCAAGTGAGTGGGCTCCAGGTCAATGGACCTCCATTTCCCTTCCAAACGCTTGAATTCTTGCATTTCTGATAATAGGTACTAAGGTTTTTGTTAGCCCAGTGATGAATTTCTGCACGTGCTGACAAGAATGAAAAGTTTGCTCAGTTACTGTAATGTCATTTGGACGTGGAAATAAAACATCAAACTCTTCAGCAAATCTTTCTCATGAAGTAAGAATTGGTGATGGAAAGTGAATATATAATTGATGGTCTTTGCTTTAATGAGTTTATGAACTGACTTTGTTTTCCACATTGTCTATCTTCTTTAGTTATCCTGACCACTGGGCACTTCACCAGAGTGAGATCTTTAGCTAGAGCTACTTATAGCCACTGTTGATGTATGTTGATGTAATTAAGTATGTAAACTTGTTTGAAATGAACATGATTCACATTTGAGCACTTTCTGATGGATTGCACTGATTGTAAACAAGAAGGGTTAAGAGAGCAGATCTCCTTGGACAGATTTGGAAACTAGTTTCATCAATTATTTCTTTTAATGATACATAGTATTTATGGGACATTTTTCACAGCAGGATGTTCAATGCAACAATTTCTACCTACTGTTCAGATTTATAGGTTCTGTTGATCTCAGAGTCCATAGAGAGCAAAAAGGGGCCTTAGGAGTACTGTGAAAGGTTGCTGTATATATAATGATCAATCATTTGATGTTCTCACTCTTCTGGATAGTTTTTTTGAAAGATAGACTGGCAACTATGGGGGAAGAGAACCTTCTCTGTCACTGCAGGACCCTATCATCCCATCTCACCTACTTAGTGTAGTTTTGCATGTGTGCAAGTCTGAAGAAGGCTAGAGAACCACTGTTAACAATTCTCCATATACACACATGGAATCTATTTAGTCAGAACAGATTAGATTAGTATATGCAATTTATGAGTAATTTGTCACCAAACACTATAAAATGAAAAGTGCCAAATAAAAGCCACCTTCAGATAGAGGGCTGTCATCTTAAAGTAGTCTCCCCCCCCCTTTCATTCAATGGTGTACTATTCTTGTACACCAAGACTGCTTGGAAAGTCCTTGTAGTTTTTTAGAAGTGATTTGCAATGGCCTCCTTCTTAGAGAGAAAAGTCCAAAGTCATCTATCTGGTTTTGTGCAATAGGCAGGACTAGAACTGATGATTTCTGGCTTCTAGCCTCATGCCTTAACTATAACACCAAGTTGGCTCTCTAAAGTAGAATGTACACTTAACCCAGATATTAACAGACATCTTCTTAAAGGACACATTTCTTGTTTTCTACTTTCTAAAAAAAGTAGAAGAGTTCTTTGTTGGATGATATTCATCATCCTTTTCATCAGGATTTGAACTAAAGTACCAAAAGTGAAATTCTTTACTGAACTGTAGGATGTGGGTAGAACATAAACAAGTAAACTGAAAGTAACTGTGAATGATACATGTACCACTGAGTGGTACATGGGGCAAGTAAGTAATGTTTTCATAAGTAAAATACATATATGCATATATAAACCATCTCAGCATTGCTGAGCTAAAAGAGAACTTCCAAATCAAACGTGGTTGAAAAACATCTCTGGACATGTATATTATCTTCCTGCAATGTGTACAGCATAAGAGAAGAATACCAGTTGTGCAATTTATAGCTATGTCAGATTATATCAGACACGTATAAAATAATTTTTTTATACATTCATAACTTCTTTTAAAATTATGAAATGATTAAAATTAAAATGTTTCATTATAAAATGCCTACCCCTTTGCATATAGTATTTAGATATCCACATTTATTGAATGTGTAGGCATAGTCCAATCATTCCCAATCTATGTGTCTATGGAGATTCTCAGTCATCCAGATCATGGTTGTTCTAAAGGTGCTTTTTTCAAGAGGCAACTGGAGTTTCTGGTTTTTCTTTGAAGACGTTTTGCTTCAGCTGAAGAAGCTTCTTGGATGAGAAGCAAAACGTCTTCAAAGAAAAACCAGAAACTCCAGTTGCCTCTTGAAAAAAGCACTTTTGGGATTCCCAAGCTATGATTGTATGGACAAAATGGAATTAGAATGTATAGAATCAAAAAGCTTTTGGTAAAATATTGGCTACCACAGCAATAGAAATCTAAATGGCTTAGTAACTATGAACACGACTGCTAGTCTAATTCTTGAAATCTGTTTGTCATTATAAGAGAACATTATTATTTTTATCCATTAAAAGCATTTATCTACCCAATGGGATTTTCAAAGTGGCAGTCTTAACCAATGCAATGATATAATGACATCTCAACAAAAAGAATTGCAGAAGATTAACACAACGCCAGACAATATTCAACTGATTAAAATCCCTGAGTAACAATATAGTGAGTAGACAATGTGAAACCTGACAGGTTTGCCTCCTATATGCATATTTCTAGGTTTTGGGGTATGAGGCCTTCAGTACAACTGGGTCACTTTGTTTTGCAGCATATTTCCAACTTTCAGATATAACACACACAATATAATTCATTTTTTAAATGTGATGATCTATTAACCATGCACACAATATTTCCAGGACATTTTAAATATATCCTTATTCATTTAGCCACCTGATTTCGACTTTCTCTTTTTGGAAAACAGAACTCCTACTAAAATTGAAAGCAGAAGAACCTTTTTTCTAAAAACAATCAACCATTTATAGTCCTTAAATTACTTTTTTCCAGTCGTTGGAAATGAACGCTGAAAATGAAGAGATAGAAATATCCTTGGTTTTGAATTTTTCCATATCCAGTGCAGCCATTTGATATTTTCCAGTACACTCAGAGGTTCCCTGATAATTTCCATAACTTTAGAGCAGAATAAGTGCAATAATCTTGAGGCAAAACTCTGAAAGATAAAATGTGAACCCCGCTGCATCATTATATCAAATTACCCAGCTCCTTAATAAATGTAATGTTTAGATGGGTTGATTAAATTCCCCCTTTATTTTTTTCAGTTCAGTACAATCATTTTAATCACTGGGCTGTTTGCCAGAAATGGCTATTGTGGCCCAGTATTAATGTTAGGGCCTAGAGCCAACACCACTAATAAACAGAAAAGTGACATAATGTCTCTCGTATAACAAGACAATTTAGTGCAAAGCACAACAGAAATAAAAGGAAACACTTAGAAGAGAAATAAAGTGCTTGGAAATTGTACATCAAGTAGACATAGTTGTCTCTGAGCCTTTCGGGCACATATACAGTTATTTAATTGTACTATGAAAAATAGATCCTTTAGACCTGTGCTTATTTATTTTCAGAATTTGCGTTATTGTTATTGAAATTAATGAGCAATGCATTAGGAATATTTTAAAATTATATAAAAAAAGATACTCTGTTATATATATCAAATTTAATTCTTTTAATTATCTTAACTTTTGCATTTGTATGTTTTTTAATTTTGGCTGTTCACCGCCCTGAGTCCCTTCCGGGAGAAGGGCGGTATACAAATTAATTAATTAATTAATTAATTAAATAAATAAATAAATAAATAAATAAATAAATGCATATGGATTTAGTACTATCTCCCTCTTTTGGACTGGATAATACTAAAACAGGTAAAACCGTTGATCTGTGCATCAATACCTCTAGGTCTAAATTGTTTGAAATTATAGTACAAACAAAGGCTGTTTCAATGTCCAGATTCTAGCAGCATATTTTGTTGTGCTTCCACAGTGATCCAATATAACTCTGAGCAATATTTCTAGGTCAGCCTTTCAGTAGTGTTTGCTAGACAGCAATATTTTGGCCAGGGAGGATTGCTTTCATTGTCTTGCCGAAGCATTTTCAGCAAGCATCTTTTCTTCTGTTGTTTGTCTGTATTTTCTATTTCTAGATAATAGATATTATCCTAAGGGGAAAAAAAGTAGTATTGGGGGAGGGGGGGAAGAATGACATTGGTTTGAAAATTTTTTTAGAGTTGCTTAATATATAAAGGGATCATTTTGAAAACTAGACAGGTTACTTGTAACTTTCATAAAGGAGTACACTCTAGCTAAATTATCTTTGCAGCTGTTGGCATACATATGGCATAACACTGATGCCAAGGATGATACCAAGGATAAGAGAATACCGCATTGGTAGTATTGAAGACATACTAAGGCATATTTCCTACATAGTTAACAGCTACAAACTAGGGGTGAAATCTACTTACCTTCCCAACTGTGCGTGTCACATGCACGCTCAGATCCTCTGCACATGTGGAAGATAAAAAACAGGTTACTTCCTGGTTAAAACCAGGAAGTAACGATGACCAGACGGGTGGGCAGAGCTTCGCACTACCATCACTACCAGTTCTCTGAACCATTGGCCGCCATCGCTACCGGTTCAGCCGAACCGGTTTAAACCAGAAGCATTTCACCCCGTTACAAACTAATCCCACAGCTTGAATTTGGGATAAAGATCCTAGTTACAATATTGAGGATGTGTTACAATGCTACTTTCACAGTTCCCAAGGGATTTGTGGGGGATATATTAAGAATGATCCAAACTAGATAGGGAGATTCATAAGCTCATAAATGATTTTTTTTAAAAATAACCAGTCAATTGCAAACAATTGCCGCCCTGAGTCTTCGGAGAGGGACGGCATATAAATTGAATTAATTAAATTAAATTAAATCAAATTTTCCTGGAAATTGCGCAGGATCATCAGCAATGTATCTTACTGCTTTTTGTACAGGGGGAACAGTTCAAATGGGGGTTTGTTCTTCAAGAATATGTAGTGACGTGGGATGAGACATGGGAAGTGATGTCTTTTACACTCTTCTATTGGTCCCTGAAAGTAAGAGGATTGATTGTGTAGGAGAAGAGCAGGCAGAATTGAGGGTGGGGTTAAATATATCATCAGCTTAGAATCTTTATGTTGGCACAAATGATCCAGATCCAGCCACCCCTTGAATTCTATTGACTTTAGCATCAACTTAGTGCTAACTGGATTCTTGTGTGTAAACTTAAATAAATCTTCTATGCTGCAACTTAATGTATGGTCCTGATCCTTTGCACCTGACAGATTGGTTTATGATGTTTTCTGCCTATGTTATGCATACCAAGACTCACATTATTGCAAGCAGCTATCTTGGTAGTTTCAAAATGGCTTGGAACATGCTGGCTGTGAAGTGTCTTAAATTCAAGTCCCGTGTCGGTTCCTCTACCAAAACTTCTCACTGTATCCGTTAGTCCTTTTGAGTTAAGAAGTTAGGCTCCCACAAGCCTGGCTGCCTATCCTGAGTGCTGAGAGGAGAAGAAGCTATGAGTACCCTATCCTTTGTTTGTGACAAGCTGCTGACAACTTCATTATTGTTTAGTTTTATACTGATGTAACAATATTTATTTTAAAGAAGCGGAAACAATACCTTAAATCATTTTCATGAGTTATTAAAGGGGAAAAAAAACACAGAAGCCTTGAATTTTCTCCTACTCTCAGCAAAGATATAAGATTTAGATAAGTAGTTTCCTGTTTTTTTTAACTGATCAAATTCAACCTTTTCCCTTATACAACAGAGGAAGATTGTTAAAAAACAACTATATTTTAAGCCTGCAATTATTGCTATATATCTACAAATCAAGTGCATTTTCCATACTTAAAAGAAGTTGCTCCTCAGTGTGCAAATATACGTGTGTAAATTTCTGTGCACATGCACTTACATACAAATTTGGCAAATCAAATCAAAATACAAGATGGAGTAGGCCGTGCCAGAAATTTTCTCTCTTTTCTTATTAAGCATCTGGAGGTTGTATTTCATGCCTCCAGTAAGAAAAAAACCCAAAGTGTAAATGCTGGGCAGATAGCACTGAAAAGTACTTCAGCTATTAATTTTTTTCTTTCTTTTATCCTTCCTCCTCCTCTTCTTCCTCCTCCTTGAGATCTTCCCAAAAAAATTGTTGTATTTGCACATCATTGGAAAAATGAGGAAATTCCTACAGATGAAAATATAATTTATAAAATATTAGACTGTGCGGAAATGGATAGGTTAACATTAAAGATAAAGAACAAAGGAGACACAGCATATTTTTTAACTTGGGATTTGTTTTATCAATGGTTAGATAATGAAAGTAGAAATTAGAAGTTGGAAAAATACCACTATATACAAGTAAAGAATGTTATTGTTATTATTATTATTAGTAATATTATTATGTATTTGCAAATTGACTCAGACAATATATTGCTTATTAAGCACTTATATATGTTAAAAACACATATAAATAAAAAAAATTTAAAAAGAGGTGAACTATTTAAAGAATAAATCTGAATATATTAGGCAGACATGGTGAAAAAGGATCATTCACCAAATTAGAAAGCTATGAAGAGATGTAAAGACGTGTGTTTGTATAAACAACAATTTTTCCCCTTTTTTCACCCCTTGCCTTATACTTTATTTGGCTTTATTATTTGCTATAACTTTTATCTAATATTGCATATTCTGAAAAAGAATAGCATTGTATGTAAGTTTTTTTTAAAAAAAATAATATTTATTAAATTTCCAAAGATTAAAATACACAGTACAAAAAGAAACATAATACACAAAAAATCAAGAAACACACACACACACACACACACACAAAACAAAGAATATAAACAACCAAAAACAAATATACTGATGCAGAAAAGTTGTTATTAGTATTGAAATTTTGATATGTTTGTTTTTGTAAGTAGTTTTAGGTATATAGATATCATCCAATAGAAACAGAGCCAGTTTGGTCTAGTAGTTAAGGTACCAGGTTAGAAGGCAGGAAACTGTGAGTTCTAGTCCCACCTTAAGCATGAAAGCCAGGTGCATGACCTTGGGCCATTCACTTTCTTTCAGCCCAACTCACCTCATGGGGCTGTTGTTGTGGTGTAAATAGGAAGAGGAAGGAGTATCAGATACGTTCGCCACTTTGAATTGTTTATAAAAAATAATAAAGATGGCATAAAAATAAATAAAAATATTAGGTATAGGACTTGCACAATATAACAACCCAGCATCAATTGGTCCAGCTGCCAGCTGGAATTTTGCTTTTTAGTTTCCCATTTATTTATTTTTAATTAATATAATCTAAACAAAAAAAAATTAAAATTGTGAACAGCATGGAGACTGCTGGGATGACAGGTGTCTGCAAATGCTTTGATATTTTTTTAGTAAACATGTACAATAGACTTCTCCTATCTTGTGTGGTCCACAATTAATCAATGTATTTCTTGGAACAATTAATCTGACACATATTGACATGCTGGAGAAGGTAAACATCAATTCTAGTATCACTTATAGTAATATTGCAAATAGCACAATTTATCCCATGATATATGATGAAGTTAATATAATTCCTCTCTCTTTACACAGACACTCTAGTCCTCTCAGTTAAAAAACTTATGAAAACTTATGAAGGGTCTGAAATGACAGAATTCAGAATTCTTCCCTGTTTGTCAGTAGGCTTACAATGATTTAGTTACTGAGAACAAAGATTCTTAGTCAAGAAGGGGAAAATAAGTTTGTCTGTGGTTAGAAGGCTGATTGGCACAGGTAGGCACAGTGGGGAGTTCAATAATGAGGCATTGGGCCAATGTGATGCACAGATGTGAAGCCAATGGGAGCCACAGTTCCAGAGGGTGTGCGTGCCACAACCTGATGCCTTCAGGCTATGTCTAGCCCAGAACATTTGGAGCAGTAAACTACTGCAACATTAGGTTCAAATTAATCTATTACTCCTGAGCTGTGAAAATGCTGCTTGCTTGTTTCGGAATTACATTGCCTGTGGGTGAAATGTTTAAAGTGGATTTGAATGCATGCTCATGGCTCACAGAGCAGATTAAGAGGAGAGGGGAAATGAGAATGGTTAGGAAGCACACAGAGAAGGCACATATTTCTAGGTGAAGCCATGGGTGAGGCAGTACACTTTTTTTCCTTTTTTTTTTCTTTTTTTTTTGTGGGGGGGAGGCGAGGTCTACAGTAACCACCTGCTAGGACTTAAATACTTCATGATAAAGCTTTGTAAAAACTCTTATATATACTTTGGAAAGATGTTGAGGAAAGTAGATTTTTTTGTCCTTAAGAATTGGAGGGTGGGATGCGGGGAAGCGGTGTGGGGGGGGATAGGGGGGAGGGAAAAAGGGTGGGGGGAAGTTTTTGTAAAACTTTTCAATAAAAAAAAATTTGAGTGTTTAGTTTTATCAATCAGACACTTTTGATTCTAAATATATTGGTGATATCTGTTAAAGTTATTAAGGAGGCTGACGAGGCTTCAATAAAGTCCGCAAAACATTGCATGAACTTTTTATTTATTAAATTTATGTTTATCAATAAATATGACTTTTTCCTAGATGACTCTGGAAATTTGGGCTTTTCATTGCATCTACATTTTATGCATCCCTGCGGCTGGGTTATTCTATATAATATTTTTGATTGTATTATTATCTATATAATATTTTTGATTGTAAATTGGTAGCAGCCATTTTTTTAAAAAAAAATCGTAAGTGGAAGCTTAAAAACATAAGCCTGGAAATTTGATTCTAAAATATTCTGGCATATTTAATACAGTCACAACATCAATGCATTTATACCTGTTCTGTATAAAGCATGTCCTAGCCATGAGATATGAAAAACGAATTTCTGAACTGGAGAACAGGGAAATGTGTTTTTTGGCATGATGTGTTGCCCTCTTTTTGTAGCAGGAATGAAATGAAATGGTTAAACGTTCTCCAAATGCTCTCTGAAAGCAAAAGCATATTTTTATATATTTAAAAAACTACATGGGCAATGTGACCTAATATATGAATGATAAGAGTTGTGATTGCAGGAAAACTTTATCTCTGGGAAAATTCATACTTGTGATTCCTCACTAACAGTTTGAAGTGATTCTTTGTACAAAAGCTGTGCCATGTTTTTCTACTGATTATTTTACTTAGTTATTACAATGCAAAATATTGCGCACAAAAACTAAGCAGAAAACTCCAAAGAAATTAAGGAAATTAGGATACGGAGACTTCTGACTTGCTTTTATTGCCAGATAGTTGGCTATTAGATTTGACTAAACTGACCAATGTTGGCCTAAAATTTTGTAACAATTACAAGTCAGTTATAAAAAGCAGATTTGTTTACTCTTGACCCTGCTGAAATATGCAGTATCTTCTGAATGTACATCTTTTTTGACCTGTTTTTTAAAAATACTAAAGCTCCTTGTCAATTAAATAAAGTTTATTCAATCATAAAGAAATGTTTGGAACTATCCTCAAAGATTTTACACACATACACATACACACACACGAATTTACAATAGTGTAACTTTTCTTATAAAAACACTTAATTGAAATGCCTATGAGCTACCCAGCGCAAAAGTCAATAAAAAAAAAAACCTAGAATAGAGTTTATAGCGGTTGTCTATGTACATAATTAAATCCTTCAGGCACTTTAAAACCCGGCAGAATAAATGGTTATGCAAGAATGGCCTGCTGAGAGAAGAAATGCTTGTATCAGCTTTAGCCAGCTGGTTTATGCTTGGCGTTTTCTGTGTTGGAATGAGAAAGCTATTAGGACACTGGAAGACTGCAAGCCATGTACAAATCATCTTTGTTTCTGACACTTCAGGGAGTACTTTATGGTGGCTGTCAAGATCAATACAGGAGTTGGTTTGTGCGCCTGCAAAAGTCAACCACCATTATTTCAAGAGGAGCTGTTAATGATAAAAGCAACATCCAGTGCTGGATCATTTGATGGGCCTCGCTGTGCTTTTTAAGCTTATTTGCTCAGATGACATGTGAAGGTTTGCAATGGGACAGGGCTGCCTGTGAATTTCTGGATCTGGTTAGGAGCGCTTAATTGCTCAAAATGGTTGCTCGCTGTAATTAAACTCTTTAGAAAAAGAAGCGGACTGAGTTAGATTGGGTTTCACGGTTCTTTGGGGAATTGGGACTGAGGTGGTGGAATGGGGATGGGAGGAGAGAAAGGAAGTGGTTCTAAAAAAAAGAGAGAGAGAGAGAGAAGTGCTTAATGAATATCCCCAATAGGAAAATCATAGGGTTGGCTTCTTTTCGCTGCCCCTCAAAGTTATGATAAATGATAGCACAAGGAAAAGATAACCTACCATGAGAGTAGGATCACTGAGGCCAAATGCTAAAACTCCCAGCTGACTGCCCCATACACTGCAGCCTCTGTTCGTGTTTATTTTTTCTGCTCACTCTTGGTTTCGTCAATCAGTATGATAGACGATAACTCCTGACTAGAGCAGCCTGCGTCCTGCTCTCTCACGGTGGGTAGCATGTTGTGGTTGGCGCCGTGCAGTCGGACGATCACCCGCATCAGAAGCATCGAGGGGATGAGGTACGGAGCAGTCTTCCAGCAAGCTGATCCTTGGAGAATACCAGGCAGTTGGTGTTATCAGCACCAAGTGGGGTTGCCAAGAAAATGACCACACATTAGTAGCTTTGTTTGGGTAGAGTCTGGGAAGGAAGACTCACAAAATTGAGACACTCTCTGTTAAATCATCCTAGTTTGAAGTGTTAAAAGACAGCTTGTCCCTCCTCCCCCTTCCTCCTGTCCTTTATGCTTATTGCCAAGGGCAACTGCACTCCAAGAAGCCTAGTGTGCATCTTTTTTAGCCTCCTGCAATCCACACATGTATAAGTATTCTCACAAACTGGCTGCAGGATATTTCCACCATCTTCTAAGGACTTTCAAAGCTGAAACTATATTCGGTTTATTTTTGAAAGAGGAAAGCTTTCTTAAAGGGATTTAGTAAAAACAACACAATAGAGCGGTTGAGTTAGCTGATGACATGTGAAATGCTCTCCAGTAAGACAACAGCTCATCAAGTGGATGGAATTTCCTGAAGAGCAATTGTAGAGTAACTAATGTTGCTTATCTGAATGAGTTTGTATGATAAATCCCCCTGCATTTTCTCCTAAAAAATATTATCCTCCTTCACTAGTTAGAGAAAGAAATAAGATTTTAGAGTGCCATCCAGCTAAAGAAATCTTTATTACAGTTCAGCTTTCTCCAGCTGTAGCACATGCTAGATCTATGGATTTCAGTCCCTGAATTTCCAAGCCAGCAAATAATATCACTGAGCTATTGGTCACTGAATCTTTGAACATTTTCTAATGTTCAGAAAACCATTTTATCATTTTATGGAGATGCATCATATTCCTACTCTTTGCCTGTTTTACACTTCTTCATAGCTTAGCTACGAATTTCAGAACAATTTTTAAAAGCAGTCTTCTCAATTAAGAAACTTATGAAAGCTTAGAAAGTTTGAGGGGACAGACACCCTTCTTTTCTGTTTATCAGTAGCCTTGCAAAAATTTAGTAAGTGAGAACAAAGATTCTTAGTCAGGATACCTATTCTTTTTCCAGGGGAAAGAAATAGCTGAGGAAAAAAAAATCTGACCATGTGTGATGTGATTTGGATTATTTATTTTCTTGCTCATTCCCTCATCAGAATTCAATTGTGACTTTCCAACCCAAGAATAAATATTTTAGTTTTCTGCTCTTTGTTTGGACTTCCAAGTGGAAGAGATGTCATCTTTCAATGCATATCTCCCCTTATCAGTTTGTGAATATACTTGTCAGTGAACCAAAGAAGTGAAATGGGATTTCTCCATGTTCTCACCAATGGTTTCACTAAAAAAAAAAAATCTTCTTCTGTATCATAGTGAAACTGAACACTGAAATATTAGGTTTATTCAAGCTAATTATCTTACTGCTAGCTCATGAACTGGAGGATTTAAGCATTAGTCTGTTTCTAGTTATCCTGCCAAGATTTCTGACTTGATGGAGGGGGGGCAGTTTCATAGTACTTGGCCTCCCAACCTCTGTAACCTTTAGTTTCCTCTCTTCGAAATCATACCTTCTCCCCTTCTGCATGAAGATTGAAAGCCTATTCAGCTACAGACTGGCTGCAGACACCAAATCATTGCTAGTCATTTCAAAGTAGATCTTTTCCCTGTCCAAATAGTCTTCCCCCAAAAAATAAAGTAAAGGCTGTTGTGACTGCTGAAAGAAACAGACCAGAAGCTTGATCCAGCGCTCCCACTATTACCAGTTAGGCATTTTATTTTATTTTATTTAGTGCAGCACCTACAGCTGCTGTCTAGGTTCGTGGGTGAAATAATCCAAGTCCCTGCAAAAAAAAAAATAGCAACCCTACATCTCCTTCCATTAAATTACTTGTGATTACAATTTAAACTTCGCTATAAGGCAGAGTATGACTTAAGTGCAGAGGAGATCATAAAGCAGCAGCGGAAAAGCAGAAATACATTACTATTGGTTTGTTTTGCATTTCTTTATATTAATAATAATTCAGGGTGATATAACCCTGAATCATTAAGAATTAAATAGTTCCAGAGTAGCTGTCCCCAAGCACTACATACCCAATAATGGTTGTGAGGAATCTATGGTTTTCCTGAAGTTATTGAACTATACCACCAAGCTTTCTGCACCATGGAACATACTGAAATTACTTTGGAAACTCTGGGCTGTCACTTCCTACTCCAGTAATCCTACCAAGATACTTATTTGCATTATCTAGGATCAGTAAGAAGGGACTTGTGTTTGCAGAAGTGGATTCTTGTTCAGAACATATTCAAACTAGTTACTAAGTCTGCATTACTATTAATCTTCTCATCGTTCCTATCACCCATCTCCTTCCACTTATGACTGTATGACTGTAACCTTGTTGCTGGTAACCTTAAGATTTATATTGACTGTTTTCCTATCAGTATCATTAAGTGTTGTACCTTATGATTCTTGACGAATGTATCTTGTCTTTTATGTACACTGAGAGCGTATACACCAAGACAAATTCCCTGTGTGTCCAATCACACTTGGCCAATAAAGAATTCTATTCTGTTCTATATTCACACATCCAACTAGTCAGCCATGCTTCTTTTGCAGATACCTCATTCTATTCCCTTCACTCCTGTTTTCTGTTTCATTTCCCTAATTTTACACTGAATATATTTGAACAAGAAATACTTTTTTTGTTTCTTCTTTTAGGATTTTTTTTCCTCCTGAGCCTTTTCTGTGTGTCCAGACGGCTGTGTTGTATTCTTTCATGAGTGCTGTTTTGATTATACATACTCAAACATACGATTTAGTTCAACACTTTAGAAAACATTTGTTTTAATGAGAAGCATTTTAAAAAGGAAAAGACAAAAATAACATTGGAAGAAAACACATGTCACATATAGTCTGAATTTTCTCTCACATTGATATTTTGAGATAGACCCTGCAATCATTCCAAGAATATTGCGTTACTGCTGAAGGGTATAATAACAGAATCTGGAAAGCCTGTCCAAGTTTCTCTCTGTCTCCTTTATACCAAGTAGAGTCAAGAAGAGATTATTTTGAGTTTATTTCTCACACTTTCCACTTTATCCAAACAATGTTGTTGTTGTTTTCTCCCTTAATGGCTTATCCATTCTTCCATCAAAGTTACATCCACATTCCTCTACAGATAAATCCATTATAAATCTTGATTGGATATATGGACTCAGCTCTTCCAATGGCTGATAAACCCTGTAAACCCTGCACAGGTGGTTGGTCATAAAGGCAGGCACACCTGTCCTAATGATTCTGTCTGATGGAGGTTCAGAGGTAGACCAAGAGTAGCTTGGCAGCATAATTGAACTGGCATATAGAATACTTGCAAGTTGTTTGAGGAACTTTGGCACGGGTATTGCTGAATCTCCAAATTTTGTCAAAATGGCATATTTTGCATTGGGATACAAACTCTGCCCCTTATAACACAATAAACATGTTGTTATCTAATCCTCCTTACTTCCTTCCCTCTACTTTCCTATGAATGTTCAAGGTATTCTTTATAATGTAGAATGATGATGTGGTAAATATCTATGTGTCTCTGAAGTCTTAATGAGTTGGAAAACAGGCATTTGGACAATTTAAGTGGTCTATTTGGGTTATAAATCATCAGGCTAAGAATTATTGATACTAAATGAAGAGATTAAATGGTGATAAAAACTCTATAATTTTAGTTGGAGTGGGGTGAGTTAAAGGCAACCATAAAAGACATGGGGGATACATCCTGGAACAGCAAGGATGTTCCATTCAGGGCTTAGTCATGTTCCATTAGCTTTGTTGAAATTTGTCTAATTACCATTAGATACTGTTATGGCTGATGATTCTTTGTTCTATGAAACAAGGAGTTAAACAAGCTGGATGTGCTCCTAACTTTATCAAATGCAGACAGGAAATTATCAGTAAAGTGGTCCTATAGAGTTTGAAGCAGGAAATAGAGTTCAGTGTCTCAGAACGGTAGCCAAATACTTCCTAGCCAAAAAGCTGGGGCAAATTAATGACAGCTGCTTAAGTCTTCTTGTTTAGCCTGGAGCTCTAAGTCTCTCCATTTGTACCCATTGAACTGTATTCCCATATCCCTACAGGTTACCCACAGGTTAGATATCTCTTCCAAAATTGATCCTTTTCCTCCAACTTCCAGTAGAGAAGATTCTGAATTTGCCCATATTTGGGAAATGAAAGAACAAACAACTTACCCGGTGCCTAAAAATAAAAGAACAATTTTGAATAATTCTGTTTACCAAAATGATTCTTATTTTGATAAGAAGCACTTACAGAGTTTCAATAGATAAATTTTGTAGAAATTCAGTACAAGGACCGATTATTAGGCAAAGATAAACCTGCATCTAAAACTCAGTTTCCAGCTGCTTAAAGATATAATGGAAAATTTGCATCGATAGCAACATTCTGCCTCCTATTTTATCTATTAATCATAATGTGTTACATATCTCTATTCAGACTCTGTATGTTCATTTCCATAACTTTGTCTACACTCCTACAGACGTGTATCATAATCAGTTTTGAAGTGCTTGAACTTTTGACAATCCATATACATGTCTTCTTCAAAATAAACATTCTATTATACAAGACAGACACTGAAAGCTTGAATTTTCTGAGGTAATATTGCAATTATATGTAGCGCCAATTGACAGTATATTCCAATGAACACTCAGCATAGCTGACTAAAGGAGTTCATTTAATTTTCAGTTAGAAATGTAAACAATTTCTCTAGAGTGTTACCTACAAGTCTGAAGTAAGAAGTTTATTTGTCTGTTTCCTTAATTTTTGTGATGTAATCTGTGGAAATCGGTCACAAACCACAGTGACACTTTGAAACTTCTTATCACCTCACATGACAGAAACTTGCTTGAGCAAATATCAGAAATCCTGCTTTTTTAAAAAAAACCTTGAGCTGTGTTTCTTATTATGTTTGTGACTCAAGATCAAGTCTAGTTGAATCTGTTTTAGGAATTAGAAATGGGAAACAACTTGTGTGTTTCTTAACATGTTCATGTGCACAGCCACATTGCTGCTAAATATTCATAAGGACAGTTTCTAGGCAGATGTGAGTGCCTAGGAAATAGCAATAGCAATAACACTTAGACTTATAAACCACTTTATAGTGCTTTACAGCCCTCTCTAAGCGGTTTACAGAGTCAGCATATTGCCCCCAACAATCTGGGTCTTCATTTTACCCACCTCAGAAAGATGGAAGGCTGAGTCAATCTTGAGCCTGGTGGGATTTGAACTGGCAAATTGCAGGCAGCCGGTAGTCAGCAGAAGTGGCCTGCAGTACTGCATTCTAACCACTGTGCCACTGAGGCTAACTAAACTAACTAATGCAGTTAGTTTAATGATACAACTTGATGTGCCTATACATGCTCCCACATGTTGCGAAGAGCCTTTTTTGAAGGATTTGAACAGCCCTCAGTACTAATAAAACTGTAGACATCGTATTGAATAAATCACTGAAATAATAACTGATGAATATATTTTATTTCTATTATGGAATTTACACAGACTGATAGGATTTCTATGAGGAACCTTTTTGGCACAATTTCCATTGAAACCTTTCTTAGCATTTATTTATTTAAACAACACTTCTCAGGAGACTTTCTTAGTGGATGGCGCTCATAAAGTATGTTTCTCAAATTACACATTCCAAGATTGACTTATTCATGCCAATGAAGCTATTACACATGAAGGGAGTTTGAGCACTAACAGATACAGGGGTTACTGAATAAATACTTCCTCCTGTTTATTTCCCAGGTTTGGTGGGAGCACAAGGACATTCCTGTCAAGGCTAAGTTGTTTTGCCAGCACTGGGGCACTTTCATTGTTGGCTTTCCACTTGGGGGTGTCATTTGGGAGTGCTTTTTCTTTGACTTCTTTTGCTTATTTGTCCTGAGATTATGTGTATGAGCTTCCAGAATTTATGAGGTCAAAGGCCAAGTGAAAGGCTATAGTTCACAGGTCACGTGAGACACTAACATTTGCAAAATCAAGGAAATGATAGGACAGTGCCAAGAGAAAGGTCAAGAGTCAAGTGAAAGGCTAAAGACAGATGAAAGCAAGAAGTCTGCACATTGACTGGACCACACAGCTAAATGCCCTCATGCCAAAATATTCATTATCAAGTCGCCAGCTCTGGGTCTCCAATAACTAGAGTCACAAGGGATGCACCGATGAGAAGGTAGGACTCCGATATAACTCCAAGATAATGTTTGCTGCGGTCCATTTCAAACAGGATAAGCAATCACAAGCTCTCACACACATGCAGCAATAATGTACACAAAGTTAAAATGGGCAAGATCTTGCCAATGACTTAACTTTTTCTCATTTTGTTTAAAAGCAGATCATGTTAAAAACACAGATCTGATTGCAAACTTAGAAACAAACGTCATTCAGTTCAATGGAGAAGTGAGTTTGATCTTTGGTCTAGGTTAAGATCAAGATGACAGACATTGTTTGAGCTTCATTTAGATGCTGATTTTTGTTGTTGTTAAGTTAAATGAACAGCCTTCTTCTCTTTAAAGAGTATCTTTAAGAGACGAGGTGGCGCGGTGGTTAGAGTGCAGTACTGCAGGCTACTTCAGCTGACTGCTAGCTGCAGTTCGGCAGTTCAGATCTCACCGGCTCAAGGTTGATTCAGCCTTCCATCCTTCTGGCATGGGTAAAATGAGGACCCAGATTGTTGGGGGCAATATGCTGACTCTGTAAACCGCTTAGAGAGGGCTGTAAAAGCACTATGAAGCGGTATATAAGTCTAAGTGCTATTGCTATCTCTACCTTTACCTAACACAATTAATTATGTGGATAATGAATTTTTATCTTGGAAGATTGTATTTGGTTCATGTTTGTCCTTTTAAGGAATCATTCCTTAAACTGCTTATTTGTTTATTGTATTTTAATTTTTTCTTTGTTCTTGATACAAACTTCTAATTAGTCTCCAAAATCTTTCCTTATAATAAATATTCTAGGGGTGGATTAGAAGATGGATTACCTCAAAAATAAGATAATTCTAGTTGCAAATATACATACATACATACATACATACATACATACATACATACATACATAGCTATAAGGTCCATTTCATGGGCTATTACTTCAATGGAACTGTTGTGTCTCAGTCACCAGAAGTATTACTGTAATTCCAATTTATACACCAACTCTAGTTTAACTACATATAACAATAATTGTGGAGTTCTGACAATGGAATGGGAAATTGTCAGCATAATAAACAACAACTGTTACGGCTAAAGTTTGAAAAAACTGGAAGTAAGGACAAATGATATCAAGATTTGGGCAATTGAAGGCTTTTCTACACAAATACTTGCTTTTTCAAAACTAGATTTAAGGGGCTTAAATAAATGTGATTGGACATTGGGCTACTGAATAATAAAAAGAGCTAAATATTAAAACCACTTGCTAAAGGCAAAGAGTTCTTATTGTGGATTTCAAGAGAGGTTGGACAGCTTTGGTTTTCTACATTGATTGGTTAGATATTCTACAAGACTCCATCCAACTTTATGATTTTATAAAACTGTATAGCAAGATAATAAGTGCCTGGCTATTGAGTGAAGTTTGTTACATCTGTTCAGATTTTTATTTATTTAGTCAAGAATATATAAGATAACAGGTAAAACTATAAACATAATTTGAATACATGAAAAGAGTGTTAAAAATGAGGATACACCTGAAACTTCTTTGTATATTCATGTAGCTAGATGCGTACTTTAGTTACTGTTACTTTACTTCAATTCTTTGGTACTGTGAGTCAGTCCTTTCAATCTATCTCTGAATGGAGTCATATGTACCATTTAAAACTTTGGTTTTGCACTATATGTCATGTTTTGCTATCTCAGTTGGAATATAATTATGATAATTCATACAATTAGTAATAATGATGAACATTACATGTCAAAGCAAAGTGCTCTTGTTATACATAATTATGCATTTTATGTGGACTTATTTGTAATGCTGTTTTCCTATAGGAGAAATATATGATAAATGGCAGAAGTAATGTCAATTTAAAGGAATTTGATTCATAAACCATTTAAGTTATGTAAAGCCAAATTCTTTTCTCAGAATAAACATCCAGTTGAAGGAATACTGAAATTATTGGGGGAAGTAATTGCAATGTGAAGGCAGATTTTGATTCTAGGTAAGCAAACAGCTAGTTATTTAGAACTATTTATTCCTTCTAAGTTTCTCTTTACTCTCCTAGATATCCCATTCATAAATGTTATAGCTCTATATTTTCAAGTATTTAAAACTGAATTTGAAAAAGCTAGAAAAATGAAATACAACCAACCCATTTAGGTTCAACCTGAGTTAGAGACTGAAAAGAGAGAGGGCACTGAAAGACAGAACAATATTTAGAGAGCTGGTTAATTTTAAATCCATTGGGAACCATAAGTCTGGGCATTAATAGGCTTGGAGTGATAAAAGGAGCAATAATAGTGTGCATATATAGATGGCATTGTCAAAAAGAAGCAATTAGCAGCAAAAAACCACATAGGGCTAGGCACATATGGTGAACAGGTTGAAATGTATAATACAGTAGTAGTAGTTGAAAAAGGCACTAAGAAATAAATCAGTTTTGCCTCTGGGCTGAGTTAAACAGGCAGGCCAAATCATTCCATTTCTTAAATGAAGGTAGAATCAAACAAGTACAGGAGAGAAATCCAGAGGAATAATTTGAAAACAAAACAAACAAAACAGAAACCATTATCTCCAATACCTCATGGGCTGCCACAAAGAAGGGGGAGTCAAGCTATTCTCCAAAGCACGTGAGGGCAAGACAAGAAGCAATGGGTGGAAACTAATCAAGGAGAGAAGCAACTTAGAACTAAGAAGAAATTTCCTGACAGTCAGAACAATTAATCAGCGGAACAACTTGCCTGCAGAAGTTGTGAATGCTCCAACACTGGAAATGTTTAAGAAGATGTTGGATAACCATTTGTCTGAAGTGGTGTAGGGTTTCCTGCCTAAGCAAAGGGTTGGACTAGAAGACCTCCAAGGTCCCTTCCAATTCTGTTATTCTGTTATTCTGTCACTATGAATCTCAATATTTAAATTCAGTCTCTCTCTTGTGGTATAGAAGAGGGTTTTCAGACTTTTGTAAATGGAAATGATTCGTGATATTTAGTTTATTCTTATACTTGTTGCATAGAAAGAGGAGGCTTTCTCATCTGTCTGTTGTTGCAAACAGCATAAGATGTTTCAATAGTGATTGACTTGCAATTTCAGGATATTCAAGTTTGGTTCAGAAATTTGTGCATGAGGAAAGGCTGGCATTAATGTGAAATCAGTCAAATTTAATTTTAATTCCTTAAAATCTGTGCCATAAACAGCAACATTGGATCTCCCCCCTCCCTCTTCCTCCCTCCCTCCCTCTCTTTCTCTCTTTTCACTTTTTATGTACAATTTGTACCAGTTTGAGGCCACATCTACAAAAGCATTCACATTTCACAAATATTTATTAGCTAATTAAAAATATAAAAATAATATACATATACATTTACTGACAGAATGAGTGTTGATAGCAATGTTAATTTTATTTATTTTTCCCCCCACTGTGAATGTCTGGCTGAAGTCATTTAAGCATCCATCTTTTCTCCTGTCTGTCTCCTTTTGCCAACTTGATTTTCATGGATAATTACTCCAGAAGAAGTCCCACTTCAAAGGAATTTAAGACAGATGTGCACTGCAGCCAAACTGTGCAATGCTAACTTTCTTTATTAATTTCAACACTGCTCAATGGGACATCCTCCTCTTTGTCTTTTCTTTCTTCTTCACATTTATATCTCGATGATTCCTAAGTAAGCTGCTACCTTGAGTGTTAAATGTCTCAGCGTTTCCAGGACTGGATGCGTAAGAATAGAATTATTCATCAGACTTCGGCCCCTGACAATTGATGCCCTGACATTAAACACACCTCTTGGGGACATGCGTATGCATATACACAAATAATTTCTGCAAAGTGGCCAAGAGGGAAAGAAGAACTCACTCAGACGGATCCCTTTTGCAGAATTAAGGATGTTTTTCAGAGTTGGGGAGGACGATAAGGAGTTAGGTTTTGAGTATGTGCAGGTGGTGAAGGAAAGCAACTGGTTGTTCAAGGAACACATGCAAATGCTGATGGTGTACAGGGAAAGATCAGTGTCAGATAACTGAATCCATTTGAGGTTCCACTTCCTCTAAGTCCCTTATGAATAGCTCTCCCACTTCAATCTCCAAACCCCCATGGAACAACCCATTCAAATCCTTCAGAACCCTAGAATTCCATAGAACCCAACCTGGAAAACTGGGTATAGAATAGTGTGGTATTTAGATGCAACATTACAATGTTGTCAGTATAATGAAAATATGCTGGAGACAAATATGTTTCTGGTGATGTCCTAATAAGGAAAATATATCATAATCTACTTGCAGTGTTCCTTTATTGTTTTTTTATAAACCATAAACAACAATAAAGACCTGCCTATCTGTCTGGATCTAGAACAGTGGTGGGTTTCAAAAATTTTACTACAGGTTCTGTGGGTGTGGCTTGGTGGGTGTGGCATGGCTTGGTGGGCGTGACTATAAAATCCCCATTTGCACCCCACTCGAGGGGAAGGTTACTACAAAATCCACCTTTCCTCCAGATCAGCTGGGACTCGGGAGGCAGAGAATAGATGGGGGCGGGGCCAGAGGTGGTATTTACCGGTTCTCCAAACTACTCAAATTTTCCGCTACCGGTTCTCCAGAACTGGTCACAACCTGCTGAAACCCACCTCTGATCTAGAAGTCCCATATGATCTTAGTTTTCTTATTCTCCACAACCTTTTGTGGGATCTCTCATCTAGATTTAAGAAGGTCTAGCTCATATTCTATACAGATGTTCCTGCACACAATGCCAGCTACTTGATTATGCGATTCAATGTATGCCCCTGCATTTTACACCCTGCCACAATGTGTTGGACTGTACTCGGAGGCTTTCTGCATTGCTTGTACTTTGGGTTCTGTCTAGTGTGGTGTATATAGTGTGGTGTGTGTGTGTGTGTGTTTGTATGTGTAAACTTTTTCATATTGAACAGTTGAAGGCTTAAAGGCAAAGCAATCAGTATGTGATCCATTTTATAAGGAATTAAAAATAGAAATGAAGGCTAGCAATAATTGCATACTACTGTAGTACATAGTACTTGTAGTGTGAGCAATTAGAATACCCCATTTTGGGCTGAAAATGGACTACAGTGAAAATGGAAAATGGAAAACATACTTAAGAATGAAATTAATTTATTATAAATTATTTTGTATATTTTTTTTCTGTTGCTTGTATTCCATTATTAAAAGTTATACATATATTTATATATTCATGCAAATGCACACTAATATATAACTGTTCTGCAGCAAGAAAAAGAAAATAAAGGGAAATACTTTGGAAGGAAAGGGAATAATAAAAAAGGAGGTTTTTTTTTAAAAAAAGTAGATTTCCCTACTAATTTTATTGAAATAGAATCCTTCAAATGACATGCTTCCTTTGTTTGTTTGTTTTTTACTTCCATTCATTCATGGACTACAAATCTGTCCCTTCATACTTATTCTGATATTACAAAGCAGTCCTTCAAATCTGATGTGTGGTGATATATTTTGCTTCCAATCAGCTTTTGTGAGATAGTAACCAGAATTAGGCTATAGCTCTTTGGACCTTTTTGCCAGTTTGAATGAAAATTTTATAGACATTTTCCAGTGGTGGAATTCAAATTTTTTTACTACTGGTTCTGTGGATGTGGCTTG
This sequence comes from Arizona elegans, assembly GCA_022577455.1. Lineage (NCBI taxonomy): Eukaryota > Metazoa > Chordata > Lepidosauria > Squamata > Colubridae > Arizona > Arizona elegans. Next base: position 20,447,401 of record JAKOOJ010000005.1, read on the forward strand.
GTGGGTGTGGTATGGCATGGCTTGGTGGGCGTGGCAGGGGAAGGATACTGTAAAAGTTCCATTCCCTCCCCACTCCAGGGGAAGATTACTGCAAAATCTCCATTTCCTCCCGATCAGCTAGGACTCGGGAGGCAGAGAATAGATGGGGGCGGGGCCAGTCAGAGGTGGTATTTACCAGTTCTCCGAACTACTCAAAATTTCTGCTACCAGTTCTCCATAACTGGTCAGAACCTGCTGAATACCACCTCTGACAGTTTCCTAATACATTAAGAAGGCACCAGCTTGGGAAGTGTTTATTTAGCCTTATTTTCTAGTCTGTTCAAACTCTTGTGAAAAAAATGTTAGTGTCTGTTAGGTTTGATAGTTACAGCAAAGCATCCTTTATCCTTTCATAAATGCATGCTGTTAAAAAAAAAAGTCATGACAGCCTTTGACCTGGAAAATAGCATTTACATTTCAGCTCCTTAAAGTTATACACCTGTCACAATAAAATGTAACAGACAGGTTGTAACCTTATCTCCTAGCATATTGATTTTATGCCAGAACGAAGGGAAGGAAGTGCGTATGATAAGGTCAGTTCTTTTTAAACTCAATACAAGCTAAATGGATAGTTGATAGTGCCATGATCAAAAGAACTGGATGATCTGAACTTATCTATTCTCTAGTATGTCCATCTTCAGGTTGACCTGCAACTACAGGCTTTAAAGGTTTCACAAAAGATGAAGTCTTGCCCAGGATTTATAGTGGGAAAGTTGGTGCCCATTTGAGTGCTGTTAAACGTTTCCCTTCTAATAAAACATTATAGAAAGTTTATATTGAAGAACAGGTTTAGTGGCACTTTTACTCAGAATGTTCTGATTACCAGGACTAGATAATGTTGATATTTATTCATTCATTCATTCATTCATTCATTCATTTATTTATTTATTTATTTATTTATTTATTTATTTGATATTTTATAGACTGCAAAGTACTCGAAACAGTTCCCATGAACTGCAACAGAACCAAACCCGTTCTCAACAAGACCGATGAAAAAAATATTTTGCTGTCTGGTTAAAAAAAAAGAATCTAAGTTCTTGGGAAAGGAAAGTCCTATAAGAAATATTGTAAGAGGAAATGATACAGGGAAAAAATAAATTATGGGCAAGTGATTTGCCTGTTGAAAGAATGGTTCTTTAGTTAAAAGAAACTTTCAAAACAATTTACAAGGGATCATCCTCATTTCTGAAAGTGATTGCATGCTATGAAAAAGATAACAAAGTAAATAAGATGCAGCAGTTCGCTTAGTGACCAAAGTTACAACAGCACGGACAAAAGTGATTATGACTATTTTTCACACTTTTGACCTTTGCAGCATCCCCATAGTCACATGACCAAAATTCAGACACTTGGTAACTAACTCATTTATGACTGCTGCAATGTCCCAGGGTCATATAATCTCCTTTTGCAACCTTCTGACAACCAAAGTCAATGGGAAAACTAGATTCACTTAACAACTGTGTTACTAACTTAACAACTGCATTGATTCATTTACCAACTGGCAAGAAGGTTGTAAAATGAAGCAAAATTCTATTAACAACTGTCTCATTTATCAACAGAAAATTTTGGGCTCAATAGTGGTCGCAAGTCAAGGACTAGCGGTATTAAGGATCATTATCAATGAAAATGTAAAACATCTTGTAGTAGAATAAGGATTGGTAAAAATTAAAGAAATAAATATCGAGGCATAGAACGCATTAAAAACCCTTCATTAATTATCAGCTTCCACAATGGCAGAAATTACATCGGAGATGGGAAACTTCCAATTACGTTTCCTGGAATACCTCACTATTTTTTAATGTTAATAATGAAATACAGAAATGTCCCACATTGCCAATAAGAGAAAAAGAATTCATCATGGTTATGAAGTGAGAAAAGAAAACCTACATATGTTATAGTGATTAAAATACACCAAACAAGACAAAAAAGAAGAAAACAACAAATAGACAATAACAAGATCCATATGGAATAAATAGCAATGTAAAATTAGTTCAGTCCTCAAATCCTTTCTGAAATTTTGATCATATAGCATCATCTTCTCATTTTCAGAACACACAAAAGACTTTTCAAAACTAGATAATGAACTAATATTCTAGATCCTCTTTCTCCTTTTCCACTTCACAGTTGCCCTAAAGTTGAGCAGCACCAAAATCAAATGCATAAATAAATAAATTGAATATAACAATCATATGACATATTTCAGTCCCTAAAAATGTGCATGCTGCCTATATTGAAGTAGCTCCTAATATTGCAGTACATCGAGCTATTAAAGAGTTTCTTTCCCAAACCTCCAAAACTTTAACCTTAAACTGTCTACTGTTGACCTCACCCCATTCCTAAGAGGTCTGTAAGGGGCGTGCATAAGAGCACCAGGTGCCTACCGTCCCTGTCCTAATATTCCTTTTTACTTACTCTTCTCATGTATTCAAATTATGTTTATACTTTTACCTGCTATCTTATATATGCTTGACAAATAAACTTATGATATGATTATGATATGCTCTCCTTCCTCAAGCTTATTATTATATATTGGTGTCCATGATCTCTGTACCTTGTTATATTTTTTTTCTAAACTTCTTAATAATCAGATAAGTCAAACTACTACATTATTCCCTTTGGATAAGAGACTTTAAAATATGTTTAGAAGCAAGCACAACATAGACTATGGTAACTTATAATGGGAAGGGAAGAAATTTGAAGTGATTGGTGCAAATTATGGTATCCATATTTGCAAATCCATGTTATTGAAGTATTGTAAATTGTAAATTTAGAGCTGAATAAAGGATATTCATTTTTTCTCAACTTTAGGGCATTTCAAATGCATGTATTTTGAACTCCCAGAATTCCCTATGTAGCATTACCATTACTGAGAATTCTGGGAGTTATTCCACCCAAATGGGAGTGCCACAAATTGGACAAAAGCAGTATAACTGCAGTTTCAATTTTTGCAAGGAATGTAATACAAAGGTTTTCTTCATTTAATTAGACTAATTAATTAATTAATTAATTAATTAGATAAAACAAATTAGACTGGATTATATTAGGCCTGAAATAGTCATGGAGTAGTGACTTGAATTCTTCTATTCTTGATTAACATTGATTTGTGATGTCCTTATGGATTTTTTATGTAAAGTTAATCAAAGAGTATTAGAGATTCAGATATCCATGCATATAGAACTGGAATATAATCCATTTTATCATAACTGATGTCTGTCTTCTGCAAAATCCATGAATTTACATATCCAACTATGAAGGCATCTAGCTGATGGGGTACTTTTAGCAATGAATAGGAGGTAAATGTTAATAGAGAAATAGCTTAGAAGTACAATCTGGTTGAAAAATTCAGTGAACAAGGATAGCCGATCAAAAGCAAATCCAATGTTAAAAATTACTTGATTGCAGTTTAATTGGTAGGGTGGTTGCAAGTGAAATTATTTGTATCAAAATACTACATGGATGTGTATGCATGTATATAGAACAGGTCATATCAGGGGTGAAATCCAGCAGGTTCTGACAGAAAGGCCGAGGACACCTTAGAGTTAATATTACCAAAGGACTACAGAAAGATTCAGTTAATAACTTTAGAAGCAAATTTGTTCTTGGGGTTTAAGCCTGTTGTGGCTGTTAGCAAAGTATTATGACTGAGAATAAAATGTCTGCATGCAGAGACATTATACTTTTGATGGCCAACAGGGAAGGATAACGCAGGGACAACTTTAGACATCATGCCCTCCCTACCTGTGGGATTTCCCATTGTATATAGACCGCTCCCTGCTGGAATCAATATGCTGACCTAAGAAGAGTTTGGCCTGTATGATTGAGTAAGACAGTTCTTATTTATTCTATTTTTTTTTAATTTCACAAAAGGACATCTTAGCTATAAATAATTCAGGAGAAATATTTCCCAATCCACCCACCCAAAGTAAAAGGCTAGGTCCCACAAAGTACAAGGAAACAGGACATGCTTAAATTTCCCTTCTAAAATCAATGGGGATTGAAACAATAAGCAAGGAATGGGGCCTCTTAGTTGTCAAACAAGATTACAGAATGAAAAGCAAGTAAATTTCTAGAATTGTCTTTAAGTAATTAAAATACTCGGGCTTATATTCTTGCTCACCATTAGTGATTTGAAAGATTATTTACATCTGTATAGAAACAAACATTTTGGAGGCCACGGCTTTCCAGGATAAGGCCTTTTCTAATAGGATTTTTCCCCCCTTATTCAATTTTATTGTGACTGGAATACAATTATACAAACTGTAATCTGATTTAGAAGGAACCCTTTTTCAGCTTTGGTAGTGTTACTTCCTGCACCCAGACCAAGATAGATAAATGACTGCAACAAAACTTCACAAAATTAGTGTTTCCTCTTAATGTGGCAATGAGCTCTAATTTGATTGGTAAAAAATTCATTTGGTGTACCTCTGCCCCTTTTCTGCTGGGTAATGAAAATTTATATCTGTGTTTTAGACATCTGGGGAAGGCGTGACAGCTTTGGGCCCGAATGAAAGATTATACTGCAGTGACCCCTGTCAGCATTTCCTCACACTCTGGTTACCCGAAACCCAACAGCAGTCAAGCATTTTTTTTCCTTTTTTTTCCTTTCCTTTCCTTTCCTTTTTTTTTTTTTTTAGCACCAGAACAGATTCTCAGTTTATTTTGGAAGGTTAACGACACTGTAAATCTAATAGGCCATTTTAGTGCCATTGTGTGGATATTAAAAATCATATGATTGGCCAAAACCATATGGCCATGGTTTGGCATTGTCTGATAGTGGGAATGGCAGGCTGTTACAGAGTTCAAGAGCTAAGCATGATTCCAATTATTTGCTCAGAGAGAGAAAGAGGGAGCACAGCTTTTACATTAATTAATTGGAAAGCTGCTAATGATTTTCTTTGCTTTCTTTTCTAGAATCCTTTCGTTGCATGAGCCTGCCAATTTCCACAGCTCTAAATACATCATGTTTTGGCTCAGAATGATGGATGTTGGGATTGGGTATAGCCTTCCTAGTAAAAGGTCCAAAGAGATGCTTCTATATATAACCTTGCCTTAGCTATATATCCCATAGGTGGCCTTAGTTGCCTTTCAGCCTTAACGTGTCCAACTGAAATGTATAAATAAATACAGGAATATTTATCTAAGTTTTGCTTTATTTAATATAACTCCAGTCATAAGCTCACACACAATATCGTAAAACAATTATAACAACAACAACCTTGTGGTAATCACAGAGTCACAGTGTGTAAGTTAAGCTGCTGTATACATTTGTTAAATAAATAGATCACATCCCACAAAATGTTAAAATCCAAAAGATAGATGAATAAAGTTAGAATTAAATATAGCAGCAAAACAAAGTATATTAAAATTAGTAATTTGACCCAAAAAAAAAAAAAAAGGAAATTCAGGCATAAAGGAAAAAGGAGCTGGAATACAGGTAATCTAAGTCATTATCTCAAATGTTTCTATGCCAACATAAAGTTATGGATAAATATAAAGTGAACAGGATCAAATATAGTGCAGATTATAGAAACATAGTAGGATGAAGTCCACCAAGGAACTTTGGCCATGATGGATACAACAGGGAGACATCTAAGCTATTATATTTAGAAAGTAAAATATGTAGGGCACACACATGAGATGTGGGATTCATAGCTTGAAAACATAACACAGGAGAAGGACTTTTCATTCACAAAATGAATCAACAAAGTGGTACAGCCATTAGAAGGGTTAATAAAAGATCTGGGCTGCATTAGAAGACATGTACAGTATATCAAAGGGATATAAAATCTTTATTCTTCTCTACACTGGTTGAAACCATATTTGAAGTAATGTGTACAAGTCTGGGCATGATATTTCCAAAAGATATTTTACAGGTTAAGTGAGGTTCACAAGAATGCAACAAAGGTGGTATAAAGATCTGAAACCATGTCATGTGAGGACAGGAAAAAAGAAGTTTAATCTGGAGAAAAGAAGACAGAAGTCACAAATGAGTGTTTGTCTAGAGAAAAGAGATGATCAGGAACCATTTTTCATTGCCACAGAAATTAGGACTAAAAATAATGGGTCCAATTGCAGGTAGTGTACCCAGATTTTTCTTCAGTGTAAGGAAGGGCATCTTCATTGTAAGTGAAACAGAATCTGCTTTCAGAGGGTTTTGTGGGTGTTTGAGTATTTGAAATTTTAAAAAGGAGGTTGGACCTTTTGAGGATTGGTTAACTGGTTTTCCTGTACCTTCCAGAGATTATTCATGTGGCTCCTAATTTCTATGATTATTTCAGAGATTTTGCTGTGATTACGTGAGGAGGAGCCAAAGATGCTTTTTCAAGAGACAACTGGATTTTCTGGTTTTTCTTTCGCTTCTCATCCAAGAAGATTCTTCAGCTTCTTGGATCAGAAGCGAAAGGAAAACCAGAAAGTTCAGTTGCCTCTTGAAAAAGCACCTTTGGGACAACCTTAACCTGGATGACTGAGAATCTCCATAGACATCAGTGAAGAAGGAGTATCTGTAGCAACAATCAACAGATGGGAGAGGTCATTAATGATCTATCGAAGAAAAGCTATAAACAGGCCCTCCTCAATGATCTCAAAAGAAAGTTGTTGTCTAGTTCTCAAAATAATGTGCTCTAATACCCAATTCTCAGTATTAAAATCTTTAAGGAAAATCTGGGTAAATCTTGGGGTTTTTAAAATTTTGTTTTATAGTCAATAGGCTTTACAGATGCCAAATCTTCTACCCACCCAACAGCATACAGTAGGGAAAAAAACTGATAATAATAAGTTAAAAACACAATACTTAATAACAAATAATAATTATCGTCTTTAGCAATAGAAAACCATATATCCAGTTAGCAACAATAGCCTTTCCCTACAAGGGACTCAAAAAAATGATCAGTCTTCCAGAAAGTTGTCCATGGCCCAATTGGGGACCCCTGTGCTAAACTACAATTATACAGCCCCCTTCTTAACTTATTGTATAAACCAGCAACTGAATAGTATTCAGCATAGAATGAATATGCTGTATTTAATTGGCTTATATGGATGTTTGCCCAACTTCAAAGGAAAATTAGAGAAAGAGTCTATGGAGATTCTCAGTCATCCAGGCCATGATTGTCTCAGAGGTGCTTATTCAAAAGGCAACTGTTTCCTTGAAGATGTTGAGAAGTTTTGCTTCTCAGCCAAGAAGTTTCTTCAGTTCTGACTTCAGACGAGAAGAACAGATCAGAACAAGTCTGTTGCTTCAGTCAGAACTGAAGAAGCTTCTTGAATGAGAAGCAAAATGTCTTCAAGGAAAAACACAGTCCGGTTGCCTCTTGAAAAAGCACCTTTGGGACATTAGAGAGACAGAGAGCAAGAGAGTCAGCTTTCCGTCTCTATTTTTTAAATGAAGAGTTAAATGTTTTTCCAACAGTGTTCAGTAAGAATGAGTATGAAGGAGTGAACAGATGTATTTTGAGCACCTCTGTAATATACTTAATAGCTTTTTCAGTTCTCTTTGGGAAATATTGGTGAATTGATCCATTTGGAAGACCTTAGGTAAATCATCTGAAGAATCAGATGGGTGGTGGGGCTGGAGAAATTTTCTGAGAGTAAGAACAACTAATCAATGGAATAGCTTGCCTCCGGGAGTTGTGGATGCTCCATCAATGGAGATTTTCAAAATAGACAGGACACCCATTCATGCTGCAGTGTCCGGGTGTTTTCCCTTTGGCTGGTATCATGATAATTGAAAGAGAAAAATCAATCAATCACCTGCCTTACATTGATAGACAATCCAATATTTTTTTTTGCTGTGGCTTGTAAAAGAGACATATTTGGGAGGAGATTCTACATAGTCTGAAAGGAAACAGAATGTCCTGGTGTTTTCTACAATACAGGTAGTCCTCGACTTACAACCACAATTGAGCCCAACATTTCTGTTGCTAAGTGAGATATTTGTTAAGTGAGTTTTGTCCCATTTTACGACCTTTCTTGCCACAGTTGTTAAGTGAATCACTACAGGTGTTAGTTAGTATCATGGTTGTTAAGTGAATCTGGCTTCTCTATTTCCTTTGCTTGTCAGAAGGTCGCAAAAGGTGATCACATGACAACTGTGCTGCAGTGCAATTGGTTGTATTTATGAGCCAATCGCCAAGCATCTGAATTTTGATTACATGACCCTGGATATGCTGCAATGGTCGCTGCAACAGTGTTGAAAATGGCCATAAGTCACTTTTTTCAGTGTCGTTGTAACTTTCAGTGGTCAGTAAATGAACTCTTGTAAGTCGAGGACTACCTGTATTGTGGAAAACTGACAAATTTCATACACTCCTAATGTTTGTAACTGGTCAAGTTCCCCACTGTAGCTTAGGTTTGCTATAATGTAGTCTGTTTTTTTTTCTGCATCGTAAATATCACCAAGGACTTCTTTTCACCAAGGTATTCTTTGCTGTGAGAAGAAAGAAATAAAAACTTCTTTCAAGTCAGTCTCATCACCTGGTGACTTCACGCATGTGTTCAGGTGGTGTCTTGGAAATAATGCAGAAGCAATTTGAGGTTTTTCTTAGCCTGCATTCAATAAGGAATTTGCCCATGATGAAAGCCAGGTGGGTGATAATAAATTCAGTAACCCTATCTGGTTTTTAGTGTGCTACCTTCTGGGTTGGCTTCAGTATCGCCCACGCTAATTCAGCAAACATCAGCACCATCCATAGCATCTTTATAAATGCTCCAATTTGTCATTCAGGTTGGCCCACTTTTAGCTTGCGTATACTTGGACTCAGAATTCCTGGCATCCCTTGAGATGTTGCCTCACTGGGCCTTCAACAGTTCAAGTGAATAAGTTCCTTTGGCTTATGAAATTGGCATGGAAGATGTATATGGCAGCAAAATCTTGGATTTTGTCCGTTAGTTTTTCTAACTGAGGGTTTTATGGAGTCATGTGCAGGGCTATTTTGGATCGACATAAACTCTCATGATGATGTGATTTGCAAGGTAATTTGTAAAAATCTGCAATGTCCGGTCAGTGCCAAGCCATGTCCCAATCCATATAGATATGAATCAGCAACAGTATAAATGAACTTATTAAGTAATGGATTGGGTTTGGTGTAAACAGTTGTCTTTGTGATTAGGAATTAGAATGAACGTTTTGTATTAACTCATACAATTTTCTTTAAAAAATGTTCGAGGTCTTCTAGTCCAGCCCATTACTCAAGTAGGAGATCCTATACCATTCTGACAAATGACTGACTAATCTCTTCTTACAAACCTCCAGCAGTGAAGCATCCACAATTTCTGGAGACAAGCTGTTCTACTGATTAATTGTTCTCACTGACAGAAAATTTCTCGTTGATTCTAGGTTGGATCCCTCTTTGATAAGCTTCCATCTATTACTTCTTGTCCTGCCTCAGGTGCTTTGGAGAACAGGTCAAACATCTCTTCTCTACAACAGTCTGTTAAAAATTGGAAGACTACAATCATGTCACCCCTAGTCCTTCTCTTCGTTAGACTAGACATGCCTAGTTCCCTCAATCATTCATCATATGGCTTACCCTTCAGTTTAATCATCTTTGTTGCTCTTCTCTGAACTCTTTCTAGAGTTTTAATATATATATATTTTGTATTATAGTGACCAAAATTGGATTCAGTATTTCAAGGATAGTCTTACCAGTGTTATAGTATAAAAAAATATGAAATATAAAACTATATTAGAATTTCACATGTCCTTCCTTCCTTCCTTCCTTCCTTCCTTCCTTCCTTCCTTCCTTCCTTCCTTCCCTCCCTCCCCCCTCCCTCCCTCCCCCCTCTCTTTTTTGAGTATAAATCAATATTTATACTCAATTTAGGTCTAAAGTCTAGCTAAAGTTGATTTTTGATCCTTGTTCAGTTTTTCTGTGTTTTACATTTCATTCAATTCCATCAGCGGGCAAAGTAATGTTTTCTGAGGTAACATAACTGGATCATGTTATTTAAAAATTAGTGCAAAACACATTTTTATCCAATTTTATCCAACAATAGTCATATTCTTCAATCTGTTTATATCAATTAATAGACATGCTATTACAGGCTGAGCCAGTTGTCTGGATGTAGATTTCCTTTGATCAAAGGAGGTTTTGTTTGGTTTACTTTCAGTTATGACTGAGTGCTATAAATCCATCCATGCTGAGTTTAGCTCATGGTGGTCAGCATGCAAGATATCATTCAACGTAGCAAGGGTAGTTATTAGAGTTCAAAGGTAGAGCAAATGCTTTGAATGACAGAAGCATCAATTTCAATTCTCAGCAACTCCAGGGAGAGACATCAAATGTCAAGTGATGGAAATAACTTTGCTAGAGGCGCTGGAGAACCATTGCAAACAAAATAGACAAAACTGAGTTAGAATGTAGAAATACTGTTTTCTGTGTGGGATCATATTATTTTTCTGAAACAGATTGGCACTAATTAATTTAAATGAAGGACTCTAAATTGCCATGTGAATAAAATAATGGTGAAGGAATCTTGCAATGAAGGGGGGTGGAGTGGAATCTTTACAGCACCACTGATATTGGCATATAGTAGAAATGCATGGCCCCAGAAACTTCTGGGGAGTTCTTCTTAATAAGGGAACTTCTTAATAAGACAATCAGTCACTTAAGATACAAATTACTAGGCTCCAATTATTATTCTACTTTGGACACATTTGCTAAGAAAAGTAGGAAGAAAGGGAAGAAGAGGATGTCCAGCATCAAGGTGGATGGACTCAGTCACAGTGTGTGTGTGAATATACATTTGGAAGACCTAAAAGACCAGGTTAAGGACATGCAGAACATTTATCTTTAATAATACTGAGTATGTGTAATTGTTGTTGTTGTTAGTTGCAAAGTCATGTCTGACTCATCACGACCCCATGGACAACGTTCCTTCAGGCCTTCCTGTCCTCTACCATCCTCTGGAGTCCATTTAGGCTCACGCCTACTGCTTCAGTGACTCCATCCAGCCACCTCATTCTCTGTCGTCCTATTCTTCTTTTGCCCTCAATCATTCCCAGCATTAGGCTCTTCTCCAGTGAGTCCTTTCTTCTCATTAGGTAGTAATGGTATATGTGTATATGTATACAGTATGTGTAATGGTATATGTGAATTAACTTCGGAGACAGGGAAAGAGTCTCAGCCAGGACTATGGTTAGATAAGGATCAGCATCAGCCCATAGTAGGTATGTGGGCATGGTAAACATTTCAAAAGGGACCTTTCCTAGTTTCTTGGCTATAAAGATGATGGTAAAGGAATATATTTTGAGACTTGCAAGATTCTGTTAATGCAACTCTACAATAAAGTACAACTCGTTCTGGGTGTGCTTCTTGCCTGGATGACCTCACAAGGCTGTGAGTATGAGACAAGTTTCTCTGGAAGGATACCTTGGCCATCTGCTAGCAGACTCCTTGGTTTATCTGATGGAACATTGCAACCCAGGAACATCCAGCCAACATTTCAGCTCCACTAAGTAACCTCTGGGATATTATCCTTTTCAGAACTGTCTTTCAAATGTAAGCGATAAAGTAATATTGGAAGGATTGCTAGAAAGCAGGATTTTAAAATTACTGTCACCTGATAGTAGTTTTCTGAATGAATCTAACCATGTTGTAACTGCCTTAGGACTCAAGCTAACTGCAGCAGAAAGCAAAACTTGTGAGAGAATCTCATTACACTGATTTCAAAACTGCCTTCTAGAGCTTTCTGAAAGACAAGGGATGTCCTAGAAGGTGGTAGGAAGAGATTCCTCTGTTGGCCATCAAATATTAGGAATAATACATAAAAAGATTGTTTGTGAGTTGAAGGGGCTTAAAAGGAACCATTTATGACCTCTTAATGCAGGGGTGTCAAACTCAAGGCCAGGGCGCCAGATCTGGCCCACAGGGTGCTCAGAACTGGCTCACGGGGCCACCCTGGAAACAGTGAAGGACCAGCCCACGGTGCCTCTGCCAGAGAAAACAATGATCGGGAGGGCTGTAGGTGGCTCTCCCGGGTTCTATTTTCACTGGCCGAGGTCACAGAAAGCCATCGCAGCCCAATATGGAGCTCGCAAGGGCCGTGGGTGGAACTCCCAAGCTCCACTTTTGCTGGCAGAGGGTTTCAGGAGGCCCTCACAGCCGAAAACACAGCTCGGGAGCCTGTTTTTGCTGGCAGAGCACTTAGACCACCACAGGCACCCCCGACATGAGTGACATTGAGCTGGCCACGCCCCCCCCAGCCCCCCCCGAGGTCAAACACAACCCTGATGCAGCCCTCAATGAAATCGAGTTTGACACCCCTGTCTTAATGTGTCACCACTTCTTTGATAGCCCTTTGTGACCATCTGAAAGGAGCTATCCATTTTAACTGCAGTATTGTTGGTGTGTGTGATAGCACTCATTTTTTTTCTTTTTAACTCCCAAAACATTTTAACTGAAACAGAGAAGGTGTTATCCAAGGATAACATAGACTACCTTTGACATCCTAATCAGAAATTAATCAAATGGGGTGAGGAAAACAAGTCTGTTTAGATCTGCCACTCTTTCTGAAGAACAGAGACAAGCCTAAGCTATCTTATCTCTGAAGATAAGACACATTTGTCAAGGCATCCTGATGAAAACATCAGCACAACATTGCATTAATCAATCAGACTGCATATCATCCACACCATTTTGTTTTCAATTGAATGGTTTCTGCAGGTTTACATGCTATTCCTTGACCTCTGCCACTTTAGCACCTGCTATTGTATAGAGGAAAACCAGATTTCTGGTTTTGTAATCATTCCCCAATAATTTTATTTCCCAATTTTAAAAAAAATTAAAATGTCACAAACAATATGTAGTGAGCTTCTGTAAACCTACAAGACAAAACTGGACTATAATTTAAGGCTTTATCAGGCCTTTCTCCATAAATTGTTTTTGATGTGCATTGGATTGTTATTATCTAGATTGTCATATATATCAAGAAGGAGTAACATGGATGTCAGGTAATTAGAAAATCCAGTGGTATTTTCGATTTTGAATGTATCAGAGAATATTCAAGGTCTGATGCTGCTGCAAATTTGTATATTTCAGTAGAAAATGATAGGAAGTTTGTTTGTTACAAGAAAAGATCAACAGTATAAGAGGTTAGATGAAGTCTCTTGTAAGATTGGAATATAAGTACAATCAATCAATATTTAAAATGCTTAAATTTCTACTAAAATGGATTGAAAACTAGTTGAAAATCTTATTTCAAGGTTCAGAAATTTCTCCTGATAATACTTTACCCAAAATTCCGGAAAATTTAAAACAAGTAGAAGAACTTTGGTTTAAATGTGAAATAGGCTAATCTATCATCTTAATTTATATAGACATAAATGTATATCCACATTTGCAATTCTGGCATATTTTCTCAATGAAATATTAATTGATGTCAATAAGGTAACCTTTTTAGGTGTCAAAATATGTTTCTATTTGTCCAGGTATTTAAATTTCTCTATCAGTGTACAAGTGAATTTTTTTCCACTTGGAATTTAATGTAAACTTAAATGATTCTCATTTCCTGCACTTACGTGCAAAGTGAACATTCACCCAGATTTTGCAGTGCAGATTTAAAAACAAAAAAAAAAACAAAAAACAAAAATGTACACAGAAATACATGCTTGTGGGAAAGTGAGTACAAATTATTGCTGGAAATAATGCACAAAAACATATTGCTTAGTGGATGTGGAATGTTTCCGAAAATGCATGATATAGTATGAAACAAGAATAATACTGGTAAATTGGGAGAACTTAGCAAAACTGAGGCTCAAATATTTGCTAAGGTTTTTTTTTTTTCTTAGCACATTGTATATCTATCTCAATTATATTATTCGATGCTTAATTCTAATTTAATATTGTTAGGTTAATTTTACATGATATTATTAAGGCATAGGAAGGTATGCCTTAATATTCTAAAAACATAATTTAGAGAGTGATGAGCAGTTTAAAATTTTAGGTTACTATACATGTAGATGAAATGGGGATAATATTGATATTCACAAGAGTCGTGTGAGAACAAAAGTGTTCAAAACTACCAGTATAACGTGACTTTTATAATGAAAGTTACCAGTAGTATTTACTGCCATCCTGTGAACAGTTGCAAATGGGGATTTTTCTCATCTGATAGCTACGTTTTAACATAATAACAGGAATGATGATCATTTATCTTTGACAGAATAAAAATCGCTAAGGTCTCCAGGTTAGATACTCTGGTGTCTGCTGTAGGTATTCAGTGACAACGTTATCACGTGTAACACAGCTGTGTATTGAGAAATGGATTTTGACTAGTTTTTTTAACAGGAAAACAACTGCTAATGTATATATTAACACCATCACATGATTGTGAGTTTCAAGAAAGAAATTCCTGATAAAGTGGCTTGGTTTGTTTAGTTTTGTAAAGGGTCCTTGGAATTATCTTGCAACTGGTACTGCCTATATTACAGTATTTGCTGCTTCTCAGAAAATGTTCAAGTTTATTGAGGAATTAGGTAAACCAGCTCAGAATGGTCACATTTAAAGAGATGTTATGCATTTAGAAATCTAGAATTTCAAGAAACCATGTTTCTAGCCCAGCTTTCTCCCTGATGTGCTAATTCTCTACATACAGAAAGACACTGAAATGAACTTGCGATAGATTCAACCAGTTACAAATAGACAAAAGTAAGTAAGGAGGCAAAATGCACTCTATGGAATTCTCAGAAAAACAGTATAATTCTGAATTTAAAACAAAGTAGAGAAACAGATATCTGATTCTAGTTTTTAAAAAAATTCCAGTTTCTATTTTAGATTTAATTTTAAGTAATGGGAACTTTGTGATTGTTATCATTTTTTTACCAGTGCTGTATGTGGCACTGATGAATATGTTCATATCTGTGATGTTACCACATAAAAGTCCTATGTTTGTTAGTTTCTTTATCAGTGTTTTATACTGTCCCAGTCAAACAACACTGAGCAATATGAATAAAAACATACAATGAAAAAAATCATAAAAACAGTTTTGTTTTTTTAAATTTGATTTATATGCCACCCTTCTCCGGAGACTCAAGGCGGCTTACAATGCGTTAAGCAATAGCCTTCATTCTTTTGTATATTTTATACAAAGTCAGCTTATTGCCCCCACAAACTGGGTCCTCATTTCACCTACCTTAGAAAGGATGGAAGGCTGAGTCAACCTTGAGCCTTGGAGAGATTCGAACCAGCAGAAATTGTAGGCAGCTGTGTTAATGACAGGGTGCACTAAACCACTGTACTATCAAGATTCTTAGAAAGTTTAGTTTCTTTAAACCTTGAAACATAGCTAAAAGATTATTCCCTAGCCACCATCATTTAAGTAGACAAACCCTTGCTTAAAAACAGGGTTTTAAAAGCTTTCCAAAAGTGAAAGGGCCAGGCTTATTTCTGAGGATGATATTTCCCCACAATGTCAGCATAGCCACAGAAAAAATCATCATACTAGCCCATATTCTGTTTTTCACCTGCTTTGATGGCATTTCCAACCATTAACCATGTTCTTACAAAAGAGGTGCAGAATCAATTTTGGATGAAACAGTCCTTGATGTAACTCAGGTCTGTACTGCATAGGGCAGTGGGGTGGCGAACCTTTTGCTTACCGAATGCTGAACAGGAATGTACATTGCGCGCAGCTTGCGCTCATGTCCCATCTGCAGTAATCCACGG
The DNA here is from genome assembly GCA_022577455.1 of Arizona elegans. NCBI lineage: Eukaryota > Metazoa > Chordata > Lepidosauria > Squamata > Colubridae > Arizona > Arizona elegans. The sequence continues at coordinate 20,463,102 of JAKOOJ010000005.1, forward strand.
CTCCTCCCCTTGTGCTATGCGCGCAACTGTACCATCTGTGCATGCGCACTGATTTTGTGCCCCCACCATGCACTGCGTGCACAACTGCATCATCTGCATATGCATGCAGCCTTTTTCCCATGCGCTGTGTGCACAATTTCACTATATGTGCATGCGCACAGATTTCATGCATGCAATGCACAAACGCAAACACTGTCTGTGCATGTGTGCACTGTGGACCAGTCATCTCGCACGCATGCACAAATGCACGCATGTGCAGGAGACTTCCAAAAACCATCTGGGCACGCTGGTCTGAATTGCACGCATGCGCACTAGAGGCCTAAATACCAGCTGTGCACATGCACAGTTTCACGTGAGCTTAGCCACTTCCGGCACGCGTGCCATAGGTTCGCCAACACGGGCAAAGGGTTTTATAGTATAGTAATAACCAGCACTGGGTTCTGAATAGTTTTCAAAGCAGGGCAACTACAGCAGATTGCAGTAGTTATGATGTATGTTCATAAGGGCCTTTCTTACTATCCTCAAGGTTTCCTGATCCAGATAGACCCATAACTGACCAAGCAGCAGAAGTGGACAAAATCTCTCCTGACCAAACTTCCACTTGTTGTTCTGGTTTGACTCTAAAGAATTCTGCTGAAATGCATCTTTAGCATTTTTATTTTGATGGGAGGCTATTTCTGCACTTGTGAAAATGTTAAGGCCTAGATTTCTTTTCCAATGTTTCGTTCTTCCTAAGGACAAATGGGATTCAGTGCTCTGATGCATCCTTTAGTTAAAAGGTCTTGTTGACTCAAATCAGAAAGCTTAAAGCTGAATTAAGCAAAGTGTCCTACATTTGCTCTTTGGGTTTTGTGTTGAGAGACATGGCAGGGTGTTAAATTGCTGGAAACCAGAATGAATGTTGAAGTGCCAACATGGGCAGAATGCCCCATTGGACCTGATCAAATGCAACACATCAGAATCCTTCCAAAGTGGTTTCTTTTAATTGATTTGGCAGATCGAAAATAGTAGGTCTTCTACAGAATGGACAGTGGAGATATTAGCACTCAGCTTTTACTTTACCGTGAAGGAAAATAATACTGTTCTTTAGTATTGAAATTTGAAATTGCTTTGAAAACATGCATTTTGGGAACAAGTGGGGAAACAGTTAACAACAGCAGCAAATAAAAGGGATCAGATTTAGCTGCCAGGCACATTTCATGAGGAGATTTAATGAGTACAACTTTTGACTTGGCTTTTTTACTTAATGATGACTGATCTAATCTGAAGGACTGCCAGTGATCTTTGTCCTAAGAGAAAGGACTTGAGCAAGTTGTGGAACAGAGATATTTTCATCTTTGGAACACCCAAAAAAATGTTCCTTTGAATTCCTGTGCAAAGACGTAATGACAGCTTCCTTTGTGAATCCATATTAACTGTTGGTTTTTTGGATTGTCTGGACAGGAAACCATTTTGGCCTCACAGAAGATAGAAATAAGCTCTTGATTTGACCAAGTGGAGATCCCTTATGATTCAGCACTGCAGTTCCTTAATTCTAGCAAAGAACCAAGTCTGGTGTGGCTTGAATAAATGAAATGAAATTGAAGAGCCCACAGAGTAGGACTTACAGTAATAAATAAGCATGTGATCGTGTTTCATAACTGCTAATTACAGTGCAGTGTTTAATATTGTAAAAACATAGCATTGTTTCCATGGCAGGTGTTGATTTTGGTGAATCAGCAATGGGCTATGAAAATTCATCAGTCTATTTCTTAATTTTCAGGGTTACATCCTGGGGCTGTTTAAAAATGAATCAATGCAAATCAATAGAGGAACTGCGTAGAATCCACAGCATTTAAAATAAAAACCAAATACAACTATTAGCAGTGCTCTTCTTAAAACTATATTATTAGGTCCACAAAGAATCCTTTATTCTACAATCATTTTTGGATAAAGTTAGGATTAAAACTCTAATAAGAAATAAAATAAATATTCCAAGATGTGCAGTTTTCTCACTAGAGACTTGTACAAGTATAAACAAAAAAGCTGAATGAAATGAAGAATTCCAGTTCTCCATTTGTGTGTGTGTGTTGTCCAAGGAAAGAAAATACTTACTGGATTGTTATACTTTGGTTATCTTCAGTTTTATGGTTTGCAGATTCTGCAGGCTTGCTCTTTAATGTCAAAGATATACCGGTAGCTAAAACCAAGAATTCTGCTTTCTATAATTTAATGTGGGATAATGATTGTAAACTGATTCTGGAAAATAAGGAGTACATTCCCTCATTTTCCCCCCTTACTTATTTTTTAGTCCTTAACATCTCTGGTAAAAGCAATGTTAGGAGATGCAGAAATACTGCCAGAATGGAAAAAGATTAGTAGGTCCTGTGAAAAATTATGTGACTACATTGGGAGTTACTTCTGAGTTAAGATGCATTGAGATGATACCAACAGGATGAGTGCCTGCGTTATCAATTAAGATACGGTTGAATGAAGTGCTTTGCTGTGATTTATATGGAAGCAGAGCATGGACTTGTGTTGCCTACATAGTATGTGATCATTTTTTAAATGTAGTATTTTTAAATATATAGATCATGATGTTTGGAACTAGATATGGTTTTTCAAGCTTAAAAGACAAGACACTTTTCTCTGGCTTAGGATGGATGCGATTTAAATTATTATTAGCATGAGGAAAAAGAAGATACATATAGTAACTTTTCTCTGTCATTTTTCTATAGTGAAACAAGCTAAGAGAAATCAGTAACAGTATGGAATTCCACTTTGGAAGGCAGCTACTTGCAATGTTGTGCTACGTGCTGTAGCAATGTGGAAAGACTATTTTTATTAATACTGGTAGTTAAAGAATATACAGGCCAACTTTTGGCCTAATAGTTATGATTGCTGTTGTTAGCACTGGTGAATCAATAATCTAGTTGCTTCATTTGCTACCAGTTGGGACTTCCCAGTCATTACTGCTAATCAACTAAGGAATCATTCTAGATATATAGTGTCATTCTACCATTTAGACATCTTCACTCACAACTAAGTAATTTGCTCCTGTTATATAGTAAACTTATTCTTCTGATCATGTATGTATGTATGTAGGCAGGCATGTATGGTATGATGTATATGGGTGTATTCCAAACACATTCTTGTAAATAACAAAGAGGTGAACAATCAATTTGATTTACTCCCACATAGATCTAGTTCTAGAACTCATTGGTTCCATAGAGAAAGCAGTGGTACACATTAAACATTTTATAGAAGTCATAATCATAAGCTTATTTGTCAAGCATATATAAATAAGATAACAGGTAATCTGAATATATGAAAAGGGTAAGTAAAAAGGAATATTAGGACAGGGACAGTAGACACGCTGGTGCACTTTCGCATGTCCCTTACAGACCTGTTAGGAATGGGGTGAGGTCAACAGCAGACAGTTTAAGGTTAAAGTTTTGGGGGTTTGGGGAAGAAACTACAGAGGTAGTGCATTCCAGGCATTGACCACTCTGTTACTGAAGTCATATTTTCTGCAATCGAGTTTGGAATGGTTTACCTTGAGTTTGTATCTATTATTTGCTCGTGTATTGTTGTGATTGAAGCTGAAGTAGTCATTGACAGGAAGGACATTGTGGCAGATAATTTTATGTACGATGCTTAGGTCAGACTGAAGTCGGCGTAGTTCTAAGTGGTCTAAGCCCAAAATTTGTAGTCTGGTGGCATAAGATATTTTATTGCGGTTAGAGGAATGGAGGACTCTTCTGGACTCTCTCGGTTGTATTTATGTCCAATATGCAGTGCGAGTTCCAAACAGATGAGCTGTATTCAAAAAATTTCACTTCCATACATTGTGCTTTAGCACTCTGCCCACTGTGGCTCTTGCCCCCTCCAAAAATACCCAGTAAGTCCCCAATCACCAAAAGCTTGCTCACCTTTGCTGCACCAGTTACTCAATCTTCATCTAAGAGGAACGGAATGCTAGCCAGAGTGAAACACCCCTCCCCACCTCTTCTGATCTTTGCATTCTCACCCACATGCTGAACAGCTTGCTATTTCCTGAACTCCAGGCAAATTGTGGGTCCCAAGATGCATTGGAAGTGGCATGAATTGTGAATCAACTCTGAAGGCCCCTTGTCAATGTTCTCCTTGGCTTAACTGCTATCAGTCTCCTACTTCCAAGAGCCTAAACTTCATGTACTCCCAAAAGAAAGATAAATAAGAACAAGTCACTTTGCCCCTCTAGACATAAGCAGAGGAAATGATTTCAAATCAAATTTATCATTGCAGGCAGGAACAGAAACGGATTGGGGTGTTTTTTTCCCCTCCCTGGTAAAAGTGATCCTCCAGTTGACAAAATATATCCCTGGCTTTCCTTCCAGTCCACCAATTAAAGTTCCTTTTCAAATATAATTGAGAATAAGCAAAAGTTAATTGTTATTTGATTTCTGCTTCATCAGGCGAAGAGTGGCTGCTTCATTTTCCAGATTCTTAAATTGTCATCACATACTGTAATCTATAAATGGTGCATACATTTATCAATGAAAGCAGGGGGAGGTTATTTAGCTCCTCAGAAATCAGTTGTTAGATATTATGCATTGGACCTACTGAAAATTTAATGGCTGCCAGGAGCATAGGACTCTTGATGAAGATACCTTGAGGGAGGCTCAAAACAGTGGTGAAATCCAAATTTTTTAACACCAGTTCTGTGGGTGGGCTTGGTGGATGTGGCAGGAGAAGGATACTGCAAAATCTCCATTCCCACCCCACTCTGGGACCAGCCAGAGGTGGTATTTACTGGTTCTCTGAACTTCTCAAAATTTCCACTACCGGTTCTCTGAACTTCTCAAAATTTCCACTACCGGTTCTCTTAACTTCTCAAAATTTCCGTTACTGGTTCTCCAGAACCTATCAGAACCTGCTGGATTTCACCCCTGGCTCAACACCTACTTGGGATTGCTAAAATCCTCCTTGCCCAGATCTCCTATTCATTTCCTGCCTCTCATTTCCTGCTCTTCCTCACTCTTTCCAAATTCAGTGTCAGCCCTCCAGCACAAACCATGAGTATTAACACTACCTTTATTGTAAGGTTACAGTAACAGAATCTTGCAAGTCTAAAAGTGTTTCCCCTTGTCCTTACCTTTGCTTTCCAAAAAACTTGATAAGGTCTCTGCTGAGATACTTCCAATCTCTCTTTTCTTTCTGTGGGCTAAGATACCTTTTGCATGATGGCTGTCTAGTTTTCGGCTCTTCTGTAGGAGATGCCAGGCTGAGCCCAAGGAAGCAAGTCATCAGTTTGGAGTCCCTTTGTGTCCACAAGAGATCCAAGTCCAGCCCTCCTTGATTCTGTTGACTCTTATATACTGCCAATTGGCCTTGATCGTTAGTGGTTCAGATTCTTGTATAGAGATAGCATGGAATAAACTTGTATTCATTTGAATTTTGGTTCCTGATTTCTTGTGCCTGACATCTCCTCTTCGCAGTTCTTTCTCCTGTCTCCCAAGGTCATTCCCATTTATCATTTTATCTAACCCCTATTAATTATTTTTCTATATATACATTTCCTGCTCTGCAAGGGCAGTGACACTTTTTCTTTCCTGAATTTTTACAACAATTTGGATGTGTTACAGAGTTAAGTGACAAGCACTTGTGATGTCTCTTTCACCATGCATGCCAGTTAAGCCAAAGTATCTTGTTTGTGCATGAAAAGGGTAGACACCCTGAAGAAGATAAGGAAAATAACATTGTACTCCTATTTATTTTCAATGAGTGTACTTACTGCCCTTTTACCTTCAACTTTCCCGGATGGCAACCAAGCTTTTCCAAATGGACAAGCATTTCAAATGCTTCTGTACTTTTAATATATGACAGAATTCTTGTGCTATGTCAGAGGAAATCCTTTTTGAAAGAAGCCAATGGATATATTGTAAAAAGTGATATATAAATCAGTTTAGGATGAGTGTTCTTTACATTTTGTAGAAGTATAAGTTGGCATGCTTGCATGAATTGTACCATGAATACATTTCAAAAACCTATGCGTAATCCAAGCAATGAACATTTCAAAAAACATAAATTAGTATCTTTAAAATACAATAAATACAAGGTATTAAACAGCCACATATTAGAAACAAAATATGGCTTTGTTGGCATTCTCATTACTGTTCTGAATTTTTAAGGTCTTCTAAATCAGAACATTTCAGATTAGATTAAAGTTGCGCAGCCAGTGCTTTGAGGAAACCGTTTTCTTCAATGTTCTGACTACTTCTGGGGTAGTGTTTCAACTTCAGTATTCTGAAGTTGTAAACATCACTGAACTACCTCTGAAGTTAGCCTAATAATTGGCATTAACAGGAAAACCTGATGGCATAAAGGAAAAATAACTTCAATGGCTGTCTCACATTTTTAAGGTATTAAATTTACCTTAAATTAGTTGAAATTCATGATCCAAATAGGAATCCGCTACTGTTTTAGGTGGGCTATCCTCTTAGACAAGTCAATAATCAATTGTAATCTTTTTTCACTTCAACTTACTGGTCATTGTTCTGTCCTTGCTTTCAACAGAGAACAATTGGTATCTGTAGCCCACTAGTCTATATTCCCCTAGTCTTCTATTTTGCAAGCTGAACAGCAACTTTTCACATTCTTCAGTGGCTTCATCTTTAGATCTGTGAGCATTTGATACCTGATACCTATTTGCTGTACTTGGTCTAGTTTTTCTGGGTCTCTGTTAAAGAGTACAAGGCACAATACTTCAAGCATAGTCTAACAATGGCAGAATGTCTGTGGAGATTTTCAGTCATCCAGGTCATGGTTGTCCCAAAAGGTTGTTTTTTAAAAGGCAATTGGACTTTGTTTTTCCTTGAAGATGTTTCACTTCTCATCCAAGAGGCTTCTTCGCTTCAAGTATCTTTGGGATAACACTGGCAGGTACAAAAGGAGAATTATTTCCCATTATCTTCATGCAGTCATTTTGGAAATATGGCCCATTTTTTTTTCATACATCCATATATTTCCCTGTTTGAGGGACTACTGAGTTGCAAGGCAAAATTGAGGGGAATGAGGCCTGGAAGAGAGAGAGAAAAGTGAAAAGATCCCTCAACTAAAACCAGTTTTCCTTCTTATTTTCAAAATGTTGCAGTGATTAGCTTTTCCTCTCTTGAATAATTTTCTTAGTATTTCATTAACCAAACAATATTATAGATAGGCTTCAATTCCAATCATAAGTTGTTCTCATTTGATCAGCCTCCTTTAAAATTAATATAACTCTCTCTTTTATGATTTAATATATACGGAATGGATGTTACAGGGCCAGGTAGAGGTATATAAATTAAGCTAATTAACAATGCAATCCAATGTGTGTGAGAGAGCATAAAAGATTCTTTGTGAAAACCAAAACAGAATAAAAGTGTCACGATGAATAGTAAATTTATTGTGCAAATGGGTCATACCGTATAATGTGGGCTACAATTTATACAATATGTATCCATTTTAAACATTGATCTTTAAGTAAGCCATACCATAAATCTGACTATTCCTTCAGGTTACTGTTTATATAGGCCCCAATAGGGATTCAAAGAGACAGTTGCTTTATAAATTTTCTGCTAAATTAGATGGCTGTATGTAAATAACTTTTTTTATAAGTCAACATTGTTGTGAATTTAATGATTTTGGCCCAATTGGTAAAGACAGTGGATTAAGGCCCAAGATTCTCTTACCTCACCCTCTAACTTGTGACCCGGACAACCAGCCACCCCTATGTACAAGGCAATTTATTTGTGTCAGAATAGAGGAATGACTCGTCCAAGAGGAATGCCAGCTGTCTCTACATATGACTTTCAGGAGTCTGGAATGGCTATTTTCTCTAACAGATAATTCTGAGCCAATCTCAGAGCAAGGCATTAGGTAAATAGGAATTTTAGAAGTTTGCACATCAACTGGACTTCCTGGGCATCCATGAATAATGTATGAAGTGTAGTTTATACTCTAGAGAGCCAAGAAAAATAATTGTATGGCTCTCCAGAGTCTGTACTGGGACCATATGATCTGTTTTAAGGGTGGGGTCCATCTCCAAACAAGGGAATATTCAGAAAAAGAAGTTGGCCAATGTAGTGGGCACAAGGACATTGAGTGAGGACAGGCAGCGTGATATATTTCACAGGCTGATGTGACAGTTTTCCTACACCAAACAGCTAATTCTCTTGGATTTCCTCAAATTAAATATGACATAGTGCCAAAGCCTTATGATCACACTACAAGGAAATTGGGTGGCCTCTCTAGTGCACACAACACCAAATGGATGGATTGTCATCCAGATTCAGAGGGCTAGGAAACGCAAATCTTCTTCATGTCAGCCTGAGTTTGTCATCATTTCATGGAGCCATCTGGGCTTTATCATTGTCTTCTCCCGAGATGCTTTTTTTTTTTAACTTCCTAGTCTAGTATACAAAACTGAGATTTCTTGTGTTCTTACGTTCAGTACCAACTAGGACTGCCTTTTCTTAGTTTTAGAAGATCATTCAAGTTTGTCATGATTAAATCATGCATGGTCTTTTCCTAAAGGAACTGACTTTTAAAATGGACTCATTTCTGGTGGAAGATGCAGTGTGTTACCCTGTTACATTTATAAATAGTTCATTTGAAATGTAAGGGCCCATATCTTTCCTATGACATTTCTGCGTTACTGGAATGATGATTAATTTCCCATAGGAAAAAAAATATTCTTACTGTCTTGATATACACTTTCCCAGTCACACATTTGTTTCAGTAATGTCTTAAGAATAATAACAAAACTATTTCCTCTTCTTGACCCCTGGAGAGAGAGAGAAAGAGAAAGAAGGGAGGGAGGGAGGGAGGGAGGGAGGGAAGGAAGGAAGGAAGGAAGGAAGGAAGGAAGGAAGGAAGGAAGGAAGGAAGGAAGGAAAGCTTTAGACAATACAATTTGTATTTAGAAGCCCTGATTTCTTCCAGAATTCAAAATAAAAAACTGACCTCAGAATTCTTACATTCTAAATCCATGACTTTAATACAAGATACCACGTAAGGGAAATTGCTTCTGGTATACATCCTGAAGGTAATTGAGTTCTACATAGCAGAGACACTAGTTGTTGTTCTAAAAAAGATAAAAAATATAAATGTTTCTCAAATGCAAATGAAAGAGTAAAGATGGAAGAATCTTCTGTGCATTAATACTAAATATAAGACCAAGAGATGCCAAAATGTTTCCTCTTCTCCAAGTCAAGTTTCTTCTACTGAATTCATTTCCTCAAAGGGAGCAGCCTGCAAGGATATTATAAGGGAATCACAACTGCTCTTAAATGTCCTTCACTTCACTTTAACAGCTTTCTATGTTTAAAAGACATTCAGATGTTTGGTCTCATTTACCTATTTCTGTTATCCAAAAAATGAACATAAGGTAGGATTTTCCAGTGGGGTTTTTCTCTGGCACAATTTAAGAGCAAACAAAAACAGACCCACGTTGGGATCTTTACAGATAACTGGGCAACAGAAGTAATTAACAGGTCATTATCAGGAAGAAAAGTTTAACTACTGAAGCTTGGATCCCACTTCCTAGTTTTCTGCAATAAAAGTTTGGAAACTCCCCAGGCCATTGAATAAACCTTCACTCAGTAAATAAACAAGCTTGTGTTGACTGGATAAACAAACATTAAGGGAAGTGAAAAAAAGACTGAAGGAAAGAGAGAGAAAGTGAGAGATCATGGCTTTATTCCTAAAAACAAGGGGAGGTAATTAAGTACTAATTTTTAAAAACCCAAAGTAATCAGGCAATTGAATAAACTCCAGGTCCTTTGTGAAAAATTATTTTAGAATGAAAAGATTGCCAGCTTTTTCTTCACAAGATACTTTGGTTTTTCTACCAATGGTCAGTATATATTTAATTTTTGAGTTTTTGTTGTTCTCTGCTAAATCCCTATCTAGGTTGTAACAAGACAATATAAATCAGATGGTCGTTTTTTAAAAAAAGGTGTCTGTATGTGCACACAAATATATATCTGCTTGAATTACACAAAACATTACAGACTCACTTTAGAATAGAATAACAGAGTTAGAAAGGACCTTGGAGGTCTTCTAGTCCAACCCCCTGCTTAGGCAGGAAACCCTACACCACTTCAGACAAATGGTTATCCAACATCATCTTAAAAATTTCCAGTGTTGGAGCATTTACAACTTCTGCAGGCAAGTTGTTCCACTGATTAATTGTTCTGACTGTCAGGAAATTTCTCCTTAGTTCTATGTGGCTTCTCTCCTTGATTAGTTTCCATCCATTGCTTCTTGTTCTACCCTCAGGTGCTTTGGAGAATAGCTTGACTCCCTCTTCTTTGTGGCAGCCCCTGAGATATTGGAACACTGCTATCATGTCTCCCCTAGTCCTTCTTTCCATTAAACTAGACATACCCAGTTCCTGCAACTGTTCTTCATATGTTTTAGCCTCCAGTCCCCTAATCATCTTTGTTGCTCTTCTCTGCACTCTTTCTAGAATCTCAACATCTTTTTTATATCTGGGGCAACCAAAACTGAATGCAGTATTCAAAGTGTGGCCTTACCAAGGCATTATAAAGTGGTATTAACACTTCACATGATTGTGATTCTAGCCCTCTAATTTTCTGTTTGCTTGAAGTGAGGTTTACCTCTCCAAATTGTGGTCACAAAGTTGCCAAGTGTTGTGGAAAAGTTGTTTCTGGTCAACAACGGATAGTTTAGTGTCCATATTTTCTGTCCATTATCTTTACATCCAATAAAGTCTCTTGGCTCCATACAAGCTTCATAGTTTCCCTGCCCCCTGAAAATAAAAAGATGAAATAAGCAACGCCACTCCTCTTGGGAACCATTTTATAACAGTGTCCACAACTTTATCCACAAATCCAAATATGCCCGGTATCCCCCATAGATTACAGAGCAGGGCTAGTCTTCCATATACTCTAGCATCTTAAAAAATGGTGAATAGTAATTTTGGCACACAAATTCAAAAGCCACCATAGCATGAGTCTTAATAAAGTTTCATTTATATGAAAAGAAAAGTTATCTGCATTAATAGACTTGGCTTCTAGTTCTGACTTGCTTTCATGATCATTTTGTTAGATTATTAAATTAAAATCCATAAACTGCCTGACTCCCAGTACTCAAAGTGGTTAATCATCATCGGCTCCTTGCATGGTTAAACATATTGTCAGCCTTGTGATGAAAATATAATCTCTGCATATGTTATGCTTTAAGAGAGAGCACTGGTGAGAACCTGATGCTCCCAGTCTAACTGGGCAGGCAGAAAAGATCAAGAGCAGGCAGTTTCATAACTATTCAGATCCTCAGCCCTGAAGATCTGCAGAGATGATGACGAGCACCTTGAATTGCACCCAGGATAACTATATATCCTATATCACTCATGAGCTTCTGTGCAATAAAAGCAGTGCCATAAGGACATATAATTACAAACAAAAAAAAGTTATCAGGGCATATTTATATTGTGGTTAGGTTTAAGTAGGTGAAGGGCCATAGCCTCTGAAGGTGAAATTCCATTTATCTTCTACTCACATATGTTGGGGGTTGCAATTTAGTTTTGCTCCTTGAGGGTGTCCACATTCTGCTTTCCCCTATTTGTTTAATCTTTGATGTATTTTTGTAAAGATGTTCTTAATTCTCTCATCCCCACTCTCCCCACAATCTTTGACAAATCTTCATGCTGTGTCTTCCAGGAAGCAATCAAGCAAAAAAAAAAAAAAGGTAACTATTTTAGACATCTATCATATAATTTTAAATTACATACAGTATAGATTTGGAGAGAGATGGAAGAGAAGAATGCTTTGAGAGATTAGTTGCTAAATGTTGGTTTTTAAGAAGTGGGTTATTAACTGAAATAATATCAAGTGAATTCTTCTTTTTTTCCCCCTAACCTTTGCAAAGTCTATCCTAGTCAATTATTACACCAAAGCAGGGAATCAGGAAATAGCTTTGAATCGGTCAGATCCAAAGTGATGGTAAGGCTTGTGTTAAAAGAAAGCTGCACACAAAGAATATTTCTGCAGTGCAAAAGAACTGTAGGACACCTAGCACACTTCTAAATGAAAGACCTTGCCCTTGGAGAGTTTAACATACTGTATTAGTTAATTTGGTTCTTATAATGTTGATTTAGTTATATAGACAGGATGGGAATTGGGAAGAAATTATTCCAGTATGTATTTTAGTGTGAGTTCATTCTGCTCATATATTCCCCATTTATGCCTGAAACGATCTATATTTATATGATAAAATTAGCACTCTTTTGAATTCTTCAATGCAGTTTGCAACATGATTGTGTATTCAAATGTGTATTCTCAAAGAAATGCCTACAAGAAGCACACAATTGTTTTGTAAAGTCGTTTAAATTGTTTAAAAAAAAGATTCTTAAATGATGCAGAAAAAGAGAGAATGAGTAATAAATATAATAGTGAAATGCATTTTAACAGATTGTATTCTCAGAATACAAAGGTAATACAAAGGTAGATTATATGAAATATTAAAAGAAAATGATTAAACAGGAGAAAGCAGACAATTAAATTATATTTATATGCTAAATAGAACATTTGTTTATGTTGCTTGTCTACTTTAAAAAATAAACAAAATAACTCTAACTTCTAGAGCAGAATAAAATTTCATTTTAGTAGATAATCTATAAAAATCCATTTTGTATCAGGCTTTCAATTGATGTTATTAGTGAAATAATAATTGTTTTTAACCTTTTACTTTCTTTTTAAAAATAGTTTGTAAAAGAGATGGATTTTTACAGATTTTCTAAAATGGTGTGGGACACGGGCCAAACAACTCCTGAGGAAATGCATTCTATAGACTGGGAGTAACTGAAGAGAAGGCCTTCTCCCAAGTCAATCAAATAGTCAATCCAATGACCTTTTTTGAAGAATGAAAACAGTCACATCCTTCTGAAGGCTCATGTAGTTGCTTTGAAAGTTCTCCTTGCTTGTCTGCACATGGTGTACATGTGTAGACAGCTCTTCTACTGATTGTACTGTCAAACTACTCTTACTATTAAAACAGAATCCCGAAGTTCAGATGAAATTTACTCTCCTGTAACTTAATCCCATTAAATCAGCAATTCCCACTAGATATGTTTGAAGATCACACTGTCTGGGAATACAAAAGCAGCTTGTCAGAAAAAGCTACCTTGAAGAAATGGACAGATATTTCTGAATAACTGTCTGAAAATATCTAGGATGTGGATACCACTGTGTAATGGTGGGAATATCAATTAAAAGGGTCACTCTGATCATGCTTGTTTGCTATCTAGTCCATGACATATGAAATTTAACTTTTCTATCTTTAACCTCAGTTTCTGAGGAAGAAGAAAATCCCATGTGATAATGGCAAGATTTTGACTCAAGTATTTGCAGTTCTTAATGGCCATTGGCCAAAACAATATTTAATCTTTAAAAAAGTTGGAACATTTCAGTTCCAAAGAACTTCATTGAAGTATGCAGATTGTCTATGGCTGCCAAAACCTGCAGTGTATTTCCGCATTTGTTGTGAGAGTATTCTACACAATAGGTTGTTTTTTCCCCTCACTGGATGATTCGTTGAAGGCAAAATTCACAGAAAACTCACTAAAGACAAAATTACCATTCTTTTCAATGCAATGGAACTAAAAATGGGGGTCTCAGGATGGGGTGTGGGCAGAATAGGAAGAGAAAAAGATCTCCTGCAGTTAACAGAAAGAACAGGGGAAAAAAAACTTTATAAAATGGTTTTTCTTTGGATAATTCCAGAATCCTCTCTAAATCTTGAGGATTTAGCCAGGGAACATATTGGTTCCAGCAGACTATGTAAAGTTAATTAAGGATGATTAATGGAGCATTTTCCTTACAGTGATATCTGTGACAGAACAAAGCTGTCTCAGGCTTGTCAAGCAGAATTTGAGTTGAATGAGTATTTATGTGATCAGATTTGAAGGGCTGCCTCTTGATGGAGCAAGGATTCATCAATCAATCGCACCGGCTTGCAGTGGTGGGAAATTGGTCTATCAGCATAGCTCTACTTCCATCTCCCTTTTTTTCATTCTATCATCCCTCCGGCTACAATACATCTTTAACTTGTACCTCTGACCACCTTAAGAGCTATCAGAGGGGAGCAGAAGCAAGGGACTAAAACATCTATTATGGGGCTGATTTCTCAGCTGTAGTCATACAATTGATTTCTTTTAAGCAGAGATCCAGCCATTGTAAAATGATACATGTCTGTTCAGTGAAGAAATTGGCCGTAATACAAGTTTACCTCTTGAACCTCTCTCTCTCTCTCCCTCCCTCCCTCCTTCTCTCTCTCTTTGTGTGCTTTTGTTTGCTGATTGCTAGTTCTTCTAATGAAGAACAAACTTCTTTGTTAATCATCCTGTCTCTTTCATTCTAAATTTCTTCTTCTTTTCTTTTTTTAAAGCAGGAGAAAATTTGTTAAATTAAAATGCCTAAGTGGATAGCATAGGCTTGCTAGGCTTGGGGTAATTCATAGAGCCATTTTTGAGAAAATAATGTTGTTAAAAGTGATTTTGTTTCTAGATTCTGCATGTTAAATCTTGGGCATACACCAGTAATAAATAATAGGCTGCATTTAATTGTAATTCTCTCAATGCAAAGTTTTGTGATTCACCACACGAACTTGGGGAGCAAGTTCTTTCAGTGTCATCCCACATTAGCTCCAGAGGGCTGAACAACTCTGAAATAGCATGAGAGACCATATAGGAGTGAGAGAAGAAAGGATTGCAGGAAACTCTCCATGTATAAAGGGAAGAAGGAGTGCTCTTAAGGCAGAATAACAGAACAGAGTTGGAAAGAGTTTTGGAGGTCTTCTAGTCCAGGGATCCCCAACCCCCAGTCCATGAACTGGCACTGGTCCGTGGCATGCCAGCAACCGGGCTGTGCTAACAACTAAAGCCCCATCTGAGGAATGCAGGCAGAATGGAAAAACATGCATCCTCCAGTGTGCAGAAAAACCTTTCTCCATGGAACTGGTCCCTAGTGCCCAAAACATTGGAGGCCACTCTTCTAGTCTAATCCCCTGCTCAAGCAGAAAACCCTATACCATTTCAGACAAATGGTTGTCCAACCTCTTCTTAATAACTTCTAGTGATGGAGCACCTACAAACTTCTGGAATAAAGTCATTCCACTGATTAATTGTTCTAACGGTCAGAATTTTTCCTTAGTTCTAGGTTGGTTCTCTCCTTGATTAGTTTCCATCCATTGCTTCTTCTTTGCCTTCAGGTGCTTTGGAGAATAGGTTGTGACCACCTCTTCTTTGTGGCAGCCCCTTACGCACAGGAGGAAGAGCTGCTACCGAGACAATGGTCCTATAAAAGAGGTTCAAGTCTGTGACAGGAATGTATCCTGAGTAAACGTCTCAAACAAGACCCTCCCTAATCCTCCCTGAGGCAAAGGGAGGGAGGAGGGAGGCACATTCAAATCACCAGATTCTGTTATTAAAGCTGTACAATAAATATAATACTGACCTATAAGATATTGGATTCCTAGACTGATCAGTCTTGAAGAGCTGATATGATGTCATTACTCCATCACAGTGAACCTTAATGCCTGCCATTCCCCCACCCCCACCCCAAATATCCATTAAAAATGTATACAGTTTAAAAGTTTATCCTTTATGATGGAAGAAGTTTGCTCTTACACTGCAGATTCAAGGAGAGCTTTTCTTAGTTTGGAGCAAGAAGCTTGAGGGAAAAAATGCTTGGCTTGGATCCTTTCTGCACAAGAAGTAGTCTAAGGCTACTTCTGGCAGAGAGGCCAAGCTACAATCCGTTGTTTAGAACCGAATATGCAAATTGTGTGACTGATGATCTGAATTCTGGAGAATCTCTCACTGAGCTGTCCTCCATCTGATGATTACTGAGCCATTTGTTTTTTCTATTGCAAAGCATGAAAGCCTCTTTCTGAGTGTGTGTGTGTGCTGCGAGCAAACTCAGAATGTCTAAATATTTAACCAATGTTATTTCAAAGAATTTCATTATTTATCTTCTTGATGGTTTATGCTATATCACATTCTCTTTCTCCTTCCACAGTTGTGGTTTATCATGAAGCAGCACATCTGTGCCTATAGCCAAATCGGACCTGTTGCAAAAGATGCGTTCAGAAACCATAAACATGACAAAGGATAGATTACATTGAGCCTTTCTCCATGTTTAACCATTTTAATATGTTTCCTACGCAGAAGAGTCTCTAGATTTACTTAATATATGTTAGCACTTAGACACATGGTTAGGAACATGACTTGGGGTCTTAACCTATTCATAAATAAATGAGGAGCTTCCTGTCTAAGTACAAGAAGAGGGAGAATTTATGTCAAACAATCAGAAATTTAATACATGGTGCTCTATTAGGATGTCCACTTTGTGTACATACTCTTAAAGGCATGATTACGAATAACTTCACTTCTTATAAACAATGTGACTGAAGAAATTACTCACCGAGACAACAAAAGGGAAAGAAAGGTAGGACATTTTGAGCTGCAGCCAATAAAGGAATTACTTTCCCTGAAAAGGTTAAAAATCACTGCATTTATTTGGGGTGCCATAATATTTGTCTTTGAAGGTTTAGTTTTCTTTGGAAAACCTAAGGGAAGATCTTGTGTGGAGTAAGATTTTAGTGACCCGGGCCCAGAGTTATATCATAGATCCAACACTTTACATGACAGCTTCGGTTTTAATATCAGACAGAATCTTTGCACCGAGTGGTTATTTATATCTCTGGGAAACAGTCTTTCCATCCTGTGATGGAGCAAGGAACATAATTCTTCAACTGGTTCCCCCATTTATTTTCCACTGGTATGAATAGAAAAAGGAGGTATTTCAGTATCAGTAGGACTAAGTACATTACAGACCAGAATTCTAAAACTTCTTAACAATTCAAAGTCAAATAAAGAACGGTTTTTATGTCATACACTTCCTTGTTCACCTTTAAGATAAAAGTATTCGATCATGCAACATTAAGTTCATAATGGCAGACATGTTTGGGCAGCATTTTATAACCTTTTATTTCCAAATGTGTTGGATTAAAAACTCTTGGGATTTCCCATCAGTTTGGTTACTAGAAATTCCTACAATTGTCCTTTCTACTTATGTGGAATAAGGAAGTTTGGGAAAGGCTGAGTGGCCTTTTATGAATATCTAATATATAGTCAGTAGCTTTTGGCTGTTTGTTAAAAATATATTGAGTAGCCTACAAATAATGAAGCTAAGAAATTAAGTTACTCAGTTATTTACTGTGAAATGATACACTGATGCAGCAGGTAATAGTATAAATTAGACAAAGTTATATTCTCTATATAGGCATATTGTTGGGACTTACAGTAATGACCATTGAAAGTTATGATGGACCTACCTCAAGGCTATTTACAACCCCAGAGTCAAAGTTCCAATGGTTCCAATCCCTGCAATCATGTGATCAAACTTGGCTGTTTGCCAAGCAGGCCATACTTACAGGCCATTTGCAGCATCTCACAGTCATTTGACCACATTTTACAATGGTTTGCTGAAAACCAGCAGTTATTTCATGTTTCTGGCAAAAGTATGGCCATAGCAAATCATGGGTTTGCTTATGTCAGCGGCTACCTTAGGTTTATGGTTGTGCTTCACTACTCTGCAGTGTCAGACTGCCATGAACTGTGGGGTGGAGGAATGAAGTGGAAAATGCTTTGGGAAATGAAAATAAATGCTGTATCTCCTTGCGATGGTCCATTACAGTTGTAAATCAAGGTCTACCTGTACACTGTTGTTGATAAAGTAACTTTTAAAACAAAAAACAAAAAATAAAAACACAAATGGGGGATATCTTGTTATGAAATATTTGGTCTTCACATGTTGCTGAGGAATTCTGGGAGTTGAAATCCATACATTTTAAAGCTTCCAAGATTGACAAAGAGAGATTTAAATCTTAATAATAGTAAGAGTCATGAGAATTTTTAACTGAAAAGATTTGACCTAATATGGCTCCCGCTATGGATTTTCCACATGAGAATCATTTCCAGGTGGGAAATTGCTTACATTCTGTCTGTAGATTGCTGTATGTGACAAAATTGTCTTAGTTGCATATACAATACATGCATATCATTCTCAAATAATTTTTTATTTTATTTTTATTTTATTTTTAATTTGATTTATATGCCGCCCTTCTCTGGAGATTCAGGGCGGCTTACAATGCGTTAAGCAATAGCCTTCATACTTTTGTATATTTATACAAAGTCAGCTTATTGCCCCCACAAACTGGGTCCTCAATTTACCTACCTTAGAAAGGATGGAAGGCTGAGTCAACCTTGAGCCTGGTGAGATTCGAACTTAGAGTAATTGCAGACAGCTGGTGTTAATCACAATGCTATCAGTTTGCTGAGCCACCAGGCCCGTAATGATAATGATCATAACCTCCTTTTGGGTGTCTTGGATATATTATAAACAGCATTCTTGTATCCTCTCCTGGAAAAGTAAAACGGTGGTGAATATATAACAATATTGCAGAGACAAAAAGGCAGAAATGTGCAGATTTTAACTAAGATATTGACATTTTAATCAGGAACTCTGGTGGATTAAGAAAGCTTTGGGCCACTAGTGGTCAGAAGGGAAAGATAATGCAACATTAGAAGCAAAGGAGAAAACAGCTTTGTGTGAAGAGCTGCCTAATGCAGTCAGCATTATGAGAACTCTTGCTCTGCAATAACCTTAATGTCACTTCAGTAAAATTAGATTATATGGCGAGTATTTCATTTGAGGCAAAATGGGAAAGGGTTGTACATGAATGATTCAAGAACTTGTGAGTTTGGATTTAGATGAGTTTCTGAGCCATTTTTCCATGTGGCCAGCTGCTGAATTTAACATACACTTGTGTGTCATTATAATGTCCACAGTTTCTGAGAAATGTGACTTTAACCAACCTGAGACATTTAGTGATCTATACACCATTAAAAAAGCCAATTGATTTAATTTGAACTGGGGCTTTGTCCAATATATAGTTTTTATATATACATAAATCCTAGCATCTAACCAATGCTAGATAATTAAAATATTATGAAAATAATAAAGTAGCATCAATATTCTAGCAATGAACTTACAGTATTAAAATACTATAATTAACATCTTCTTTAAAAATTGGCTTTGTTGTTATGTATTATCCATTGCCCAAACATCATAGGTGTACTTTTGTGGCA
Organism: Arizona elegans; assembly: GCA_022577455.1. NCBI lineage: Eukaryota > Metazoa > Chordata > Lepidosauria > Squamata > Colubridae > Arizona > Arizona elegans. The sequence continues at coordinate 20,482,276 of JAKOOJ010000005.1, forward strand.
AGGATTTTTATTTTTTTATTTTCCTGAGCTCATGAACAACATGTCTGGAATATGCAGCTGGCACGTCTAAGCATATGAATCACATCCTCTGTGCCAAATGCTTAAGTTATGTTTTCCTTTAAGTATATCATATAATACAAAAGATACCTGTGATATTTGGATAATGGATAATGCCGTGAGTGCCTCTGTAAATGTCTAGTGGCCTAATTTTTATGCCCAAAAATTAAGAGAAAAGTTTCCTACACCATGTTAGAAACATAAAAGGAATATTCCGTAGAAGTTTATGGAAGTTTATGGATTTATAAAATCTGTCAAAAATGGATTACATTATTAAATGTAATCAGCAACAACATTTGTTTTGTAATTCTAAAACCCACAGCAAGATATTTGTTTGTAAGAAATGCATGGGGAAAATAATGTATCTTTCTGAAAGTTGGGTACACAAGGTATAGGTTGGGGGTTATATTGGGAAAAATTAACATTTAAAAACCCTTAGTCAGGAAATTTACATGTCAAAGAATGCTAGAGAAATTTATATTTCTACAAAATGTTTTTAAAAGAAAATTACACAATATATATTAAGAGGAATTGCATTTCATACAGTAGGGAAAGTTGTAAATAAGAATGGATGGATTGTTAATGGAACTTTGTTAAAAAAAACAACAGTTTGAAATTCTACTCTAATAATGAAAAGGATAAATATATATTTTATACTAATTTATATATGAACTTCACATATTCCTATTTATTTATTAAAATTCTATGCACCCATCTCACTAATAGAGTGACTCTGGACAGCTTGCAATATAATACATTTAAAAGTGTTTATGAAATTAGAATAAAAAAATAAAAATAAAAACTGTGAAGATGGGCAGCCTGGGGTGAGAATCTTCTCTACCCCGTCATATCCAATATAGATATTAATTTACAGTTTAGAAATACATAGTTGTAAAAAAAAAACTTGACTTGTATTTTGCAATACAATATTTTGGAGTCTAAAATTAACAATAACATCAACATTCTAGATCTAAAAATTATACAGACAATGATAGTAAAGTTAAAAGATGAAAAGGTAAAAATTATATGTATCCTATCAAACCAATATCTATTTAAAGTATAGAGTGAACTAGAATTAGGTAATTCGAGTATTGAGTCAATACAGCAGGATAGCACTTGGCGCTACCTAAAAAACCAGATAATAAAACTAAGGAGATCATCATAGATTTTAGAAAGAGCTGGCACGGTCATATTCCACTCAGTATCAAGGGTGCAGCTGTAAAGGTGGTCAACAGTATTAAGTATCTGGGGGTGCAGATAACTAATAATCTGAACTGGTTTCTCAACACCTCATCCTAAGTGAAGCATGCAAACCAGTGTCTGCATTTCCTGCATTGGAAATGCAGGAAATGAGGAGAGCACATCTTTCTCTTTCTGTCCTGGCCACTTTTTACAGAGGCATGATTGAGAGTGTTTTCACAAACTGCATCACTGTTTGGTTTGGTGGCTGCAGTGCCTCAGAGAGAAAGTCCATTCAGAGAGTGGTAAGGACAACTGAGAAGAGTATAGGAAGTTTGCTTCCTGTTATTCAGGAAACTTCTTATAAGCGATATTGCTTAGAGCTCAAAGCATTGTTAGAGACCCCGCATACCCTCTTTACGGTCTGATTCTGTCACTCCCCTCTGAGAGGAAGTTCTGAAGTATTTCTACCAGGACTACCAGATTCTGTAACAGCTTTGTTCCCTATGCCATCCATCTGGTAAACTCACAAGATTCATTTTTCTCACCATATACATGTATATATCCGAACTAGACTCTGAGTCATATAATATATGTGAATATATGCATAATTTTGTATTTATTTATTTATTCTGTCATGCTTATGTAGTGTATATTGGAGGTGGACACCCTTTGAGAGCTGTATGCAACAAAATTTCATTTTAACGTATGCCGATTAGTGTACATTCAAAGTGACAATTAAGTTATTCTCAGTCACGGAGGAAACGCCGGTCACTAAAGGGTTACAACCAAGCCAGTAGCTCTAGGACCGAGTCCACCAACAAAAGAAGCCCCGCCTCTTCCTGTATCCAGTTTTTTGACTCGGTCCGGTAGAGGACAGTCGTGTCTATTAGTTCTCTCTCATTAACTCTTTGTGGGGGAGTTATTTGGCCATTGCTGGCTTATTTCTACTTAGTTTGCTCTTTTCTGCTCAAATTGCTGGCGTTTTCTTCAAAAACTTTATTGGAATCAGCTGGGGAGTGCTAGAAACGCTCCAGCTGCCCTGAGCAGCCCTGCAGCAATGCCCACGTGCGTTTTGCAACGCCCCTACTATTTGCAGCTCTTTCAAAGGATTTTGGAGGCTTTTGGAGAGGTTTCCCTGCCTCCTGCTGCTGTTGGAGAATTCTGGCTGCTAATTTCTGGCGCGAAGGCCTTTCCGCGCCCAATTTTGCCGCGCTGTTAAGCCCTTTGGCTAGTGGCCTTTTCCTGCCTCCTGAGTAATCTTCCTGGCTCCTGGATTCTACTCTGCTTCTCTCCTGGCGCAGTGAGTTACCTGAACCAATTATCCCCTGTGGGTGCATTTAAGGGTGATTTCTATCCTTTGCATTTATTCTGAGCTGCAAAAGTAAATTTCTGCTTTGTCATGGCTGATGCTAGGAGCAATAAATCCCAAAGCAAAGGAAAAAGGGGCCATTCTTCTGATCCTAAAGAAAGTTCCTCAGGGGATTCTGTTCCTCCCAAGGCAGCCAGAATTTCTACTAGATCTAATCACTCCAAGAGTACTAATATTGTTGCATCATCAAGAGAAGAGACCAGGAGGCATAAGGCCATGGAAAAGGCCTTTCAAAAAGCTGCTTCAGAGGCCTCTAGAATTTCATCTCCTTCTGTGGGGCCTTCTAAATCTCCTGCCTCCCCACTTCCAATGTGGCTGTTCCTTCTTCCCAAATTGAACAGTCTACTCTGGGTGAGAATGTAGTTGTTGATGCTTCTTCAGTTTTTCCTGCTGCTAGGCCTCTATCTCCAATTGTTTCTATTCAGGCCCCCCAAGGCAAGAATTTCCTGAGGCTCAAGCCCAATCCTGCATTCTGTAAATTTAACTCCTGCCCTAGCTGAACTTATTTCTGTTTCAATTAGGCAGGGTATTGCTGAAGGCCTTCAGCAAAGGGCCTCTTCTGAGGCCTCCAGTTATGTGAGTCAGCAGAGTCGTTCTGTGAGGGTCCAGGCTGTTGCTGATCCTGTGCAATGTGAAGAAAGGGTGGATTCCCCGGAAAATGCAAGTCATGGTTCCCTGTCTGAGGGGGAAATTGCCCCTGATCAAGATCTCTCAGATGATGAAGGTCTAGAACCAGACCAGCCTTCCTTCATTGGTCTTTTCAAGCCTCAATTATTCAGATCCCTTCTATTTAAAGCTCAAAATGTTACTGGCCTGGGAATTTCTTCTACTCCTTCCTCTCAAGGGGCTTCTACATCCTCTTCTCAGCATCCCTCTTCATCATTATTATTTCAGGAACCTTCCATTCGTGCAGAGGTCGTTCCAGCTCCCAAGCTGTTTTCTGATGTCGTTCAAAGACAGTGATCTTCTCCTAGTTCTGGCCCGGTTCCCAATGGTCTAGATAAAAGATTTGATAATATGGCATCTGATTTTGCTAATATTCTTCAAGTTCCTTCTGTAGATGCTCCCGTCGTCGCCCTCTCTTCTGCATCTCCTCTTACTGGTCTGTCAGAGGAATTCCTGCGCCCTGAAGATAAGAAGTTTGAACGCTCCTTGGTCAAGGACCACCAGGCCTCAGCTTGGTCCATTCAGGCCTCCTCGGCAGCTTCCTTTTTTAACAGGGCCTCCATCCTTTGGCTTCGCCAACTACAGGAAAGGCTGCCTCCTTCTGATATGCGATCTCACCAGGATATCAACAAGATCCTAACTGCTGTTGAGTTCTCTGCTGATGCTACTCTGAATGCGGCAAGGTTTTCAGCTAAGGCTATCGGGGCTTCAGTCACTTCTCGTAGGCTCCTGTGGCTTTGTCAGTGGCAGGCAGATGTTCGGAACAAGTGGAGACTGGCATCAGCTCCTTTCTCGGGGAACTATCTCTTCGGCCCAGCCTTGGACCCACTCCTCATCGAGATGAAGGATCATCGCAAGATTCTGCCCGCCTTATCGAGAAGATCTGATCCTCGTCAGCAGGGTTCCTTTCGAAGCCATTCCTTTCGCTCCGACTTCTCTTCCTTCCAGTCCAGGCCTCAGCGGTACTCTCAGCCCAGGGGCGGACAACATCAGGATTTCCAGGTCAGGCAGGGGTCCCGTTTCCCTCCCCGCAGACCCTTCAGGGGAGGTAAGGGGCTTCTCTTTCGCAGGTCCCGTTAGTTCTCCTTTACCTATCTCTGACTCCTTAATTGGAGGTAGGTTAGCATTTTTTGCTGACCAATGGGATTGTTCAGTTTCAGACCCCTGGATTAGATGTACTATTAGGTTTGGGTTGACCCTTGAGTTTTCTTCGGTTCCTCCTGACTTGTTTGTCAGGTGCCCTGTCTCTCATGTCAGGTCCAAGAGGGTTCTGCTAGATGAGGCTATTCAACATCTTTTGGAGATTAGGGCTGTTCAATGTGTTCCCCTAGGGGAAGTTGGCCAGGGATTCTATTCCCATTTGTTTCTAGTTCCCAAGGCTTCAGGAGGCTGGAGGGCCATATTGGATCTTAAATCCTTGAACCGATAAATAGTCTATTGTCGGTTCAAGATGGAATCCCTCCAGACCATTCTCCTTTCTATCCGTCCAAGTGATTTTTTGTCTTCCATCGATTTGACGGAGGCTTATCTGCATGTGCCCATTTTTCCGGACCATCGGAAATACCTCCATTTTTGTTATTGGGGTAGGCATTATCAGTATAGAGCCCTTCCCTTTGGCCTTTCCTTAGCTCCTAGGGTCTTTACAAAGATCATGGCCGCCTTATCGGGACATATGAGATCTTTTCCTGTTAGAGTTTTGTTTTATCTAGATGATATTCTTATTTTGTCTAGTTCTGAGGTTAGGGGTAATGAGGATATTCAGGTCACCCTTCAGACCCTGCAATCCCATGGTTTTTTGGTTAATCGTTCTAAAAGCAATCTAGTTCCCTCCACGTGCATTCAGCATTTAGGGGCTGTTATTGATTCTGTCAGATTGCAGGTTTCCCTTTCTCAGGATCGTCAGGACAGCATTGTTGAGCTGGTAGGTCAGGTTAAAGCCTCTCGCTCTTTTTCCCTCCTGGGGCTTTCCCGCTTGCTAGGGAAAATGGTTTCTGCCTTCGGGATCACTCCCTGGTCTCGGTTTCATAGCCGGGAACTTCAATGGTTTTACTTCCGTTTCAACGGTCTCGCAGGAGCACGTCAGAGGCCAGAGTCCCCTTGACTCCTCAAGTTCTCCGGTCCTTGGCATGGTGGACCTCTCCAGCTCTTGCTCAGGGATGCCTGTTCAGAGTGCCTCAATGCATGAGCATCACCACGGACGGGAGCCTCTTCGGATGGGGGGCTCACCTGGGGTCTCAGCTGGCCCAAGGGCAGTGGTCGGTCCAGGAGAGGGGACTTCACATCAACATCTTGGAGCTTAGAGCCATCTTCCGAGCTCTTCGCAAGTTCGCTCCTCTCCTTCGAGGTCTGGATGTCTTGATCAGAACAGACAACGTAGCTGCCAAGGCCCACATCAACCGGCAAGGAGGGACCCGCTCCAAGGCTCTCATGAGGGAGGCATCTCGTCTCTTCAGGTGGGCGGAGAGTCACTTGGCATCCATCCATGCCTCTCACATCTCAGGGTCAGCAAATGTTCAGGCGGACGCTCTCAGTCGATCGGTGGTGGACCAGACAGAGTGGAGCCTCGATCCACTTCTGTTCCAGGACATCGTGCATCGCTTCGGCCTTCCAGCAGTGGACCTCTTTGCGTCCGAATCCAACCACCAGGTTCCAAGGTTTTACACGAGATTTCCTGTCCCTGGAGCCGAAGCTGTGGATGCCTTAATCAGCCCGTGGCCTTGTGGTCTTCTTCTCTATGCTTTCCCACCTCTTCCCCTCATCTCCAGGGTCATCAGGAAGCTGTTGCAGGAACAAGCCGAGCTCATCCTTCTGGCTCCCTTCTGACCCAGACAACCGTGGTTTGCGGATCTGATGGCTCTCTCTGTTGCTCCCCATTAGCAGATCCCGGCCGACAAAATATCTCTGTGGCAGGGCCGTCTAGCTCATCCAGACCCTCAGTGGTTCCGGCTGACCGTCTGGAGGTTGAGCGGTTCCTCCTGTCCTCAGCCAGGGTGCCTTCGGAAATAATTTCTATGATCCAGGCCTCTCGTCGAAGATCAACGAACCATATTTACAATGCCACTTGGATGGCATTCTCTGCCTGGTGTCGCCGTAAGGAGGTCCTTCCTACTGCTGCTTCCATTCTTGACATCCTGGGCTTCCTTCACGATGGCTTCAATTTGGGGCTTTCTCCCAATACCCTCCGGAGGCAAATCTCTGCCATCTCATCTATCCTCACCTGCGGCACCGCTGAGTCTGTGTCCACTCATCCTCTCATCCATTCATTCGTCAGAGGCGCAACCAATCTACGTCCTCCGGCTGTTCATCGGTTTCCCACCTGGGACCTGAATAAGGTTCTGTTAGCTCTTACTGGTCCTCCTTCTGAACCTCTCCGGGAAGTCTCCCTGAAGTTCTTGTCTTTTAAGGCAGCCTTTCTAATGGCTATCACCTCGGCTAGGAGGATCTCGGAGTTGGCTGCCCTCTCAGTTCGCCAGGATCTCTGTATTATTCATCCTGATCGAGTAATTTTGAGATTGGATTCAGCTTTTATTCCAAAGATCAATTCAACTTTTCATCGTTCTCAAGAGATCATTCTTCCCAACTTCTGTCCTTCCCCCCGTCATCGCTTGGAGACGGTGTGGCACAAGCTTGATGTTCGTCGGGCTCTCAAGATTTATATCTCCAGGACTTCTTCCTTTCGTCGCTCCGAGGCTCTCTTTGTGTCTTTCCAACCCCAGTCCGTGGGGGTCAAAGGTTTCTTCTACTACCTTGGGTCGATGGCTCTGGGCTTCCATTTCTTTAGCTTACGAAGTTCAATCGTTGCCAGTGCCTTGTGGTGTTACAGCCCACTCTACCAGGAGCGTGGCTACTTCGGCTGCCTGGTCTACCCAAGCTTCACTCGAGGAGGTCTGCCGAGCCGCTACTTGGACGTCTCCATCTCCATTTATCCGGCATTACCGGTTGGATCTTTATGCATCAGCGGAAGCCTCCTTTGGAAGACGTGTGCTGCAGCGGGTATCTTCCCAGAACCAGGAGAGGCATCGGCCTTCTCCCTCCCAATAGGTACACGGGCTTTGGTATATCCCTTTAGTGACCGGCGTTTCCTCCATGACTGAGAATGAGCATTGGTCTTACCTGATACGCCACTTCTAGTCACTAGGAAACGCCGGTCACCCCCTCCCAATTGGTCCGGCACCTCTCGTGCTGGCTTTTGACTGTTGACAGAGGGTGGTGGGTCCTGGGGATTTTTTACCTTTCCTTTATTTTTCTACAGACACGACAGTGTACCTTTCGTCCTCGTCTCAAACTGGATACAGGAAGAGGCGGGGCTTCTTTTGTTGGTGGACTCGGTCCTAGAGCTACTGGCTTGGTTGTAACCCTTTAGTGACCGGCGTTTCCTAGTGACTAGAAGTGGCGTATCAGGTAAGACCAATGCTCATTCTAAGTTTAAATCAGATTAAACTGTGGCAACAAGAACTGAGAGATAATAACTAAAGATTAAAAATGATAAACATAACATAAATCAAATCTGTTTTGTTCTAACTACCAGTTGGCATTGAACAGATTTTGTGCATCGCTGGGGGAGTAGATGGCAACGTGATAGTTCATTAGGGTGGGTGGGGGAGTCAGAAAGTCATAGGGGGAGTACATTATGGAGCCTGGTGATGGGAGAGGAAAATCCCATTGAATGTTTCACCAATAGAGGAAGTACTGCTAATTCTATGTATCTATGTACCTCTTTCAGGAAGGGGATATGTCCATATTTTCTTTGTAACACAGTCTGGATAGGGAGGAACAGGCTTCGACTCAACTCTTCCAAGACCGAGTGGCTGTGGATGCCGGTATCCCGATATAGCCAGCTGGTGCCATCGCTGGCTATTGGGGGCGAGTCATTGACCCCCACAGAGGGGGCTCACAACTTGGGTGTCCTCCTGGACACACGGCTGTCTTTAGAAGAACACATGACGGCCGTGGCCAGAGGGGCTTTTTATCAGGTTCGCCTGATATGCCAGTTGCGTCCCTTTCTGAGTCGGGATTCCTTATGCACAGCCACTCATGCTCTTGTCACTTCTCGCCTGGACTACTGTAACGCTCTCTACATGGGGCTCCCCTTGAGGAGCATCCGGAGGCTCCAACTGGTCCAGAATGCAGCTGTGCGGGTGATTACGGGAGCGACATGGTGCTCCCATATAACACCTCTCCTGCTCGAGCTGCACTGGCTCCCAGTGGTCTTCTGGGTGTACTTCAAGGTGTTGGTTCTCACCTTTAAAGCGCTCCATGGCTTAGGGCCAGGGTATTTATGAGACCGCCTTCTGCTACCGATAACCTCCCACTGGCCAATAGGCGCTCACAGAGAGGGCCTCCTCAGGGTGCCGTCAGTCAAGCAATGTCAGCTGGTGGCCCCCAGGGGGGGAGCCTTCTCTGTGGGAGCTCCCGCCCTCTGGAACGAGCTACCTCCCGGAATACAACTGATCCCGGATCTCCGCACTTTCCATAAGGCCCTGAAGATGTTTTTATTTCAGCAAGCCGGCCTGGCCTGAATAGGTTTTATGGGTTAGTTTTTAATTGTAGAGCTTAGGGTTTTAAATTGGAAGGCCGATTAATTTAATTTGTTTTTAGTTATCTTAACTTTTATATTGTATGTTATTTTAATTTTTGGCTCCCCTGAGTCCCTTCGGGGAGAAGGGCGGTATATAAATTCAATAAATAAATAAATAAATAAATACATACATACATACATACATACATACAGGTGAAAGGAAAGTCCAGGTTTTGCTTCTTAACTTCTGCATCATTACTTCCAATAGGAATTAATTACAATTGATTTTTGCTATGCTCTCTGCTCTGCATAGGCCCAAAGCAAAAGGCAACCTTTTAGTTCTTTTCTTTGGATTATTTCCCCCCACCCCCCCAAATTGCCTTTCCACAAAACAGCTGTTTACATTTAATTTCTACCAGCAGAAGTCCCGTTTTTAGTGCCAGAAAGTATCATTCATGCAAGGAAAATGCCCCCAAGTGCTGGTTTTTGGGGATGGGGGAATGGGAGGTAAAGTGTGTGTGTGTGCATTTTTCATACTAACTGTTGAACACCGTTGAGCTCTAAGTGTAACTTTACCCCTTAAGAAAGAGAAGAACAGGGTGGTACAGCAGTTTGATGTTGGTGGATGCTGATCATTTTCAGCCAGTACAAAAAATGTCATCCAAATACTATGATTTCAAAAGACAACTTGTTGAAAGCAAATTAATTATATTGTTTTCATTGCCTAACACATCTGGAAAAGAGGTTTCAGTATACTGGTTGTTCCTAATAGTCTCAGATTTGCACAGCACAGCTAAATTATATTTTCTAATCATGCTATGCAGGAGGCAAATGAGGTGATGTGAAAGACTGCAAGAGATGAACAGTGATTCAAATAGAATACTGGGGGGGGGGGGAATCAACTCTTGATTAATTGATATAAATTACACATTGCAGTTCAAACCAAACACCTGCTGGCAAAAGAAAAAGAAATAAAAAAGATTAATATAGTCTTTAGGTAAGTTATTACCCAATAATAATTCCTGAAAAGACAGTAGTTGAGAAACTTCAACAAGCTCTAATGATAAATATTTTACCCTTGCACAGCATCTTATTTTATGTATTTGAATATTCTCCAATTTACAGTAGAGATTCTAGGTGTCTTACAACCTCAAACTTATATAAAATATAAACCATAAATAAACACATTAAAAAAAAGCAGGACACAAAACACTTCAACTTCCTATTCAAACAATTGCCACTATCCATGTTGCACAATCCGTTCTGAAAGCTCTCTGAAAAAGTATAGATTCCACAAGCTTTCTAAATGCAGAAAGGAGGGGATCACCACCGAGTAAATCAAAACAGTGCTCAATACAATCTCTCTCCCACCTCCGTCCTTGAACCCAGACTAGTAGGGATCCAGGTAATCCATTTGCCCTTTCAATAACCTCCCCACCCTGAAGGAAGTTGAAGATGGGTCAATAGTTGCCATGGATGACAGGGTCAAAGGATGGCCTTTGGAACAGGGACACAAAGCTGCCTCTTTCTCAAGAGGCGGCATCACTCTCTCTACTCACTCTATTTCCAGATCCATTCCTTTCTCTTGCAATCCCTAGAAGCCAGTTGAGTATAGTCAAGTGTAAAATAGTTGAATTCATCTAGAAATTGCAGGCTTGTATCTAAGTAGTCATAAATAAATCAGATTAGAAAGAACTAAGAGAATTCAGTGGGCTGGACTAACAGTCTGGCATCTGAGAAGGGAATATTGTTCTTTCCCCACTTTTAAGCTTTGATTGACTCAAAACCAAGACATCAAGACACAATTCAGTGGACTTTCACTACATATTTGGTCTTTCCTGACAGTTCCAATTCCATAGGCTGACATCCTCTTGGAATCAGTTCTTATTTCTAATAAGAAATGTATCCAAAAAATCAAAGTCCTCCACTGAAGGTTGGTCTGAATTGGTTATGGGAAAGAATCTACTAGGAATGCCAGATACTTGTCATATCGAAGAGTCAGTGATAAGAACATTTCTCAAGAACTTCTAATCTTGAAATATTTGCTTTCATTTCAAATTTGTGCCAAGCTGTTATTCATTTTGGTGTTGTTAGACTTCTTAGGTGAGAGCCTTACGTCTGTTTGCATTTTCCCAAATCTTATATATTCTTCTTTTCTTTTTCAATTTACAAACACTTGACCCATTCAGGTGCACCGAGTAGAACCAGTCTAAGATTTCTCTTTTTATTATGGCTGGCACCTGTAAGAAGCTGAACATTTAAAACATCTGTTTTCCTCCTCTCTAATCCAGGGGTATGATCAAGGTAGAACTCTGAGACAATGTCCAGGGTCTCACTTTAAAAAATCAGCACCAAATGCTGATTGGCCTCTTTCTAAAAATAAATCATTTCTATACAAAAGTGTTCCCCAATGAATCATCAAAATAATTGAGTCTATAGTGCAAAATTACCCAACAACACAACTGCTTTAATTTCCCTTCTTTCTATTTTCTAGCTCCTGCATTTGATACTATGATTTTTAGAACTTTGGGGGGCCTCATCCACCTTTTTCTTTTTAAAATGCTTTATTTTCCAGGTAATAGAAGCCGTTGCCATGATGTAATTTTTAACATGATAAGAAAAACAAAATCTTTAAATATATTTGGAATAATTGTATTTATTGCATATAATTTTTAATTTTAAATGAAATCCAATGTTTTGCCCTTATCACTGCCATCATTTTATTCTTTTTCCACATGTTATGACTATGATTCTCCAGTATGTTAGTAAGACTAAATGTGCCCTCTGTTCCTAAAAAAAACATTGTTATCTATTCTTCACAGCATAGCACAGCTAAATAAGCTGTAGTGCAATGTGAAATAGAGAATAAATAGCATTGAGATTAGATTTCAAAACATTTTTGGTTGTGGGGATGAATAAAAGTTGTGGGAAGAGAAAACAAGCTCCTCTGTGCAAGCAAATTTTGCATGTAGCATGTACCATATTGGGAAAAGCCGGTTATCGTTGCTGTACAAATCTAAGGTGCTAATCCTTATGAAGAGATAGTAGAGCTACAGAACTGCAGAAAAGAGCAGTGAGGATGAAGAAGATGTTGATGGAATTCGCTTATGGGGGAAGTTTGCAATATTGAAAATGGTAGATGTTATGCTAGGAGAAATGTTATGCTGAAGTCAAGTATTACTTTATGACCTTGGCATGCTGCTAAGGTACCCCATCCATAATGACTAGCCCATCTTCTCTCTCTCTCTCTCTCTCTCTCTCTCTCTCTCTCTCTCTCTCTCTCTCTCTCTCTCTCTCTCCTCCCTCCCTCCCTCCCTCCCTCCCTCCCTCCCTCCCTCCCTCCCATCTATCTATCTATCCCCCAATCTATCTATCCCCTGTCTGCCTATTCTTGATATATAGCCCCATCTCTCTTTTAATTTCCCATAAAATCAACCAGATGCTACTGTCTTCTGAGAGACTATGTTAGAGATATTAACAAGAAGAACAACAAACCATATGGTTTTGAGAAGACATACGGGGAGGAATAGTTTTTTCCTTTCTTGCAATACTGAAATATGAGAATATCTAATGAAACTGGGTGGTAGGAAATTAGGGCAAACCAAAAGAAAAGGAAAGTAATTTGAGGCAGAATTTGTTAATAAAGCCCATAATCTTTTCTGTCAGGCTTCTCTGAGAAGAAGGCACTCACACCGTACCACTATGAGGAGCTAATTGAAAGTGCGGATTCCAGATAAATTGTGACATCGAGCAATGGTTCTTCAGTTGGATAATTTGGGGATATCCTGTGGATAAATAAGAACAATTGGTAATGGCTTGTTTCTGAGCCAAGCATCCACAAACAAGACACCTGTGTAAAACAGGAGAATGTTTTGTTGTGTTTTGTTTTGTTTTATGGGGGTAATAACATTATTGAAGACTGTGGAAAAGGGTAATTGGGTCAAACAGTCTAAAAACCACTGACACAAAGAGTAAGAAAGTACCTCTTATTCTTGAGGGGTTCAAATCTCAAAAGCCAATGGATCACTCTCTTAGACCTTGAAGGAACTTGTGTGTTGCCCAGAGTAACTTCTGTTGAGATGGGCAGCTATACAGATTTGATGTTTGATAGATAGATAGATAGATAGATAGATAGATAGATAGATAGATAGATAGATAGATAGATAACTGTCTAAAAATCTGCCCATTTGAGAAATCCTGAAGAAAGGGTGAAGTGCAAGATGAATAGAAGAAGAAACAGCTTCTTCTATTTCTTCTTTCTAACAAACCCAACCACGAAAAAAACAAAGAAAAGAAAGATCCAGGGTTATCATATCAGTCCTATCAGTCAACCTATTATGGATATCTTGAAAGATTTTAGTGCAGGAAATAAAGTGATCTGTCAATAAAAATTGACAAAAATGGTAATGATTATTAAAAGTTTGTATGAATTTGTCAATAAAAAGTCATTGTAATCTTATTTCATTCAGCAGGTCGTAATAATGTCAGTGAGATAATAATTCTTGACAGCAAAATGTCTGACAAATAATCCATGTCATGAGATTTTGAATTATGAACTAGATAGCGTATGTTAGATATGTAACTGTCTTGAAAACCGCATTCAAAAATTCACTTCACCTTTTTCTCAAACATAAGTGAAGTATTTGGTGGGATAGCACAGCATTTCATTCTGTATTTTTCAATAACAATTTATATAAAGAGGTAGCAGGAATGCTTATTCCACTTACCGGTGATACAATATTGTGTGAGATGGCTAATTCTTCAGAACACCAATCAAACAATCAATAAATGAATAGATTAAAAAAATGAAAACTATTCTTGGATTAGAGAAGTGGGCTGAAAATAACAGAATGAATTTTAATAGAGGCAAATTTGAAATTCTTCACTTGGGGCAAAAATAACTGCAATGCATTGGTATAAGAACAAGGCTATCTGGCTTGGTTATATTATTGATATTATATTTATTTGAGTATCATTATGAATAAAAGTGTCCATGGAAATATAGTAAGTGATAAGCTGATGTGAAGCACTGTGATACGGCCAGGGTCAAGAACAAATAAACAAATGTTTATTTGAACGTATATAGAACATTTCTTTCTATACATCCAGATACATCCATATAAATCATGTATGTTTTGTGGGTCAGAACTAATCCTCTACTGTCATTGGTATGAAATATAAGGATGAAAACACTACAGTTTTAAAGAATTTTCAACTTTATTTAACTGATTACCTCTTGTTAACTCTGGGAAACTTTTTTTGGGGGGGAATTGACAATAAACTTCACATGTTCCCTCACCATGATCTCAAAACAGTTACTGCCTACATTAGAGAAACTTTTCCAGACATAAATGTGACATACAGACTCTTCCAGACCATTTTTATGGCTCCCACAAACTCTATGATTGTGCCAATGAAATCTAGGGTCAAATCGTCAAGTGATAGCAGGGCAATTTTCTAACTTTTCTCAGAAAGAAGAATAAATGGGTGCTTTACATCTCCCTTTGATTTATAGCACCTTTAAACTTTGTTATTGTTGCTTAAGACTCCCCAAACTGGAAAAATTCTGGCACTGTCTCTCCAGCAGCGCCATTGGATTGCCATCACACTTCCTGTTTAAAAGAATAGTTTGAAAAATTCTATAAACCTCTGTAAATCGTATTTTAAGAGAAGAGTAACCAGCTCTTCATTTTACATTTTATTCTTAGGTATTAGTTCTCTCTCTCTCTCTCTCTCTCTCTCTCTCTCTCTCTCTCTCTCTCTCTCTCTCTCTCTCTCTCTCTCTCTCTCTCTCTCTCTCTCTCTCTCTCTCTCTCTCTCTCTCGTATGCACTTTGGAATTTTGTGTATGACAGTTAAGCTACTTCAATATTAGTGCCAGCTAGACTTAGTCACAATAAATTGGGAATTTGAGAGATGTTGGCACACATCGACTTGTAAAGGTTTATAAATGGCTTGTACAACTATTTTTCCAAATGGAAACAGCATCAAGCTCCTATATTTCAAGAGGCTATATAAGCACATTGTAATTGCTAGACAATGGAAAATCAGTCATAGCAGGGGGAAGGGAAGAAGCTATAAAAATAAAATAAAAATAGGGAAGAAAGTACAATTTAGAGTCCTGGGGAATTCAGTAATGTAATTTTAGTCTGGGATACATTTGCAATTCTCTGTGTATGTGTGTGTGTGTGTGTGTGTGTGTGTGTGTGTGTATTTATTTTAAAGCCATTTTTTCTTAGATGAGAAATTGAGCTCCCTCCTCAAATAAAAGGAGTTAGTTGTTGAAATTCTTTTCCTGATATCATTTTATCATGAGCCCTGGTGGCACAGTGGTTAGAGTGCAGTATTGCAGGCTAACTCTACCGACTGCCAGCAGTTTGAACCTGACCGGCTCAAGGTTAACTCAGCCTTCCATCCTTCCAAAGTTGGTAAAATGAGGACTCAAATGGTTGGGGGCAATATATTGACTATAAAATTGCTTAGAGAGGGATGTAAAGCACCATGAAGCGGTATATAAGTCTAAGTGCTATTGCTATTGTTATTTTTAGCAGAACATCTGTAAAAGGTATGCTTATTAACTGTCTGATGAATCCAGGTAAAAATCCATAGTATGACTCTGTCAGCAAGATTGCTCTGATAGGTCTGTCTGTCTGTCTGTCTGTCTGTCTATCTATCTATCTATCTATCTATCTATCTATCTATCTGTCTGTCTGTCTAATCTATCAAACATATTTCTATGCTGTCACTGTCAAAACGTAGACATGAACAAAAACACAACAGTATTACAACAATGTAAAGAAGGTAGAATCAAACAGATGGTGTCATCAAATCAAACCAGGGAAGGCTGTCTGAAAAAGTTTGGTTTTTAGATGCCTCCAGACAACTACCAAAGAGGGAGTCCTTGGGAAGTTATTCTAGAATGCTGGTGCTGCAACAGAAAAGCAGCACATCCTTGCCTCAGCTTCTAAATCTCCCTAAAGCATGGGATTTTCAGCAGCTTCTCCCAGCTAAATCTAACAGATTGGGCCAAAAGGGATTGGAGAAGATGGTACTGTAGGTATCTATAGGCCCAAACCTGAAGGGCTAATTGATGACATTTTGCCTGTTTCCTAGGATTTATGGGCTTCTCCAACTCCATCAGAACTCTGAGTGGAAGAAGAATTCCTGGGTTTTCAGAAATATTGAGGCAATAGATAAAATAATAGGACTGTGATAGGGAATGATAGGGCTATGATAGGATGATTTCCAGCAGACAGTCTGAACTTGTCATAGCTTTGTGATCTTTAAAATAAGTAGAGCGTCTTCTGAATATATGTGTCAAGGAGGGACAATTCAAGGAGGGGAATTTCACCACCAAAATTCAGTCATACTTTTGCTTTCCAACAGCATATTTTTTCATTTTTAAAAAAGTAAGTCTTCAAATAAATGTGTTAAATCTATGGTTATTGATTTTGGTAAATGTAATTCTGGCTGAAAAATGGTTATTGCACCTGGTTTATGCCCTAAGACCAAAATGTTCTATGTGAAACACCAAAGTTATGGGCTGCAATCACACAACAAGGTTACCTGAATTACAGGATCTGGATTAGTCAGTTTTCTTAGTTGCATAATTCACTGACATTTAAATAAACTAAATGAGCCAAGTTTACAAAGCGAGCTAAGCTGGAAATAGCCTAACCAAGGTTAACATGGTAAATAAATGTGTTTATTTCATCTTGTTACTGATTCACATTGACTAATGAGACTCACACTTTAGTAGCTTAGCATATAATAAAATAGTCATTATGAAATATGTTAAAATAACAAATTTTATAAATACCATGGATATCAAACTATCCTGTTTTCCCCAAAATAAGACATCCCCTGATAATAAGCCCAATTGGGCTTTTGAACGCATTATTGAATAAATAATGGCTTATTTCAGGGTTCAAAAAAAATATAAGACTGTCTTATTTTCGGGGAAACACGGTATGATAAATAAATATCTGGATGAACAGTTTTTTTAATAGAAATTATCTGATTTTTTAGAAAGTTATCTTTATCATTGGGGGAAAAAAAGAGAAATATTTCTGTTCTTTTCCATTTTTTTCAATAAATGTACCTATATTGAATTTATAATTCCTCTGCTAAAAGACCCCATTTTAGAAACTTTGGAATATTTTTGATTGCACTTTGATTTTTCTTTGGTATGAATATTTTTAAGTCTTTCATTACACCTTTTCTTCTTTCTTACAATAGAATCAAGGGCTAAGATCTTTAAATGAGATGCCAAAAACTGTTAAGTAAGTGAATGCCCCTCTATTTTGGAATTTTCGGTCTTTTTTTTTCAAGCCTATAGTTCAATTATCAGAAGATAAACAGGGTAGTAGCCTGTGACATATACATAACAGACAGAGTCATTAATATACCATTAATATATCTAAGATGGAGGTTCCAAGATACTGTGATCTGTCAAGAAATGAGATCTAGATCCTGAGATCTAGAAAAGGCAGACCTTTCTGATTTACCTCTGTCTCTGACCAACCAAGTTGGTCAGTCTTCAGTTCCTGACCCATTATATTTTACGTTGAATCTGTCTACACTGGTTTGTAGAAAAGTTACGGGTGGCAGGAGATGGGAAGGAAAGAAAAGTCAAGATGGCTATAATCATGCAATCAAAGCCTGATCTCTTTTTATATACAAGGAGCTTTAAATTATGAGTTATTATCACAGTCCTGAATTTTTTTCTTTTTGACACTCCTCATGTCCCTGCATAATATCATGTCCTTGCTGGTTCAAATCAAATTTTAGTCAGTTTTCTACCTCAAGTGTCATGAGTTATGGCACTGCGTTTCTTGTGAACTCATGGTCTTGATATATTCAATGTTGCATATGAATTTCTGGGAATTCTGCAGGGATCATTAAGCCTTAGATTTACGCATATTATTTTGTTGTTTTGCTCTTTGCGTTTCTTTCTGGGTCAACCTTTTACACTTTTACTCCAGGCATTTTATTCCCAGGGGGAAAAAAAAACATCATGGTGTAACCTCAGCTGACAATTCTCATTGGAGTCAGGAACAGGACCTATGCTTCCCCTCTCCTAAGTCCTCTAAACCCTACATCTCTATCCCACACCCAGACTCCTTGACAATAAGGATTGTATGGATTTTTGCAAGAGGATCTCTGGGGAATATTAGCTGAGGACTTGGGTGTCCAAATAGAAACCTTGATGTTGGGAATACAGCCCCACCCTGAACTTGTGAAAGATTTCACATGGATAGTTCACCCAGCTTTGGGTCAGCCTTAAGAGTCTCTCGCAGATATCCCCAGAGATTTTAGTGCCACTATTAAATTGGTGAATAGTTTTCCGCCCTCCGCCCGCTATCTCCCACCTCCAAGCATGACTTCATTAAGCAAGTACCAAGATACCATCTTGTCCTTTGTGTTTGCGCTAGATGACATTTTAGTCTTTCTCATGAAACCAGGCAGCCGTGCTCTGGTTCCAGACGAGAATAGAACACCGGGTGCACTTGGTCTGTCTCTGCCCCCGCTCTGGTCTGTTTGCTGAGATAAACATCAGATAAGACAGAGGAAGTTGGACCGAGCAAGGGAAACCAGCAGCTACTTTAACTTCTCCCAGCCTTGCTCTTGCTGGATGGAATAATGCTGGAAAGAGAATTCTTTCTGCGTGCCAAATGAACTGCTAATATTCAGACACTTCGTTTCTTTCTTTCTTTTTTTTCCTCTTCCACTGCTAAGAAGAGAAAGAAGGGAAATCAGACAAGGAGGAAAGATAGAGTCTTGTTGGCTGTAAGAAATACTCCACGTTGGCAGTCATTGCTAAGCCAACTTCAAGGGCAGTTTCACCCAAAAGGCAGGCAAGCTATTGAAATGTCCAGATATTTACTGTAGGCAAAGGGGGTCACCAGAAAAGGTGTGGGGGGGAACTCTATGATCAGAATCTTAAAGTCTTAAGATGGAATGTGAAAGGGCTGTGGGATGAAAAAACAAAATAAAACAGAAAAGTAATTATCGATTCCTGATTTGAAAATATTGATTTTTTTCTTTTGCTGGAAATCAGCCTCATCATTAGACACGATACACTCAGCCATGCAACATACAACACACCAACCCATTGTTTGGTTTGCTTGCTTTCGAGTTAGTGTGCTGTAAAAACTCTACCAACTTAACTTATTAATTAACCAAAAATAAATTAAATGGAGGTTTGGTGCAATATGCAAACCGAATTGTGGGTTATTGTGTGTGAAACAAAAATGGAAAATGTGCAATTTTTTTTACATCACCAAAGCTGGAAATAATTCAAGGCTATGTATTGATTTACTATGTGTGTGCCTCTAATAGGGTGGAGTAAAACGTATAGGACACAGCAATTAGGAGAAATATGTTTAAAGGTGCATGTATTGTTTAGATTGTGGAACATCCGATGAACAGCCACACAGTATTAGATTCAAACATTTGCAATGTAAAATGATTAGAAACATTTTTTGGTATTTTTAAATATTATAATTGGTGACAGTACAATATGCAAGAGTCATTCATGGTTGGAAACAAAGTTATAATTCTTGTTTAAATATGGAACTTGGTTTATAATCTGTGGCAAATCCCAGTGGTATTTCTGTGGTGCATCATGTGAGGAACACAATTTAATTTCTCATTTTGTCTGTCTTTCTCTTTGGCATCTTGTTTGTAAAGGGAGGGAGGGAGGGAGGAAGGAAGGATGGATGGATGGATGACAGGCTTGATTGTAAGAAAAAATGGAGTCTAAAACAAGTGTTGTCATGCAACCCAAAAAAATGCTGATATATTATCTATAGAAGATACATTTCCATGGATCAAGATTTCACAGTTTAAATACAGTCCGAAATAATCTCTTTTATATGGTATTTTCCATGTGGAAAAATACAACTTCTAGAATTCCCAACTGATATTGAAAATCTAATTAAGGCACCAGGCTAGAATCCAGGAGACTGCGAATTCTAGTCCCACTGACTTTGGGGCAATCACTCTTTCTCAACCTAACCCACCTCACAAGGTTGTTGTTGTGAGAAAATATGAAGAGGAATTAATATTAGGTATGTTTGCCACCTTGATTAATTTATAAAAATCATAATGACAGGATAAAAAAAATAACAAATTTAAGCAATCCTAGCCTGACCACAAAAAGGGAGCGAAAATTGCTTTATGGTTGTGTGAATTTGTTCTAAAAGCCATATCCAGAAGCTCTCTTTAAAAAGTGTCTGAAAACAGTGTTTTGTTTTGCTTTGTCTTTTATTGGATAATCTCTGACTAAATCTGTATTTAAGGCCAGTGTGTAAAAAACACATTAACAGGAGAAACACAGCAAATAATATAATATAAATCTACAAAAAGAACAAATGTTTTTCCTCTCAAACACTTCGTATTTGGCAGCCTTTGGAAAACTTCTATGTAAACATTTTTCTTTTTTCAAAAAACCCTCCCAAGTATATTATAGCAATTTTTGCCTCAGGCTCCAATCAACACAGTTATTATTGCATTTAGAAAGAAACAAGAAAGAACATATGGTTATTTGCTTGAGTCTTGTGCTTCCTTTATCTTTACGTTCTTGAAAGCCCATAAAATAGTGAAATAAAAAAGTCATGGATATGGAGTTTTGTTAACTTTATCTTCTGAACATTAAACATCATGTTTCAAATTTCTTACGGTATATAAAACTGCTTGGTCTTGCTGTATCATGTGTACTTGACTTCAAAAATATAAAAGAGCCAGCTTTGTAGATATAATAGGTGTGTAATACTCTTTAGATCTTTTGCATTTTGTACAACTTTGTCCAGTTCCCAAAGGTGCTTTTAACATGATATCTATATGGCTATTACTAAAGTCATTTGTTTTTTTACATGGCATTAATTAGAAAGTATAGGCTATATTGGTTGACAGCTGTTGACGTTACTTAGTATTGTTTCAGATATTCTTCTATCACTAAAACATATAAAGAACAGTTGCTGGAATTGGATATATCTAGCTTAATGAAAAGAAGGACTAGGGGTGACAGGATAGCAGTGTTCCAATATTTGAGGGGCTGCCACAAAGAAGAGGGAGTCAAGCTATTCTCCAAAGCACCTGAGGGCAGGACAAGAAGCAATGGGTGGAAACTAATCAAGGAGAAAAACAACCTAGAACTAAGGAGGGATTTCCTGACAGAACAATTAATTAGTGGAACGACTTGCCTCCAGAAGTTGTGTCTGAAATGATATAGGTTTCCTGCTTGAGCAAGGAGTGTATTAGAAGACCTCCAAGGTCCTTTCCAATTCTGTTATTCTGTAACTATAATCACTTAAGACACAAATAGTGATATGATACTATATGTTTTTCATAGATACTCAGAAGTTTCTAGGCAGTGTTTCACATGTATAGAGATCATGATTTAGGATCAGCATTGGAAATCTTTGTTGTATGAGTGAAACCTAGAGAAATATGTATCCTGATAATCACCCTCTCGTCCTGAATAATTCCAAGAATTTTTTTTAAATTTTGCCATTGGAAAAAGATTGAAATGTTAAAGTTAGCTTGGTAAAACTTGATATTCCAAAGAGTTTTCATATACATCTCATTGTGACACTCTCAGATTGCCGTTGACGTCAGCAAGTCTTAGGTGTAAATAAGTGTGTTTGACCTCTGAAAGGCAAATATTTGGCAAAGAAAATAAAGCTAATCATTAAGAAAGAGAGAATAGACATTTGATTTCAAGTACCTGAGTAAATTCTGGCTACACTTCAAGGTGGTGGGAAAGGTTTGATAAATATATATATCTTGATATATCTTGTGAATAACTGTAGCTTAGAAATTTAACTTGTCCCTTGCTCAAGAGTTAATAGAAATAACTCCAAGCAGAACAGGCTCATTATGGCTCATTGATAAGATTATTTAACAGGTAAAAAATTAAAAGAACTTACCCTTTTGAAACAAAATGGCAATGACTAAGTATGTCTGTTCTTCAAAGAAGAGACAAGATGCCCTTAGTTTTCTCTATATTGCTTGACTCTATCATACTGGTTGAATTGTCCTCAACTGCAGTTCAATTGCAAGATGACAGGTGCCCCACTTCTGTTTGCAGAGCTAGATAGACAGCAAAAAGTACTTTATATAGACGTTTTTGTGATGATGAACAAACAGAGCTGTAAGAACACCTTAAAATATATGATTGAAATTATGGCTAATAGTAGAATCCCAATGGGTAAAAGTGAACAGTCTAGTCTACTTGTAATCCCGAGAAATGCATTTGAATACCGAATACTGCTTGTTTCTAGACTGATTTCAGATTTGATGGTGGTAACTTGAAAGCTCACTCAAGTGGTCCTTAATGTTTGGTTAAGCACTCAGTGGCAAGTGCATATATTTATTTTACAGACTTCACTAAAATCCGTCTTGGACTGGAGCTCTGAATAAAGTTTTAGAGATAAGGAATAGCAGGTTTTCATTCTTCCTCCAAAGTAAAACTCTTATTATTTACAACTACTTCATGGACATTACTTCTTCTATTTATATGTTTATCTCTCTATTTATTTAATGTATTTATATTCTGCACTTCAGATGGAAAGACCCCAGACCCGTTTAATCAATTAATATGCCACCCATCACACTGTCAAGGCACTTTGGGCATCTTATATAGATAATTTATCAGTCAATATAGATACATTTACAGAGACCATTGCTGGCCAGAACCTGATATTTAAAAAAAACATAAAAGGGAAAAGGAATAGCCTAGTTAAGGAAAAATAATAAAAATGCATACATCCTTAGTATTACAATCATTTTATAAAAATCACAATTCTTTTTGAATTTGAAACATAGACATAGCACCAACTCTACTGTCCCTAGTGTTCAACACATTTAGCATGAGGTCTGAAGAAGAGCTAACCAAGCTATTTTGAATCTTAATAAAGCTAAGATCCTGGATTACATGTGCTCATATCTGAGTGACTGTATATACATTTTTAAAGTTCCTATTGAGCACTTGAAAATTAGAGATAAGTGAGGTAGAACCAGTGTGCCTGAAGTCAAGTCTCTTGCAAACTGTCCAATATCCAGATGAACACACTGAAAAGGAGCAGATATAATCCAGCTGTAATATAGCAATATACCTCAAAAGCTGCTGTTGTTGATTTCATGACTCTTTGGAATATCGGTGGAGATTCTCGGTCATCCAGATCAGGGGTCTCCAACCTTGGCAACTTTAAACCTGGCGGACTTCAACTCCCAGAATTCCCCAGCCAGCAAAGCAAAACTGGCTGGGGAATTCTGGGAGTTGAAGTCCGCCAGGCTTAAAGTTGCCAAGGTTGGAGACCCCTGATCCAGATCATAGTTGTCTCAAAGGTACTTCTTCAAAAGGAATTGATGAAGCTCCTTGGATGAGAAGCGAAACATTTTCTCCTTCTCCTTCCTCAAGGAAAAGATAGTCCAGTTGCCTTTCGGAGGTGGGGGCGGGACGGGCACTTTTGAGACTCTTTGGAATAGAAACAGTTCAAAAAAGAAAAGGCCCAGATTGTGGCATAACTGTAAAATGTTGGCCCATGTTTAGAACCTTTAAATAGTTAAAGGAACTGGAAGGCTAAAAGAAGTCTTTAGAAATCATAACATTTGTTGGAAATTAAGAGTGATGAAGCTTCGATGCATCAAAATTCTTATTTTGAAGAAGAAAAAGGACTAAGTGCAGACATGCTGTTCTTGGTATAGTCCTTTAAGTATAGTGCTTTAAGTCCCATCTTCAGATTTGTTGAAAAGGAAAGGGGGTTACTTGTTAGAAAACGTGCCCCATCAGAAACCCCCAGAATTGGAAAGCTGACAAGTCAAGCAAAATTGTATGGCCTATTTTTCAGACATGACGCTTCCCTTCATTGCATCGTAGCCCACATGAGGCTGCTAATGCTGCTTCTGCTAGCAGTAAATGGGTGACCGCAGGCCAGCACCTGCAGCTGTATAGGCTTGATATATTGATGAGATGTGCTTTGGCTTCAGCCTTCATTTTCAAGTTGCAAATCATTTTTGCATCATTAATATTGATGCATTTCTTGTTTCTTGGAGATATTTTCTTTATGAATCATATGAAATCTGCAACATGACTTGTGTATAAAAATATGAAAAGGGTTCCCTGCAGTCCTGCCATTCTCCCTTCTCTTCTCCAAACATACACACATATAGCTTGGCATGAGCTTCACTCATATCTCCTTACTTGCCATCAGTAAAATCCTGGAAGAAAAAGAAGAACATAGAAAGGAACTAAATCTTAGAGGAAAAGATATTATTAGCCAACAAGCAATAATGGTAACAGTGGTGCAGCACTTTTAGACGAGACAAAGGAGAAGAAAACGGTATACATCTAATAGCTGCTGGACTGGAATGGGTAAATGTAATCCAGAAAAACAATAAGATTCTCTTGAAATAGACAAAAAGAGGTGTAGTTAACTAATCCCCTTGGGGCTAAACCCATAATGTATTGAATCCTAGTGAATTTAAAACATGCCCCACAGCACTATTGACCATTTATTTATTTTCCGTTTCATGCATTTTTAACTTTAAGCATTTTTAACTTGTTAACTCCAACATTCAGTGTGAAAGTAGAATCACCTGTAATATTCCCAGCATTTCTTAATCAGAGAAGGTCCATTACTACTCTTCTTGACTATTTTTACAATATATTTTTTATTAAAAGTTTTTTTCTTAATATAAAATAGAAATAAAGACAATGGAGGAAAGGAGATAGAAGGACTAAAGTGAGAGAAGAAGGAAAAAGAAAAGAAAAGGTAATATTAATAACTACTATAGTTTCTATAGCAGTTGCCCACTTAACTATCAAAACTTAAAGTCAAAATTTCATTCCCCCCCCCCCCCTCTTTCATGCAGAAAGTCCAGAAGTGTTTTCCAAGTAACCACAAAGCTGTTTCCATTCTTGTCCCTTATTAGTGGAGCCAATTTCTCCCTCTCCGCCAGCTCCATCATCTTTTCATTCCTTTTCTCCATTGTGGGATTTAGCGCTTCTTTGCATTTCTGGACATATAGGATTCTTGCAGCTGTCAACATAAATAGCAACAAAATTCCATTCTCCCCGCCCCCCATTTCTTTATCTAATTACCATAGAAATAAAGTTTCTGGTTTCCACTGTAAATCCATTTCTGAAAATCTTCTAAATTAAACCATGAATCTCTTCTCAATATTTCTTTGCCTTATCACAATCCACCAGATATGATAAAAAGTACCCTCCTTGCACTTATATTTCCAGCAAACATTCAAAACAGCCTTTTTACATCTTTGATAATTTATCTGCTGTTATATTTTATTTAACATTATAACTCAATGTAAATTTCAGTCCTTTTTTTGTTGCTGTTCAGTCACCAAGTTGTGTCCAACTCTTCATGACCCCATGGACCACAAAACACCACTACCACCCCGGTCCTCCACTGTCTCCTGGGGTTTGTTCATATTTACGATCATTTTGTTGATAATACTATCTAACCATCTCATCCTCTGCTGTCCCCTTATCCTTTGGCCTTCAATCTTTCCCAACATCAGGGTCTTTTCCAATGAGTCCCCTCTTGTCATTTGGTAGCTAAAGTATTTGAGCTTCAGCTTCAGTATTTGTCCTTCCAAAGGAAATTCAAGGTTGATTTCTTTTAGGATTGACTAATTTGTTCTCCTTGAAGTCCAAGGGACTCTCAAGAGTCTTCTCCAACACCACAATTTGAAAGCATCAGTTCTTTGATGTTCAGTCCTTTCGTCCACATATTTTCCCATTGCTCTAAACTGTTCTTCTACTCATAGAACTTAATGGGCTAGCATTTTAAAGTTTCCATCTCACAAATAGACCACTCAGCCAGTGGTGGGTTTCACATTATGTTACTACTGGTTCGCCGTGCGCACACATGCTTGCTTTGTGAGAATGTGTGCCCGGTTTGCGTGCATGCCTGCCTTCCACACATGTGCCTGGCCTTCTGCGCATGTACTTTTTTCATGTGTGCGCTTTCCGCACATGCGCGTGGCCTCAAAAACGTGCCTAAATAGCATGGTATAGAGCCGGGGCGGGTGGGCAGGCCCACCTGTGATTTCCGCTACCGGTTCACATGAACCATGCCAAACCGGCTGAATACCACCTTTGCACTCAGCATATAAACAATGTACTGAAATAACAAATGACATACTATTACTATTCCTTAATATTGAGTTAGCACTACTTTCCTATCTGTACTGCTAAGGATAGTCTGTCCTTATCCTTATATGACATTTTAGCCAATATAACTATCTCTATAGGACTTGGGATTGGGCAAAGTGACTGGTCTTGTTTGGGTGAGATTATAGTTGAGGCAAAATTCAATCCAGTCCATAGGCAAGTCTTGTGTGAACTGTTTGTTTACTCACAAAAAGTTTGTTGTTTGTTTACTCACAAAAAGTTGCTGTGGTCCAGAAGGATGAGGGGGAGAAAAAGACCAATTCCTCTGGGAGTGGAAGTAGATACAAATGTTTTATGTCCTAGAAAATCCATGGTGTGATAGATATCAGGTCAAATGAACTGTTACAATTCTCTCCCGGGAAAAAAAATGGGGCAGGACTAGAAGGATTAAAGTGTCTGTGTAGTTTCTTCCAGGTTTGTTTAATCTTTAAAAAGCCTTATGCATATCATCCTCTTTGCACAAAGTATGTTGCCATCTTCAGTATTCCTAGCAATGATCATGTTATCATGATTGTGTTAAGATGATTAGGGGACTGGAGACCAAAACATATGAAGAACAGTTGCAGGAACTGGATATGTCTAGTTTAATGAAAAGAAGGACTAGAGGAGACATGATAGCAGTGTCCCAATATCTCAGGGGCTGCCACAAAGAAGAGGGAGTCACACTATTCTCCAAAGTACCTGAGGGCAGGACAAGAAGCAATGGGTGGAAATTAATCAAGGAAAGAAGCAACTTAGAACTAAGGAGAAATTTCCTGACAGTTAGAACAATTGGAACAATTAGACAGTGGAATAACTTGCCTGCAGAAGTTGTGAATGCTCCAACATTTGGAAATTTTTAAGATGATGTTGGATAACTATTTGTCTGAAGTGGTGTAGGATTTCCTGCCTGGGCAGGGGGTTGGACTAGAAGACCTCCAAGGTCCCTTCCAACTCTGTATTCTATTCTATTCTACCATACACATCATGTGATTACATTACATGGTATGTCCAGGAAGAGATGGACAAAGGAGAAAATCTCTATGTAAAGAACCCAGACATGCTATTGGTGGTTTTGTTCTCTTCTGTAAGTGTTAGAGCTGAATGGGATCCAATGGCCACCTTGTACATTAAAAAAAAAAAGAAAATAGCAATAGCAATGGCACTTAGACTTATATAGCACTTCACAGTGCTTTACAGCACTCTCTGAGAGGTTTATAATGTCAGCATATTGCCCCAATAATCTGGGTCCTCATTTTACTGACCTCAGAAGGATGGAAGGCTGAATCAACCTTGAGCTGGTGTGAATTGAACTGCCGAACTGCTGCAGCCAGCAGAATTAGCCTGCAATACTGCTTTCTAACCACTGTGCCACAATGGCTCTTTCATATCCATTTGCACTTTCACCTCCCCAGTTCTTGGGGTTGTCTCTATTTTTATTTTTATTTTTTAGTCTGAAAAAATAAATAGACTGAAAACTCCACTACCAAAACAGACACAAAAACCAAGTGGATTTTTGAGCAACGTCACACCTCTAAAGATTGAATCACATTTACCCCCAATTCAGCATTTTGATCTAGTGGTTAAGGCAACCTGCTAGAAAGCCAGAGACTCTGATTTCAAGCCTGGTTTAGCCATGAAAGACAGCTGAGTGACTTTGACTCTCTCCACCTTGAGTAATTTGTAAAATTAATAAGGATGGGATACAGATAAATAAATGAAATGAAAATAAAATACAGAAAGGTGGAACCTTAGACACGGTAACAATTCAGTATTGGTGATGCCAACATACACTTGCCAGTGTGAAACTTTGGACTTGTTTTTTTCTCAAGAATACCTTCCTAGCTGATAAAGTTTTAGCTCACATGGCCTGACTTAACAAATCTGCAACAATCCCTCTCATATTTCACTGCTAAATATAAATGATATTTAGCACCATTGTCACAACTTGGCTGTGAGGTCATAATTCTGCAGACAAGGCTGATCCTTATGTTGCCTTTAGCAAGGCTTTTTATCAAGTTTTAGGCCACAGCCTCTATGGCAAAGAATTAATCATTATAATTAGAATTCTCTCTAGAAAAGAATTGGATGGCTCTGTTTCGCTGAAAGGTTCAGCTTCCTGAGAAGATTTGGTTTATGGGCAATAGAATGCCTTTGTTATTGTTTATGTCTTTGTTGCTGACCTTAATCTAATTCCAGTATAATTTCCAATAAGTCTGAATTTAATGTCTATTTATTATCAATCCAAGTCAGATTAAAAGTAACTTTGCTAATGAATTGTTTGGAAAAGATAGAAAGCTTGCATACACAAAGTGAGCTTCCTGCCAATATTTGACTTACAATGCAAACATTTGTGGGCATTCTCTGAAAATTTGAAATGGATTTACAAGTTTCGGAAAGTAACCTATACAGTCCTTAAGAAGCACACCTACAATTTTAAAAGAAACACCTGAAAATTATATTTTTTAAAAAAGTACAGTTAGTTCTCGACTTACAACAGTTCATTTAGTGACCATTCAAAGTTATAATGGTGCTGAAGAAAGTGAAATATGACCGTTTTCACACTTACAACCATTGCAGCATCCCCATAGTCACATGATCAATGTGCTTGATCATTTGGATGCTTGGCACCTGACTCATATTATGACGGTTGCAGTGTCCCAGGATCACGTGATTCCCTTTTGTGACCTTCTGACAAGCAGAATCAATGGGAAAGCCAGATTCACTTAACAACTGTATGAGTAACTTAACAACGGCAGGGATTCACTTAACAGCTGTGACAAAAAAAGGTCGTAAAATGAGGCAAATCTCACTAAATAAATGTCTCACTGAGCAACAGAAATTTTGGGCTCAAATATAGTCATAAATTGAGGACTACCTACAGTATATTTGACATTTGTTGGATGATATATGGATCTTTGGGATACATAAAAACCACAGATCCCGTAGAAAAATTAACTACATGAAGAATAGAGCATCGGTGATCAACTATTCCGAGGCAGTCTTTCTTAGCCGTGGAGTGCTGGTTAGGTAAACATCCATTTCTTTATTGTGACTTTTTTTTTAAAGTAGAATTTCAATGTTTATTAAACATCTTCTTTCATAAAAGTTAGCACTACCTGTATATATTAACTGACTAAGTTAATGCAAACTTTGTTTTCATGACTTTTGGGGCCTGGGTTTGAAATATGGGGATAAAGAACCAAATTCAAATCAATCTGTAGACTGATTCACACAATCATGTTTTCAATTGGAAGCTTTCAGAGGCCACCCTTTTTAAAATGGGATCAAAGATGTAGTAAATATTAAGTGGATTTGGAAAGGGCAGGCATTTTTCATTACTTTTCCTGTTGTGAGGCAAGAGTATCTGGGCTGCAAAAATGCGGGTGACTTCTAGATAACAGGAAGGCATTAGAATTTTATGGATTTATTAGTCTTAACTGGGGGACAGGGGTGAATCTAAAAATGTTTTAAATCTATTTGAGAACTTAAATTGGAGTTTTCATGTATTTCCTTTTTGGGAAACCATGTTGGGTGGTCATAGAGAGCTCTGAAGACTACAAAAAGTTGACATTTGGGAGTTGCAGTAGGAATGTAGATGGCCACCTGGTTTAGATGGTGATTATGTAATAAAGCAACAAGGAGCTGAATACATTTCCTGCATCGCCTATTTGATTTTGTGAGACCCTTCATATGTGAACTCCTGTTCTTGACTAGGGCTATTACATTTGCCTTTGAGGCAGGTTGATTTCCCAATTATATCCCTGGAATAGCTTTCTGAACCAGATCTGAGCAGGCTTATCATCTGAACTAGACAAGGCCAACCAGCTGCTTCACCTGTTCAAGTGACAAGGATTATACATATACAGATATACATCCAACATTGTCTTAAGATGAATTTAAAAAGCCCACACCAGAATAACAGAGTAATAAATTGGAAGGGACCTTAAGGTCTTCTAACTTAACTTCCTGCTCAAGCAGGAGACCTTATATCATTTCAGGCAAATGGTTGTCCAACCTCTTCTTAATAACTTCTAGTGATGGAGCACCCTCAATTTCTGGAGGTAAGACATTCCACTGATTAATTGTTCTAGTTGTCAAGAAATCTCTCCTTAGTTCTAGGTTGGTCCTCTCCTTATTTAGTTTCCATCCATTGCTTCTTATCCTGCCTTCAGGTGCTTTGGATAATATATTGACTCCCTCTTCTTTGTGGGAGCCCTTAGATATTGGAACACTGCTACCATGTCACCTCAGTCCTTCTTTTCATTAAACTAGACATAACTGTTCGTCATCTGTTTTAGCCTCAAATATTCTAATCATCTCTGTTGCTCTTCTTTGCACTCTTTCTAAATATCCTTTTTATATTGAGATGTCCAAAACTGGATGCAATATTCCCCAAGTGTGGTCTTACCAAAAAATTATAAAGTGGTATTAACACTTCACATGATCTTGATTCTGTCCTCTGTTAATGCAATCTAGGACTGTGCTAGGTTTTTTTTTGGCAGCTGCAGCACACTGCTGACTCATATTTAAGTGACTGTCCCTTAGGACTCTCAGATTCCCCCCAGTTATTACTATTAAGCCAGGTATCAGCTATTCTATACCTTTGCATTTGTTTTTTCTTGCTTAAGTGTAGACCTTTACATTTCTCACCATTGAATATCATTTTGTTAGATAGGGCCCAGTATTCAAGTCTGTCGAGATCCATCTGGATCTTAAGCCTGTCTTCTGGGATGTTGGCTACTTGTGCTAGCTTGGTGTCATCTGAAAATTTGATGAAGTCTCCTTCTATCCATTATTTAAATCATTTATGAAGGTACAATTTCTACTTTAGGGGGAAATTCCCACAACTTCCACTTGTACTTCAGAAACTAAGGAAATTATCTTTTAAGGTTGTTGTTATTGTTGTTAGTTGCGAAGTCGTGTCTGACCCATCGCAACCCCATGGACAATGTTCCTCCAGGCCTTCCTGTCCTCTACCATCCCCCAGATGGTAGAGGTCACTCCGACTGCTTCAGTGACTCCATCCAGCCATCTCATTCTCTGCCGTCCTTCTCTTCTTTTGCCCTCAATCTTTCCCAGCATTAGGTTCTTCTCCAGTGAGTCCTTCCTTCTCATTAGGTGGCCAAAGTATTTGAGTTTCATCTTCAGGATCCGGCCTTCTAAAGAGCAGTCAGGGTTGATCTCCTCTAGGACTGACCGATTTGATCGCCTTGCAGTCCAAGGGACTCATAGGAGTCTTTTAAGGTATGTATCTCAAATGATGTATTATAAAAACTGAAGTCTCGTTATATGCATTGATTTTTTTTTCCGTCCCAGATAAGCCTAGGGAGACAGACCCTACAGTTTTCCCACCTGTCCAGGTCTTCATATCAAGAGCTGTGCCTTTCTTCTGCTCACTTTTGAAGAACGGCAGGAATGCATGGCAATGTATTTTCTGTGCTGGCCCCTCATCTTGGAACATTACTGATTACTGTTTGCGGGCTTGCGTTATTATTAACCATTCAGGAAAGCCAGTTTGTTCTTTGTACTTTCTTCTTAAATTCTGCTTTATTGGATTATTATTGGAGAGTACAGGAAGTTCTCTTATAACCATTCATTTAGCAACCATTCAGAGCTAAAACAGCCCAGAAAAAGTGCAGCTTCTCCATGGACACATGATCAAAATTTAGTTCATTTTACAAGGGCACGTATTTATGCCAGGTGCAGAATCTTGGGGTCATCTGAGTGCAATTTGTGACCTTCCCATCCAGCTTGCATCAAGGAACATGCGGGAATCTGAGGAAAGCCAGATTCAATTAATGACCACGTGATTCACTTAACAACTGCAGTGTTTCACTGAACCATGGCAAAAAAAAAAAAAAGATTGCAAAATTAGACAACGCTCAGTTAATAACCTCCTTGCTCAGCAATGGAAATTCTGGTCTCGATTGTAGTTATAGATCAAGGACTACCGTTTACTGCCTCTGCTTATTGGATTTTTACTTTTATTATCTGAGCAAACCTCGTATGGCAAGTTTGTGTTTATTGTTTGCCTTTATTAAAACACTTATGATCCTTGCATTGTCACGGTTACCAAGAAGGGAGGGAATGAAACCACATACGTGACATTAAAGAACTGCTATGACTTATCTATTTGCATCAAGTGCTAGGTGCTAAATACATAATGGCAATATTTGCAAGACACCATGTGCATCATTGTTTTGGCATCGTTGCCACTTATGTTCACTTGTGTTTGATTTTGAATGCCATCTTAAGAGTAGCACTACATGCATTAAACGATCCTGAAAACAGTAAAGCAAAGCAGCTCACACAGCTGCCTGTCCCTGGTTGCCTGTATATTTCTGGGCCCGGACAGATTATATTTCTGCTAGGGCCACCAACAAAGTGATGAAATTCAGCTCAGTCACATACAGGGAGATATTATCTTTTAAGCAGCTACAAATTCAACTACCGTATTTTTCAGAGTATAAGACACATCTGAGTATAAGACGCACCTACCTTTTTTGGTGAGAAAAAGAAGAAAAAGAAATCTCCCTCTGCCTCTGAGCAATTTTGCCTCGTTACAGCAAACAGCCTGCTTTATTTTCATTTTTGTTTTCAGCATAGCTTGATTAGCACAAGGGGAAAAAAAAATCTGGTCCAGCAATTTACCTCTTTGCAGCAAGCAGCAGAGCCCTGCGCAAAACAGCTGAGAGCAAATCAGCTGAGAGTCGGGAGGCGGATCTAATGAACTTGTGCTAATTAGCCTGTGCTGAAGCTGAAAGGAGCTGTTTTTTTCTTGCTGTTTGCTTGCAAAGAGGTAACTGCTGCGAGGCAGAGGCCAAAGGGTTGGGGCCAGTGGGTGAGTGTGGCTACATTCGGTGTATAAGACGCACCTAAATTTTCACCCCCTTTTAGAGGGGAAAAAGGTGCGTCTTATATACTCTGAAAAATATGGTACTTTAATATTTTCTATGCTCAGGCTAACACATTTTGTCAAATATCTTTTTCAAATGCTTTGCACAACTCCATAAATTATTTTAACCATCTCAACATGTGGTTTTAAAATCTATTTTGGTCTATTACTGAATTACAAATATAAAATAATATTTAGAGAAAAACAAAAGGGCAAATATTATTATTTGAGTACAGTTTATTGGGTCACTTAACTTACATCAGTATTTGCAAGGACTGGATTCTTTAGGTACCTGGAAAAAAAGTCCACAATATGTTTTTTTTTTCCCTGAATATTTTCAACTGGAAATATTAATCTTAAAATTTGGAGGTATCACTCATTCTCTTTGTTTTTCCTTCTTTCCTTCTGTCTCTTATGTGACAATACACACTAATTTGGAAAGTGCCAGATGTTTAAAAGAGATATACTGTGTTGTGCGGGGCAATTGAGATATGCAACTTCAGTGTCATTGTATCTATTTTCTGCTTCTACTCATAGGATTCTGATGAAAGCTTTTTACATGTATTTAGGAAGACTTTATATAGAAAAGAATTGGGATAACAATTGAACTTGAATTCTTAGCGTATAAATTTGCAACTGCAGAATAATTCCAGTCCAAACAAATCCTGTGCTAGAAATCCTATTTGTGCACATGTATTTTATATCCTTATGAAAACAATGTGCACAATATTTAGATTTTACAAATCTGACCAGTTAATATTTCATTGTTAAAAATTTTGTACCTAGAAAAGAACATTCTTTTTATAAGTATATACAAATGATTTACAACTCTAAGGCTACTGTTAAAAGATTTCTGCTTCAAGTCACTTTTCTGTTTACAGGAACAATGAATTTAACAAAACAAATCATTTTTAAATAATTCTGTTTCTTGGGCAAAGTCTTTCTTTTAAGGAAGCAAAAATATATTTTCAA
Organism: Arizona elegans; assembly: GCA_022577455.1. Classification (NCBI taxonomy): domain Eukaryota; kingdom Metazoa; phylum Chordata; class Lepidosauria; order Squamata; family Colubridae; genus Arizona; species Arizona elegans. The sequence continues at coordinate 20,516,116 of JAKOOJ010000005.1, forward strand.
AAATGTTTTTGGGGGCTTTCATGCCTGTATTATTATTATTTTAACTCCTTATTTATAGTCTCGTTTCTTGGACAAAGACTTTTTTTAAAGGAAACAAAAATATATTTTCAAAAATGTCATTTGAGGCTTTCATGCCTGTATTGTTATTATTAACTCTTATTTTTAGCTAAAAGCAAAAGAGAAAATGTTATCTTCTAAACAAATAATTGTTTTGCCTCTGAGTATTGTGCGGAAGTATCATTGTTTTTCTTTAAAGAAAAACACACACAAAAAAAATTAACTGATCCAAATCTCAATTCTCATATCCCACATCGATAATTTGCATTTAATTAAATCCAAGAAACAAGGTAGTTGGCAACAGAGCATCAAGGGATCTGCTACTTACTAGCATATCAGATGCCTGGACAATAATGGGGTGCTAATTTTGAAAGCCTACACCACTGTCCTGGAAAAAAAAAAAGATATTGCAGAAAATCAAGCCTCCAGCACTCCTGGCCAAGCTCAGACTGACCCCGGCAAATGAAAATAATCAAAAGTAATTAGAAGCGTGCTGGATTACTCCTCAGAGATCTAAGCGAGAGAATAAACATGCCGAAGTCCTTCGAGCCACTGCAAAGGGCCCATGTCTGAGCTGTTAGGTGCCCTGACCTTGTCCACATAAAGATGTGATTTATGAAGTGCAGGGCAGAGCAGCAGGGGCTTCTGTCTTCTTCAGAAGAACCAAATTATTGAGGTGGAGATTAACATGCTTTCAGTCGGGTGCATTTCCAGACCGGGGGAGATTTTTTAAAAAATTATTATTATTATATACGCCCCCCCCCCAAAAAAAAGCCCTTTAATTTCTTTTGCTTTCCTTCTCTCTTTGGGAATGAACAGCAAAAAGAATCAACTCCAGCTTTATAAGTAAGTTAGCATTCCTTAAAGAGTAGAGTTAGGAGTGCAAACAGAGATATAATAAGAACTAAATATGGAACGGAATATTGATCTCGCATTTTGTTAAACAGTTTTGCTTTTTTTTAATCTTGCCTGAATGAATTCCTTATAAGCACAATAAAACTGGCAAATGAGCTAATGTTTTTAAAAATTAGATCATATGTTTTTAATTAATAACTTTGAAAAAGTGAAAGGTCATGAAATCTTTCTCTCTCTCTCTCTCTTTCTCTTTTCTTATAAACTTGGCTTATTAACCAGCTGTGCAGAAAAGGCAGCAAATATGTGCTACTGATTCAAAGACATATTTTTAAAAAGAAATAATTATGCCATTAGCTTCTTGTCTGTTCCCCCCTCACCCCCTCCCCTGCCTGCATCCTTTCCCCCCTTTTAGCACTGTCTCTCGCAGAGCTGCTGCCCTCCCCAGGAAGCCTATTAGCAGTGGACAGTTATTTTGTCTTACTTTCCCTGCCTTCTTTTCTTTTCTTCTTTTTTCTTTTCTTTTAACGATGTGCTGGAATGTGCTGTTTCCATAGGGTCTCCATTAGAGGAACTTTTACTTTGGGGACAGCCCTGGAGTTTAAAAGCTTAAAAGAGGCATCAGTTTACACTCTGGTGGGAATAGCTACCAGACTGCTGTACTTATGTCTCACTGCCACTATTATGGAGGCTTATTTTAAATAAACAGTTGCTTAAAAAACTCTGGGAGTTATAGCCACTAGCTTTTGTGAGAAATGGTGGCACTCTGGACAAATCACAGATAAAGAAGAATTTGAGGGTGGGTTTCTATCTTGTTTTTGAAGCAGAAAGGAAACTTGAGTAATACAAGGCATTTCTTTGCAGCTTTTATTTAGGAGATCAGAGTACAATCAATAACATGAGTCCCTTTTATCTTATATATTGCCAGTTCTCTATATTATATGCTAAAAGACTTACCTGAAAGTAAAGTCAACTTTCTCCCAGGTATTCCTTGGACATTTTTGAGAGAGAGACTGGGCCTAAAAAAGTGTTTTCCTCTCATTCCATATAATCACTGGGTAAGAATCAGTTTGGTCTAATGGTTAAGGCACCAGGCTAGAAAATGGAAGACTGTGAGTTCAAGTCCTGCCATAGCCATGAAAGCCTGCTACGTTACTCTCTCCTAGCCCAACTCACCTCACAGGGTTATCATTGTGGGGAAGGTGTATTGGATATGTTTGCCACCTTGAGTTATTTGTAAAATAATAATGGTGAAATACAAATAAATACAAATAATTGAGGAACTCCCCAATTCTAATTGCAATACTATGCAGTTCCCTAGTAATAAGACTTCTCTATATGTCCAGGGGTCAGCACATCTATAGTGCAGTTTGATGTCCATGTTTTTCTGGTATTGTTGGGATTATTTTTCCCATTGGGGGAAAAAGAGGGGAGCTTTGGACCAGCAACAGAGAATGGGGAAGGTGGGGAATACAAGGAGTAAGTAATGGCTACCATCTTCTTAACAAGTACCCACAAACAGAGACAAGAGAAATAATCAGTTGGGGTCCCAAATGTGTTTTTTTTTCCCCAAGAGGCAACTGGACTTTCTGAAGAAGCTTCTTGGATGAAAGAGAAACGTCCTCAAAGAAAAACCAAAAAGTCCAGTTGCTTCTTGAGAAAAATGCAATTTTGGGACAACAGTGACCTGGATGATTGAGAATATTCATAGGCAATCAGTTGGTGTGCTATATCACGTTACTCATAAATGTGTTGCTCTTGGATGATCGATGATGATGATAATGATTTGAGTGATGTCACATTATGTATATCCTGCCAATCTCTTCCACTTCTCATGTGCTGGCATTGGCTAGAGTGATGATAGCCACCACTGCTCTTTACCGGATTTAGACAGATTATATTGCAAGATGATGTCTGCAGTTGGAGCCTCATCTTTGTTTAACACAACCACTTAATTTCCATTTTAATATAAAGTTAATAATACTGAACAGTTTATTATCACGGAGGCAAAAAGTAAGTTTGCTGCCTTGAGTTATATATAAAAAGGTGGGATAAAAATCTAATAGAAACAATTAATCCATTTTCTGAACTTGCTCATGCCTGGGATCTTAACGTCACCTAATAGGTTTATACAATTTATTAAACCACATGCACTGAATAACCCTAACCTATGTTAAAGATAGTCAAGTAGCACTGAATGCATCTGGTAGGTCTTTAATGCATCTATAGCATCTCTCTCTCTAGCATTGTCTCCTCAGCATTAAAATATCCTCAAATATTTTGCAAGACATATAGTTGCCAAACAGCCTTCTGGTGGAAGCTGAGATATGCATTGTCAAATATCTCTATCCCCTAAATGAAGAATATTATGAACAGTCTATTGTGTGGAATTGCAAAATTGTTGGATTATAAATCCCCCCCACACTTTTCCAGGGTCATTAGGCCTAGCCCTTTTCTCTGCCCTAAGGTTAAAAGCACTGTTTCTCAACTTTCACATGTTTAAAATGTATGTACTTTGATTCCCAGAATTCCCCAGCCAGCCATCTGGCTGAGGAATTCTGGGAGTTGAAGTCCAGACATCTTATAGTTGCAAGGTTAAGAAACATTGCCTTAAAGTAATCCACCATCCACCCATTTACAATGTTTCCAAGAGATATCGAAGTATTTCTAATTTCAAAATCTGGAGGTAGAAGTCAATCCAATTGACCATCATGGAGTAATGAAGTCTTACATGTATAAGAAATAGTGTTATAATATGTGCCGTGGATGTTTGTATTTTTAATACCACTGAAGTTTACAACAGACACTAGTACATAGATAGCTGGTTGGTCTTTCATATAGAACTGTTGAGATCTACAAAGTCTGGATTTCAGATTTTATGAATTCAACCATGTTGGGAATAGTGACTGTCCTATTTTCATTCTATGTTTTTCACAGGTTTGGGTAGGTAGTTCTTCTTTATTCTGGGCATGGTTGTATTGTTAGCATTTTCTGAGATGTCTGCCCACTTTTGAGGAGTAGATGTTAGGTATACAGTAAAAACATGTGCAAAAGAGATGATAATTTTATGCTATTTTATTTCCCAGACTTGAGTGCTACTGAAAACAAAAAGGATAAAAACTCTATGTCCACATAGACTTGGCATTCTTCAGACAAATTGCCCAAACAGCTTCAATTATTCTTGGCCAGTACAGCCTGTATTTGCTGGGGATAACAGTGAAGTATATGAAGGGAACGACATAGAGAAATTGCTGGGGATAACTGGATGTGTAATCCAAGCACTGTGAAGTGACTGGCAGAACGACATGGCTGGGGATAACTGGAATAGTAGTCCACAAGCACTATTAAGGGACACTGTGGAGTGTCCCTCTGACCTCCAGTCCGTGTCCTCCTTGCAAGCAGCCGGGGGTAAAGCTCCCCTTGTTTGAACTGGGTTTCGACTGCACTTTTGGGCGACCCCAGCAGCGCTCAGCGCTTCGGCTGCGAAGTTTGGCCGAAAAGGCAAAACGCCGATTGAAGACCAGCCCGCAACGCCATCTACCGGCCGGGAGCCGCCATTGCTCTTTCTTGGCGTCTCGCCTTCCAATCCGGGGACGAAAATCGGTGCCAGGGATTCCGCGCGGTTGCTCGCCCGGGTATCGCGGGGCAAAGACTGCCGGAGCCTTTTTCTCCCGCGCAATTCTTGTCTTTGCACCCGAGGCTTTTTCTTTCTTGGCCGCTTCCTCCTCCTCCTTGTTACGCGGCGAAAGTGCTTTTACGCGGGGCTCAACCCAAACGGCGGCGGCAGAGGGGGCGGGCTGGAAGGTGTGTGAACTTCGGCGTCGCCCGAGTTAGAAAAGGAACCTCGGCTCTGGTCCGCGTTTGGAGGCTCTGGAGCCATCAGTTTCCCAGATTACTTGTATTTAATACACAATGCATCATAAAGCAAATCCCTCATTCTGACAGGGAGAAAATAGAACAGCTCAGAGCTCGAACTGCTCCAATTTATGGCTAAATTAAAAAAAAGAAAGAAAGAAAGCAGAGAGAACGAGGCATCCAAAGTGGCAAGAAATCGAAAGAGGGGAGGCGGGGGGGGGTTTGTAGAAACCTCCCAAACTTCAACTCCGTTGGAAAGGTCCCAAAGGGGATTTTGTTTTTGTTTTTGTTTTTAAATTATCTCGGGTTAGTCACCGAGGTATCTCTTCCCACCCCACGCCTTCCTTCCGCCCTTGGCAAGTGGGCCATGAACTCCGGGCGCGCTCGTTGCCCACTTCTCTTGGCCTCCCCTTTCGGAACAATGGGCATTCTCCAAAATAACCGTTCAGTGTCACCGATAACAGGCCGCTCAGACGAATTAATCAGCATCTTTTGTCACTTGTGCCACTGGCCCCTGGTGACCTGCCCTCTCCCCTTCCCTTCCCTCCCACTCCCGACATTCCCTAGCTGCTTCGGGCCCTATCCACCATCATTTCTCCAGCTGTTGAAGGCTCTGGTCCTCCACGTTTGAAGGTTCGCTAAGAAATTAGCCGAGCAGCCTTAAAGAAAAGGTCAAAAAAAGATCAGTGGGGTGGCGCACAGAGCCGAACCCCCAAACCCTCCCCTATATTTGTTGGCATCCATATTGAGTGGCACACACTCAAGCCCTGTAACTTTCTCACGGCCTCCCTTCCAACGCGAGGCTCCTTGCATGATCTGAATGGATGCCCGCGCGCGTGTAAAATTCCAAAGCAACTCCCCATTTATTGTTAACGCTTCTGAATTTGGATGGCATTTGGATGGCAGTCATCGCTAAATTCAATTCGTTGGGAATCGTTCTACTTTGTTCTGTGACCAGAACAAAGCCCAGTTTGCAGTCCCACTAACTCGGTTAAACAGGGGGAAAGAGACAGTGTCGCGAATAGAGAGCCGAAGAACGGCTGTGAGAGAGGGTGAAGTTGTTAATCCGAAATACAGGACTCTCTTCTGTCTGGGTTTTTTACTTTTCTTTCTTTTTTCTTTTTTTTATAACATGAAATGCTGGCGTAATGCGCCTGTATTCTGCAAAGAACGGCGGCAGCAGAACTTGGTGATCGCCTACGTCTCAAGAAAAGTGGACAATACTGCTTTGTCGAAAAGTCGACAATTTGCTTCGTATGTTTTTTATAGGCTTCCATATGTTTATACGAAAAGCTGAATGATAATTTAGCACCGACGGTTTTTAAAGATCTGTACCGCCAACCCGCCTAAAAATGCCGCTGCGCTTTTTCGCTCGAAAGCTCTAAATGTCAAAATTCCTGTAGTTTACGAAGTGAAAGAGACAGAGTGAAAAAGTGTCAAATATAAGCCTTTGCAAAGGCTACTGGTGTCATTAACAGTCTTTAAAGAGACAGGCGCGGATCGCTTGCCTTAAATGCGCGTTCAATCGCCAGCGGTTCCATTTGCCAAGTTTTTGCTATTGGTTTAGTCGAAAGCCGCCAAAAACCCGCGGCAATAAAAGCAGCCCCAGATACCAGCGGCTGCAAGTTCACCTCCTTGCCTCCTCGCTTATAACCGAGGCTGCCCGTTCAAAAACTAAACTTAAAGCGCGGCCGGCGTGCGTAAAACTCGCCTTAAATCAACATAGCGAGGCAGAGGCTGCACTTTCTTAGACGCCACTGGAACAGAATGAGGGTGGGGGGACGACTGGACGTCTCCCGCCCCCCACTGCCCCCTTTCAGCCTTCCCTGCAAATAAATAAAAAAAAAGGTCGAGGGAGGGCTTGCCCCCACCCCTTAAAGCTCCCCCCCCACCCCGAATCCCAGCCAAGGCAGATCTCCCTATTGGCCGCCAGTGACCTGGATGGGACTGACACGTTTCCCGGGGCCGAGCGCATCCGTAATCAGTCTGCCGGGCGAGGGCTTCTGCCTGGGCGACCTTTTTGTGACCTCTCTCGCCAGAGGAGGCGGCTGTCACTTTAAAAATTGACTGAAAGAGGAGCCTCTGTCTGGCTTCCGAGCGGCCGCGGAGGCGACGAGGTGGGGAAGGGAAAAGAGATACCTCTTCTGGGGCTCACCCGCTCCTCGTCAAACCCCCCCCCCCTCCACCTCAGCCTGCTCCTTTCTCTCCCTCAGCAACTTCTGCTTCAAGAGGCAACTCGCGGGGCAAAGACGCCCCTCGGCCGGCGAGAGAAGAGGATGGGGGAGGGGAGGAAGGAGAGGGGGGGCTGTCCCCAGAGCTCTTCGGAAGCGGGGCGCAGCGCGGGGAGGAGACACCCGGGGAATTTTCCCCCTCCTCCGCCTCCCTCCTCCTCCTCCTCCCCCTTTTCTCCCTGGCTCACACGCTTTTTCTCCTCCCTTGTGATCAAGCGGCGGCGGCGGCGGCGAAGTGAAAAGGAAGTTATTTTTTCCCCTCCTCGCGCAGGGGCGCGCGCGCGCGGCCGCGCGCACGCGCCCTCCCTCCGCCTGGGTAACTTTTCTCTCAACTCCACGCAGATCCAACCTCCCCCCTCACCCCACCTCGCGCGCGCGCACCCACAGCCACCCACTTCAGAGGCTCGTCCGTCTGTCCGTCCGTCCCGTTCCTCTCTCCCCACCCACCCCCCAGCCTCGCTCCCCACCCCTTCCGCGCGCTCAGCCAGCCAGAGGGCACGCCGGGCGAAGGGAAGAAATTAACACGCCGGCTCGGAATCAATGAGGACAATTAAAGCGATCGCCGCGCGTCTTCTCGACCCCGCGCCTGCCCGCCACCGACAGCCCCCTGCCTGAGACTCGCTTTCTCGGCGAAGAACTCGGGGTGTCCTCCCCCCCAATTCTCCGCAACGTTTCCTCCCCCCTTTTTTTCCTCCACGCCTCACGCCGGCCGAGGACCCTGAGAAGTTTTCAAGCGAGGCGAAGAAAGTCTCTCCCACAACAACTCTCCCCCCCCCCCACCCAAGAGTCCGTAGCCCGCCCCAAATGCCGGAGAAGGAATTCGAGCACTTCAGGAAGCCGAGCCGGCGGGACTGCGCCGGGTTTCCTAGACGCCTTTCTTTGGCCAGCGAGGACTGCGAAAGCTCCTAGGAAGAAGGGAGGGCGCGTAAAGGCAGCTGGGGAGGGGGGGAGAGGAATCTCCTCGGGAGACATTGCTGACAGCTGTTTGAAGGATTGATTGGCGTTATTATTATTATTGTTTTTTATTTTGCAATCCTCCCTTCCCCCCCTTCTCTCCAACGCCTCGTCCCCTCCCCCTTTCCGAGGAAAGGAAGGATTTTGGGGGGAGAAACGTCGGACCTGCTGCGATCTGAGCTGGGCAAGGTAAGACGATCGCACGCGCCGTCTCCTCAGGAGGAGAAGAAGAAGAAGAAGGAGCGCGCGTGGGGGAGGGGGATGTTGTTTCCACGAGGCCAGGACAACTTTCGCTCTCTTCCTCCTCCCACCGTCCGGTTTGTGGGTTTCTCTCCCCAAAAAAATGTCACCCCAAAGCCTAAGATAAGAACTTTGTTTCTTTTCCTCCTCTGCTGCTTCCCACAGCCCCCAACGCTCGATCCTGCCGCCTGTTGTCATCTGTTTCTGGGGCCAAAAAAGGCTTCGAAGGTGGTGGGGGAGAAGACAGAGCGAGAGGTGTGGGGCGGGAAAAAGGGTGGGAGGTAGATGTGATGCCTGTGCATCTCCCCCGCATCTCGGTTCTTGGTTAAGGAAGCCCACGCGGAAAATTAGGGAACAGGTAAAAAACCTCTAATGTGGGATCCGAATTCCTCGAGCTACCGGGAAACGCGGCCGTACTATATTGCAGGTTGGAAGCCAAGCGGTGGATTGCATTGATTCGGTGAAAAGTTAAAAAGAATTAAAGGGCGCGCGGTTCTTGGAGCGGTTTTTTTCTTCTCGGGCTTTTTTTTTTCTTCTAAATGTGTTTTGGGGAGAAAGTTTGGCAGTTCTGATTGATTTAATCCACTGGGCAGAAGGCTTCTCTTGATCTTTTGAAATAAAGAACTTGAATTAAGTATAGGGTATGCCACGCATGAATGAAGGAAAGAAAGAAAGAAAGAGAAAGGAAATAATCAATCAGTGGCATTAGGCGGAGTAGGGGAAAGGCAGAGAAAGTGAACGGTCGCGACTGAAGCAGTTTTACTTCTTCTTTTTTTCCTACCAAAAAGGCACCAGTTTGTTCAAATGCAGCAACTGGAAGGGGGGAGGGAAGGACCAAACCAACCCCCAAACCCTGCTCTTGAACTTTAGGCATTGGTTGCTGGATTCATGCTTCAGAAATAGTTGAGTTGAAGAAGTCTAAATGAAAAATGAATTATTCAAGGTGTGGGATTAGAAGGCTTTTCAGCGTGTCCTCCTTTTCGCTGCCTAGATTTCTCTTGATTCATAGAACTTCTGAACCTTGAATGGAAATTTGAAAAGTGTGGCACCTCTGAAAAGTGGGATGGGGTGGGGACAATTCAGAGGGTGTCCTTAAGGAAAAGGATAAGTGCTTGAAACTCATCTATCCATTCTCAATACACTCCTGCCCAATTCTTCCTGGGCGTCAGGAAGAGGCCCAGATAAATCTGGATTGGCCTCTTGCATCAAGTCTTTTTCTATATGTGTGCAAGTATCCCTCTGTCCTGTGTCCACAAGCCATTTCTCTGGACACAAGGAAGCTGATTTGAAGCACACTGGTTTGTTCCTTGGGCATTCTCACCGAAAGAACTGATTTTTATTTTATTTTGACTTTGCTTCATTTTGTTTATTGGTTGCCTCCCTAATGATCCAGCCAAAGTCTCAGGGGACTTGATGAGGTTAGTGGGGTTTCTTCTGGAGGGAGGTGGAAGTAATTTGCTCTGGAAGCTGAAAGCTCAACTTTTCTTTCTGTGTGCAGTGGAGGCGCTGGGCCAAATGCACAAAGCCTCATGTGTAAAAAGATTCCAAGGCTTAATTCTTCCCCTGAAATTGACTTTGAAGTGGGTTTTCACCCCTGGCAGGCCCCTCTTTTCGGGGCATGCATTAAACATTAAAAATTGGTGGCACCCTTGTTGGTTTAAGTGCCTGCTGCTTAACAAAACATACAAGAGGCACTTTCTTAGTGCTCCGTTGCCTTGTGCCCTGGGCTTTTGTGCCTCTTGAAGTTTTGTGAAGAGTTAATGATCTAAAACTGCTTCTGGGTGATTACCTGAACTCTTGGTGAAAAAATGCTTTCGGGCTAGGAACATATTGCCCTCCAATTTTTTACTTTAACCTCAGGTGAGCCAGAATAACGTAGCTTTATCCACTAGAATAAATTGGAGCTAGGACCTGAGATTGGACCTGAGATTGGACCTATTCTTTCAGAGGAAACTTAATTTAGGATTTCATTAGATGAGATGACAAACGGTACCAGGATTCTTAAGACATACAGTTCAAAAACAAGAATTGCTATGAATCTAAACATCCATTTTACATTTCAGTCTTTGCACAATCTCGTCCCTTCTACACTTTCTCATAAGCCTATTTTGATTTGGATTTTGGCTGTGTTTTGTTGTTATTGATAGTGGTGGTAGTTTTGTTTCATTTTTGCAATTTTACCATGGGATTTTCGTTTAAAATCCAACATGGAAAATCTTGAGTTTTAAATGTACATTTTGACATTCTTAGCTGAAATCTCAGATGAGGCCTTTAGACAGGCAAATTGTGATGTTGCATTATAATATTTAGACTTTTATCATAATATTCTTATGGTGTATTACTTCTAACATAACTTGTAGCAATCACATTAAGTTTGCAAATTTTTCATCTGAATCAATTTAAGGGCACATGCCAAAAGCAGCTACATTCTGTACAAGTGTTTACACTTCACTGTATTTATTTTCTTTGGTGTGGTATAAAAGGGCCCCTGTTATTAGGCAATTCTTGCAGTTTTATCCTTTGACTGGGTATTACATAAAACTTAAAGAACAATTACTTCTTCTAAACCTAGTCTTTTTCTAACCCATGAAATTATATATTGGAAAAGATATATTAAATGTAAACTGTTAAGAGGCAACTTACGGATATGACACTAGCCAATTTTGCATTTGTTTGCCAATAACCAAACCTAACATTTTGTAAAAAGTCAGGACTATTCATATGAGTTTTCATTAAAGAACTCTTAGGATTTTTCCCACTGCATTTGGATTATAGACAAATATATTGCAAGAGGTATATCTGTGACAGAGTAATTGTTCTTTTAATTACTGGGGCCTATTTACCAGTAATTGTTTTTGTGAAGTCCACTGAAGAAGCATACTTCATTATAAAACACACTTAAGTTCTTTTCTGTTTGTTTATTTGAAGGACTGTGATTTATTTTCAAACTAGCTGAATGAGACCAAAGCAACAACAAAGATGTCTTGTTTTCTATTTTCTCTCTAGATCTTGGATGAACATTACAATGTGAAATTCTGTATTGATGCCAGCCAGCCAGATGTAGGAAATTGGCTAAAGTATATCAAATTTGCTGGATGCTACTATCAGCCTAATCTTGTTGCATGTCAAATAAGTGATCAGGTATGTAGTGAAAATTTTCTGAACTTATTTTTAGCAGCTTTCCATGGGAGAAAACAAAATAGCCAACCTCAAGTTGTCGATGTGTGCTAGTGTAATTATTGAATAGAGGTGTGAAGGAGATGAAACAATTTAAAAGCAAAAGATATGTTTACAAAAGCATTGCTACCCAAGTTAATACACTTTTGGCTACATTTATTTTAAGAATGAAACACGGGATACATATTATTTATACATATGTGAAGTTATCTGCTTTTCTGTGCTTTTAATATTTGCAAATTAATATGTGGTTAACCAGAATATTTAATTCTTAGTTTTAAATTTTAGAAATATTTGGCACACATCTCTGAAATGGAAACCTTTTTTAAAAAAAGAATAACTTTACCAATATGATTCATATATCTGCTACCTATCAGTTTTGAGGCATTTTTATTTTGTGGACATGGATAATTTTGCTCTCCATTATTAAACAAAATTGGTTTCACTTTTTTCTTGATAATTTAGGCTCGTCAAGCATAATAGGAACTAAAATATAATTAAATTTGTTCTTTTTAAATTCTGAGGGATAGGAATTCCTGAGTGGTTTTGTTTTGTTTTGGAATAGTATTTGTCTTTGTGTCTTTGCTTCAAATACACAATTTAAACTGGGAATACAAAGTAATTTTATAATTTTGTCCTTTTAAAAATTAATAGGATGAAATATTTGAGGTTGACTCATTTTCTTAAAAATTGTATCGGTATTTTTCATATTAATAAACTACCATTTCTTATAGTAGAAAACAACCTGATCCATTTTTAAATTTAAAAAATTGAGTCTACAATTCTCACTATGCATTTCTTAGTACGTGCTTTCATACCTGCAAGGCAGTATCAGTGAATTCAATGGAACATGCTTCTCAATATAGAGAATTGCTCTGTAAATCAGGTGTAGTTTTCACACTTGTTATTTTATTTAATTACCTTTATATAACACGGTAAATAAAATCACAAGTAGGTACAAATCTTCAATAGATAATAGTTCTTGCCAATCAGATCCTTACTATAGTCAGTTTGTTCTTATCTTCTCCGCTGTTTACAGCATCCCACAAATTCACAGGGCAAAATAACATATGCATTCTTTTAAATTTATGGCCATCTATCTTTTTAAGCAGTGACCTCTTAAGCCCCCCCCCCCCCCTCCTCCACTAAATATGTAGAGGAAGGTTGAACAAACAGAAAAACTAGGCCCTCCCTATCAGTTTTCTTGCCGACCACATGGTTCAAGTAAAGAAGCAATAAAAGGCCATTAGCAAATGAAATATACATTTAGAATGTTGCTGTCTGGTTGGCAAAGAAAAATGATCTGTCCTGAGATTGTGCAGGCAATTCAGAAAGGAAACGGCAGTGTTGTGCTCAATTTATTTTTACCTATAGTAAAGGGTTTAGCTGTGGGGGAAAAAAAGAAGAAGGAAAATATAATAAATAAATCCAAATGGATTTAAGAAGTGGGGGGAGGGGGGAGAATGGCTGGCTTAAGGCCTGCATCTTGATCATGGACTAAAAATAACAAAACATATGGCAGACTGAAGGAGAAACACATCTAGAATATGGAACAGTCGCTCCAGCAGCTTCACCGGGTTGGGAGTGGACACCATGAAACTCATTATTTTTTGATGTTTACATTTTTCACATTTGGTAATGGCATTTGTACTCTTGCCAACAACTCTTTTTTTTTTTTTAAATCGTGTTTATTTTATCTTGTGCCACTTGTAGTTCATATTTAGGTAACTGATCTTTCTTCAGACCTTTAAATAAATAGCTACTTGTTCTTTAGGTAGCATGCAGTGATTAAAAGAAAAAAAAAATGAGAGTCACGTCACGCAAATCACATGCAGTTAACAATTATACATACATTTAATATGTGACACAAAATATATCAAACCAACATATTCATATATTAAACAGATTGGAGGATCCTTTTTTAAGCTAAATGATTGTCCATAACATGAGCTTCTCCTTCTGTTAAGAGACGTCGAGAGTCAGGCAGCATAGAGGGTTAATCCATTTTTATTACTGCGTTCCAACTCAAATATGGATGGGAATTTAGTAAACTATCATGAAACGTGCTGTGAATTTGATTTTATACAATGAAATGTCTGCTAAAGCAGCTGAGGATACTATTTGCCATGTTGTCACTCTCCCCATTCCTCCATAAGGAAGAACGGCTGCCAACTGGTGAATTAGCTCTCCTGATCACTTAATAATATATCTCAAGCAACGGGGGCATTCATTAACTGCTGAGACCAAGCAGGGATACATGATTAGCGGTAACTGTGTTAATGTCTAATTAGCTCAAATTAACCTATAAAATTAGTAGGGAAATACTCTTCTTTACCAGGAATGAAAAGGAGTTATTTATCAGGCCTAATCAATAGTATGAACACTATTTTACTGGACTGAAAGTTGGAGAGACCGCATGGCAAATATGACTTGTAAGGTGTTGGTGACATGACCTTCAAAATGTGCCTCAAAATCTAGAGGAAAGAAAAGGAAGGAAGGAAGAAAAAGGAAAAGGAGGGAGGGAGGGAGAAAGAAAGAAAGAAAGAAGGAAGGGAGGGGGGAAGGGAAGGAAGGAAGGAAAATTTTGTGTTCTGTTTGTGCTTAAACATTACTTTCGGACTTTATTTGTCAAAGTTCTTTGCCACTCTTGTCTGAGGTCATATTTCATCACTTTGGATCAACTTTACAAAAGAACAGGGTTCCTTCTTATAACTGTATAAATAAGCTGTACCAAGATGAACAACTTCAGAATAATGCGATGCAGTCAAAATATGTATACTGAAAACAACTCATATTTCATTTGATTGGAAGTAGAGCAGGACTTTTAAGACTGAATGGGGGAGATTCATTCTCCCTTTGCAGTAAAGTTGATCTAGAATTTCCCAGGTCTGTCGTATTATCTCCTGTCATGTCTAATAACTTTTAAAAGAGTGTAATTCAAGATGCTAACAAATAATGAATTCCAAACTCTGTGCAACTGGTTATTGCTGTTTTTCTCTGCATAAAACCCTTGATAGGATATCAGAAATTCTAATAATGTACTTTAAAGGGGTTTTATCAGTTATATTTATATTTTCCAATCTGAAATCAGTTTGGAATTGATAGGCAATTCAGCAATTTGCTAGAATTTTTCTTTTTCTTTTATTGGATACAGGAAGAAATTTGGCCCATTTGGTTTCATACCAAGATTTAAGATATGTCTGTGCCTTTCTTTTCAAAATCCTATTGCTGCTAATAGTTTATAACAAATTAATATCTAACAGGAGTTGTAAATCAGTGAGATAATGCAAATGTTTGTGTTTGTATATATATATATATAAGTGCATGTTTTAAAAACTAATTGAAAGCAGCTATATTATTAGCTAAATTTTGATATTTGGGAAATTATAATATTGAGAACCTGTTTTGTCGCATAGTGAGAATGTTCATATATATTGCATTTAAATGTAAGATATCTGCTTCTCCAATGTTAGGGAAACATGGTTATTGACGTTTACAGGTTTTTATAAGGACATTCAATAATCACCATGCATTTTGCAAGTAGATATCTCTCGTTTATTTATTAAAACAAAACTGTTGCTATCCAGAACGTGAAACAAATACAACGTTGATGTGACAAGCACAAAAGTGCAGATTCAAAAGAACTGATGTTAAGTGAAAAATTGTTTATTAATAAGAAATCTCTGGTACATCTTGAATATATGCATGCTTAATCAGCTTCAGGTTGGAGAAAATCCACTGAATTCCAGAACTATGCAATTGTAAATGTGCTTACTAGGGAATAATTCTTACCGATTGCAGCAGAAAGAGCCTACTTGTCAGTAAATTGTTAGATGCCATATAAATGTAACAATGATAGCAACCTCTTTTAAAAAGATATCAGTATGTTTCATCAACATAATCAACAGATGATTAGTTTTTGAAACAGAGGACATTATGTTTTACATATTAAAAACATATGCATTATATATGTACTTAGGGCTGCATTTTGTCGTAAAACAGAGGGTGCATCTTTAGTGCTTATGCCAGAATTAGATTACTTTAGGAACTTTTGTCTGATTTGCATTACAAAAGCCATGTTTTACTATAGTATACTATTCTCTAGAAATAAACACAATAATAATTATATATTTATCCAGGCATACAGCATCTACTATATATATAAAAAAATTCAAACAAACTTTCCTAGGCCTTTTAAAATATATAAATATTCATCAATTTTTTAAAAATGTTTTTTATAAATATACAAGCTCAGCAACAGGGCCTAACTAATTATTTTCATGTTACTGAAGATACACTAAAGTTTAACTTGGTGAATTTACATTGTTATCAATTTCCTTTAGAGTTCAGGTCTGTCAAACATTTTTACATCCAATCTTTTTCAGTGAAGTCCATTAAAAAATTTTTTTTTTCATCCCAAACTTAATTTTTTTTTTACCCAGGTGCTAGTGTTTTTGTTGTTATTTAAACCCGTTTATTTTAGTTGATTTAATAACTGCTAATACTGATTTAGGACCTGACAATTCTGCAGTTCTCAAACTGTTTTAACTGTTTTATAGTTTAGATTGAGAACCATTGATATACCTCTTACAAGAATTCAAAAACAGAGAATTGTATATTTAAATATACACAAGAGTTATAAATTTAGAAAGAACTATTATTACATTTTAATTTATAACATATATAAGAAGATGACAAAGTTATGGATGGGCAGTCTTTCTGATAAAGGATGCATTAAGACAGAAGATTCCAATTTTATAGCCCCTTAAATAAAATAAGATACATTGTACAGTTTTTATTTTTAAATAGTGCTATTGTACTTGCTTAGTGGAGGATAGCTTTCAATGCTTTTCCAGTATTATTCTTATAGAAATTGATACTTTCATTGCTGCTTTTTAAAGTAACTCTCATGGGGTGTAGCAATCAACAGGGGCTCCATGTTTAGAAATCAATAAGAACTTACAGAGATCCACATTCTACTGCTCACTTTCTCAAATTTGTGAGTTTGGCTTTTCCTTGCTGTTCTTGTTTTATACCTTCTATCCTCTGAATAAGAACCGGATGAGGAAATCAAACATGATCTTCCACTTCCTTTTTACTTCCCTAAAAGGTGTTATAAGGACCTAGAGAGGGAATGTGAGCCATAGGATTTACCTTGCCAATAAAATTCTCTTAACTCTGGGACTGACCCTAGAAAATTTAGCTCTACATTGGCGTGTTCATTCTCTTAAATTATTTGGCAGAAATACTGTTTTCTTTGTGTAAAGAAACAGAGTTACAAATGTTCATTGTTTACCAAGCCAAACATGATTTGGAAGAAGAGTAGGTGACACAAAAATTTAAGACTGGAATTGGCTACCAAGTTGCTTCTTCCCTGGTTCTTTGAATTATGCACATATATAGCAATATTTTCTTAATTACCAACAATCTTTCTTTACTCATGGAGAGCCAAAGCAAGCTTTCTAGAAATCTGGCAGAGATGAGAGCTGAAGGACACCAGATATCAACCAATTCCAGAGGCCGTACCCAACTACAGAAAAAGCTACCTTTCTTTCTTGTATTGGTCAATTTTATGGCCCTCAAAAGTAGAGTAGTGAAAATCCTTCCCGTTACTGACTGAAACATGCATGCAGTTGATACAAGTGAAAGCAGACCGTTCATACTTCAGTGAAAGGCTAGATTATCTTGTGCCTTCCAAATATTTTGGACTTTAGTAATTATAATCCTGGATAACATTGTCCAGAATTTTATATTAAGACATATAGAGGAAACCATATATTTTACTCGTGATTTATAGAGCAGAGGTGTCAAACTCCATTTCATTGAGGGCCTGCATCAGGGTTGTGCTTGACCTCGGGGGTGGGGGCAGGGTGGGCGTGGCCAGGGTGGGCCTGGCCAGTGCAATGTCACTCATGTCAGGGCAACTGTTTGGTGGCCCAAGTGCTCTACAACCAAAAATGGGCTCCTGAGCTCTGTTTTCTGCTGTGACAGCCTCCTGCAACCCTCTGCCAGCTCTGTTTTTGCTGCCAGAAGCACCGTGGGCTGATCCTTTGCTGTTTCCAGGTTGGCCCCATGGGTCAGAATCTAAGCACTCCACAGGCCGGATCTGACCTGCAGGCCTTGAGTTTGACACCCTTGTTATAGAGGTTTTTGAGGATCAAGTTCACAGGTCTTGTATTGGCTATTTTTGAGGAAACACTCCATTCCTAAAATGGAATTATTTTTTCAAAAAAATTATGTAATCGCAAATCCTGCTAATACACATTAAGAATATTTGGAGAGCTAAGTTTCAATAAGCATAGCCATATAGGCTTAATGCTGATATAAGCATTAAGAAATGTGTTGATGGGAAGTTATCTAAAAATCTTGTAAACATTTAGGATTTATTAGAGATTAAAAACACCTGAAGTGGAACTGGTAAACTGTAATTCACTTATGGGTTTCTAGCAAACTCTTTCCTTTTTGAAAACATGATTAGAATAACAGAGGAAAATTCACTTTGAATTCCATCCAAGGTTGCATTGTGTCACTAAAGTCTTCCAAGAAAATCTAATTGATAAGCACTCCCTTTCTTAAACACTCCCTTTTTCTTGAGGGAAAGTTTGTTCACTGAGCTTTATCATACTACATAAAGATGGATATCTGTGTCACAAATAGCAAAAGCCACAATTACTATTCACTGTATTGTTTCTCAAAAATTTAGCAAGTGACTCACATCAAGTCATAACACATGTGGGGGAACTTCAGGTTGTGGATAGGTAAGTTTAGAGGAAAGAGATGGAGAAGAATTAGAAAGGAATCCATCTATAGTGATTTAAAAATGTGAATCTGTGCTTTTCTCAGCACACAAAGGCAAGCAAGGCTAATCTCTGAATAAACATATAAAATAGCCATCTCCAATCTGATCATCATCCATATGTAGATCTCAATTTCCAGAATTTTCACCAATGGACATGCTGGCTGGGGGGTTGAAGTCTACACTTCCAAAGGAATGGAATAGCTGTACACATGTGAATTTAGAGGTCAGCCTTATTTGTTGTCCATTTAAGCATGCATAGGAGTGTGGCCTTAGCTACTACAGTTATATTTAGTAAGTAGCAAAGTAGGAGACCAAAGGATTGTATCCTAGAACTGTTTAACAAAGAAGGAATAAATATTTCCAAATATTAATTTTCCCAACACAATTAAAAACAATTAAAGCCTTTATGATACAACAAATGCTATCTTTGGCATGGGATATCTTTGTTTAGATTCTCTGCAAAGTTTGCTTGTGCAACTGTTCCTTAGTCCAGCGATTATTCAGGATTGTTGTGAAGATTAATTGGCTCTGAATGTGTGGAATATAAATATTAAAAACTGAAAAGAGGAAATCATTAAAAGAAAATTTATAACAAGCTCATGAATCATATCCAGAAGTGCAATCAGAACAAAGAAATAGAAAATCATACATTGTATTGTTTTCATTACATTAAGTAATATCTGGCAGCCCCAACTCTACCTGTGATTGGTCATTCCTGAACTCCTAGATTCTACAGACTTTAAGTAAGCTTCCAATGGTTTTAAACTTTAGCTCCTGTCAACTATATTGGACAGGTTTGGTGGTAAGTCATTGTGGGAAATGGGGTATAAAACACTACGTTGCTTATTACTGAAGAGAAGATCATCTTTTCCATTTACAGATAACAGATTAACAGAGTTGGAAGGGATCTTGTAGGGCATCTAGTCCAACCCCTGCTCAAGCAGGAAACCCTACACCATTTCTCACAAATGGCTTTCTGCCGCTTTATGATGTCTCAATCAAACAGAAGCATATCACTGACTAAAACATTTATTTCACTAAATCCTAAAAAGGGCCTTTTGAAAAATGTATGGTGTTGCCTTGCAGTGTTACCAATATCCACTGGAGAATTATAAAATTCTCAGTTTTTCTTAAAAATATTTACTTTGTTCAGCTGTTATGGTGGCAATTCTCATCTGGTTTTCAATTTGTAGCCGTTTATAGTTTAAATGTTTTATCTTGCTGTTTTGATTATGCTGAGTTTTTAAAGCAGAGTAAACTGTTTTTCAAAGAACTTAACAGCCACGTTGGGAGAAGGTGTGGTTTAGAAACTGTTAATGGCTGTAGATATGTATCTGGCCAAGTGTTTACCTGTGCACAGTGCATTCAAAGCAGATTTGATGGCAGCTATTGGGGCCAATTTGATGCATAAATATGCCAATGTCATATTGTAACTAAGAGGAAAGTTTTCTCTTCCTCTTATACAATTTCTAGACAATGAGCTACAGTGCAGATATAATCCAATCTGATCATGCTCAGAAAAGTGATCGCAGCAAAATTTTACATTCTGAGACTGTGATGAGTACATGTAGAACTTTATTGACTTAGGACAGTGTTCCTCATTCTGTGCCCTGTATATGAGTAAAACAACAGAATCCACTGGTTTGCTAGATAATTCAACATTCATTTTACAATGCCAGCCAGCCTCCCTAACCCCTTTGGAGATTCATAAGCAAAGAAGTAATCAAAGCACAAACAAAAGCAAAGACCTGATTCACACATTGCATTTAATTATATTTTGTTGAAACAACCACAATGGCTGGACTTACCCAGAATGTACTCAGTATAAACCATGGCTTGCAGATCACACAACTGAACTTGTCATTCCAAAATTAAACATACAGGTAGTTCTCAACTTACAACAGTTTATTTAGTGATTGTTCAAAGTTACAATGGCAACTGAAAAATGTGCCAATATGATCTTTTTTCACACTTAAGTCTGTTGCAACATCCCCACGGTCACATGAACAAAATTTGGATGCTTGCCAATTAGTCCATATTTATGACAGTTGCAGTGTCCCAGGGTCATATGATCACCTTTTGCAAACTTCTGACAAGCAAAGTTAATGGGGAAGCCATTAATAACCATGTTCCTAACTTAACATCTGTTATGATTCACTTAAGAAACGTGGCAAGAAAGGTTGTAAAATGGAGGAAGTGTCACTTAATAAATGTCTCACTTAGCAACAGAAATTTTGGGCTCAATTGTGGTTGTAAGTTGAGGACTACCTGTGTATCGTTATCGTATCTTGATGAGTTATGGTATCTCTATCTGGAGAAAATATAGAAATGGAGCTTTATAACTTAGGGCATCAATTAAGATCCAGTGTAGGCTTCCATCCGTTGCTTGCAATAAGGGATCAATTTTGGAAAATAATTCTGAACGAATCTTATATATTCTTTTTTCTTCTTGTTTTTTTTTTTTGTATTGCTTTGATTCAGCTCTAAATGCTGTTTCGAACATGAGATTTGAAAGATGTTAGCATCCCATGTTGTACATGCAGTCCGCTTGGCTTGGCATTCAGAATTCCCTGCTGCAGGTGGAAAACAAACATTATGTATTCTTTGGATTTCACAGAATATCTTTGGAAAATCTGTAACGTTCCTCCTGGGGATAGAAGAAACCTAAATATCTCCTTGCACTAGTAAAGGAGAAGGTATGCCATCTCCCCCCAAAAACAGCCTTTCTTCAGCACTGGGACAGTGTCCTTTTGCATGTGAAGGCATAAAGTAATTTAGGAGTTGTAAAATAGATACAGGGATGGCAAAATTCTATAAAGGCCAATTTGCTCTCAAACACATATGATAAAAGGAATTCAGAACTGCAGCCTGAGGTTTTTAAATATTGATTTTCCTTCAACAACATCAGAGGGAAGATCTTCAGAATTTAAAAAATAAAACAAAAGGTGAGCATGAATGATATGAATTCATATTTGTTTGCTCACTGCTTTTTTTCTTTGTGTGATTTGCCCCAACAACATTCATGTCTCAGAACACAGCAGAATAGAACAGAACAACAGAATTGGCAGGGATCTGAGAGGTCTTCTAGTCCAATCCCTTGCACAAGCAAGAGACCCTACTACTCTGGACAAATCGCCGTCTAATCTCTTCTTTAAAACTTTTAGTGATAGAGGACTCACAACTTTTGAAGGAAAGCAGTTCCACTAGTAAATTGTTCTCACTGTCAGGAAATTTCTCCTTAGTCCTAGGTTGGTTCTCTCCTTGATTCATTTCCATCCATTGCTTTTTGTCCTGCCTTCTGGTATTTTGGAGAATAGTTTGACTCCCTCTTCTTTGTGGCAGCCCTTCAGATATCTGAACACTGCTATCGTGTCACCCCAGTCCTTCTTTTCACTAGACTACACAACTTCATATGTTTTAGCCTCCAGTCCCCTAACCATCTTTGTTGTTTGTCTATGCACTCTTTCCAGCATCTCAACATCTTTTTTATATTGTGACCAAAATTGGATGCAATATTCCAAGTGTGATCTTACCAAGGCAGTATAAATTGGTACAAACACTTCACATGATCTTGATTCTACCCTCTATTAATACAGCCTAGAATTACATTAGTTTTTTGCATCATATTTAATTGTCCACTAGGACAATTTTGCATCGTATTTGATTGTCCACTAGGATACTCCTGCTGCCTGCTGGCTACCTGCAATTTGGCAGATTGAATCTAAGCAGCTCAGGATTGACTCAGCCTTCCATCCTTCCAAGGTGGGTAAAATGAGGATCCAGATTGTTGGGGGTGATATGTTGACTCTGTAAACTGCTTAGAGAGGACTGTAAAAGCAGCGTGAAGTGGTATATAAGTCTAAGTGCTGTTGCTATTGCTATTTGTGTCATCTGCAAATTTAATGAGTTTCCCTTCTATTCCTTCATTTAAATCATTTATGAAGATATTGAAGAGTACTGGGCCTAAGACAGAACCTTGGGTTGGCCCACTGGTTACTTCCCTCCATGTCAGTGTAGTTCCATTAAGGATTACACATTGAGTATATCGGAAGCTAACTTCCAAGTTGATTACTTGCAGTAGTTGGAGAAGGAAGCTTAACATCCCCACCTGTTACAGAAAGTTGTGAGCTTAAGTAAGAGAGAAATTATGCTCTCCCCTTTTATTAAATTTTGAACATTTGGAACAAATGCAGCAGAGGACCAGTTTGGGCAGAGCTAAATCAAAACAATATATTTGTGAGTTCTTGTGCCAACTTTCTGTTTCAGGCAGGAGTCACAGTGCTGTTAAAATCCTATCCCTATGATGACATTAAGACCCCAGGAGGCCTCTGGACTGTATGTCTGGTGGACTGATTCTTCTTCCCTTACCTCAGGAAAAGGAAGGATCGAATATGGTCTCGTTCTCCACTGAGACCTGTTTCCTTGTTTCTTAATGATAGCACCAGAGAACAGCATGTACTAGAAAACAATTTAGCTCATTTCGCCGAGCCAGTTCTTTTTTTTTTTTCTTTCCTGTCCAGGATTTGTAAAGTGTAAAATGGACTGCCCTAGGGAGGCATAAAGACACAATTCCCTCAGCTCAAATTAATTTTGCATTTTGAATGGACAAGGAAGTGGGAGCGTTAACACTATTATCATTTCTCTCTGTTTTTGTCTCATACCCCGTCTCATGAGAAGCTGATGGCCACTTTTAAGCCACAAATAAATGTCACAAGGGAGACAGCGGGAATCAAGAGGTGTTCCCATTGTTGCTAGGTTTGTGTTTACATTATAAATACAACATCCAAAAGGAAAAGAAAGGGAGCAATATACTGTATGAAAGACATAAAAGGAATGAAAGGGAGCTGCATGCTATAGGCTCCAGGTATGAAAATGTTTTAATACCACACCAGCTCTTTAAAATTAAAGTTCACTTTGACTTGTTACGTTTTCTCCACTCGAAGCTCTAAAAAATCATGGGAACAGATTCTCCGAAATCTTAGAGGTTAATAAAATCAGTTGGAAGTTCATAGAGGATTACAGCTTTATGTTTTCTGAAGTTAAATATCCATGAGCAGAGTTTTATATTCTGAACGGTAATCTCGGAAAAAGAAAGGAGATACTTGAAAGAATTAAAAAGGACTCAAAAACTTGAACCTTCCTTGCCTTCTACCCCCACCTCCCAAATCACAGAATTATCGTCAGACTTTTTCTTAGAAAATAAACAATTGTGTTTTAGAGAAAGGAAGAAAAGAAAGAAAAGGAGAGAGAGAGAGAGAGAGAGAGAGAGGAAGGAAAGAAAGAAAGAAAAAAAGAAAGAAGGAAGAAAGAAAGAAAGAAAGAAAGAAAGAAAGAAAGAAAGAAAGAAAGAAAGAAGTTAAAGTGTTCTATGGCTGGCTGTGAATATTTCTGAGACCAGAAATATAAACTGAGCAAGGATTAGTAAAGCAGGCTTCATATAACTGTAACACAAAGGAAATTTATGGCATACACATACAAATCATGTGCTCTTCCACTCTTTTTTTGGTAGGTGCTAGGCTTTTTCGTTATAATGGTGTTTTGCTCAGATCAGATTCCTGCTTTCAGGTATGTTCATGGGCACCGGCAGAACACTTCAATCTCTACCAGAGAGGGTTGTCCTCTCCCTGTTTCCATTGGTGTAATTGACAAACTAAGAGACAGTGATGAAGAAAATGTGAACAGACGCCCTCCTTATTATTAATAGCATATTATTAATGATGCTAGGCCAGAAGTCTTTCCTAAAAATCATCTTCTCTTTAAAAGGACACTTCTGTTTTCTTTCTCCTCTTCAAGGATAACTAAACATTGTCTTTGAACTTTCTCTATTGGCAGAAGTTTATCTATTGTTAGGTCCAGCATTCATCAGTCTTTTTGTTAGCCCTTTCTCCTTGGTCTGAAAAAACCTTGATGGGATGAAGTTCCTCATGTTATATCTGGGAAAGGAACTGAGGTGTGGAATCAATGGATCAACAGAGATGGAATAATGAAAAGACAGGAAATTTGCAGCCATCCTAAGCATGTTGTTGTTGTTCTGTTGCTAAGTTGTGTCCAACTCTTTGTGACCCCATGGACCATAGCACACCAGGAACCCTGGTCTTCCACTGCCTCTAACCTTGTGACTAAACTATAATTTGCAGAACATCATACTTCTGTCCTAAGATGTTTTTCTTCCTTTGGGGGAGGGAATAAATAAAAAGCAATTGCTTTTCTATCAAATCAAGTGAAAATGGTTTTAAAACGGCAAAGAAATGTTTAGCCCAGTGCAAGGAAAGGGAAATTTGGAGACTGGGACCTGTTGAGCTTTGACTCAGTCAAGCTCTGCATTAAATGGTGCCCAGGCTAGTAACATGATTTTCCTGAAGATGGCAGAGATGCATACCAGCATTCTAAAAACACCTCTCTCAACAAGATTAAAAGGGTGAGTTAGACGAGAGAACATGGAAATTCTTTGCTACAATTCTTGCTCAGGATTTTCCTGAGACACGGAAATGAATTGCCACTTAGCTCAGCTAAGAATTGCCAGCCAGCAGGGTGAGATAAAAGTAGATAAAAGAATTCAGAAATATTTTGTAGAATTTCCTTAAGCAGTGTAATAAAAAAATTACCAGAAAATATCAAAACAAGCAAATCACTCTAATCTGGTGTATATGTCTCAGGGTTGTACATCCTCTCCTTTCTCTCTCCTTTGAGATGGTTCAGGAAAATAAATTTTCTCTGCCATTGAATTTATTATAACTTCCTGGATAGGCTGAAGGTCTTTCATAATTCACGCTTCTGTCCTTCTTTGCTCATGCTAAATATAGTCACTGATGCTTAAACAAAACTCACAGAGCTTAACTAGGAAAAATTAACTGCAAAGGTTGCTCCAAATTTTTCCGGTAAAGAAAGTGTATTCTCTGTTTTCTTCTTGTTCTAAACTTCTCCCTCTCTGTGCTGTATTTATAATTTATTGTTGTATTCCCCATCTTAACTCTGTAGAATTATTACACATGAACGTCCTTAAGGAATAGTTATATTAATTGCATCCTTCAAATATAGACTTTTGGAAATTAAACTACTACTACTTCTTTTTTTTTTAAAAGCAAGATTCTAATCTTTAAATCAGGTTTAAAATGGAACACCGGAAACTGGATGTCTATTAAGTCTGACAGTAATTCAGTAGAAAATTTGTATCTCAGACTTGAACTATAGGGTCCTTGGTGCTCTCTGAGCATGATGATGTATCTAGTTTGTTAATGAAATGTCTGCAAGAAAACAACCAAGCCCAGAGAACACCAAAGGACCCCACTGAGAGTAAATGTGAAAAGAATGTGAAAGAATCTCCAAAATTCTTAAATTAAGCTTCTTAATTGAAAATTTAAGAGAGTAAGTTGCTTACAAAAGCAAGATTCTAGTACTTAAATCAAGTTTGAAATGGAATCTTAAAAATTGGATGTCTTGTAAATCTGAAAGTAAATGCCTGCCTGTCTAAAGAAGATTATGGAAGAATTTCTAAAATTCTGGAGCTGCACTTATCCACAGTCAGAGATAGTGTTGAAATAGAGAAGTTTTGGGACAATAGTGAATCATCTCAAGAATTGCTGTTCTGTCCATATTTCTCCAAAAGAAGAGAATAAAATTATCCATAAAGTGACAAAAACCCTATAATATTACAGAATATACTACAGATTAACAGAGTTGGAAGGGACCTTGTCCCTTGTCATCTAGTCCAACCCCCTGCCCAAGCAGGAGACCCTACACCATTTCTGACAAATGACAGTCCAATCTCTTCTTGAAAGTATCAAGTATAGAATCTAGGGACTGGTAGACTTATTTTACTTTGGCTAGATGTATTCATGAGTACATGGATAAAAATGGGATTTATGGGAGAATAGTAACACAAGAAACCATTGCTTATAAAAAAAGAATATTGATTCTCTTCCCAAGTTTTGGAAGAAGCACCCAGATCCTTCTACACCAGTGGTTTTCAACCTGTGGGTCGGGACCCCTTTGGGGGTCAAATGACCCTAAGACCATCCAAAAACACATATTTTCATTGGTTTTAGGAATAATTTTATGGTTGGAGGTCACCACAACATGAGGAACTGTATTAAAGGGTCGCAGCATTAGGAAGGTTGAGACCCACTGTTCTACAGGAACAGATCATAAATATTGAAATGGTCAAGTCACATTATTCTACCTGGTAGAAACTGAGCATTGTGTTCCACAATAAGAACCTCTTAGCAGCTCTTAGGAGGTGGAAATATCTTGACTTTGCGATACTTTAAGTCTCAAGATCTGAATGACATCTCATAACTGAAGAAAACATGACATCTGCTTTGTATCAGAAATTTCTACACGAGAATATCAGGCCTTTCGTCCATCAACCAAATTTGGAGCACAAGTAGGTTGTACATCAGGATAGTGATCCCAGTAAGGTAAGGAAATGTACAGAAATAAAATTCAGTGAAAAAGGAGAAAAAACAGTTGTTTAGAACAAATAAATCAAAATCCAGGTCCAAATCCCATTTTAGCAAAACCTGCAGTGATCAGTTCATCCTAGAAAAATTTCAAATATTATAAAGTTGAAGGCATTGAAGAATTAGAATTTTATACAACAATATGGGCAATATATATTACCTATTGCAACTAAAGATAAACAATCAGTTGAATCTAAAAGTGTAATTTATTTTTCACTCTGGAACACCACATGTTTGATGGCTCATCTACAGTAATGAAAATAAATAAAAGAAGGACCATACTTCAGTGTTAATTATACAGCAAGGTTCCCTTTATATATTATTGTGATTTAGATGAACTATTGATAAAATTAACTGAGAAATCTCTTCAAACATTCAGAAATACTAAAAAGGGATAAATATCTTTTCAGAGAACTGTAAAAAAAGAAAAGGCAGAGAATGTATGGTACTGTATATTTTCTATTGATTTTCTGATGTATGTATTGATTTATTTGATACGGTTTTTAGGCACATTAAATTGTAATTGGCAAAGTCTTTTTTAATTCAGTTATGCTAAATAGGTTTTTATTTTATTTTGTATGTCAAAAAATAGTAAATCTTGGGAGTTACTTTCTGGTAATGGAGCAAATAAATTTCATTCTTTTGTGGACAGCATGGAAATCTATTTTGTCCTTAAAGGGAAACAGGGAATAAATTATCTGTTTCCATCTTCTTGATAGGAAGAAATCTTTATTTGATGCCTTCTTGTTTCCTAATACTAATCACATGGGTCACAACATTTTGTCGTGAGATCCACAGTTGAAATTGTTCCTTACTATCTTACTTGTTTTAATGTTTAAAACTCAAGACGTTTTAAAGTTGCCATTCACCGTACTAGTTCGTCCCTTCTGAGATCACTAGCTGGTATTGTTTGAAGAAGATCATTTTATTGTGCAGCTCTAAATGGCTCAACAATAAAGAAAAAAGAACACATTTTTGAACTTACTTTTCTGATTTTACATTTTAAAAAGTTTATTAGTCAAAAATTTGCAGCTTTTAAAAAATTGCGGTTTGGTTAGTAATTAAAATTTAATTTGGGAAAAGGCTGGATAAAAATGCATATATTCATGAAAATAAAGTGAGACATATGTTAAGAAAAATTACTTGCAAAAATTGTGTACACTTGATAAAATTGCAAACAAAGTGAGTATGGAATAACATGCATCAGAAAACATACAAATGTACTGTGATCTTACATATGTCAAAATGAACTTGACATATTCTGAAAAATGTCAACTGTTCTCCAACTGAAAAACTGAAAAAGAAATTTACGGATTTGCCCATTCCTTCCAGAACTGTTCACATCGTTTTTTGCCCAAAAAAGAGCAGCCAACTACAATTTTCACTCTCAGCAACATAGCAGAAGGTCCACAAGCAACACTGTTGTGAAAGACAGTCGTTCAATAGTGAAACACTTGCTTTACACACTTGTGGAAGGTCAAAGGGTCCATTCTTGATGGACCTGAGAACTATCTGCCTAAAATCATGGCAGTTCTGCCAACCGGAATTGAAAATACAAACCTACATGATTGTGTGTTCTGATTTGGTTTAAGGGCATTTTCTGTGTTCCTAAAGCCTGAAGAATAAGAAAGCAAAAGAGCATTGGCTGTAGCAACAAGGAATGATCATACTGACGACCATGTGAGATGGTTTGTGATAGATGAATAATCAGTATAGACAGATATTTTTCTTTGCCTAAGGTCAGCTCCAAACACAATGACTTTCAGCACACAGTTATTTATCCAGCACTATAAACTCTGGCTTTTAACCTTTGGGACTTGACTTTAAGCCACAGGAAGGGCTAAAGGAAGCCATCAGATCTATTGTATGCAACCTGTGCATTTTGCTCTCATTCTCCCAACCTTTGGAAGTCAGTCACTCAATCGTATCCTCGGCTCATCAGCACATAACTTTTCTCTTTCAAAAGCACCGAGGCCATTAGATTTCTGGAGAAAAGTCAGATTTAAATACATTTATCTTAATAAATGGAAAAGCAAGCGTTGCTTAAAGCAAATATTCAGCGTGTGCAAGGTTGACATCAAATTTATTTTCAAGACTTGAAAGCTGGCCTTACTTAAATCTGTCTCGGCCTTGGATCAAATGAATGTGGTTGTCCCAACCTAGCCCCCAGTGACTCAAAGTCCACATCACCCGTTCACAGCCTCATTTGTCACAATTGGCAGTATCTGCTCATCAGAAAATGATTAGAGGAGCTAGGCCTTTGCGGAGTTGGCTCGAGGTGCATGGGGACACATGTTCAAGGACTCTCCTTGCTCTCGCAAGCCTTCTCCATTCGAATCCCATTTTTTTTATAAGCCAAATCAATTCCAGGCTAAAGCTGAGAATGAATTTTGAGCTCATTTAACACAGCGCTCATGTGTTTTGTGTTCAGTTGTCTTTGCAAAAATGTGGTGCGTGAACCTCAAAGCATCGCTTGCTCTTTCTTTGGCTCGTATCCATTATGGATACGGATTCTGGATATTACTCTTGAAAAGCAGTAATAATAATAATAAAAATAACTACAGCAGTTGGAAAGGAAAGTACATAATTTGCGGGGGGAAACATTGTTGGCCTTTCCCTACGTAGATGTGACAAATCTGATCATCCCATGAGGGCAATGGATCTTACCATCCATCTTTCCACGTCTGAAAAAGCTAAGTGAGAAATCCTGAATTAACTAGGTTGCTTCTTGGAGTGGAAGGCTAAGGGAAGAAGGAAAAAGAGGGAGGGGAAGGTTGTTTGCATGTAGAGTTTCTGCCCAGATAGCATGAACTGAATGAGATGTGAAGGAAGATTTTCTTACCTCTCTTCTCTTAGTGATACCTGCTCCACAAACACCCTTGTTTGAAGGGCCTCAGCAAGAGTTTTTGGTGCTCTCTGAGTGTAGTTATTTTCCTGCAGCTGTTTCATTTCCCAAATTTGATAACCTCAATCAGTGTTAGTGATGATGGACTAGCATTGATGATATTACTAGTTAGGGTAATGAAAAATCTAAAGAAAACAACCAAGCTCAGAGAGCACCAAGTACTCCTCATTTCAATTCTGAGCTACAAATATTCTCCTTTATTGGAATCTTTCAGTCATAGTCTGAAAGCTGTATCAGTACATACCACATATGATTCCCAGTTCATTCCGGTGGCAGTGTTAGTGATCAATGGGTTCTTTTAATATAAATCTTATTGTTCTTTATTTTGTCATTGCCTTATGATCACATAATAGATTTCAAAATAAAGATCCATACTTGTCATAATAGCACAGTTGCTATAGCCCATTTTAATTACGCTTTTCTGCCCAATTAAATGTGATACAGGATGAATAAAAAGATAAATTATTCGTTATTTCTATCAATGCTGGTTGAATTCTGCTCATGAATCCATGAGAAGAAATATGTGATTTTGTAATTATTCTGGATTAATTTACTCTGTTTTGGTTTGAAGTATAATTACTGATTGTTCAGTAGTTCAGATTAAGTTGCCATTAATCATAAAGTGCAACTGATTTCTAAAATGGGGATCTTTTTATGAAGTAGGATAGGGCATGGCTGCCAACCTTTTAGCTATGATCCTTATAGCTATATCTTAAATAGAAGTTTGAAACAGCATACAGTATCAGGTGACACTGAGCTCACAGAGCAAAGTGATTTATACAAATCAAGTTTCTGATAAAAACAGCTGCTA
This sequence comes from Arizona elegans, assembly GCA_022577455.1. Lineage (NCBI taxonomy): Eukaryota > Metazoa > Chordata > Lepidosauria > Squamata > Colubridae > Arizona > Arizona elegans. The sequence continues at coordinate 20,546,456 of JAKOOJ010000005.1, forward strand.
ACAGAAGATTGTGATTAATATTCATATTATTCTCCATTGCAAGCTGAGGTGGTGTGTTGTTATCCTAGACCAGTGATGGCTAACCTTTTCGCCATCGTGTGCCAAAAATGGGGAGAGTGCAGGGAGGTTGCGCGCACACATGCCCGCACCCATAATTTTATGCGCCCTGCCATGCATGCATGCGCAATCCCCCCACGCGACCCCTGCTTTTGCCACATGATTGAATGGTGGGCCTATTTTTCACCCTCCCCAGGCTCCAGAGGGTTTCTAGGAGCCTTGGGAGGGCAAAAATGGCCTTCCCCACCCCCAGAGGCCCTCCGGAGGCCAGAAATAGCCCATTTTCCAACTTCCGGTGGGCCCAGAAGGCCCGAAAATCAGTTGGCCGGCACGCACATGCACGCCTGAGCTGAGCTCACATGCCCACCGATATGGCTCCGCGTGCCACCTGTGGCACACGTGCCATAGGTTCGCCATCACGGTCCTAGAAGAAGAAAAATGCTTATTCTGTTTTCTTAGTGATTTATTGAATGAGTGCCATGCAGCCAATCTTATGTATTTATCAGAGGATGACTTTATGATACTAGGATCACAGCCTTTCTGTTACGAATACAAAGATGCACTATGCTTTTCTCATCTCAAGAACGAGGTTTAAAGTTAAGGCTTCAGAACTTGGCTTACAACGTTGTACATAAACTGGATGGTCGTTCAACTTTCAGCCTCCAGTCCAAACAAACAGTGGATCAATTAATACATTCTTCATCCCTTGGCATTTGTGGATCTGAGGTGACCTGTGACTTATAGTCACACTAAACCTGTTATGAGCGCTATTCTGACCCAACACTGTTCAGATTAGCTTTGGGTAGTTGTCAAAGACTCCAACATTTTTTGAGTAGTTGCAATCAGATGTCAGAATCCTGCCTTGGAACTGTCGTGGATTGCACCGGGTGAGTGGTTTCTGTTGATGATCCCACAAATCTGTCACAGCATAATATATTTATGCATTTACTATTTTATCTAAATACCTGATGCTTTGACTTCCTGCCTGTCCAGCTTTCAGATTAAATTACATTAAGCCAGAGTTCACAAATGTGTGTGTGTGTGAGAGAGAAAAAATCACAGGAGATCCAGCTGTCAAAGGCAAAAGATACATAAAGGCCTTGTCTTCTTGTCTGTGTGTGTGTGTGTGTGTGTGTGTAATAGAGTTGAACAGAACCAGACCTTAAAAGTGTGCAATATCATAGTGTTTCCTCTCCTTTAAAAAGAAAACAAAACGGGGGAAAAAAACCCCTTTTTTTTTTGTGTACGTGTTAAGGCAGCATTTTTTCTTTGTGAGACCTTGCTGTGAAGTTCTAATATGTCACCATTCAAATGTCAGCAGGCTGTTGGAAAGGAAGCTAATAACTTAAACCTTTGAGAGCTGCCAACAAGAGAGGTAATTCAGATTGTAGAGAGAATGCCATTGTGTTCTTGGGGGAAATAGATTTCAGGAATGAAACATACTACTTGGAAGCATTTATCTTTTGTGTGAGCATGCGGAAAGCGGTGGTGGTGGGAGAGAAATATATATATATATATATATTTATTTTTATATATATATATATATATATATATATATATTAGAAATCCAAAAGATGGTTTGGCAAAGATAGCTCTGAGGGAGGAAAAGGGAGTTGACAGTAGTGGGAGTGAAAGGTCCAGAAGTCCCTGGTTTCTGTTTTTATTGGGAAAACATGCATAGCTTACGGTAGTCAGACTGCTTGTACTATGATTAATGCTTTTTTTCCCATATTTTTTTTTTATTTTTGAAAAGCGGTCATTGTGTGAAAATGTGATATTTATAGTCAAATTCCTCCCCCAAAATCATTCCATACCAACCATTCCATCTTCAGGTGGCTGACCTGGAAAGAAAGAAAAAAGGAAAGGAAAGGAAAGGAAAGGAAAGGAAAGGAAAGGAAAGGAAAGGAAAGGAAAGGAAAGGAAAGGAAAGGAAAGGAAGAAAAGAAAAGGAAGGGAAGGGAAGGGAAAGGAAAGGAAAGGAAAGGAAAGGAAAGGAAAGGAAAGGAAAGGAAAGGAAAGGAAAGGAAAGGAAAGGAAAAGTAAGGAAAAGAACGAAGGAAGGAAGGAGGGAGGGAGGGAGGGAGGAAGGTAAGGAAAGGAAGGAAAGAAAAAGAAAAGAAAGAGAAAGAAAGAGAGAGAAATAAAGAAATCTGAAGCATTGCTCAGTATGTAGATTTGGGGTCTCCCTCCTTGCCCTCCCCCCCCCCCAAAAAAAAACATAATTGTGGTCAGGCTTTTTCTCAAAAATAAACAATTGTGTTTTAGAGCCACCTACTGGAGCTTTGGAAGAATTACTTGAAATATAGTGCAATTTATTTTCCCTTGTTTTCCAACTGAACTTTTGCCATAGGTGTTGGCAACAAAAAGCCTCTGTCCTCCCCTTGAATTCTGAAAAGTAGGACTTTTTCTCCTTAGGTCTGTTTCTTCCGCTCCCTGCACTTGCTTCCATTTCATTTTAATAAGAGCAAAACGTGCCTCCGATTAGGCTTAGAAAGGTTTTGTGCAATTTCTGACCACAAGAAAGGTGGAGAACAGCTGTCATCCTAAGGTTTTCTGTTGAATGGAATAATTTATTCAGGTATACATTTATTTATATGCCACTTTTGTAATTTTTATAAATAACTTAAGGCGGTGAACATACCTAATATTCCTTCCTCTCTTTCTTTCCCGCACAATAGGAACCCTAAGAGGTGGGTTGGGTTGAGAGAGTCTGGCTTTAATGCCTAAGTCAGGACTAGAACTCACAGTCTCCTGGCTTCCAGCCTGGTGCCTTAACTATTAGACATTAAGAGAGTGTCTTTCTAGTATAGCAGCTCTTTTGCTGAAATGGACTTGAAGCTTTGCCCTGAGAAGATATGAGATCCAGTAAAACATTGCCATAATGCCATTGGAGCCTTGCATTCCCTCCCACCCCCCCAACCTTACATTTCAAAACATTGAAATGTTATTGGACTGTAACTCAACATCAGTCCCAGATAATAAGACCTGTGGTTAGGGTATGCAGTCCAACAACATCTATAGAGGTTGTAAAGTTTCCAGCCCACTTGTATCCAACTATATGGTATAGTTTTCTTGGTAACTTATAGTTTGAGGAAGATTTATAAACCATCTTTCTCCAAAGGCTTTATGGAAGTCATTTGACAGTTGGCTTCTTCTAGGAGGTGTGTGTGTGTGTGTGTGTGTGTGTGTGTGTGTGTGGTGTTTTATTTGTTGCTTAACTTTCTGGGAGCAGCCAAGCTTGACTAGATGCTATCTTCTATCTAGTCAGATAAGAAGAATTTGAATGTATTAGTTTCCTTGTTTGGCTAACCAAAAAGAAAGTAGGCTTTTTCCAGTGAACTGTTTGGATATCTCTTATCAAAGGAAGATTTCTGATTTGTTAATGAACATTCATAATATTCTGATTATCACAGCCCACTTATGAGAATATTTTAAAGAAATCAACCAATCTTTATCACAATCACACACCAGCAGTACAAAAAAAAAGCATTTAAAACAATAATAGAAAAATTAAAGAACAGGCAAAATAATGTACTACAATCAGTGGGCAGTAAAGTCTGCCTAATTTTGCATACAGTATAACAAAATTTGGCTACCTTCAAAGAAACTACTTTGTACTGATATAACAGCAACTGTACATAAAAGGAATATTTTATTAGGTGAGGTATATTAATTGAGTCCATGAGTCCTTATGGAAGATACAGTATAGCAGGACATATTTTAAAAATAATATTTTGTTTTGCATTGGCTTCTATTTTTTACTTTTCAATGATCTCTCAAGTTACAGTGTGCCAAATGAAATACTTCTGCATGAATCCTACCATGGTACACTTTTAATTTCCAACTAGTAATTTCCAACCAAAGGTTACTCCAAACTTTGCTAGCTTATTTGATGGAATAACTGAAGAGCAACTACAGTTGACATACTGAGCTATAGCGTTTTTTGTTTTTTGCTTACGTTTAGGCTTGCAACCAAAAATTTGTAAAAGGTGTCTCTCTCCATTTCTCTTTGCTTGTTCTTCTTGGTTGTTCATCTGCCATTTTGTCTTTCAGATATACTACAGAGTAGTAAGAGACATTGAAGCTGGAGAAGAGCTCCTTCTGTTCATGAAGACCGACAATTATTTACATGAAGAGATGGCTCCTGACATTCATGGTTAGCAGATTCTGAAGTATTTACACCAGAAACTCCCTAACCTTTAGAGTAAATTTGTCCTCTTCAATTGGCAAAAATCCATTGTGAACTACAATTCATTTGCCAATTCATTTGCTTTGCAGAGGAGCGTCAATATCGTTGTGAAGATTGTGACCAGCTATTTGAGTCCAAAGCAGAACTGGTAGACCATCAGAAATTCCCCTGCAGCACTCCCCACTCAGCATTTTCAATGGTGGATGAAGAATTTCAGGCAAAACTTGACAAGGAGAATGATCTCCATGATATGCATGACATTCAGGAATGCAAAGAGTGTGACCAAGTATTCTCTGATGTGCAAAGGTAGGGGCTGAGGATTTTTCTTTTAAACCAGTTATATGTAAACAGTAGCTTTCAAACAGATCAAAAGTCAGTTTTGCACTATAACACTATATGAACAGACAGCTGCTGCTATGTGAAAACGGTCCATTCTCCTTCGCTGGAAGTTTTCAAACAGAAGTTGGAAGTCATCTGTTAAAGAAGTTGCACTGAGCATCTACGTATCTATGCGGGATTGTATGGCCCTTAAGATAGCTTCCACATCTATAATATTGAGGTGTAATAATATTGGGCATCAAATTTATCATCCAGAAAATGTCTGCTTTAAAAGCAAAATCTGATATTTTTCTCTGCTGAAGTTCCTTCTAAGTAATGGTATGCAGAAATAGGAGATTGGGGGAAGAAATGCTACCTAGGAATAATCAGTTAATAGAAAGTATAGCCTGCAGCTGCATAATGGCTAGAGAAAGAGATTCAGAAATGAACCTCCATAATTTCTCAGACTATAAAAGGGGTGGTGGAAGATTTATACTATTAGATTTCCAGGTTTCTGTTAATGTAGGCTTACAATAAAGTAGAATTAGCTCATCTGGTTGAATTTCTGTCTGGTCCACTTGGGAAGGTTGATATTCTGTTTGGTGGTTATCCAGATACATGCAACCCAGATATAGTAGCCCAAGTCTTAGTTACATGATTCAGTAATAATCTAAGTTAGTGGACTTATTCAATATAAGGCCCTTTCATGTGTTTTTGTGAACTTTTTTAGTAAGTATACCTGAAGCAAAAGGCGATAAGAGTTTGGCAAAAAAAGAACATCAGTGAATTGAAAGGATTTGGCCATTGCCAAAAGACACAAGAATTAAGCAGAACAAAATATATCTATTTTTTTTTTGTCTATGTTTCTCAGCACTCTCTTTTTGTGAAGAGTGTTTACCTTGGTGGGGAATACTAAGTTCTAATCAAGATAAATATGGGCTTAGTTCAGACACCTATCTCATTTTAGTCATTAACTGAACAATCTATACATTGTGTTGGAATAAATATTCATGGCTAAAAATAAGACCTGAGCTATCAGAAACAGTTTTTCCATTTTTAAATGAGACATAATAATGTAAATATTTTAAATATGGTATTTGTTTGGTGGAATTTTATTAAGAAATAACTAAAATATTGCTATATTAAGAAAAACAATTGGCACCTTTTGATGAATTAAATCATGTTTTTGTATCTATCATTTATATACAACAATGGATTAAATATTGAAATACTGATTAATGGTATTTTAATAGCAACTATATAAATACTTAGTCTTTACAAAGACTAGTGATATAAAAACATAATAAAAATGTGTCATAACATTCAGTCACTTATTGTGGGCAATGAGTCCACAATATTATGGGTCCTATCAAAACAATCCGATATCTCACAACGAGCTACTATGAAAAATGGTTCTATTGATTAAAGAAATAATTGGGTAAGCAATTACCATCCAAATACAGAGTTAGACTAGAGGGAAATAAATATTTCCTACTCAACATTTTGAACATATGCTAAGCCCTTCCTTTCTTGGAAAACTCAGGGTAATAGATGGGCCTAATAATTCTTTAAAATCATTTGTAGCAATCCTAACTCAGAACCTCAGAAGGCCCAGTAAGCCACCATACCTTTGAGCAATATAAAAGCAGGTTCTCACAGATCAGTCTGCAAAATATAATGGGAAATAGTCATATAATATTTCACCCCTTTACTTTCTTTTAAGAGGCATTGGATCAATTGATCACAGGGCTGAGAATTCTCAAGAATGTTTGGAAATAATCCATAATTCTTTCCCTTTTCCTGTGGCTGCAGCACAACCGCAAATAGGTACTTGGGATTGTAGACATCTAAGGTTGATGTATGGAGAAAGGGAAAAAAGTTACTTTTTGAGGAGACTTCCTTATAGAACAGTATCAACAATTGCGTTAATTTATAAATAACATCCCAGGTTTTAAGGTTTGGGGGTATTGTTGACCTGAGAAGTAATTTAGGTTCTTGTCCATCATGAAACCGAAGTGTAGCATGAGAGTTGGAGTATAAATGAAATCTGATTTTCAGTCGAGGGGTCTCTTCTGAGTATTCAGCTGAACACGTTGACTACTAGAAATTGCATATTGCTAACAGAAATGCAACCTTGAGGAAAGACGTCTGGACTTTGCAGAACAGATGGATGATTATTGTACATTTCTTGTGCTTAAAAGCCTTCTCTTCTTTTGGGAAAGCCAGTGAGGGTATTAAAGGCTCAGAACAAAGGCCAGCGGGAGAAAAAAAATCAGAAGAAGAGAAATCATACTTTTCCCATAAGGAAAAAGGGAGAAATGAGAAACAGGGCAGCTCCTTTGAAAAACGTTTAAATTATTTAAAAGCCAATACATGACAGAAACAATTCAAGACAGAAAGGTATGAAGAAAATATTCTATTTAAAAAAAAATTGAGCCACAGATGGAATTGCTGGGACAAGCACATATGCTTGGGGGCATTTGTAATTAATAAGAAAGATCCTTGAACATATCATGAGTTAGCAATGGAATAATAAGGAGTAGGTGACAATAAATTTCAGATGATTGATTTTAAAAGAAAACAACAGTAATAGTGAATAAGGTGAGAATCCTGACTTGTAACTAAATATAACCAATTGGAGTCTTGAGACGTGAATGAATATAAAAGCAAGAAAAGGCCCTTTGTTTATTAGGTTGTTAAGAGCATATTCATTTTCCACGCACAAAAAAAGATTTTTGAAACAGTAAACAATGATTGAGAGCACTAAAACAGATAAAATAAAAACCAGAGTGTGCCAAGGTATTCTAATGCCAATCTAAAATAAAACACAATCTAAAAAGTAAAAATAAGATGAAGAGGCTTGGTCTTTACATGTTGTTATAAAGATGTTATTTTTTTTCTGGATTGATTGGATAAAGGAAATCAGGAGAGGTATGATAAAAATGGTATGACATCTTTTAGAGGCTGTCTTTATGACCAGCTCCTGTTAATTAAAACATGTTCACGTGAAGAAAAGAAATAAAAAATAACAAACATTTCTTTTTCCCATATGGGATGATTGACTGGTTGAATGTATGGCATCTTTCTCCTGTTCTTTCTTGAGGATCTCAAGGTAGCTTCATTGGGGATCTGTTTTCATTTAAACTCCCTAACAGAAGTCCTGTGAGCCAATTTGGATTGACAGACTTGACTAGCCCAAAGTTATTCAGTGAACTTCCATGGCTGGGGTGAACAGAAATTTGGGTGTTTCCAGACCAAGTCCAGACCATTTTAACTATTACTCCAAACTGACTTCTATCCAAGACACAAAAAAGCTTCCAAGGATGTAGAATTAAAGGTGTGATTCAAACAATTTAAAAAAGGTGTCCTGTTTAATCTTTAAACAGATGCTCCAGGAATGTCTTCCTTCTCTTTTGTTTAATATTTCTTCATTTCCCCCTTTATTTTAAACTAAAATCATAAATAAAAATGTGTCTTTTTAAAAAATAAAGATGTCAGAGACTTCCCAATAAAATTATTAAGGTTCATTATACCGCCCACAGAAAAGATAGTTCTAATTATTTTCTGATTGATTTTTTTTTCCCCCAGTTCTCTGAACTGAATTATCTTTTGTTCTGCGTATCTAATTTCTTGGGTGTAATAGAGAAAAACATCCCTATTCTGATTCAATCTTATAGAGGCTTTTGGTTATACCTCTACAGCTTGGAAAAGCACATGCTGTCCCACACAGAAGAGCGGGAATATAAGTGTGACCAATGTCCCAAAGCCTTTAACTGGAAATCAAACTTAATACGTCACCAGATGTCCCATGATAGCGGGAAGCACTACGAATGTGAAAACTGCGCCAAGGTACAGTGAATTTGGAGGATACGTGGGAGGTTTTCTGTTTTGCAGTATTTAGAATAATAGCATAACCTTTATGTCTATGAAGATTCTCAGGCATCCAGGTCATGGTTGTCCCAAAAGTGCTTTTTTTTCTAAAAGCAACTAGACTGTTTTTCTTTGAAGAACTTCTTCAGTTTTGACTGAATGGTGTAGGATGTAAGGATTTATATTCCTTGCAGTCATCTGGTCATTAGTACTCTTTCTGAGGGTTGTTGAGGCCACTTGGAGGTTTATTTGTGCCTTCTGGATCACCTGAATAAAACAAATGGGTATGGGACCTTCTTGGAACTGCTGACTTCCCCTCTTTTGGTCAAGTGGACCATAGACCACTCTTTTGAAGACAGAAAAGACTGCATTCTGGACAGAGAGGACCTCTGTTTTGAAAAAGGGGTCAAAGATGCCATCTACATTAAGACTGAACAGCCCCATCTCAACAGAGGAGGCCTATCTCCTGTTTACAGTCCTTTCAACTGTTCCAAGAAGATTCCACAACCATTTGCACTATTCAGGTGACCCTGAGGGTACAGATAAACCTCCAGATGGCCTCAACAACTCTCAGAAGGAGTGCTAATGACCAGATGACTGTAAGGAATATAAGTCCTTCCATCCTCCACCATTCAGTCAGAATTGAAGAAACTTGGATGAGAATTGAAATGTCTTCAAGGAAAAAAAACACCTTTGGGACAGCATAGCCTTTAGCTCTGAAATGCATGGTCAACAACCTCATTGATGTATCAAATACTTGTTTACATTTTTTTAAAAAAATTCTCTATCTTAATTCATAAAGTGTCCTTTTGAGCTCAACTCATAGACCAATCCGCAACTTTCTTGGCAATATGATGGCTTCAAGTTAAGATAGTTCAACATTATTCACTGATTTTATGTTCACTGTAGCTTTGTTCCATTTCTTCTTTTATTTATTATGCAAGAAAATTCATATGTGTTTTAAAATAAAACACATGCACTTTTCTGATATACAAATATTAAATATTTCACAGGTTTAAAACAATAAAGAATCTCAGAATTTAATAAAAATGGATATTAAAATATACTTCTTGTTCTGGTTAGCATATGAGATAAAAGAGAAGCAAAATCTATCCCACTTTCATTTTAAGAGTGTAGAGCTGAAATGCTTCATTATGTATAAATGATCCATGGCTACATAATAAAAGGTAAAATGCCCTTAAAAGGTCTGTGACTCAGGTTTCTCCTTGATGATACAAATTTTGTATCTGATGTGTTATTCATTTTTTTTGTAAATGGGACAGTATTCATCTGAAGCCTATCCAGTTCAATAGCCTTTAACTCAGTTTGCTAAAAGGATACCATGTATGTAAGATAGTCCTTAACTTACGACCAGCCACTTAGTGACTGTTCAAAGTTACAGTGGACCCCAAAAAGATATTTACTTCCAAATTCGAAGTTCCAATATCTGTTCCCCCCCATAGTCATTTAGCACTTGGCCCATATTAATAGATGTTTGCAGCATCCCACAGTCAAATTAACCATGATTTACAATGCTTTTCCCCCCTGGAGAGTGGTAGTTTAGTTCCTGCAAAAAATGGCCATTGCTGACAATGAGTTCATTTAACTACCATGATGTTCGCTTAACATCCACAGTATTCACTTTACAACTGTCACACTAGTTTAACAATCACCTCAGTAAAGATTGTAAAGTCTATAACAGTCACACAAGGACTTGTTTAACTGCAGACATAACTTATAACTATAATTCCAAATTCAATTACAGTCGTAAGTGAGGCCCTGTTAATTTATGAAATTTAGTGATAGTACTTTAGACAAACGAATGCTTAATTCCTAACAAAGAAGTAATTATATCAACAGAAGTGCCACAGTATGAATGTCAAAACCATTGGTGTCAAAACTGAAACTCATATATTGTATATGGCTTCTTGACATAGTCTGGCATAACATTTTTTTAATAAGGATATTGAGGCTAATTAAGTTAATTAATGTGTGATGTTACAAAAAGAAAATTAGAATTCCATATATATTAAGGATACTATACATAAATGACGGCGCCTTAACTTTTAATGAATCGTCATTATGAATCATTTTTAAAAAAAGATAAATTGAGGAAGAGCATGAGAAAGAGGAGATGATTACGGTTGAGGTCCCAAATCCACAAGAGAGAAATCTCATCAGATCAGGACTCTTGATTAGAACTGGGACTGTTGAAGATAACTTTGGATAATGCTTTCTAATTCAGTGAAAGAGAAACAAATGCTTAAGACTGTAAAGGATAGTTGGGATAATCTCTAGGGCCAAATCTCCTTGTGCCTAAGGGAACCACAGTCCAAATGATAGAAAAGACTGCTGATCTTCCAGTACAGGTAATCCTCAACTTACAACAGTTTGCTTACTGACTGTTCGAAATTACAACGGCACTGAAAAAAGTGACTCAGGACCATTTTTCACACTTATGACCATTGTAGCATCCCCATGGTCATGTGATTTACATTCGGATGTTTGTCAACTAACTCACATTTATGATGGTTGCAGTGTCCCGGGGTCCTCTGAACACCTTTTGCAACCTTCTGACAAGCAAAGTCAATGGGGAAACCAGATTCACTCAACAACCGTGTTACTAATTTAACAACCGCAGTCTACAGCTGTGACAAGAAAGGTCGTAAAATGGTCGCGTAACAAATTTCTCACTTAGCAACATAAATTTTGGGCTCAGTTGTGGTCGTAAGTTGAAGACTACCTGTATTCCAGTTTCTCTGCTTAACAAAAGAGAGGAAGTAAAGTCGATCCATGGAGGTGGGTGAGATCTCCTGAGTATTAATTTAATTATTTGCAGGTCCCGTTAAGGACCCAGAGAGCTATACAGTAGATTTGTGAAGATTGACAATTTGCTGCAAGAAGGCCCTAGTTCTATTACAGAATTAGTTTCCAGGATTTTCTTGGATGGGAGCCATGACTTTTAAATGGTCTTGACGCGACTTTAAATGAATAACCATAGACATGCCCTCAAGGTCACCTTTCCCATCTTCTGACTTGTTGATTTAACTGAATTCACAAAACAACCCTTTCCCTTTCTCCCTTGTTAAATGTCTCTTGGTTCCAGAAGGGTCTTAGATCAAATGTGATTTTTGTTTGTTTGTTTTTTTGCAACTGTTTGCATTCAAATCTCATTCAAATTTAATCAGTACTCATTTCCTAGCAGGTTTTCACAGACCCCAGCAACCTCCAGAGGCACATTCGTTCGCAGCATGTTGGGGCTCGTGCACATGCTTGTCCAGAGTGCGGTAAAACATTTGCCACTTCTTCAGGCCTCAAACAGCACAAACATATCCACAGCAGTGTCAAGCCTTTTATATGTAAGTCTTTGCTCAGCATCTACTGTTCTTCTGTCCTTGAGCAAAATATTCCTACAACATATTTAAACCCAGCAGCACTAACCTGGTCAGTTCTCTTTCCCAGAAGTTCAGGCAGTACACAGTCCCACTAACTGGGTCAGAAGAAATCATTTGGGGAACAGATTTGGGGGTGGAGTTGGGTTTATTGTTGTTGTTAGTCACAAAGTGGTGTCTGACCCATATAGCAATAGCACTTAGACTTATACACCGCTTTACAGTGCTTTACAGCCCTGTCTAAGTGGTTTACAGAATCAGCATATTTCCCCCCAACAACCTGGGTCCTCATTTTAGAAGGATGGAAGGCTGAGTCAACCTTGAGATTTGAAATTGCAGTCAGCCGGCAGTCAGCAGACGTAGCCTGCAGTACTGCACTCTAACCACTGCGCCACCTTGGCTCATAAATATCCAAAATAAATAACTAAAATAGCCAATCACTTCTCTCTGAAGATTAACCTCTGGCCTAATGAAGCCATTCGTTAGGAAAGCATTGGCAAGTCTCTAGGCATTCCTATGAATGTATGTCCTGTTTTTTACTTTGGCTGTTCACCACCCTGAGTCCTATTTGGAGAAGGACGGTATAGAAATTGAAACAAATAAATAAATAAAATAAATAAATATGTCTTTTATCCTATTGGCTATCTGGGTAGCAGTAGATTGCATTTAGCCAATCAAAATTTGGGATGTATGTTCTGTGCTCTCTGGTTTTGGCATTGAATTCTGTAAATGAAAAGTCTTTTTGATTTGAGCTATTGTTTCTATCAGTTTATTTCTTGGAGAACTGTGTTTGCAAAACAGCTTATTTGATTGGGTTTAAGTGGTTCCTATGATGGATCCAACTAAATTAATCCTATGCAAATTGGATTTGTTTTGAGTTAAATTTAATTCCCTGGATTCTAGGTCAGCTAACTCCTTTTTGACATTCCCTTCACACACCATTCTCTCTTCAACCTAATGAAGTATTTGTGTGGCTGAATGGACATACAGTTAGATAGTGGTAGTTTGAAAAATAACTTGGTTTTGCCCAGGTTCATACATAATGCTAGGTGATAAATGGATATATTTGTTAATGTGCAAATAGTTAATAAGCCATAATTTATTTTAGTGCAGTAAATCAGTTTGAAATCTATCATTTGTAGCTGGACTGTAACTGTAGACCATCATGCTGTACAGGTGAAGATGTGTGGTTTGTTTATTTGATTGACACCCCTGTGACCTGATCAACGCAATGAAGTTTGCTTATTCCTAATTTGTTTTTCTATCCTACTCAAGCCTTAACTAATCTGCTCAGTTACAAAATGAGAGCAACTAAAAAGAGAGGAAAATAAATCAGGAATCGGTCCAGTGATTCATGATTACTTATTCCTCTCTAAAACTCTCTCCAGCTTTTTCAAACACACCATGATTAAAATCACAAATAGCACACTGTGATGGGTAAACATGTTACTTGTAGAGAATCTGGAGCTACTTAACAGCAATTTTGTTATCTATATAGAATCAGCACATTAGTTCTATGTCATTTTAATTTTCTGCCTTCCTGCAATGTGTTGTTTTTATTTCTCTGCACATTTTTTTATCACAGAATTGAACACAAACACATGCATTTGTATTTTTTTATAAATTGAATTTATGCCAAAGCTGTTGAGTGGTATGTGTTGACAATATCCATTGAAGGGGAAAAAAATTAATCAGTTTCTTTGTGCTACAAGAATTAGGTGAATTGGCTCTTGGCTTCATTTGCACTTGGCTATCAGAAGTATTTATCACTCTCAAAGAGATACAATATGTAGTTTGTTTATTCATTCATTCATTAAATTTATGTGCTGCCCTATCTTGTCCAGAGACAACTCCCAGCTGCCTACAAGCATTAAAACTACTACACAATTAAAATAATAAGGCAAAAAATAACAACATAATCAATACTGTTAAACGATGGGCAGTACCACAAAATGCATGGGGAGAGATTGGGGGGGTATTTCCTAATTCAGTAACCACCTCCAGAATGGTGCACTCCTGTTGGGGTCCCAGGCCAGCTGGCAGAGACAGGTCTTCAGGCCCTTATGGAAAGTCAAAAGACTGGGTGTGGATTATACATTAGAGAGTACAATGTTCCAAAGGGCTATCCCAGTTAATGGGATGTTTGCAGTCTGTTTCTTTGTTTTTACAATCTACCTCAGTCTTTTCTTTTGAAATTCAAGATGCTTAAAAGCTATGAAATGAGATTGTGCTGAGTAACTTATGTGGGGATAGCAGCAGCATTAGTAGTGAAGGGTAAGGCATAGTATCAAGGAAAAAAGAGAAAGAATCCATAAGAAGGAACTTCAAATGAGTAGATCTGAGGTTAAATACTCATGACAAATTCTCTCTCCTTGTCATTGAGTCCACACATACTCCTCACTTCATGCCTCTGTTCAGTGCAGCTTAGAATAAGTGTACCAATAGAAGAGAATATTTGTAGCACAAATGATTGAACTGTAGGCTCTTTATAATCCACTCTGAGCTGTGCTTTCCTTAAAGACATTTCATTACCAAACTAGACAACATAATCAGGGCATCAAAACGCCTGCAAGAAAACAATCTACCCCGGAGAGCACAAAACCCCCCACAGTGGATTAAGTGTCTCTGCTTTTTTCCAACTTGCGGCTATCCAGTTGTGCTAGTCACACACTTGCAAAATTCCCAGTTGACATCTGGAAAACACAAGGTGAGGAGAAGCTGCCAGTGATGCTACATTTTGTGATATCGATGGGGAGGAGGGGAGTGAGAATTCACCCCAGGGTATTTTTAGCGGTCCTCATTTATGGAAGAGAACTCTGTTGCACTTCTCTGTTGGCTTCATGTTCAGAAGCTTCTTAGTATCTGAAATTCCTTGGGCAATTTTGGAAATACTTTTATAACCTCATTTTATATTGTGTGCTCTGGCACCCTTCCCTGGATCTAAGTCTAATTGTGCTTTGAACCTTTTGTAAGTTTATTTATTGATCTTAATGTAGCTCCAGGAAGAAGAAGAGAGCTACTGGTGGATGTGACTAATAAAGTGTTAGAAGATTCCACCAAGTGAGTTTCTCGTTAGCAAACCACTGAAAACTCTGGACTTGCTCCAGGCTATTACTAATTTCACAAAGCTCAAAGAGCCTCTGGCAGTCTTTTCCTAAAGAAAAAGTGAATCTTCATCAAATGAGAGCTTTTCACTGGCTGTTCACAGCCAGAGAGAGTAAGGATGATATAAAATCCTTACCATTTAAGAGCTTCCATTTTAATTTGTTGCATAAGTCAATTTAAAAAAACTCGGCATAGTTTATTCAAGAAAATACATAAATAAAAAGTAGGCAGCTGCTGAGACAAATTACGGTTCCCAACCATTCCAGCCAGCATGGCCGAAGTGAGGTAAACTGGGAACGGTCTCTCAGTAATTTTGGGAGACCACATGCTCCCCACCCATTCTTTATGGTGCTACATTTTGCAAAGGTTGATATTGAGGCTGGCTAAACGAAGAGATGAATAGGCTGAAGAAGGAGAAACCAATGGAGTAAGACTGCCAGGTTTGGCCTCCAAAAAGTTTTCAGTGAGAACATAGAAATGGCTTCTTTGTCATGTAATAGGATGGCTTTACTGGCCACAATGGAGAAATATATAAAATCGATTGATAAGACAGTAAGGCAAATTATGCTCTAATTTGAAACAACTGAGTGACTGAAGGGAGAAGATGGCTGTTGCCATGTGTGCAACGTCACAATGATATAGTGGACCATATGACTTTTAGTGTCAATGTCATATCCATCAGTGGGTCTTCAGTACAAATTAAGTATCTTTTCGCCTTTGATGAAGCTGAAACCCTTCAAATGTGATGGGTCAGGTGCAGGAAATCAGGAGTCCAGGCAGTTCAAATGAATATACTTTTATTGTATTCTAATGCTCTCTACAAGAATCTGAACTCCTAATGGTCAAAGTAAATTAGTGCTAGTTAAGAGTCAACAAAATTCAAGGTTGGCTGCACTTATGGTAAATCTCTTGTGGGCACGAAGGGACTTGAGACTGAGATGCATTTGACTTCTCCCTCAGGCTCAGCCTGGTCATCTTATACAGTTGGGAGGAAATTATAGCTACAATTCTAGCAGCTTCCAGCCCAGGTAGATATTCCTGAAGCTGGAACCCAAAGCATCTAGAAGTGACACAGTTTGGAAAAGACTGTAAGATGGTCTAGATTCCTTCTATCATTTCTGACAAGGAGGAAGCACAGAGAATGAGAAGATGGAATGTTTTCAGTTTATAGTGCATACTTCAACTTACGACCATCATTTAACAAGGATTCAAAATTACAGTGGCATCAGAAAAAGTGATTTATGACCACTTATGAATGTTGAACCATATCGGCAGTCATGTGACCACAATTTGGGTGCTTGGCAACTGGCTCCCTTTTATCAAACAATTACAAAATCCATCAATCATGATTTGCAACCTTCCCAGCCAGGTTCCCACAAAAACCATCAATTAGGAAAGCTTGATTTACTTAACAAGCATGGTAAAAATTGTTGTAACATTGGGTTCAGTTACACGATGACTCACTTTACAAACATCCTAACTTACAAAGGAAATTCTGGTCCCGACTGAGGTCATATGTTGAGTACTACCTGAAATACTACCGACATACTAATTCTGTTGAAAATGGATCATTCTAAACATCATGTCACTTCTAAATGTTGAGGGCAGTATTCTTCCTGAGCAAAATATTTTACAGTTGAGGAAAACCTCTGAGTTCAGGGAAGCTTTAAATAATGTAAGTCGTGCAGCATTGTGTAAAGAAAAAGGAATCAGAAAAGTAAAGCAACCACACTTAACATTTTTGTTACGGGGGAAGGTCAGAAAATAGGTTGGGTCATATCCAACAATTAGGTGGGTCTGGGTTTAGGTTGGATTTTGAAGGATTTTTAAATGAGACATGGCCACTTTCAGGCTTGGATCTTAGTTCTGAACTTTTGTGTTCAGAATTTTATGATCTGTGGAACTTTCAGGGGTCAGAAGACCGTCCATTTTGGTTTAAAGAAAAGGACAGAGATGAAAAGAGATTGTATCAAAAGGATATATTTTTAGAAGTTAAGTCTGGGTGTTCAGTATGTCTTTGGTATTATGGGAGTGATATTCTAACACTTGATGGTGTTAATATTTAACTTTAACAATGCTCTTTTGTACCTGGAATTTTGTCTTTATTGTTTTGGACAGTTGTGGTTTTTATATTGTTGTGGCCTTGTGAAGGGTAGAGATCTAAAAATAAAATAAACAAATAGAAGGCTTTGAATGTTGAAGAACCTCCTGCTATTGGAAAACCAGAACTAAAGAGACAGAAAGTGTCTCTTTAGTTCTGGTTTAAAGAAAGAATTTAAAGAAAGTGAGATATGGAAGTTGATAGCAATAATATTGAGTACTAGAAATATGGTTCTCAAGAAAGGAAGAGTCAAGTAAAGTTTGAGAAACTGAAGTTTTACCATTTCCAGTCTCTGGAAGTGAGGCACAGGAACTTTGGCCGCACGTGGCCCTCCTGAGTTCTATTTTTGCTGGAGGAGGTCTTGGGCCACCACAGGTGCCCCCGACATGAGTGACGTTGAGCTGGCCATGCCCACTGTGGTCATGCCCCCCCCCTGAAGTCAAACACAACCCTGATGTGACCATCAAAGTTTGATATCCCTGATTTAGCAGGCTAGTTTTTTAGGCCAGTGTTTTTTTTTTAACCTTTGTTGCTTTAATATCTCTGGACTTCAATTCCCAGAATTCCCCAGCCAGTAGAACTCTACAAATATTACATATTGTTGGAATGTCAGTGGAATAAAATATTTAGACTTGAAAAGAAGCAGTAACAAAAGTTTGATTGGCTTACAAGTTTGATTTGGGGTTGTTTTTTTAGTAACAAAAAGAAAATTACAAAATGTTTTGCGGTAGCGTATCAAGAGAAATTTCCCAGATCTATCCAATGTGGAAGAGGGTGACTCAACCTTATTTCTAGAGTTTTATATACCTCACCATGGGGAAGTTTAAGTTGGTTTTTCAATCATGTGAATCCTTACTAATCCCTGCCTTGGCTCCTTTTGTTCCATCATCAAATTGAACAGCATGCTGTGGTTTTTACTTAATGTCCAGATCTTTCAACCTCCGAGCCAGGCTCAGTTAACAAAATTTGAGGCTGGCTACATTGTGTGGATGGGCCAGAAAATGCAAAAGCGGTCTGCGTGAAGGTGTAGGGTCAAACAGGAAGCCGGTTTTATAAATGAGAGGCCAACTTGCAATTTCAGATCAACCCATGGGGATTTGAGGTTCAAACTCTTGAGAGCCAACATTCAGCTTCCTGAAGCTCATGAATTCACTTCTTTAGTATACGAGAACATACGCCATATATTCATCAAGGGAGCAGTTGAACAAATCTGTGTGAGCCTTAAGTCTCAATAATATATCAACATGATTTTTAATGGCTTAAAAGAATCCCTCTGAGGTTTTTGGCCTGCTCCTGAAATGGTTCCTTTTTTATTTATTTCTGCCGGGTTTATTTAAGCTAGCAAAAACGTAATTAACTGGAGCCAGTTATGACTGCTGCTTAAAGATTTGTGTTCCTTTGCCTGAGATCACAGGGTTGTCTTTTTAATATTTGTAAAAATAAAAGAATTAAGTGAACAATAGCTTCTAGCCATATAGGGAGCACTTATACCCTGCAGTTCCAATTGCGTTTTTTTTTTTAAAAAAAGACAAGCTTTTCAAATTAAATCACTTGGAAAAGACTTCTTCCTTTTTTTTTCCTTTTCTTTTTTTAACCTTCAACAATGTGTCCTTTGCCACTACTGATGTAACTAAAAGAGTGGCTGTGATTTTTCAAATGCAGGGGATGATGGACAAGGGAAAAGAAACTGCTCAGTACAATTATGAATAATTGGCATGTAATTACAGAACAAAAGAATTTAAAGATTGCATGTCAGGACAGGATTTTCTGAGCATTTGTGGCTGGGGTACAGGGTCACCTCAAATAGAGATATCTAATTCCTAACAAAAAGGCCACACAATATGCCTTGCTATTCTGTCTGTTTATGGCAACTGTCTCTCATTACTGTATGCTAGCCTGACTTGGGAGCAAAGCTCCCCAGCACCAGTTCACCAATACAATTACACACCGCCTATGTTCAAAAACTCTGCAGCTCGCTCAAATAGAAACCACATGGTGGAATTCACTGGAACACCTTAAAAACAACACTTAGTGTTCATTTGTTTAATAAACAGAAAATATGCAAATATCACCTTGCACTGAGTTCTTACTCCCAAAACGGTATAAATCATACTGAGTAGATGGTAGGGAAAAGATAATGGTAAAAGAATTGTGGAATTGAGATAATTTTTTTAAAAAATAACAATAAATAAACTGACTTGGAAATTAAAACTAAAGCCACGCAGAAGGAATAGAGAAGTTTATTCAGGGAGAATATACAATTATAGATTGAATATAGGAATTAGTTCATGGTTTTGGTTAAAAAGTAATGCTTTATAACTAAATGGATCTAGATTTTGTCAGAATAGGAAGTAAATCAGAACATCCCATTGATATTAATGGATTATAACAACTCAGAATGATTCATGTTAAAAAGTAAAATTATAAGAGCAAAAATAGAAGTGCAGAAGGTCTTTATGTACTAGAATGTATGCACTAATCTGGAAAAGGAGATAATTGATTACATCTATCATTCTATCCTTATTTTTTTTTCCAAATCTTTGAGACATTTCCATCCTATATAGCTCCCATGACCACTTCAAAACTTTTTTTGATTTGCGGGAGTTTAGATTTATCTTATCTTATATTTTTTTCTTTTTCTTTTAAGAGTTTGGTTACTAGAGTAGGATAAAGAAAGAAGAATTACCATTACTTTGTAAACTTCTAAGACATATGGTCTGAGTCTTTTAAGAAATTCTTAATGCTTTTATAGAAGTTGGCAATCTGTGGCGCCCAAGCTCTTTTTCCTAAAACCAATTTTTGGGCTTTGTTCTGAGCTTTAAGTCTTTCTTACCGTCTTTGTTTTCATTGATATAAATAAATTATATATCAGGCTCTCTCATTTCATGATAGGCAGTAAATGCAATAAAGAATGGGTTAGAACAATTGTTAGACAAGAAGTTGATAAAATATAAAGTAAACAAAGAAGCAATCAACTTTCCGGACGTGTGGATTTCTACTTCCAGAATTTTCTAATCTGTACAAGCATTGTGGAGAATTTTAGGAGAGCACCCAGGTAGGGTAAGAATGAGAAATATAGCTATTTCTTCATCCTACCCTTTTTTGATATCCCACCCCATTCCAATGTACCTGTTGTTTAACATACAAAAAAAACTCTGACTTTTTCAGATACACAACATATATTTGTGAGCCATGAGGTGCTCTTGGGCAGCAGGCATGTTATTATTTTATTTATAAGTTCTACATGGGGCTCCCCTCGGGGTGCACCTGGAGGCTGCAGTTGGTCCAGAATGCGGCCGTGCGGGGGATTATGGGAGCGACGGGGCGCTCACATATAACACCTGCACGAGCTGCACTGGCTTCCTGTGGTCTTCCGGGTGCGCTTCAAGCTGTTGGTGACCACCTTTAAAGTGCTCCATGGTTTAGGGCCGGGGTATTTGCGAGACCGCCTTCTGCCACCAATAGCCTCCCACCGACCGGTTCGCTCGCACAGAGAGAGCCTCCTCAGGGTGCCGTCGGCCAGGCAGTGCCGGCTGGCGACCCCCAGGGGGAGAGCCTTCTCTGTGGCAGCACCTGCCTTCTGGAATGACCTGCCCCCTGAGATACACACGATATCAGACCTCCAGACTTTTCGTTGGGCCCTGAAGACACACTTGTTCCATCTAGCTGGGCTGGCTTGATCCCATCCTCTCAGTTTTTTTTAATCAAATTTCGGTTTTAATTGGGTTGTTTTAAATTCGGGCCAAAATTATTTAATTGTTTTTAAAAATGTTTTTAACTTTTATATGCTATGTTTTATCCTGGCTGTACAGGATACAGGAGAAGGGCGGTATAGAAATATAAAAAAATAAAAAAATAAAATAAATAAGTTGCTCAATTCCATTATGACTCTGAACGGTATACAATGTGTGAAATTTAAAATGAAACCATTGCATAATGCAAAATACAGCTGGAGAAAACAATCATCAACTCACAAGTCAGACAACCCAGAAGGAACTTGATATCCACTACAGTCAAAGGCTTGAGAAAAGAGCTGAGTCTTCATGACTCACTTAAATAATATCCAAGTGGGGGTCATATCATATGAACCTTTGGGGGTAGGGAATTCATTCCAGAAATCAATTATTATGACCAAAACCCCCACATTTTCTGGATATCCTCAGATGGCATTATTTAACTAATAGACCAACGGTATCAGATTTTATATGACTATAGAGACAAATAACAAGACCCTATGCCATGAAGGGCTTTAGGAGATACCCTGTTTTCCCCAAAATAAGACATCCTGATAATAAGCCCAATAGGGCTTTTGAGCACATGGCAATAAGGCCAAGCACTTATTTCAGGATTCAAAAAAATAAAATAAATCAGGGTCTTATTTTCGGGGAAACACAATAGTAAGCACTATTGCTAACCAGTGCAGAGTTGTTATATGAGCCTACCAAGGCAGGCCCATAACTGCCTCTGTTGCTGGATTCTGGATTTCATCTACAGCTTCTGAATAGTCTTCAAGGGCAGCCCCACGTAGAGCACATTGCAGTAGTTCAGGTGCAAGATGACAAAAATAGGAATGACAAACAACCAAAGTAGCGTTGCATACTAATTCTCCCATCCTTTTTCTTTCACTACTAGAAAAACATAATTATTTGTCAGAGGCTTCCTTCATATGAAACAATTGGAGATTACTCATGGAAGCTCTAAGAGGCCCCATTCTTCTCCTCTCACATCAGTGAGCTGCTAATTGGGCAACAGACTTTAAGGCCATTAATGTAGCAATACTTGTGTTACTAATTGATTTTCTCTTCCTGTGGAAGTTGTTAGGACTATTTACTGGAACAAGTTACATTGCTATAGTTAGTTCTAGGCTTATTCCCCCATTGTTGGGTATAAAGGCAATTACATATTTACATGCTGTTAATGATTTTTTGTATGTAAATTAGCACTGGCTCTTTAAATTAGAAAGGTAAGAAGTAAGGAAATCAGGATATAGTGGGAATCCTGTGCACAAATAACCCTGACTGAGATCTACCTAATTTCAATAGTGTAAGTGCCTTTAGCCAAATGTCTTTATTTATATGCCTGAATTAGTGCCATAAAAAGCAATTGCAATCTTGAATTGACAGTTCAGGTTACTATTCCTAATGGAAGGCCACTTGTGTAAAGTATACTGGGCACTAGGTTTCCAAAGCAATCAATGTAAACTCACTGGTCCAACAAATATAATTTAAGATAAATCCCAGAACTTTTGCCACGATGGGATTTTTTTTTCCCCCAGAGTAAAAGAAACATCTCTCTTCCTTTTGCAATCTTCATGCAAATAAGATTTAAGAAAGCACTCTTTAATTAGAGCATTCCTCATGAATGAAAGATATAATACAGGAACACTGGCTGACAAATCGGAATAGCATTTTTCCTGAATTGTACGTTTTTGTTGGCCTGCAGCCAATGTGCAATTGTTGCGATGGTTGTTGTCTGATGTGGATTGCCAAGGCAGCCCATCTGAGCCAGACAGGTGGAATCAGGAGTTTCTCAAACAATAGATATCTTTCGTGTTATGATGGGAACAGATAACTCTACGGATAAACATTTAAGACAGACAACAAGCAGGCAGGTTCTCAAGCGTAAGCATTATAAGAGCAGGAAGGTTAGTATCTGCATCGGTGGTGAGTGGAAGTGAGAGGACGTGATTATAGTTCATGGGAACCAAGAGTTCAGGATGAGATACATTCAATTCAGTTTCCTTTACAGGCTTAAAATAGAGCCATTGTAAATTATGTCAGTCTGACTGAAACCACAAAAATAATTGTTAAGAGCGTCTTGGAATGCACAATGTGCATTGTTATGTGGCTTTGATGTGTGAAGGGCAAGAGCCTCTAATGTAGGCAGTTTGCTAAAAAATTTACTCTGCCCAGTTCTTCTTTGCTGGAAGTTGTTGGATTTTTAATATCAAAGGAAAATAATTCTATCTGCTTCTGATGCCGAGATGGTTAGGTTAGGTTAGGTTTATTAAATTTGTATACCGCCCTTCTCCCGAAGGACTCAGGGCGGTGAACAGAACAGAAATACATACAGTAGAAAAATTAAAATAAATTAAAACAGAATTAAATCGGTTTGGTTTCCCTAAATTTTTAAAACCCTTTACCCATAAAATAGCCCATTAAAATTTTAAGCCAGCCCGGCTTGCTGGAATAAGAAGGTCTTCAACGCTCGGCGGAAAGTATGGAGGTCCAGGATCAGTCGTATTCCTGGGGGTAGCTCGTTCCAGAGGGCAGGTGCCCCCACAGAGAAGGCTCTCCCCCTGGGGGTCGTCAGTCAACATTGCTTGACCGATGGCACCCTGAAGAAACCCTCTCTGTGGGAGCTTATTGGCCGGTGAGTGGTTATTGGTGGCAGAAGGTGGTCTCATAAATATCCGGGCCCTAAGCCATGGTGACAGTACAATCCTAAGAAGCATCACTCATTGAGTACGTGAGGCTTACTCCTATGTAGTAATAAAAGCAATAGCACTTAGACTTATATACCACTTTACAGCCCTCTTTAAGCGGTTTACAGAGTCAGCATATTGCCCCCAACAATTTGGGTCTTCATTTTACCCACCTCGGGTAAATTATGTCAGTCTGACTGGAAGGCTGAGTCAACCTTGAGCCTGGTGAGATTTGAACTACCAAATTGCAGGCAACCGGTAGTCAGCAGAAGTAGCCTGCAGTACTGCACTCTAACCACTGCAGCACTGAGGCTCTATGTAAGTAAGCATAACATTGCAACCTGAATTCCCTTGCTTTCTAGCTTGAGCCCTGGTTGTGCGGTGGTTAGAATGCAGTATTGCAGGCAAATTCTGCCCACAGCCAGGAGTTCAATCCTGATAGGGCTCAAGGTTGATTCAGCTTTCCATCCTTCTGAGATCAGTTAAAATGTAGTCCCAGATTGTTAGTGTAAATATGCTGAGATTGGAAACTGCTGAGAGAATGTTGTAAAGTGTCGGGCAGTATGTAAGTCTTACATCTTAAGTGCTAATGCTATTGCTATTCATCCATACTTGCTGGAGAGTAACAACTCCCGTTCCTTTATTCCTGAAAATTTATACTGATCCACATTGTAGTTGGTTTAATGCTAGATGAGGTGAAAAGGCCTTTCTAAATGTTGTCCTTGTTTGCATTTGGTCACACTGCTGCCATCCATGCACCAGAAGGGCACTGTGTCAGATTTGGGATACACAGAATAAAATATAAACAAAGAAGAACAGGTCCAATTGAGACTGAGCAATCTGAATAGTGACAGAGGGTTAGTTAGCTAAGTATTGGAGGAAGGACAGAAGCGAAGAGGAGAGAAGTGGAATCACTAGTACCCTGAACAATGTAATTCCATGTTACAATATTCTGTGCAAATCTTGCTGGCATTGTTTAAAATTGATTTTGAAGTCAACTCCAAGTTTCAGGGTTACTAACCATTCAAATTTCCTGGTGTTCTAAAAATTAGCTTTGGTACATGAGCACAGAAAATCTTCTAATGTTATAATGTTCATTAATATATATTTCTTGATCATGTAGGGTAGTGCTTATATTGGATAACTAAAGCAGCGGTATAAGAATTGTATATATTGGTGGGAGGATGACAGTCCTATGCCTATTTTCATGGGTAAAAATCAGATTCATTACATATGCAAATGAATGGGGCAAACAATAGAACTATGCATCATGGGTAAAAAACAGCTTCGTTGCATATGCAGATTAATGGGTTAAATAAGAGAGCCATTCATGCAATCTGCAAGCATGGATAAAAATAAAATCTTGTTTTGCAACTATGTCTTGTTCAAAACCTGTTCTATATAATAGTAACATATCTTAAGGCATTGGTGATCATGCAAAGCTCAATGTACTTGTGAATTTACAAACATTTTGTTCAGACATACTGTAAACAATATGTTACAATATATATAAAGAGATGCCATAACCAGATTGCACCAGGTTACAGTATGCAGATATTTTTCTGCAAATCAATAGCTGTGAATACCATTTCTTTATTGGAGTTGATGTTTTATTATGCTTTTCACTGTATTTACCCTAACCATATTCTCTGTTTTTTTGGAGTTTGGGACTAGTTTTGATAGGTTATCTGCTCTTAGATTCATCTACCGAGTATTACTAATAGCACAATTTTATGTTATGTTTATTCATACCTTGAACTTAGTGGAATTTTTACTTAGACAACTCTCTAAAATTACAGCCCAAATACTGCAATAGCTGTCCTTGCATGTAGGTAATAAATTCCATAATTGATCTTAGTTCTGAATAAGCAAGTGTAGGATTGAGCTCTAGTGACCTCTGGAAGCATAAAACTTTTTCAAATGCTGAGGTAAAAGCAGAGGGATGGGATTAAAAATGTCTGGGTGAAGGGAAGAGTAAAATTACCATCAATCCTGAGATATGTTGTTGTTGTTGTTTACACACAGGTGAGGTCTGCCATAAATCCTATACTCAGTTTTCAAACCTTTGCCGTCATAAGCGTATGCATGCTGATTGCAGAACCCAAATCAAGTGCAAAGACTGTGGACAAATGTTCAGCACTACATCTTCCTTAAATAAGCACAGGAGGTTTTGTGAGGGCAAGAACCATTTTGCTGCAGGAGGATTTTTTGGCCAAGGCATATCACTTCCTGGAACCCCAGCTATGGATAAATCTTCCATGGTTAATATGACTCATGCAAATCCAGGCCTTTCTGACTATTTTGGCGCCAATAGACATCCTGCTGGTCTTACCTTTCCAACAGCTCCTGGATTTTCTTTTAGCTTCCCTGGCCTGTTTCCTTCAGGCTTGTATCACAGGCCACCTTTGATACCTGCTAGTTCTCCTGTTAAAGGACTTCCAAGCACAGATCAAACAATCAAAAATCAAAGTCCCCTCATGACACATCCTCAGGCATTGCCAGCTACCCAGGAGATTCTGAAGGCACTAAATAAGCACCCATCTAACCTAAGTGAAAATAAGCCACTGGAGCTTCAACCAGAGAGGTCTTCTGAAGAGAGGCCACATGAAAAGATCAGTGACCAGTCAGAGAGTAGTGACCTTGATGATGTCAGTACCCCCAGTGGGAGTGACCTGGAGACCACCTCTGGCTCTGATCTCGAAAGTGACCTTGAAAGCGATAAAGAGAAATGTAAAGAAAATGGTAAACTGTTCAAAGACAAAGTAAACTCTCTGCAGAATTTGGCTTCCGTAAATAATAAGAAAGAATACAGCAATCATTCCACCTTCTCACCATCTTTAGAGGAACAAACTGCGGTGTCAGGAGCTGTGAATGATTCTATAAAAGCCATTGCTTCTATTGCTGAAAAATACTTTGGTTCGACAGGACTTGTGGGGCTGCAGGACAAAAAAGTCGGAGCCTTACCTTACCCTTCCATGTTTCCCCTCCCATTTTTTCCAGCATTCTCTCAGTCAATGTATCCATTTCCTGATAGAGACTTGAGATCGTTACCTTTGAAAATGGAACCCCAATCTCCAGGAGAAGGGAAGAAGACTTTGAAGGGAACTTCCGAGTCTCCCTTTGACCTTACCACTAAACGTAAGGAAGAGAAACCACTTACTCCTGTAACTACAAAAACATCAGTTTCATCAGTGGCCAGCCAGGACCAACCTCTAGACTTGAGCATGGGCACCAGAAGTCGAGCCTCTGGCACAAAACAGACCGAGCCTCGGAAGAACCACATTTTTGGGGGAAAGAAGGGAGATCAGGATCTCGAATCAAGGAAATCCTCTGATATTTCCTTACAACATGCAAGACCTACGCCTTTCTTTATGGATCCCATTTACAGGTAATCCACTTGTAAGGATTGTTTGGTTTCGGAAGTCTCACATTGTCAAAATGGCCGGGGTTCCTCAAGTCATTTAATTATCATAAAATTGAGGAAATAGTTGCTAATTGAAATGAATCTTAGATATTTCTTACCTTAGTACAAGTTAATGTTTTTTTTTAAAAAAAATAATTTTCGGAAAAAGAATGTGTTTAAAAATTGGCAGTCAAATTCTGCTTTTGTTTGCAAACTAGAAATGTCAACCTTCACTGCAATCAAAGGCGTTTCACCCAAGAACTCAAAACACATTGTACCATAGCAACCCAACGTGGAAACCAAGGGTAAAATTCTGTCTTTATTTGTTTGTAGTTATTGGAAAGTATTTGTCCCCATCTGCTATGCAGAATATACAGCTGTTGTTAGAAGAATCTGCATGACAATTCTAATGAAATTTCATAGTAATATTGTTTATTGTGCTAAAATCAGTTTGAACTCCAAGAATATATAAGGAAATGCAGAATCTCCTAAACAGAATGGCTGATTATTTACATATGGATTTTCCTCTGATTTCCTTTTAAAATTGTTAACAAAGGGATTTTACTTATAAACTGGGTCAATTTATATAGTGCTGACTGTATTTCAATAATATGCATAGACCTTGCGGGTCACTTTTTTAAAATTTTGAACTTTTCATTTATTCAACTGTTTAGAATTTAATCACATTTTTTCTCTTTATTCTCTCTTTTCTCTGTCTTGCTGTCCCTCCTTCCCTCCCTCCCATCTATCCATCCATCTATCTCATTGGACATCATTCACAACCATTATGCTACCTAGATGATTTGGGACTACAACTGTCAGAATTCCTTCTGCCCATAATGGCTAGCAATTCTGGAAGTTACTCTCCCTAAGCATAAGAAGCATAGACAGTGGGAAAAATTCCCCAAGCACTTCCAGAAAGATTCAACTGATATCACAGTTTAGAGCAGGGGTGAAATTCAAAATCTTTCCCTACCGGTTCTGTGGGCATGGCTTGGTGGACATGGCAGGGGAAGGATACTGCAAAATTTCCATTCCCACCCCACTCCAGGGGAAGGATATTGCAAAATCTCCATTCCCACCCCACTCTGGGGCCAGCCAGAGGTGGTATTTGCCTGTTCTCCAAACTACTCAAAATTTCTGTTACCGGTTCCCCAGAACCTGTCAGAACCTGCTGAATTTCACCCCTGGTTTAGAGTTTTTTTGCAGTTTCCAATGTAGAATTTAAATGTTTTCATTTTTTCCATGTTTTTTTTCATACAAGAAAATGAATTTTGTCCTTCCAGGTTTGCCATTGCAAAGGCTGAGTATAAGATACTCAGTATAAGTATAGTATACTTATACTGAGTATAGATACTCAGTATAAGTATAAGATACTTCCTAACTTATAAATAATAAATCAAGCTGGATGTATCCCATTTCAAAAATGGGGATCTACTCATGAAAAATCTACATGTATTTGCATATATGTATATTAATGAACAAAAGAGGAAAAACAGAGATCTAGAGAGGAGGAAATAAAAATAAATCTGAAAGATATTAGCTAGTTTCCAAATAATGTGCTGGCACATCCTAATTGTCTCAAAATGGATGACTGAGAATCTCCATAGACATTTGGCCCATCCTAGCATACTATAAGAAGTAAAGCAAAGGATGTAAGCTATTCAATATTAGCTCTACTGTATATCTGGAAGGCTTCTCTGCAAATTACGATCAGTGTTTTTCAGTGCAACAGACTTCTTACCCACTCCTGCTCCTCATCTTTTCTTCAACCTGGTTTCACTTGCTTGATGGTCCTCAGTAAATAAGCAGGCAACACTATCTGTTCTTCCTTCATAACCCAAAGGAAGCAGCAGATGAAGAAGGTGATTTCTAATGCAAAGAATTACAGTTTGAGAGGTCTTCATGTTGACCTTAGTGCAATGACACTTTTAATTATATCCTTAAAAATCAGAGAAGGTTGTCTACTGCATGATTTGTTGGAATGGTTTAATTTCTCCATCCATCCATCCATCATCCATCCATCATCTGTCTGTCTGTCTGTCGGTTTCTTTCTTTCTATCTATCTATCTATCTATCTATCTATCTATCTATCTTCGTTCACTTTAACCTGAAATTATGAATAAGGATACAGTCTCTCAGCTTGTTGCTTTCAAATCTTTAGATATTTATTTAGGGAATTCAGACCTAATTTCTAAATAGCATGCCAGTGAAATTAGTTATGTTCCTTCCATCAGTCCCTTTATTTCCGTAACATAGCACTTGTAGGTATTGGTTACAGTGGTGTTTATTGTTTAATCATTTAACTGTAATCAAAATCTGGCAACATTAATTTTTTCTTATTCTGTAAATGATTAGCAAAGCTTGGAAGAACTGTGTGGTGAATTAATTATTTTGTTTGGAGGAAAACAATATGACTGGTAGTTTACTCTTTATTCAATTGAGTGGGATATATTCAGAATACTCCTTGAGTATCTCAGAATTAGGTGTGATGATGATGATAAAAATAAGGGATCAATCTAGTTTTCCTTTGGTTTCAGTTATGAAGGTTATTTCATAAAAAAGTATCCTGCTAAGCTCAATAATTTGATAATATAATTGCCATCTTTAAATTATGCTCAGTTCCAATTTCTTATATGTATATATAAAATTGCAGGTGTCAAAATTTCACTGTAAATTAGAGCAGCCTTCTCCAACCTGGTGCCCTTCACATGTGTGGAGAGCCTGGGTGCTCACTATCCATTTATTTGTTATATAGGTAGTCCTTGACTTACAATCAACCATTTAGTGACCATTCAAAATTACAACAGCATTTTAAAAAAAGAGACTTATGACTGGTTTCACACTGTGACAATTTCAGCATCCTCATGGTCACGTGATCAAAATTTGGGCACTTGGCAACAGGCATGTATTTATGACAGTTGCACTGTCCTGGGGTCATGTGATCACTATTTATAGCCTTCCCAGCTGGCTTCCAGCAAGCAAAGTCAATGGGCGGAACTGGATTTGTTTAAAGATCTCATGATTCACTTAGCTGTAGTGATTTGTCTAACAGCTTGGCAAAAAAAGGGCAAAAATGGGGCAAAACTCATTTAACAACTGCCTTGCTTAGCAACAGAAATGTTGGGCTCTATTGTGGTCCTAAGTCAAGAACTACCTGCAATAAACTTGTGTTGACAAAAAATTATTCCTCTTTATCTTTCATCTGCGGCACTAAAAAATCTGGTCTGTCATCCAATATTTATCCATCTTGATTGAATCATGACAAGATCATTTTCATTTTAATGTTTGCAGAGTAGAGAAAAGAAAGTTAACTGATCCACTTGAAGCTTTAAAGGAAAAGTATTTGAGACCATCTCCAGGGTTTTTATTTCATCCACAAGTAAGTATTTTTTATAATATAATTAAAAGTATTAAGATTGTAAACAAACATGTTTATTCACAGGCGCAGGTGCACAGGAACAACTGGAATTTTACTCAAGGTCAGATTTCCTAAAAGGCAATTTTTAATGACTCGAGACAAACAAAACCCTTTCATGTAGCATTGTTTTAATCTTCATGATGTTTTTGCAGGAAGATTACAACAAACATAATTTAGACAACTGTCAAATGCCTGCGTATACTCGGTGTCATGATATGGCTAAATAGCAGCTGTTCTCTCTAAAACACCCTGTCATTTAGACTGTACCCAAATATGTATTTTGTTGGACTTAAAAAAATTATAAGAAAAAAAATTCAAAACCACATTAGGCATTAGCCAACCTTTAAATGCTTCTATAATCGTCCTTGTTTCTCAAAGTCTTTAAAGTTAGAATCTATACCATGTTATGTTTGCCCCTCCTATGATTTTGCAAAGTTAGATCAAGTCTCAGATCCTGGAATAGTGAATCAATTCTGTATTTGATGTTGTTGCACTTTCTAAGGAATAAAAATTGGAAGGCAGCTTTGTCATAAGCAGATACATCAATTTAGACATAAACCATGATCTGCTATTCTGCTTCTGTGTCCTGTATTTTAAAAAACAGTACTGTATTTAGCTTTTATCTATAAGTTCTTGTGCATCTTATACAATCTTGTATTGCTGTAAATTTGCA
This sequence comes from Arizona elegans, assembly GCA_022577455.1. Classification (NCBI taxonomy): domain Eukaryota; kingdom Metazoa; phylum Chordata; class Lepidosauria; order Squamata; family Colubridae; genus Arizona; species Arizona elegans. Next base: position 20,577,409 of record JAKOOJ010000005.1, read on the forward strand.
TCTTTTTGTCTGATTAGGTTGATATCACTACTTCTGGACTGCATTAATGTAGCAGCCTAGCAAAAGAATTAGATTTTTTAAGATTTAAAATCAGAGCCATAGTTATCAGACCGAACTGGGTCAGGTTTCCATCAACGGTAGACTTCAGCAAGTTGTACCATTTAATATTATGAAAAGTTGTACAGCTTGATACTCAAATTTCCTTTCACACTTATTGGCTGTAAGTAGATAATGGCTTTGATCCAAACTTAGTAATGGGTAGATGATTAAAGAAAAATTCATACTTTCTTCCAGAATTCTGGCCTAAGGTAACCAAGACAGAAATAACCATTGAATTAAATGAATTTGAAATGTTCAGTAACCAATGCTTTGAGAAAGGTAGCATATAGATAAAATGAAGGATTCTTTATAGGTATTTCTCATTCCTCTCATTTCTATAGTTGCCAATCAAAGTCCCATTTTGTACTGTTTGTAGAAAAATATTGTATACAAAAACTGTTGCTTCTACAATCATACTTTTGACAAATGGGTAATGCAGTAAGATAAACATTTTAAGTGTGACAATTAAATGTAAGAATGGATTCTTTGATCGCAGTAAGCCATGATGCATTGTATTTGATTTTGCATTAGAGACAGGGTGTGTCATCTCCTTGAAGTGTTTTGACCTGGGGCCTCATCTCTTAACCAAATTATTTTGGACCTTTTCTTTTCCCATTAGGATTATTTTATGCACAATAGCAACTGTGAAAAAAATCATTTTAAAGCATTCACAGTCTCTCTTACCACATTATAAAACATACATGTGATTCCTCACTGTTCTGGGAAAAAGTTACCCCACAACATGAGAAGCTAATCAAATGGTAATAAAATAACTTCCTCTGTAAATGACTTATTATACTGTATTAAGTTTTCAGGCTTGTTCCTGGTCCTAATTCCTGATATTTTTGGTATCCATTTGCCTGCATTCTTTTTCTGCATAAGCACTTGGAGCTTTTTATATATCTGCTCTTCTGCTTTACCTCTTTTCAACTCACATTCTATGAAGCCGCCTTGCATTGTTTAGCACTTGGCAGAATAAAGTACAGGACGCCAATAAAACATTTGCAAAGTTAGGGAATTGTCACAAGCAGCTGATGGGTTGAATTGGGATTGAGGTGGGGGTTGGCTCATAGGATAAATTATGTAACTGCTCCAGATTATAATTTAAAAATTTGATATGTATTCATTAATAGAGGTGAACAATAAGTAATGTTAGAAAATAAGTCTTTAATACAAATCTGGATTTGCTAATTTGTTTATCAGTGGGGAAAAAAACCCCAAAGAAACCAAAAATGGGAATCAGTTCATTCTAATTGGATGACTATTTGGGAGAAGGGGAACAAACAGAAAGCATGGAAGAAAATACACCATTCCATTATCTGTTCTTATAATAATTGTCAAATTGTTTGCATCTGTCTATCTTCTCCTGGTAGAGTATAGTGTGAGTACATTGAGATTATTGTTGGTTGAAAAGAGAGAATTTCTCCCAGTGTTTATTTTAATCATCTTTACTATTAGCATTGGCTTCAAGTAGCATTTCTTTTGCTGTGGTATTCAGAATACCAATGGAAGACAAAACTATTATTACACTTGGTTTATCCTGGGTCTTCTAAACTAATTGGAATGTTGACTGCATGGTGGGAGCAGATAGCATCTTATTTTTCATTTCAGGAAACAATTTGTCTGGAGGGAGGGTCAGTGTCAGTGTTTGGATAGTATGATAATATACATAGATATATTAAGATCTATTTAATAATGCACATTCACGGATATAAAGGTGGATTCTTTTGCTAAACAATCGCCCCATTGCACCAATGTTTATACCATATGATTGTTAGAACTAAACAGTTAGCTTAATTTGTAATATCTTTTACTGTTACAGCTAAAACTTTTATTAAAAATATAATATATAAAAAAGAAAATTATTTGAACAGAGAGGCCAGAGTTTAAAAGAAAAGCATGAGCTTTAGATTTCAAATTATAAGTAGATTTTAAAAGTGGTCATTTTTGTTAGAGCTTCCTCTTTTCTTTCACCCAGTTATCCTTTCTTTTGTGAACCAAATTTCTATCATCTGCTTTAGAGAATCCATCATCATGGTTATTGCTGATGCATGACAGCTAATTTCTCTGCAGATTGTAAGTGACCTTTGCTAGAAGGGTGACCATGTTAGTCCATGTAGCAAAAACAAAGAATTTTAACACCTGAAAGTCATATTTACTGTGCATGAACAATGCATTAAGTGCAATAATGAATCCAAGTGCAAGAATAATCTGTTGTTTCTGTTTCAATTTTGCTCCCAGTTCCAAATGCCTGATCAAAGAACTTGGGTAAGTTTGTTATTTATTTATTCAATTTAAATACTGTAAACAAAATTGCATAAAACAATGCAACACAAGTAATAATCTGCTCCATGCAATGTCCTCATTAATGATTTTACCTCTCTTAAATAATAGCAGAGATTTGTTTTAATTTTCATCAAATTACTCAGTCTTTAATTAATTGTAAGTTCTAATAAAAGGACATTTACTACAAAATACTGTACATGAAATAGATTTTTCTCTTGCATAGATTTTTTTTCCAGATAGATTTGTTGAGCTACAAAACTATCCAAAGCCCTTTGCTTATAGCAGTCTTAGTTGTACATGATATTATGTTCTGTATTAAGATTAAATAAAAAGAAAACTTCCATTGATGGTTGGTTACAATCAGCCTAACATGACTTCTAGCAACATTTTCTTACTAGATTCCTCAAAGACTTCAACATTGACAGAGCTTCTAATGTACTGCCTTCACTGAAAAAAATTGGTAAACAGTCAAAGTCATCACAGGAAATGTTTTACAACATTTTGTATTATGATAATATTTGTCATAAAAAGTTTTATAAAATTTTCCAAATTCAAAATTTGCCAGAGGGAAGGGACCTTGGAGGTCTTCTAGTCCAACCCCCTGCTCGAGCAGGAGATCCTATACCATTTCAGATCATCTAGTCTGTTTTTGAAAGCCTCCAATGATGAAGCCTCCCACAGCTTCAAAAGGCAAGCTATTCCATTGGTCGATTGTACTCATCGTTCAGAAATTTCTCCTTAGTTTTAGATTGCTTTTCTCCTTGATTATATGTGCTACCACATTATAACATCAGAGGCTCTCACCTTAGATAGGAAATCATACAGTCAAATACTCTATTGCAGGGGAGGAAAAAACATTTCAAATAAAACTGCTATTTGACAAACACAGTGAAAACATTTTATAAAGCACCATTGTAACCCTGCTAGCCACTTTATGCCTTAATTGGCAATCAGATGTTCTCTGCATTTACAGGTTTGAAATTTAAAATAAAATATAAACAAAATGCCAACTGAATCTCTTGTGTCAGGTCCCATTTGCATGAATAAACACATCTTCATTTACCCGTATAATTCTTCTTCATTTCTTTGACAAAGAAGAGGTTTTCCTTTCTCATGAATTAGGAAGCTCAACCTTTTTGTGACACAAGCATGCCTTAGCATAAATAAAATCTTAGGATCATATAGTGTGAACCATAGCTTGCAAAACAGTGTTAAATTATTTTTGTATTTCACAGGCTATTTGCCCTTGATGTCCATCAGGGAGTTTCTATGCCTTTTAAATAAATTCTAATATGAATGTTGGATACAATGTTGATAGTATCCAACCTGATTTCTGAGAGCCAAATAAATATAAACAAGTTTCCTACCTTTAATTACAGCAATGTCTGCTTTTTTTGGGTGCTCAGTAGTGGGAGTGAATGAGAATCCATATAGATTTGCGTCACCCAGCTATTTATGGTCTCTTAGGGATTAAAAGGGAAATAGAAATGCAGAGCACTTCCTTTTGTAAACATTTGGGTGCAGATACAATCAACTCTTTATTTGGTTAATCAAAATTATAATGTTGCATAATGTATACTTTTTTTAAAAAAAATCACTAAATACAGATTAGGAGTAGAGATAGCTTCATAATATGGCGGCGGGGGGGGGGATTAAAATCTTTCCTGCCACCTTTTTCCCATCATATATCATTCATAAGATAAAATCCTAGATAAAATGCCATTATTTTCTCTGAATTTCTTATAATTTCAGAAGCAGGTAGTGGGGCAAATCTTGTTTCTTGATATTTTGGATCCTCTGTTGCAATTACTCATGTCGGAGATATACATGAGATAAAGAGGACAACTACAGATATTAGTCCTTTAGCCTGTTTTCTTTGCTCTGTAACTCTAAATTATTTCTTATATTTTTCTTGCTTCTTAAAACTATCTCAAGTCCACAAAAGTTTGGGAGTCTTTTGGGGTTTATTGAAACAATAGAGATTTATTTAGATTATTTTTTGGTAGAAATGCAACAGTAGCTTTGCAAGTGCTGCTTAAGAGATGCAGCTTGTAGCTTGTTCCCATGTCCTGATAATTGTAGGTAGACTATTACTAAATATGAAAGTTTGTTCTAACTTCTCAGTCTATATATCTATTTATAGACATAATTTCCCGCATTTTGTGAAAGTACAAGGGTTGTTGTCGATCCCCAGAGATATATTATTGGTTATTTTTTTAAAACAACAACAACAATGCTGGTTTAAAAGTAAAGAAAAGCAGTTTTCTTTATTTCTGTTTTTTTTTTCTGCATGGCCTTTGAAAAATGTTTCAAAGGTGATACAGAGAATATCTGAAATCTGAAATGTCACCACAGTATCGAAAGATTTATACATCTCTGTTAGGCACTTTTCCAAACTAAAAAGTTCCAATTACACATCTTCTAAATATATAAATTCACATTCCAAGAATAAGAGAACAAAGAATTGAACAGGAAAGAATTCTTGCCAAAATTCCTAAAGAGCTACCATTAATCAGTGGATGGACAATAATCTTTCCATGAGATGAGATGAGATGAGATGAGATGAGATGAGATGAGATGAGACAGAAGGAGAGAGAAGGAGAGGGAGAGGGAGAGGGAGAGAGAGAGAGAATTCTATTGCAAATACTAGAGGTCTGATCTACAATTTAATGTGTTGTATAATAAATAAATATCAAATAAATCATCTTCTTACATGATTACTATTTCCTGCAGATTAGGACTCATTGACTAAGGGGCACACCAATCCTGCCCAGCTAAAAATTATATCTATTTTCTATTTAAATATCTGTCCCTAAGCTTTAAAGAGGTCAAACATTAGCACATTTAAATGTCTACCTATCAGCTTTTCTTGATTGCAAATTGTAAAACAAATTATTATAAGTCAAGACAGTGGCTTTTGGAAAACTTTCTGTTGAATCAATCACTCATATCCTGTCATTCTTTACCTGTGACAAGGAACTGGAATCTTGCTTCATCTATCTGATGAAATACCAACGAATTCTGATTTATTCCATGTATGGTTACTTTTATCAGATAAAACTTCTTGCTTTCTTGAAGTGGCTAAATTTTGTAACACCCTCTGTGAAACTTGATATGGTCTGATCAACCAGTAACCATACCTACAATTTTATGTTGTCTTATTTTATTTGAAATAAAAACTGTTTGTTTATTTGTTTATTTCTAGAATTCTAATCAGTGACCATAATAAAGATTCTGTTTATTCTATTCTCTGCTCCAATAGCCTAAACTCTTTCAAAATGAAAATGAAGTGCCATAATCTTTTTTTCACACTGAAGCAACATTTATAATCTGACTCAAATTCAAGACTTAACTATGTACGCTTTAAACATAGCGAAGCCATTACTTCCATTGGTTATGTGGAACACTGATAGCTGACAGACACTGCTAAATTGGTACTTAGATGAAATAACAAAGATAAAGTACGTTAACCAGTGATCAAATACTGGATAAATGCCGAGCAGAAATCCTGGTCAAAATATATACCTCTTAAGGAGTGCTCAGCTGCCTGCACTTCTGTTTTTAGAAACTACGGATAGAGATATTCCCATTCTGAACAGTTCTGAGTTTTTGTGAGCTGTCATTGTTATAGTGATGACAATCTTGTAAGGTTTCCTTCCCTTCAATTGCTGATATGCCCTCTATACTTGAGTTCTGCCTCAACAGCCTTCCTTTGATTTTCTTTGTCTGAGAACATCTGTTCCAATGGGGAAACTATGACCTTTGACCTGAAGTGAGGCAAAGAGCTACTCTACCAAGTCTAGAGGAGATTAAAGAAAGGCTGCCCAGATAGCTTTCATCCTGCTCTAGTGATTCTCAGCAATAACACAAGAGAATACAAATTGGTACAAAGGCTCTCAGCTGGGCAGTAGGGAAGGGAGAGAAACAATCAAGTTCTGCTCTATAGATAGAGATGGGAAAATCCTTGCCTGTTATCCTGGAATCAATTGATATTGATAAGAGGGACGCCACTAGATTAGTGATCCAGCAGCTCCATATTAGCATCTTTCTATGTTCCTTTCAGTCCTTTCATTCATTTTTATCTTATTCCATGGTGGATTAATTCAAAAGTAAAATATCTCATTCTCATGGAGCTGCTTAAAAAAATGGGAAAATTAGGAAAAATATGGGGTTTCTACTAAAAATAGAAGCCCATATTAACTTTTATTTTCTTATTGAAAGTCAAATATACTACTCCTTACTCTGGCATCCTGATGTGAGGTGATTCTCCACAACTAAGGCAGAAAGCTAATTTGTTTTATTTATGTTGATGAAATGTTGAACAGGTAGCCTGAGGTTGTGTGTTTCTATCTTAGTTTCCTGTTTCACTGCCATTATTTCTGACATCATATCAGACATTTCAGAACCATATAATAAAATTTCATAAAATTACCATGGTTAAACCATTATATTTAAGCTTCATATGAACCTTAAAGAATACCACTTACTATGGGTATCTCCCTCTGCCCTTAAATTTATAAAGTACATCTATTTCATATTTTATTTATTTATTAGTCCAATGTATATGCCGCCCTTCTCCGTAGACTCCGGGCGGCTTACAATGCATTATAGCAATAGCCTGCATACTTTTTTGTATATACCTGCTTATTAGGGCTTTCGGCCTCCCCTAAGCGGTGTGGTTCTATGCAAAGATGGCTTATTGTTCCCACAATCCGGGTCCTCAATTTACCTACCTTGAAAGGATGGAAGGCTGAGTCAACCTTGAGCCTTGAGATTCGAACTTGCACTAATTGCAGGCAGCTGGTAGCTAAGTGCTAGCACTTAACAGCACTTTAGTCTGCTGCACCACCGAGGCTCTTATGAGGCTCTTATATTCTTCCTATAGAAGTAAAAGATGAGAACTTGGAAGAGTATGTTAGCTCTTCTCCATTGTGCCACTAATACTACCTTCTATAATACTACTTCATTTTTTCTTTTTTACCATCAATGGAGGCCTCCACTTTTTATAACATCTTTTCTATGCCCAGATTGCTGGACTGCTATTAGAATGCTATAACTGGCCGGATTGTTTGTTAGATATTATATATTTTAACTTAGCAGGCTGTTTTATTTTGAGTTGCATATTTGCTTTTTTTTTTTTTTTACTTTCCACATGAATTGCTTTGTGAATCTCAACTAATGCAACAGATCAGTATTGAAATTCATAAAGAAACAGAAAATGGGAGAGTTAGGTATGGCTATAAAATGTCTATTAGAACCCGAGTAAAGGGATGTTAGGATCAGAGCAGTCACTGCAAGTTAAGTTTCCGTTGACCCATGGAAGCGGAGAAATAATTAAATCTGCACTAATTTGTGTTAACAAAAAATGGCATACATGCCATTGGATAGATCAGAACCAAGTTTATAACTTCATAAATCCAGTATAATAATTGGTGAATTAAACCATTACAGGAAGAGAATGAGTTAAACTATTGTTACTGGAATCTGTAGGAAGAAAGAATATCGGCCTAGGCCTAAACATACAGGTATTCCTCCTCTTACAACCATAATTGAGATCAGAATTTCTATTGGTAAGTTGATTTTGTGACCACAGTTCTTGTCCCAGTTCAATGAATCACACGATCAATAAATGAATTTGACTTTACCCACTGATTTTGCTTGGAAGCAAACTGGGAAGTCACAAATGGGTATTATATGACCTCTGATGCTTTAATCATCAAAAATACATGCTGGTTTTGGAAACACCTGAATTTTGATCTTGTGACCGTGGGGATGCTGCAAAGTTATAACTGCAAAGATTGGTCATAAGTACCTTTTTCAGTGCTGTTGTAACTTCAAATAGTCACTACACAAATGGTTGTAAGTCAAGGATTAGTTTGTAAGTCATTGGTACAAATTGTTATCTCACTAACAATTAGAAGGGTTTAAATGCAGTGGGAAACATAACTGCAATTGATTCTGGAAGGAAAAATAGGAATGGGTGAAAAATGCTATGATAATGGAAAACTCTGTGGGCCAAGAATGAGCATGCTCTATTAGGATGGCATTACCTTCTATCCTGACCTACCATCACCATTGGCCCTACGATCGGTACCCGTCAAAACGCTTCATATTGACAAATGCCTTGTCCACTTCCACCTCTGGAGAATGTTTTAGCAGCTGAGTGATTATGAATCAAACCACAGAGTTTTGAGCCCTCACTGCTTCCCTCTGCTTTCCCATTTGTCTCCTGACAAGTAAATGTATCTTGACTTGCCTCTGAGATTTTTTTTCTCCTTTTGCATGATGTTTGATGAAAGACATTTGGTAAATTGGCAGTGGTACTCTGTACGACACAATTTGTACTAGGTGTTGGAAATCTGAGCATGAAATGAGAAGATAGACTACGGGCAAAAGAGGGAAAAATATTAGTGCTAGCAAATATGAATAATCATTCAACAAAGCAACTGGGGGGGGGGGGAAACAGCACCATCCAAATTATCCAAATCGCTTTGTATCTTATTTTGAACATAGAAGTGAAATAATCTTTTTTCCATGTAACTTTCTCTCAGTGCTAAGTAAGGTTGGAGCTTTTGTGAAAAGCAAAGAAGAGAAAAGCAAATCAGATTTGCAAGCAGCCATCTTTATTTTCTCATTACCACCCATGGTTTTGTGAACATAAGCCTTCTCTGAGGCCAATTCAACAATCCTTTAGAGTAAAGGGTGTGATTTTACAGCTTCACTGCAGTTAGATAATGTTTTGGTGAACGGTAGTGATTAAAAATACATAAGAAAATGTTATGACTATTTAACATGAATTGTGAAGTTGAATCATGATATGCATTAATTCTTGACTTAATGGAATGCTACTTTATGTAGAATTGTTTCCAGCAGTGTGATGTATTTTTTATCACATTATGCTGTAGGGCATAATTGTGCCTTTTAACATTCCATTAGGGATTATCACATCTGGTAGCACTTGGTATTCCCTTCTTCTTTATTATTGGTCAGTTTGGGTCTCCTCTGCAGTTTTTCATTTTAGGGATATACAGTCCAAGTTTACTAAGAAATAAGTTGCACTGCATTTATTCATTTCATTTAAGGAAATTTATTCTGATCCATTTAGTTGGATCAGATCTAGTATTCCCTGTATCAGTATTATAGTAAAGAAACATGCACGAAAGAAATATAAGATTACTTGTCATTAAATGGAAATCTTAACTTTCTTCTGACATGAAAGCCCAGTTGCTAATTTTCAAGAGATTTAAGTAATATGATATGCTATTCTAAAAAATGAAAACTTTGGAATACAGGTAGTTCTCAATTTATAACCATAATTGGGACCACAGTTCACATTTCTAAGCAAGATGCTTTGTTAAGGGAGTCACACCTGATTTTATTATTTTTTTTGCCATGATTGCTAAATAAATCGCTTCAGTTGTTAATAGCAACAGCAATAGCACCTAGACTTATATACCGCTTCAAGGTGCTTTACAGTCCTCTCTAAGTGGTTTACAGAGTCAGTATATTGCCCCCCCAACAATCTGGGTTCTCATTTTTACCGACCTCAGAAAGATAGAAGGTGAGTCAACCTTGAGCCATTGAAAATCAAACTCCTAGACTGAGCAGTGAGTTAGCCTGCAGTACTGCATTCTAACCATAGGTTGGTGAAGTGAATCATGCAGTTGTTAAATGAATCCAGATTTCTCCTGTTGACTTTGTTTGTCGGAAGGAAGATCAAAAATGGTGATCTGCAATGCTAACTGCCTGAATTTTCCTCACATGACTGTGAGGATGCCACGAAGGTCTGAAGTGCAAAGACCTGTCATGAGTCACTTTTTTCAGAGCTGTTGTAATTTCAAATGGTCACTAAGTGAATGGTTTTAAGTCGAAGACTACCTGTAATCTTTAACTTTCCTATATTATATTGGATGTCTAAGAATTTGCACTCATCTTATCTTTCCCATTTTACAGATGTCTGCCATAGAAAACATGGCCGAAAAGCTGGAAAGCTTCAGCAGCTTGAAACCAGATGCAGGTGACCTCATTCAGTCTGTTCCTTCCATGTTCAACTTCAGAGCCCCTCCCAACACCTTGCCTGAGAATCTTCTTCGTAAGGGGAAGGAACGTTATACCTGCAGGTAATTTCTGCCTCCTAATTACCTCAACATTTTCTCCCCTAATGTCTCCTTTCCCTTGCAAGCAGCAGTTTACTTTAGAAACTATTCAAAACCAGATGATTAATAGGGATGATGGTGGGTCACTGGCATTTTAAAAGGTTCTTTCTTCAGCAAGATATGGGCACAGGGCTTGATTTTGTGTTTGTTTGCAATTACAGGAGGAATTTTGTCCTACATTACTGCAAGCTTGATAAATGAGGCCAAAACATTTCATACACAAGTGTGTTCCAAAATTTCCTTGTCACCTTTATATTAATGTTGATCTTTTCCCTCATCATTTTTTTCCCCTGATCATGAATTGCAAGACTGTTTTCCTCTTGTTTTTTTTCCCCCTTTGATAATGCAAGAAGGCAAAGTTCATAAGATCTGTGAATGATTAGGAGATGTGAGAAAAAAAACAAAGTTCTCACTGCAAATCTTTTAGCTCAAATCAACATCTTCCTAAAAGAAATCAATGGAAGTTTTGTCTCAGAGTTGGATCAAGCATACAGATATCTGCAGTCTCTTAGGCCCTAAGTGGAAAACCATTTGCTAACTTAAAAAGGAGCTTTTTTCTTGACCTCTAAATTTCATGAGTTTCACAGCTCATTATAGTGTAAATTTGAATTTCAAAATTGGTCAGAATTTAAGGAGTGAATAATCCAGTAATGCTCTTGACAAGTTACAAAGTTTCCACTCACCCTGTCTGGAACAATTTTAAGTGTTTGGACATTTTTTAAATATATGGAAACATCTGTATATAACCATTCAAGGTACCATTTTAAAAGAAAGAACAATGAATAGTACATGTGTACTTTTTTTTCAGAGATGTGCCACTGTTACAGAGAGAGAGAGAGAGTTTACATGTGTAAAATGATTCACATTTATAATGTGGCCTTGTGAAATGCATTTATTTGTAAAATGTATATAGTCAGTATATAATTTAAGATAAGTTTCCATCAATCTAAATTCTGAGCCCCTTAAAAATATATTTCCAATCCATTATCTAGATTATTTTAATAAAGTGAATATTAAATTGAAAACTTGTTTATCAGATTTTGTGCATAGATACTTTGGTAAATTGCTACTTCATTCTGTAAATTTTTAAAGGTAATTTATTTATCATGCCTGTTTTCAGAAATTTTAAAATATCCTAGAAATTTTTCTGTTCAAGATTTGTTTGAAATGATATCTAAACCAGCAATTTCTTTACACAATGTAAAATAAATTATTATTAATTACTTTCAATAATAGATACTGTGGCAAGATTTTTCCAAGATCTGCAAATCTAACTCGGCATCTGAGGACACACACTGGAGAACAGCCATACAGGTACAATATAAATGAATTGGTGTAGATTTGGCAGATGTGGGGACAGAAATAACCATGTGTCTCTTATTTGAGAAAGATTATTGTCAATATTTGATACTAGATTTGCTTCTTCAGCCTTTGACCACCAAAACTCACTACCTAATACAAGTTAATCAAAGTTTTGGAATGATTCCAGGGTACTTCAACAAAATTTTATGGAATATTAGCAAATCTTATCAAATAGCAGGAGAGCAAGCAAGCTTTCCAAAATGGTTCCTATTGTTTATTGTTTAGCATCATGTCTTTATCCTTTATCTCTGTTGGTAAATTCTGTCAATCTCTATAGAACTTAATCAGGAGACCTCATGAAAATAAGACATATGGATACTATTCATTTATTGAAATGAAAAAAAAAAGTTAATTGTACTGAAATTCTATTTCATGAAATCATTGGGAAGGAACTCATCCCCAGTTCTAAACGAACAAAATATATTGTTATACATTTTGCCTTACAAAGAAAGAAGAAAAAGTACATTGGTTGATTTTCCTTAGTCCTGAATTTATTTGAGAAGTCGTCTTTCATGTAATTTAATTCATGTTTTAAATAACGTCTTAAAATCTGTTATGTGTGTCTACTACCTAACAGCCAGAAACAATTAGCCATGTAATGCATAATTTCTTCCTTCAATAATTGACTTAATGCAGAGATGTTTTGAAGTACAGGAAAAATAGACGATTGGAGGAGGGAGAGGATGATGTTGATGTAGCCTGTGGGCCAGGTGCCAGCTAAACAATTTGGAATAGTTATAGTATGTCTTAGTAATGGCTTAAAGAGCAATGCAGTAAAGGCTTTGGGGATTTCAAATCACTGCAGAATATGAAAATTGATGCCTCTAGTACCCAAGAGATAGACTAAACTTCTCATTTTGGAAAGATTAAGATTTGGATTGTTTATTTCTACATTTGGGGAGATAACTGTATTTCCTTCAGGATTAGCCATTGAAAAAAGCTAATTCTTCAAGGGAGATTTTTTTTTCATACAGTAAAACATTGAATGGGGAAAAGAGTGCCATGCTTCCTTAATCTTAGAAGTTTCAAGTTTTCTTTTCCAACTGTTTAGCTTTATCATATTGACAATGACTTGAAACGAAAATCTCATGTTTCTTTGTACATTCAAAACTTTGGTACTATGCTTTTTAACATATACAAAGGAAATATATTATTTCATAAATTATAGATTTTTAATGCTAAAATACTGTGTTACTTCATTTATGTTAAACTGAAAAACATTTTTATGAACTTTTTACATACGTGTGTATATGTGTTTAAAAAAGGGACGTTGGAGAGACATTATTTGCCTAAAGTTATTGGAAATGTTTCCAGCAACGCTTCATGAGATGTGGGGTCTGGTCTGGATATAATATCCCACAAGTGGATTACAGACCTATTTGGGAACAGCAGAATATCAAAAATGGATGGGTGTGAAAAACGGATAAAAAAATGGATTTTTCTCTCTCTTTCAAAACTTTGTTTTGTGTCATCCAATAAAGCATTTTCTGTAGAACAACAACAACAAACAAACAAACAAAAACAGCTCACACAATATTAACCTTGAATGAATGGCTTTTAAAAAAGGATTGAATAAATTCATAGCAAATAGATCATTCGAGGTCCATTAATCTTGAAGACTCAGTTGCCTTTGCTATGGGTCAGGCATCTGGCTGGGACATCTGGCTGGCCACTTGAGAAACAAAATGCTTGCATAAGATCCATCAGGGCTGTTACTTGCATTGGTATGAAGGAAAAGAAGGAGTACATTCCTCCAACATTTCCCTTTCCGATGAGAGTAGGTTCCAGCAGGATAAAATATTCAAACCATTTGGTGTTCAGGTGCTATCACTGCATCCAGATTTATTAGAATAAAGCAAAATGATGAATTGCAGGGTCAAGAAATTGAACACTGTTGGTAACTGGAAATAACATTTTTTTGAAAACTTCTATTTTTATATCAGTAGAGTATTGCTGGATTAGTTATATATCCTTCCATATTTGATATTTGTTTTCAGATGCAAATACTGTGACAGGTCTTTCAGCATATCATCTAATCTGCAGAGGCATGTCCGGAATATCCACAACAAGGAGAAGCCCTTTAAATGTCATTTATGTGATAGGTGCTTTGGTCAACAAACCAACTTAGACAGACATCTCAAAAAACATGAAAACGGCAACATGTCTGGTATGTAACTACCTGCCCTTTTAATACCAAACTACTTACTGAATTTCATGATTACAAAGAAATTGCCAGTAGCATTTTAATTATATTGGATCCCTTTCATTCAATATAACTGCAATAATTTTCAGTTTTTAAAAAAATGCTAGAAAAAGAATTCCACCCTCACACTGTTATATAGTTAAGATAAAAATGTTCAGTCTTTAGATTTTCACCTAAAGTTAAAACAAGGTTAGTAGATTAGGAAAAGTATGCCTCCATCATGTTTACATATTGGTTCTGTTGTATCTAGTTCTTGGTTGATTTTAATGTAATTGTTTTAACACTTAATATTCAATATTTAAATGTTTTACTGTTCTTATTGTTTTATGTTATGTTTTTATATTGCTTGACAGTGATATTGGTGTCATATAAATTTAATAAACAAAAAAAAAAAGTAAACCGTGAGATTGGAGTTGTACATGGCACCCAAAAGCTTTGGGTACAGCCCCAAAACCTAGCCTAGAGTTTCCTCCTAGTAAGAACTAATAGCCTGGTTTTGTTTTTTTTTCCTACCAACTATGTAGATTGCTATATGCAAGAATAAGTACTATTATGAAGACATCGCCAGCACAGTCAAGTCATTTGGGTATTATTAAATAGGCATGGAACTTTGTATAGAGAAAAGAATTTGAACACACAAATATCAGATACATGTATCAGTATCAAATGTTCACAGTTATAAGTAGACCCTTAGTGATGTCTAAAAACTTCAGTGAAATGTGGATATTATGCTGTTAGTATGTGAGCTGTCCCTAAGATGACTTGACAGTTAAACAAGGACTATTATATTTATGTTAGAGATGTTAACATCCATTTTGTGGACCCCATAATTCTTCCAAAGTGTGTAAATATTTTCCTCCCCCCACCACTGAATGTTGGGTGCTTGTTGGGTTTTTTTAGGATTAAGAAACAAAACATGCATGTTAACTCATAAAACTTCCAGACATGACCCAGGACTGGCCCTGGCCCTGATAATTTTTGAAGTACAACCTTTAACCTGTCATTCAATCTTACAAAAATTATGCATCTTCTTCCTCCTCAAAAATGTATTTTATCTATCTATCTATCTATCTATCTATCTATCTATCTATCTATCTATCTATCTATTTGCCTTCCTTTTTTAAAAGGTACTGCTACATCTTCACCTCACTCTGAACTTGAAAGCACAGGGGCTATCTTAGATGATAAAGAAGACTCATATTTTACAGAAATTCGGAATTTTATTGGGAATAGCAGTCACAATAATTCAGAGGAAAGGTAAGATGTCCTTTTACTATTGCTGGACTCAATCAATGGCAGTCTTTTTCTGACTGTTTTTTCCAGCTCATTTTTTTTAATAATTGGGCAAAACTAAGTTTCACTTTAAAGATGCTGGAATAACAGACATAGTTTCATTGGGCTGATTACACAAACTTTATAAATAAAATGTGCCTATTAATATAAACTATATATTATTGTTCTTCCATTATAAACTTGAACTCTCAAAACTTTGTGTTATTCAAAACATTTCATCAACCTTTCTTTTATAGTTTGAAACATGTAGAACAAATTAATTTAAGCTTTTTGTTCTTTTGTTGTGTTTTCTACGTAGTCAAAGCAATATGTTCTGATGTGACATTCCCAATATACAACTTGGATGTAAATTTGGATCTGCTTGATGGTTATCAAAGAAAAATGTAATGACATTAGCATAACCAAAACTGTTAAATTACAAATCAAAATCTGGTATTCTGACAAGGAGTATCGAAATATATCAACAACTTTGAACTGTTTAATTTTCAAATTATCTTAATATGAGAGAGGTTTACAGTTTTTTCCCCCCAAATTGAGAACTGGGGTTAAAATTAACAATGTCTTCACAATATTTGGCTTTTGAATGGGCTTCTATGCATGTTGCTTAGTCTTTCTAAAATTTGCATCACATTTTCAGTTTTCACTTAGTTTTGCTCATCAGATCCAGGAATTAGAAATTGTTTTGGATCATATATAAAGTAGGGAGATATTTGTAACACCTAATGTGGACAACATAATCTCACCCCACAAAATTTCAACTACAGATTTTATGAAATGATAGGCTGAAATAGTTATTTTACGAAGATTTTTCTCCTCCTTGATATAACAGACTCTGTTCACAGCCATCATTCCTTACAATACCTACCTCAGTATCTCTAGAAACATTGCTGAAGAAGGCAATATATCTTTAATAAGGCACTTGATTTCTTAAAAAAGCAGAATATTAAAACAGCTTATTATGTTCTGAAAACAATACAAAATAAAAGGGTTGGAAGGAGGTCTTCTAATCCAACTCCTGGTTGAAACAGGAGACCCTATACCATTTCAGACAAATGACTGTCCAGTCTCTTCTTAAAAGCCTCCAGTGGTGGAGCACCTACAACTGCTGAAGGCAAAGACACATCACTAATAAACAATTATTTCACACAAATGAAAATATATACCTCAGTTCTTTCTAAATAATGTATCAATCATGCATGCTTAAATACTCGTATTAATTCCTGATCTCAGTATAATAATAATAATATAGGAAACTTTTCACCATTCTTACTTACAGATTTGTAACAACATGATCACAATGCAAGCAGAGTATTAAATCAAATTGTAGTCTTTCAAACAGATATGTATTCACAGATGGGTAACTGAGATCATAAGGACATGGTCTTGACTTCCCAAACAGCTTTTGGAGATTTTTAGAAATTCTGTGAAATTTGTAAATTTTAAAGGGACAGAAGGGGGAGTTAAACTATGTTTGATTAACTCTGCTTGGTTAATTTAATTTGTATCATGTTTCATAGTTCAGTTTTGTCTTGGCCTCAGGCCTATGTTTGCTCTGGCCCTGTTTATTTTTTTTTTTAAAGTAACCCACAGCAAATCATTCAGAGATCAAGTGTGACCCTTGTCTACCAAAATTTTTGATGTAATTGGTTAAATGTCTATAAAAAATGTTTATCTTTAATAAATTAGTGTGACTATGTCAGTGTAGTTTTCACTACAAAAGTAGCTACTGCATGCCATGATTCCCTTTTCATGTTTCTTGCTTATTTTAATGCTGGGATCAAAACTATATAGGCCTATATTAACGAAGACAAGTCTTTGTACATTACATGCATATTGAAATTTTGTTCTCATATCATGGCCATGTTTTAGTATGTTTCACATCTGGTTTCAAGATACCCTTATGTAGGAAGATTTTACAAGAAGAAAACAGTGCATCTTTCACTGTTTTCTTTTAAAATGTATGATTTTTACATTATATTTAAAAGATATTCATTCTTGGGGAATTAGGGCATATAAAATGTAATTAGTAAATCTGGCTTTTTTTTAATCATATGGTTTTCATTAGTTTGATTTAAATCCAAGTACTTTTCACAACAAACATTCTCCAACTGTTGAAATTTCCCGTCTGGCAATCACTGATTTATGACTCATAATTCTTTTGATTACCCAAAACATACTAAGCAGGGCACTTTGACAAAACATGCCAAGAATATTCTCTACTATAAAGTGACCAGTTATTGCTGATCTTTCCATCGTGATTTCTATATGCTTTGTATCTCTTGTATTATTACTGGCTATTGGTTAATTTCTGACTGATTATTTTTCTTCTATGCTATAAATTAAGGAATAGCCATGAAGATACAAACTTTCTAAAAGTTTCTAAACTTAATTGTGGGCAGGGCTACATGATTTTGACAATGATGAGATAACTTCTTATGTGATTTCATTCTCTTTTGCGAAATAGACCAGTTATAGAGAAAACTGAACATAGTCACAAGAGAAATAACATTCTTTTTACATTTCAAAAGAAGAATTTGGTTCTAGGGAATAGGTTGGGTAGGCCTGTAGACTCCGGCTTGACTGTTTATTTACATATTTAAGTTTAAATGAAGTAAGGCTAATCAGAACTTATCTCTGAGGAAAACGACAGAGAATGATTCATACAACCAAATAATTAAATTCTTATGGTGTAATATTAAACAATGTCAACAATTCATGTGGTTGTTTCTCCAATCCATGTTGGAATATAATGTGTTTAAGATTATTAATTCCATTTTAATGTCAAAATATTTAAATGTACTTCACTGCCTCAACACAATGGACATTGCTGATTCCTGTATGGAAAGATTTTAAATGAGAAGTCCTTCATACAAATATAAATGATGTTATAATAGTAATATTATAATGTATAATACTGCCATTAGTGGAAAAATCACATACTATTCTTCTACAACAATTCATTTTTTGTGGCCCTCTACAATTGTCAAGATTGTCTATCTGCTTTGTCAGATAGAAAGCAAATAGAAGACCTAAAATGGAGATATTGCAGTTAAAAACAAGGGTGTCTCCATCCAAAATCTCACTAAATTAATTTCAGCCCTTCACTCCACAGAAATGTCTTCCCTTCCTTGAAGACACCAGAGCCATAATTCATGGTTTTTTCATGACTCAACAACTAGAATATAATTATCCTCTTTTGACAGTACTGTTGTTCAGCAGTCTGCATAAATTGTTTTAAGCATTTTTATGTGGGAAACAAGGCAGTATCAGACAAGATATGAAATGAATAATTTCTTTCTTAAGCTAGTGCTGAATAGGATATAAATTCTTATTTGAAGAATATAGTAATTTAAAAAAATAGTCTATCAATCGAATTGAATCTAAATCTAATCTAATTTTCCTCAGTGTTAATATCACAATTGTAAATTCTGTGAATTAAATTTCAAAGAAATGCTGACACCTTAATGAATGAGGTTGAATAGTGTGGATTTTAATTATAGCAGACTTATTACTTCTGCAAAAGAATTAAGGAAAACAAAGACTTTATATCTAAAACTCCCTACAGTTCATTTTGTGTTGACTGTTCATTCTTACTTTTTAAAAGAATGAATGGAAGTCACTTTAAGGATGAAAAGACCCCAGTAGTAAGGCAGAATTCAAACCTATTGGAAGATGAAGAAGCAGAAGATGAAGTAATGATGGATGAGGAAGATGAAGAAAGTGAAATAACAGGGAAGTCAGCTAAAGAACTTACAACAAGCAGCATATGTGAAGAGCCCATAGAGGGTGATTTTGAAGAAGCAAATGCATTGGAAATAAATTGCAAATCCTCTCCTGAGAGGTAGGTACTTATCTCGATGATAGAGTCAAACATGGCAGCAGCAGAATGTGGGGTAGGTGAGACCCAGAAGTACCCAGAAAATATCGAGATATTATTGCATGTAGATGAGAATATTAGCTCAGGATTGAACTGTGGGTTCCTTGGTGCTCTGATAATGTTACCTAGTTTGGTAATGAAACGTCTGCAAGTAAACAACCAAGAGAGCACCAAGGAACCCACAATGCACACATTCTTTTCTTATTATTCCCTGCCTTTCAAACACTTTGTCCATAAGGCAGCCCATAAATATATGGCAATATATAAAACAGTGATTCTCAATCAGTGAATGAAGTCAACAATGTGCAGTGTTACAGTGGGAAATTAACTGAAAGAGGGAGTATAAAGGTCTTCATGGAGCGACTTCTTGGAAATCTACAAGACACAGTTTACAGGATCTGGGTTGCAATTGTTAAATACATTTTTTAACATGAAAGGGTCTTAGCTTTGAGTATACAAACACTGACTTGTGTTGCTAGCCATGAACCCATGACTACATTATGTTTGCTAACTATTATTTGTCAATTTGCACAAAGGCTTGGAAAAGAGAAATGTGTACAATACGTAACAAAAGAATGTTCCAAGAAGTGAGTCTGTTCTAGGACCTATATTTAATTTTATTGAAATCAGTGTTATGTTTAAACATATGATAAATACGATCATTGACTTTTCCCCAGTTCTATCTCATCTCAACATCTTTTTTATAGGTATAAGGAAGATGAGTTTAATAAAACTGGACTTTCTGCTTTGGACCATATAAGGCACTTCACTGATAGTCTCAAAGTGAGGAAATTAGAAGAAAACCAGTTCAATGAAACTGAATTGGCGGCATTCACCACCTCCCATTTGCCAGAAGACTTAAAACAGCCATTGCATCGCAAGTCCAAATCCCAGGTAAAAGTCCTTTGGGAAATGCAAAAGATGAACAACTAAGTAAATGCAATTAGCAGCCTAATCCAGATGAAATCAAAATATTGAGGCTGAGAATAAGGAATGTATGATAATAAACAGCCAAGTATCTTGTCCATCTCCAAATTCAACTGATTAGGGACTCTTGTGGGTTTGACAGTACTGACTTTATAAATGTAAATCATAGGAATATAGGGGTCTTCTTTCCTTGGTCCTTTCTTTTGCAGGAAAAAAAATATCCCTAGTTAGCATCAGCATTAATTCTGATGTTTGCTAAACCACACAATCTGAAAACATTTTAGCCATAGGTTTCAAATTGTCCTTTTGTAATGCTTAATAGTTACTCCCAGAAAGTAAATTAAGACTTTGTTCCTAATCACTGAACTGAAATGGATAGATTCTCAATGTTGCCGTTCTATGAAGAGTTAGATCCAGCATTTGTTTCAAGTTTTCTATGTATCTTACAGGTAGCAAATTTAATAATGTAGCACTTGCAGTTTTTCTGTCCCAAAGCTTCCCAGTAAGAAAAGGATGGGTGATAGATAAGCGAGATCATTTCCCAAATAGTCATCAAGCACAATCATAAATGAGAATTGCTAACCCCAAAACTCCTTCTTGAGCCACTCTGCACATCTTGTCCAACCAGCTAGATATCATCATCTAACAATCCCAAAATTAGAAGGGTTTTTTTCTCAGTCAGATTCAATGCCCTCCCAACAGCTGTTACTGAAAGAAAATATCAGAATTATCCCCTTCAAATAGAGATTGTGTCAATGCAGTGGAGGAATAATTGAATTGATGGAACACATTATTCTCTATGGATCTGTCTATGCAGGTGCTCACCAGGAATTCTTATTTCCATTCATTATTAAATATCCTAATCATTCCAGTTTGTTTTATCTCAAGATATTATTGTCATACCAACCTGATTTTATTTCATTGACCACAGCCAAGTACTGTGATACCATAGTGTTAACTGTGACTCTTGTGTTTTATTTGCTGGTCTATGACAGAATAAAGATTGGATTGATTTGATTTGAATTGCTATTAATGACAAAATTGTGGATCTACACATCATCATTATTATTAACTTTTAGAATTATTTTCTCATTTCTCATTGACCTAGGCTTACGCTATGATGCTTTCACTCTCCGACAAGGACTCTCTACACTCTTCGTCCAACATGTGGCACAGTATGGCTAGAGCTGCTGCGGAATCTGGTGCCATCCAGTCCATTAGTCACGTATGACCCTGTCAATCGTTAACTGGATTGGGACTAAGTCCGAACTAGCAACAAGGCTCTTTGCTAGAAGACTAATGACTAAAAAGACTGCAGAGCAGAATGCCTTAGAAATCTGACAGGTCACATTTAAAGTCAGGTGACCTTAAACTCAATGATTTAAAAGAAGAAAAAGAAGAAGAAGAAAAAAACTATTTATTCTCAATATTTTGTTTTGCACAGTGAAGGCAGCTGCTGACATTTTGAGGATCAATGCGACATTCAGAAAAGATGGATCAAATAGACCTTGATGGGAAATATGTGTCTTCCACTCCACTTGTTCGGGAAGGGACTTAGGGGTTAAGATTCTATTGCTACATACTCATGAGCACTTCACTCAACTACAAAAATGGTTTCATTCATTGGGGGGAAGGGATCGTTCTGTTTTCTTATAGAGCAGTTGGAGGTAGGCTTTTCTATACAGTCCACCTCATTTTTGCTTCATGCATTTCAAGCCACAGAGGAAGACAAAGCTTTTGTACCCCAGCCATTAAACTAGAACTTAGTGGCAATATCTTGTCCTCTCTTTAATTTTTGCCTTCTGAATTACACTATAAAAATAAATTGAATATAGAGAGTCACAGGAGATGACAATGTAAGACGTCTGTGTATATTGTAAAAAAAACAAAACCCACACACAAAAATCTGGATATTCAGTAATCCTAGGAAGTGAATCTTCCACCATCTTACTTATGATGGACCATGGTCATTAAACATACCACTATAATTCAACGAATGCTTCCCCTATTATTGTAAAGGCATTTTTAATTTTAGACAATCATGTCATTGCTTGTTTTTGTCTTGTTCGTGTTTATTTTTTGCTTTTGATTATTTCTTCTTCCTCCCCTTCCTCTTCTTTTTTGATGTTGCTCGTACCATGTATTTATTTGTTGGCAAACAGTTGTTGGTGGGTTAAGTAGAAAAGCACTCTTGCTAAATGTAGCACTGTTAATATGAAATCAATAGCACTGGTCCAGTTTCCCCCCAAAATCCCCCACTATCATTTTTCTGGGAACCCATGAACTTCAAAAGAAAAAAGGGAGGCGAACTGATCTGCATATATCGGCGTGCAAACTCTGTTTGAAAAAAAAAAGTCTTACATTCCTCTTTTACTATCCTTGTTTTCCATTTTACTGAAATTAAATAATGAATAGAGGCAATTTAGAGATTTTTTTTTTTTGTAATAAAGCAAAATGATTCAAATGTATAAAGCATTCTAATTTTTTTTTCTTCATGAAAGCATGATTCTTCTGGTAAAGAAAAAGAAAATTGTACCCAATATTTTATGCTGGTTGTCTGCGAGCTATGTGATGTTATGTTCATGTTAATCCTATTTGTAAAATGAAGTGTTCCAAAGTTATGTTTAAAAAGGAAAAAAACCCCAATAAATAAATGATTAACTGTATTCTGTTATTTTCGGGACGGGATAGGGAGGGGGGGCTGTATTTTGCCTTTTTGGTAAGGGGCCAGATTTTACTTTCCTTTTGTTTATTATCTCATTTTGAAATAACCAGCAAGTCAAGGTACTTTCCTTAAATGCTTTGTACAATGTAACTGTTATGCATTTCAGTACATTATTATGGGAGGATCAAATTTAAAAAATAAAAGATTATTGAAATGAGGGCATTGTTTTCATGGCCTCCTTTTTCTTCTGTAGAATGGCACATCTATTGAGCTTGGACCTGTCAATAATATTTTTTCCTAGATATGTCCTTAGTTAGCCGTAACATCACATTTATCAACTCTAAACTAAATCCATCAGTTATCCATTGAACCTGTAGAAGGTGTGGCAGAACTTGAGGGCAGAGTTAAAAAAGGGATCAGATCAGAATCCCTACATAGACACAAGTGAGCCACAGTAAATCCAACCTCCCTTGAGTTCCATTGAACCTTATCTAATTCCAAGCAGGTGCCAACAGTTGACAAATGAAAACAAATATACATGTCCCAGGGTAATGTTGCAGTATCCAATCAGTCACCAGGACCAGAAGTTTTAGTCTTTCAAGCTTTTGGACTCGTGCTGAAGCTCATTTTCATGGGAACTTCTCTCTACTGGAATGTGTATTCTCTAATAGTTGAGTTGAGAATATTTCTGGGCATAGGCAGGAGTAGCAGTAAATCAGTTTGTGTGGACCTTAATTTGTGGACCTGATCTTTTGCTCCTAATAGAACCCTACAGATACAGAATTTGGGAGGCGAGAGTGCTTAAAACCCTGCTTTTTAATACTTGTGTTATTGCATGATATCTACTGTGTCATCATGACAAAATGTTTTGCTCTGGATCAGGGCTGTCAATCTCGCAGCCTGCGGGATGGATGTGTCTCACGCTGGCCACAGCCACCCCGGTTTAGCAAAGGGGAAAAAAGTTATGTGACAATGCCATGATGACGTGAGTTTGACACCCTTGCTCTGGATGCTTCGTTGTGTGCAGGAGATTGGGGTCTTTTGCTGCCATTCGGTTCAGATGCATGAACTGGACATGTTTCACCATCACTAGCAATTCAGAATATTTGGAATTTATTGTTGTCATAAATCACCTGACCATTTATATGCCAGCAGGATATTTTCGCCAAACTGCCTCTGACCAGCCAGCCACCCTTTGCTTTTAGTGCATTCTGAACATTAAACCTTTATGTTTATCCAAAATAATGCCCATTTACTTGCACAATCATTTATCCCTGCGTGAAGCACAGGCGAGTGAAACACTCCTAATTATCCCTTGTTTCTTTCCTTCTTTTCACATTTTCTTTGATTAATTATTTGCTAGAACAGATCAAAATGTCTTTGGCATTCATTATCTCAGTAGAACCGATTGTGGAAACAAATTGACAGCAAGTCTGATTTAGTTGCAGTTGCTCATTGGTGGTGTGGGGAGAGAGATTTTATGCAGCATAAAAAAACAAACTCTAAATATAAAGTCTTAATGGAGCCCAACAAATAAAAAGCAAGGAGTCTGTGGCCAGAAAACAACCTTGATCTCCTCTTTTTCCTATCTCTTGCATTCAAAGGCAAAGCGTACTGCTAAATGGTTATCTAACATTGACATGGAAAGACAACATTTGCTGTTCAATTAATTTTACTAGGTCATTTCTGAGTACTAGAGATTTTTCTTTAAAAACCTACAACCACGGCTGGGCCACCAAGGATAGGAGGGTTGACCCCCTTCTATCCTTGATAGCCCAACCATGTTAGCCCTCCTATTGTTTCACAATGACCTAAAGGCTCTGCCAGTTGGACTGGGGCTCCAACAGCAGAATGGAGGTGGTTCTGTCAAGGAACAACAGATCCCATCTCCCTCCATTTTGCCTCTCCCCCATGTGTCTTTGATTTTAATTGTTGGTTTTAATTTATTCAGGTTTTAATATAGATGTTTGTTACCTTATGGTAAGATGGACAGCCAATAAATATTAAAAATAATAAAATAAATCATAATTCCACTCAAAGAGGAAAAAGCATTAAACTGGGAGTTTAACTGGTAGGTAAGTATTCCAGACTCTCACCTCAGAAGTAGCCCTAGACCTTCTATCATCCAGGTGCTGAAAGAAGAAGAGACCCTTAGCCTAGTCTCTCTCTCTCTCCCTCCCTCCCTCCCTCTCCCTCTCCCTCTCCCTCTCCCTCTCCCTCTCCCTCTCCCTCTCCCCTCTTCCTTCTACCCTCCCCTCCCCCTCCTTCTTCCCCCTCTCTCTGACACACATACAATTCTACAATTCTTTAAGGCCCAGCCCATAGTTGTGGCTTGCTCTAGTTTTGAGCTCAGCATTCTACCCATCTTGTCCGATGTTCTAGGCTAGATGGCCAAGGAAGAACTCTTCCTATCCAGGTAGCAGATGCAGTGCAGCCTGCTGCTATTAAAGAAGGCAGGTAAGATAAAGTTGCTGCTATATTAGATAGCCAGTGGCTCCAATAGCAAACAGTGTATAGTATTTCACAGTCTTTGCTTGCCCTGTAAGCTACCACCACTTGGATGCTCTGGATAAGGAGAGCATTGCATTTAACCCATTTACATGGTCAGATCCTTCCTTGTTTATGTCATCAATTGATAGGGCACATAGGATGGAAACCTTAAAAGCCTAAAACACAGAAGAGAATATAGCATAACTGATGACAACCCACAGTCATTCAACTGATTCTCAGTTGAATCGCCTGTTTCAGTTGAGGTTGACTGCCACCAGGAATTTCTGCATGGCTGAAGAGCAATAGCACTTAGATTTATATGCCACTTCACAGGGCTTTACAGCCATCTCTAAGAGGTTTACAGAGTCAGCCTATGGGCCCCCAACAATCTTGGTCCTCATTTTACCAACCTTGGAAGGATGGAAGGCTGAGTCAACCTTGAGCCGGTGAGAATAGCAATAGCAATATAGACTTATATGCCGCTACATAGGGCTTTACAGCCCTCTCTAAGCAGTTTATAGAGTCAGCCTATGGCCCCCACCAATCTGGGTCCTCATTTTACCAGCCTCAGAAGGATGGAAGGCTGAGTCAACCTTGAGCCTGTTAGGATTGAACTGCTGGCAGTGGGCAAAGTTAGCCTGTAATACTGCATTCTAACCACTGAAGTATCCATTAAGAATGTCCACTTGAGATATCTGATGGCTATGGAGAATTTCTGCCAGGCTGGATGGTTTCTAGCTCTCAATAAGATAGCATTTGGATGGCCTCTCCATTTGTATCCTGGAGGGTTTCCTTCGCTTCTGAATAGCTCTAGGAATAGAAGCAAGAGAACCATGCTAGGAGAAAGACAAGAAGTTAATCTGACTGCTCAAGGGTACAAACCTAGTTTGAGGCTATTCTGTGATAATAAAGAAATGAAGCAAGGTTTTTTTGGGGGGAGGAAGTTGCCTTCAAATCAGTTTTGACTCCTAGGGACTGCCTGGAATTCCTGAAATTTCTTGGCAACGTTTCTGAAAGTTGTTAACCATTTCCTTCTTACTATAACTGAGAGAGAAAGACTGTCTGAAAGTCACCTAGCTGAAATTTATTTATTTATTTATTAGTTTGTCAAACATGTACAAGATAGCAGGTATAAGTATGAACATGGACATGAACAAAGGGATGAATACAAATAAGTGGGGACATTACGACAGGACGGTAGACACGCTGGTGCATTTATGCACAGCCCTTACAGACCTCTTAGAAATGGGGTGAGGTCCACGGTAGACAGTTTAAGGTTGAAGCTGTGAGAGTTTGAGGCTGTAACAATGGAGTCAGGTAGAGCATTCCAGGCATTGACCACTCTGTTGCTGAAGTCATATTTTCTGCAATCGAGTTTAGCGTGGTTTACCTTGAGTTTGTATTGATTGTTTGCCTGGGTATTATTGAGGTTGAAGTTGAAGTCACAGATGCCATGCTATCTCTTGAATATCACTACACCTGTCAAGTCAACACTCTCAATTGTTACAAACTGAGCTTTTACTTATTATGAATTGTTCCTATACTATAGCTGTATGCTTCTAATGTTGACATATTTATGTATTTTGTATATAATATGCCTACTTGCCTAAATTCATTGTCTTGCCTGTTATTATTTTTGCTTTAGTTGCTTGGACAGCCTAATGGTGGCACAGCAGTTAGAATGCAGAATTGCAGGCTAACTGCCCATGGCCTGGAATTCAATCTTATTATTATTATTTATTATTAGTTGCATTTCTATGCTGCCCAACTCCCTAGGGACTCTGGGCGGCTTACAGCAAAAACAAACAAAACAAAAACCAATGCAAACAATATCCCGTAAAATTTTTTAAAAGAACATTAAAAACCCATACACTCCATTCCATGGCCGGGTCTCGCAAGATCACCATAGTGAGATCAACGGCCCCAGGACTGCCAGAAAAGCAAGGTCTTCACTGCTTTCTGGAAGTCCAACAGGGCAGGGGCAGTCTGGACCTCAGGAGGTAATTGGTTCCAGAGAGCCGAGGCAGCCACAGAGAAGGCCCGCAGGCCCGCCAACCAACATTGTTTAGCTGACGGGACCCGGAGGAGACCAACTCTGTGGGATTTTACCGGTCGATGGGAGCTATGTGGTAGAGGGCGGTCTCGAAGATAGCCTGGCCCTGAGCCATGTAGGGCTTTAAAGGTAATAACCAACACATTGAATTGCAATCCAATAGGGAGCCAGTGCAGCTCGCAGAGAATTGGTATAATGTGGATGTATCTAGGTGCACCCATGACAGCTCGCGCAGCTGCGTTCTGGATCAACTGTAGTCTCCGAACACTTTTCAAGGGTAGCCCCATGTAGAGCGCGTTGCAATAATCCAACCGTGAGGTGACAAGGGCATGAGTGACTGTGAGGAGAGCCTCCTGATCCAAGTAGGGTCACAATTGGTGCACCAGGCGAACCTGTGCAAAGGTCCCCCAAGCCACAGCTGTCAGATGTTGTTTCAATCTTAGCTGTGAGTCTAGGAGGACACCCAGATTGCAAGCCTGTTCTGAGGGGGACAATTTCTCTCCCCCCCCCCCGGACCAAGGTGGACTTAAATCCTGGTGGACTTAAGGTTGGCTCAGCCTTCCATCCTTCCGAGGTTGGTAAAATGAGGACCCAGATTGTTGGGAGCAATATGCTGACATTGTAAACCACCCAGAGAGTGCTGTAAAGCACTGTGGAGCTACTATGAATTTAAAGAATATTGCTATTGTTAATGGATTCCTTGAAAGTGAATGTTCTTGACCCAAATGCTGCTAAAATTTAACATTGTTCATATTTCAGGGGACTACTTATATTGGTCATGTTTATTAGGTTATTGCTTACTAAGAAGATGATGATGTCCTTCCAGCTGCTTTTCTGGAATTCTAACTCTGAGCATCACAGACTCACACAAGGTGAGAGACATGCATTATTACATATCGCAGCTCCACTATTCCACATCAATACCCATCCTGCCCCATACTTTGAGGGCAGCCAAAGATGAGATAGCAGGCGACAGACCTGCCGGCTTGCACATATGGAAATGTTCAATTTGTAATCTGATTACACCACCAAGGGGAGAAAAGAGGAGGGGGCACCCAAAAGCAAAACAGACGCCCACTTGATACCTGTAGCAGATTTGTTTCATGGCTAAGTGCAGAAAATTCTCAACATCGTGTCGAGTTTCCTATGGCTGTCCAAGTCAACTGATGGAAGTAGTTGTTTAATTCCTGGGGAACCCTTCAAACAGGCATATGTCAGACCTAATTTAATCCATAGAAAGATAGACTAATTGTTAGGACTTTTGTAGCAGCATAATACAGCCATTGAGTCAGACTGTGCCCCTTGTAAAGGTTTGCATGTAAGAGCTAAAGGGCCTGCCTTTGTTCTGGAGTAAAGATGCTTTTGTCTCAGATGCTAGGATTTTCTCCCCAGCCTCCCCCACCCTTCCAAGCCTAGGATATATTTTGCCTTTGCTTGGGTGGTGTGACAGAAGGAAAGGACAGAAAACTAGTTTCATCAATTTAAAGGAAATCTGATAAGATACTCTGCCAAATGCTTGGAGAGGACCAAGAAACAAACTTGTTAAACTGTAATTTTGTCTTGGAAACAGGAACAGAGTATTAAGGTGAAAACATTTCTGAGACCATGATGGCTAAAAAATTCTGTTTAAGTGGGAAGGAAACAATATGAACACTTTGGGGAGGAAAATGAAGTGTGAGGAGGAGAGAAAAAATCCTAGCATCCAGGATAAAATAAGAAATAATGCATTTTTTCCTTCACCTGACTCTAAACACCCAAACACACGAATGGAAAAAGGAAGGGAAAGGAGAAAGGAAAGATGGCTACTCTGCCTCCAGTTAATAATTCATGATACTCTGAGAGACTAAATTTTGTAAATCCCAAAGGTGCTTTTTCAAAAGATAACGGGTCTTTCTTTGGTTTTCCTTGAAGAAACAAGTTTGGAAGCTCAGAAGAAGCTGCTTGGATGAGAAGCGAAATATCTTCAAGGAAAACCAAAGAAAGTCCTGTTATCTTTTGAAAAAGGACCTTTGGGACAACCATGACCTGGATGGTTGGGAATCTCCACAGACATTAAACTTTGTAAAATTCACATTTCCAAAAGGTTGCCAATGCTGTGGTTGTAGAATCCATGGCCTTCAAATAAAGCTGGTGATAAGTTCAGTTTGTGATAATGGTCAACCTTTAAGGTAAAAGTGAATGGAAAATAGTCACATTTGTTTATTTAATGTTTATCTTAAATCTTCACTGTTAAAAACAATTTCAAAACATGTGACAAGCTTGCTGACTTACTCATTAATTCATTTATTCTTATAGACCACACAAATCACTTGGCGTAAACCAAAATATTTTTTCTCTAACATTAAAAACATACAATTGCAATATAAGGAGGGTATGCAATTGGTATACCCTAGCCAGAGTTCACACATCCCAAGTCACACATTTCCATTTGTGGCGGGATGAACATCTCATCCAGTCTTCCTGGTTTTTACATGGATATATTACTGACTTCATTTGAGTTCCTTCTCTCATTTATATGATAGTGATATGAGTATAGGTATGGTCCATTATTCCCTTTGTTTTTGGAAAGACCAAACACAGTTAGAATGAAAATTATCCTAAGAAATGTACATTAGAATGCTATCCTTATTTAGTTCATATCGTATGGATCATTTGTTACAATGATAGAGTCAGTAAAGTTTGGCCTCGTGAAAAAACAAAGAATGGTAGTTTTTGAATGCAATGCAATGAAAATGCTTTCATGATCAATAAGCCAACTCTAAGTTCATTTGAACTGAACTTGACTCATATAACATTGGGGGTCATGTCCATGTAGTTTTTTTTAACAGTATAGTTTATCATTGACTTCTACCATATGTTTTTGATTTCCCAGTCTATCCAGAGTTACCTCCCATCCAAGTACCAACCAAATCTACCTCTGATGATTAATTTGTGGGTAAACAATTTGGTTCAGTCTAAAGCCTTGATGATCAATATCCTCTAATTCTTAAATAACTGCAGGAATAAATCAGTAGAATAGAGCAACATGAACAGTATACTGCATAAATTTATTTATCTTTGACCCAAAAGACTCTGAGTTTTCTAATGTTTCTAAACAAACTCATCTCTAGAACAACTTTATTCATCTTACAGACCCATGATGTTATGTTATAATTGTTTGTTTATTTATTCCATTTCTATAGTGGCCCATCTCAAGCAAGGCTGTGAACATAATAATAAACAATTGCAAATTAAATATACATGGCAGCCAAGAAAAAATCTCTATAGATCTCAATTTAGACAAGAAAAAAGACCCTTCATATTCTTGGGGCCCTTGATCTGGACAAAAAGCCAAATCTTTAAGGCTTTATGAAAGGCCAACAGGGTCAGAGTCATCCTCAATCCTGAGAAGAGAATGTTCCAGAGGGCAGGGGCTATGGCAGAGAAGGC
Source organism: Arizona elegans (assembly GCA_022577455.1). Lineage (NCBI taxonomy): Eukaryota > Metazoa > Chordata > Lepidosauria > Squamata > Colubridae > Arizona > Arizona elegans. The sequence continues at coordinate 20,608,249 of JAKOOJ010000005.1, forward strand.
ATGTCTTGTAGCATCCACCAGTCAGCATTCCTTGTCTGGTGGAACCTGTAGTGAGTCCAACTTGCGGGATTGAATTGGACCACTGGGAGAAGATAGTATCTTTGGCATCCTAGTCCCAAGCCATGAAGGGCTTTAAAGATGATAAGTACCTTGAATTGGACCTGGAAATACAAAGGTAACTAATACAGGTTCATGTAGTAATGGTGTTACAAGTTCCAAATATCTGTCAAAAGCATATTTTTCATGCAAGGCTTGGGATAGCCTTGTATGTCTAACGCCATGTCATAATAGCTACTCAGATTTGAAGAAGACATCTTGTTGTGAAGTGAATGTTATGAACACAACTCTGCAGCCCATGTCTGGAAGCTCAAAGTCTAGCACAATGGGGATATTGTAAGTCCATGTCATACAAGAACCCAAACTATAGCTTCTGTAGCTAATGAGTAGTCACCCCTGTCCAAATAAAGTGAAAAAAATTCAAACTTTTCTATTATATAAATGGAACACGTAACGAAGGTGAGAGAATAACCTAATGTTATTTAATGTCTATGTAGTTGAGTTGAGTTTCAAGATCAATATTATTTATCTTTCTTCTATCAGTTATATAATTGCCTGTATCCATTTTTCTCCAGATTAATTATATTCCCTCTGGCATTAGAATAACAGAGTTGGAAGGGACCTTGGAGGTCTTCTAGTCCAACCCCCTGCTTAGGCAGGAAACCTTACACCACTTCAGACAAATGGTTATCCAACATCTTCTTAAAAACTTCCAGTGTTGGAGCATTCACAACTTCTGGAGGCAAGTTGTTCCACTGATTAATTGTTCTAACTGTCAGGAAATTTCCCCTTAGTTCTAAATTGCTTCTCTCCTTGATTAGTTTCCACCCATTGCTTCTTGTCCTACCTCAGGTGCTTTGGAGAATAGCTTGACTCCCTCTTCTTTGTCGCAGCCCCTGAGATATCAGAACACTGCGATCATGTCTCCCCTAGTCCTTCTTTTCATTAAACTAGACATACCCAGTTCCTGCAACCTTTCTTCATATGTTTTAGCCTCCAGTCCCCTAATCATCTTTGTTGCTCTTCTCTGCACTCTTTCTAGAGTCTCCACATCTTTTTTACATCTTCTTCTACATTAGGTTGAGAAGATGACCAAGCAAGTCTAGATAGGAAGGTTTGGTCATACTTTCCAAAGATTGGAAACTTTGGACTTTGGAGAATGGTATAATTCTCTCTACAGTTCATGCATAACTTTACAAAAAAAAAAAAATCAGCTTTGTGAGCTGCATCTCAGATGCTACTACCTTTGGTTTTTTTGCCATCATAGACCAACAGTTCTCCTCCTGTAAGTTCAATGAAATGTGATTGAAACGTGTACTGCCTGTCTATGAATAGGATCAAGTGATAAAGAACATAAATTAATTTGGACACACAATCAAGCTTAGTTAAAAACAGCAGTGGGAATGAGTGCATGAACAACTAATGGCAATCTGCCAAATCCCCCTCTTGTGCACAGGCAAACACACTCACAGAGGCACACATGGACTGTAAGAGTTAGGTCAAGAACAAGAAAGTTCATCCTGTCTCATGCCTCCTAGAGACAGTAGAAAGAAACACCCAACGTTGAAACTTTCACATCCCCCAGACTCTGGCATTTTAGATAACACAGAACTGAGCTGAAAACTACCTATTGTTTTCAGTGCATATATCAGATCAAAATCTGGCCTCCTCAAACCACTGTTACTTTCTGAGCACCGCATTTTCTTCACCTCCAGTTTATCACAGGAAAATATCTGTAGTCTTTGGGAAAATGTGAGATCCAGCTTTGATCTGGCTTTCTCAAAAGGGCACTTGGAAACTGGCCAAAGTCTTGTTGGCTGATAGAATATCCTTGACTCAATTTCCCCATGACCAAAACTGAAATAGTTTCTCTCCCCCACCCCACTTCCTGCTGCCCATCCAATTAAAACTCCATAAATAAGATCACTTAGACAGGTTTCATAGCATTTGAACAGGAAGATTTATTTTAACCAGCGGTCTCAAACTATGGCTTTCAAGCCAAAAGGTCCCTTAAGCCAGTTGTCCAGCTTTCTTAGCAAACTCTACAATGCCTACCCTCCTAAGGGTTATCAGTTATGTCATGCATTATAAATTATCCAATCAGAACAGTGGGAAACAACATTTCTATTTAATACCATGAGAAACAGTGGAAGTCAGCGATTGATACCAACACAATGATGGGAAAAAGTGTCCAGAGGTGCTACTCACATAATCTCATTTTACAACATCTTGAAAATTCAATAGAAAAGCACTCAGCTAACAATACCCAAATGACACGCTTCTGATGATTGTTCCAAAATGTTCCTTAAGACCCTGAACAATAAGAATGCCCTCTAAATATATCTCAGAACAAACAATTTGTTTCTATATTTTTGTTTTTTGTTTTTAAAAAATATAAATGTGCATTGTTAGTCAACTATTGATATAACCCTTCAAAAATCATGCAGTCTGACTGCTGGCACTTCTCAGGGAAATGAGGAAAAGGTTAATAGGAAAGCATGGCTCAAAATCATTATAGGAATCAGATATCTACTTGCTTCCAAGAAAAGTCCATGATATACTTTTCGCTTCCCATAAAAAACGTACAATATTTTGCTTGCATAGTATTTTTCAGCATTTACAGTTTTCAACAAACCTTGAAGTAAAACCCCAATAGCCATTCTCTCAGCTACATTTTGGTGCTCTTTAAAATACAGTAGATTGTAAAATAAAAAAAGCATTTTTAAAAAAGACCAGTCCCAGAAATCAAACATGAATAAGAATTCTGAAGGAGAGAAATAAGTGAGTTGATCAAACTGTCTCTAAACGAATCATCTGTAGTGACTTGCAATTTATCTGATTCATTTGTCATCTGCCGGTTCTTCATTTTACAGTAATCTAGTCTAATCTGATCTGATCTGATCTAATCTAATCTAATCTAATCTAATCTAATCAATTGAAGGCAGGGCAAGAAGCAATGGATGGAAACTAATCAAGGAGAGAAGGAACCTAGAACTAAGTAGAAATTTCCTGACAGGGCGAACAATTAATCAGTAGAACGACTTGCCTCCAGACGTTGTAGGTACTCCAGAACTAGAGGTTTTTAAGAAGAGATTGAAGAACCATTTGTCTGAAATTGTATGGTCTCTTGCTTGAGCAGGGGGTTGGACTAGAAGACCTCCAAGGTCCCTTCCAACTCCATTATTTTGTTCTGTTCTGTTAGTCTACTTTGTATGCAGCTTCACCCATTTCACAATATATATTTTACCCAGTTGACAGCTTCTAGAGTGGAAAAGTAGGGAAGGCAGCAGAATGCTACAGAGGGGTGCTCAGACTAGAGATCACACAATGCTAGGGTAGACTGGTGTTCTATATTATCATCTGAATTTGTTGGCAAGATCCGGAATGGATTATCACATCTAGCTGGATGGATGGAAGTATGGAAAGAATGAATCTTTAATGCACCCTTGCATAAAATCACCCCCCCCCCCAAAAAAAGTAAACTCCTGATTCTATCTTTTTTTCTCCAAAAACACTGTCAACCAAGACAACTTTTTGTCTCTTTTTTTGTCTTCCTAGCGAAGTGTTCCTTCTTCTCCCAGAAATTTGTATTTAAAACATGATTATGGAATTGTGAATTCTGCAGTTGTATAGACCCATGTACAAGTCTCATTTCATGCCTTTGTAGACCACTCTTTAGCATCTGATTGCACATCTTAACTTATCAAAAGAGGCCCTATCACCTCAATCTAACATACCTTCTTCATTCTTCCCCCCATCAGTCTTGTTTTATCAAAATGTGGTCTCTGGAAGACTTTCTCAATCAAAGCGAGTCAATGCTCAAGGATTTATTTGGGAAACCTTGTACACCATTGAACATGTAACAATCATAAACTGCCTAGTTTATTAGAATTCAGCTGTGTATTTTGTAGGCAGTTAAAAAAAGTTGCTGCATTAGCTAGTAAAGCGATAATTGCCATATGCATTGGAACTCTACTTATAGGATTCCTGTTTCTGTTAGGTGCTTAGATGAGACATTCAACAACAACGCAACAATACACTGCAGGATTCACTAAGTGTTCCCCTGACAATGATGACAGGAAATCATTGTAAGTATATGATGGAAACCCCACACCTTTTCTTATATGCATTGCACACACAAGACATGTTTAAAAAGAGCAGGAATTTGTGAGTCCTGGCCATCTTGATTTTTTATTTTATTCTTTCCTATAGATGTCCCTCTGTTTGGCCCACTTTATAGGTGCTTTCTTCAGCTTCAGTTATTTTCAGCTCCTTCCCCAAATGTATAGCAAAGTCCAGCAGAGATTAAACTATACATTAATTTTTCTTCATGGTCCAAGTTTTAAAAACTAACAAAACCTTAACATTGTAATTATCTAATGCTGTAAGCATAAGATGCTGAAAAATAATAAACTGAAACAAAGACTGTACGGTGTTAAAGAATCAACTATAGTGAATAAAATAAATGTGTCATGAGTGAAATGAAATATCCCTTTTCACCACAGGCCTTTAATTTCTCTGTTTATTGTGATAGTCATTAATATGCACTTCTTAAAGCAAATTCGGAAAGGGTTTTGAGTGATTTGAATGTCAGCTGCCATCACTCAAATATGGCTTAGGCCTGGAGCTCAGTTTTGTCTAAAATACTAGTTGCAATGATTATTTTTGTTTAGCTGTTCTTAAAGCATTAATTTTAGAGATTTGCCAAAGGTCTGTTTACAGTTTATATAAACATACTGTACAGAAGACATCATACAAGGCAGTGTCCAACTTCTGAAAACATTTAAAGATGATCAAACACATAAAATAAATTTATAATCTGAAAAGACGAGATTTTTTAAAAAATCAATTGTCAGGTGATCAACTTGGACATCAAGATAGGACCCTTGTTAGCAATCAATAATGAAATGAATCATTTTAAAGAAACAGAAAACCTTATTATGCAGGAACACCAAAATATTAAATGTTTCACTTAAGAATTATTCCTTTCCCCATCACTTGTCTTTTTCAAAGACCTTCAAAGCACCTTATTTTTGGCATCTGGTCTAAATTGTAACAGCTAGTTCTGCCAGATAAATATATTTACTTTTTTTTTTTCATTTTAAAAAATATAGAGTTTTCCCTGCCCTTTGGCTCATGTAATAAAAGAAGTACAGGCAAAAACATCATTCCTGCTTATGCAGTAATTTGAATTAAATGACAGGCTTGAAGGAAGTCCACTGAGACCAATACAAATGATTCAAAGTAATTTATGTCTACCTTCTTTTACAGCTTTGCATATGCTCTGTAGCCCCTTGAAGAAAAGGTCCTTCCAGTTATATCCAGTTATATTTTCACTTATTTTAGAAGACTGATCCATGGAACAACAGTGCTGGAAGACGTTCTCATGACCTCAAGCACAATCATGACTATTTCTGTTATGTATTGATACTTTTAAGCGGGAGTTTCAAACCTGCCTACGTTTCTGATTGGCTGACAGTCCCTCCTGGATTGTATATAAGGAGGACTGCAGCCCCTGAGTTTTTGCTGAAGTCTCACTGTATATTAAAGAGCTGTTGTCACTTGCTTGCTTGTGCCTCTCGTTATTCCCGAACTCTTCATTGGCGACGAGGATGGGATCGAGGCTACAAGAAGCCAACCAGTGAGACCACGAGCTTCAGCTAGGCGACGAGGCGAACCACAGGAGGCATACCGAACATGTCTGCCTACGTTCCGCCCAAGCCTTTCGATCCGACCCGCGAAAAATGGGTCTCGTACCTAACGAGGTTTGAATGCTCGCTTGAAGCCAGCGACATGCAGGGCCTCTCGGCTAATCGAAAGAGAGCCCTATTCCTAAGTCACTGCGGACCGGACGTGTTCGAGATGGTGTTCTGGAAGCGCCACATAGACCAACTTAGGAAAAGGGTGGTTGGCGAGGCGAACATTAACTTAGACATCTCCGAGCCTAACTCTGACCACTTCTCCAAAACAGCTAACTCAAGCCCGGGGCCGCGAGAATACTTAGCTGACAAGCCCTGGTTCCAGCGCCGCCCCAGCGAGTCGCCACTCCCAGCCGGGAATAACCACGCCCCGGACAAAGTCCAGGAGGTTCCATTGGCGGAGCCGGGAGAGACAAAGAGTCCCTCCGACCAGCTCGACGCCCCACCAGACTCTGAACTGCGCAGGTCAACTAGGGCGAGAACTCGTCCTAAGCACCTGCGAGATTTTGTCTGTACATATGTTAATTTTTGAGTATTAGTGCCTTCTGGGAAGGGAGGGGTGTTATGTATTGATACTTTTAAGCGGGAGTTTCAAACCTGCCTACGTTTCTGATTGGCTGACAGTCCCTCCTGGATTGTATATAAGGAGGACTGCAGCCCCTGAGTTTTTGCTGAAGTCTCACTGTATATTAAAGAGCTGTTGTCACTTGCTTGCTTGTGCCTCTCGTTATTCCCGAACTCTTCAATTTCCTTAATTTTAATTCTGAATGAATTAACTTTGTAATCTGGATAAGGTATCTGATAAGGAGACCCTTTGAGAGCAGAAGAAAAATGCTACAAAATTATGGGTATCGGGAAGCAATAGTAATTGGGGATTAATGCCTATTGCCCTGTTCGCAAGCTACTTGGAAGGATTTGGGACTAGGGTATGGCAGGAAAAAAGAAATTGTTACATAGACCTCAGTGAGTATTAACAAAAAACTTGACGACTTTCAACAGAGAAGCCCTTCGCCAAATCCTAAAGATTCATTATTTTGACCATGTTACTAATGAAGTGCTCCAAAAGAGTTTCTCCTGCAAATTACATAACATCGTTGCATGCAGAAGACTAATTGCTACCTGATATGGGAAGATCTAATGCTAATGTTAAAATAGCAGAACATTTAGCATAGCATTGCATTTTATAATGGAATGGGAACAGCCTGTGGCCTGTTATGTTCAAACTGTTGTAATGATCTTGAAATCATTTTTTGCTTTAAGGATGCCCCGTGTTTCAAATTCCAGGCAACATATTTGCATAATACTAAGTTCCTATTTCCAGCCTGAGAGTGAGATTTTAGCTTTTATGGTTCATCACATAGTCAGCCAGATGTTCAAACTGATTTTGACATTTTTGTCCACTTACTGAATCCTATTATTATTATTATTATTATTATTATTATTATTATTATTAGTTAATCTTTAGTGAGATTCACAGCCTTTGAGGCCAGTTAATAGCTCAGCAGCTCGAGTCCTAACCAAGGACCTAGGAACTGTTAAGGTATCGTCGGAGGATGTAAACTGTTCCGAGTAAGGTGGTTTTTTGTAGAGTCAAAATGTTCAAGTCCGGCAAATTTAGAATTTCTAAATAGCGGGGTAGCCCTTTGGGTATTGCTCCAAGTGCTCCAATTACAATCGGGACAACACACGATTTCTTTTTCCACAGTCGCTCAACTTCAATTTGCAAATCCCGGTACTTTGTGATTTTTTCTTGCTGCTTATCTTCAATCCGTGCATCACCAGGTATTGCAATGTCAATGAACCATACTTTTTTCTTTTCAACTATATTATTAGTTATTTTTTATTCATTTAATTTTATTGTTACTAAAAGGGATGCGGTGGCTGAGTGGCTAAGATGCTGAGCTTGTCGACTGAAAGGTCAGCAGTTCAGTGGTTCGAATCCCTAGTGCCGCATAACGGGGTGAGCTCCCGTTACTTGTCCCAGCTTCTGCCAACATAGCAGTTAGAAAGCACGTAAAAAATGCAAGTAGAAAAATAGGGACCACCTTTGTCCCTATTAGTCGGGAACGACTAGCACATATGCGCGAGGGGAACCTTTACCTTTACCTACTATTACTAAATAACCCACTGCGAGATCTTAAACTAGTGGAGAATGGCTCAAGATAATGAAGTGCTGTAAATTTCATGGGAAATTGTTCATTCAGGACACTGTACAGAAAGGGAAACAAACAATATGCCTGATATGGGGCCTTAACTCTCTACTGGCTGCCCTTAGTCCTCCCCATAATTTAGTTTTCAGGTCAATAACACACATTTGAAGACATTACCTATAGTTGGATTGGAAACTGATGTGAAACTTAACTAGCATCAGTCATCTTGAATACTTTTTAAGCCAAAAGGCTAGTAATAACCAGTAGTAAATTGTTACTGCTTTAATGACTTTTTTTTTTCAAATTTGGCCACAGGATAAGCCACTGGGTGGAAACATTTCAAACAAGGCATAGTTAAACTGTGGAACTACTGCAGAGTTAAACTTGTGGCTTTGTGAAAACATCTCCTTGCCATTGTGAAAACAGAATAACTGGGCCAGACAAGCATTTGGTGTGAACCAACAAACCTCTTCTTATCCTTTGTTTTTATATGGTGACATTTATGTTCTCTCTTGATTGCCAACATCTTTTGAAATATAAACAAGTGCCAGGGCTTTTGAAAGATCAGAGACATGCACTGCGAAACAGATTGCCAAGATAGTTTGATTTTACACTTTCTTGGAAAGCTCTTTATGCTCAAAGTAACAGAGCTATCTCAGGCCCTCATAATGTTTTTTTTCCTTCAGCTTTCACACAATGGCTGCTACTAGAGCTTTGCTTAAAGTTTATTCTCTTATAATTAAGAAAAACCTAGCCATGGATGCTCCCAAATTCAAACATGAAGATAGCTGGACTGGAAGTTACTCTGTGAGAATATTTATTAGATAGGACAATTCCACTCCTAAGGCCTTCAGCTTTTCAATGGATTTCCCAAGCAGGAAATCCCACATATATCTATTCCTGGAATTCTCTTCCCCAGGAAGAAAAAAGTTGCTGAGGTGAACAATGCACTAGATGGATTGTTACAATGGAATCACAATGGACAAAGTCATTTAGAATAATTTAGTCTCATCCAAGAGAATATTTAGATGACCATAGAGGCATAGACCAACCATGTAACAAGTCAGAGCTGCTATGCTGAGAACTTTTTCTTCAGTCCTTAAAAACAAAATAAAACCTTTCTTTCAAGAGCGGCCCTCTCAGCCTAAACCTCCGTAGCGCAATCAACTCTTTATTTAGGCCAAGCAAAAAGTTGTGCTTTTGTTTCATTGTGAAGTCAAATCATAGGAAACCGCTCACATTTCTGGAGCCAGATTGTCTCAGCAGCAGGGTGCCTCAAACAAAAGCACGCAGGAACCTTAAGGGTGTTTAAATTGTTTGTTCTTATAAACATGCCTTTTACTGCATTGGAAAGTTTTTGGTTTGAGGGGCCCAGATTTGCTATTGCTCATGTTTCCACAAGTATAAATCAGCAATATAATGGAGGTGATTCATTGTCACCTCTCACTCTCACAGTGGAAAGTGGTCATTCAAGGATGTCCACTTCCATTCTAAGTTGTGGTAAAGAAACCGGGCCCCTTATCAGATAGTTAGTGACAGCATTTTGGGGATATGAGATCATTTATGGGCTAATTCTTACAACACAATGCACAAGAAAGGGCTTAACAATAATTGGTTCTTCATATTGTTTGCTTGCAGACTCTTCCTTATAGGGGAGATTCATTAACTAGATGAATGGCCAAAAATCTACAGGTTTAGTTAGCCTATGGCTAAACAAACATTGTACAAACAAACAAACAGTATACCAACAAACAAGGTCCAGGCAGAGATTTCAGTATCTTGAGATAACATTTTTGGTTTTATTCTTGTTTTCCTTGTTACAAGTGTATATAGCTATACAAACCAGACAGGGTAGAATGTATGAATTTAGGAAAGAAAGAACATTTTGGCTGAAAATACAGTGGAAGGAAAAACTATTATGAAATGATTGGTGCAAATATATTTAGTTGACTTAGAATAGAATAATAACAGAGTTGGAAGGGACCTTGGAGGTCTTCTAGTCCAGCCCCCTGCTTAAGCATGAAACCCTACACCACATAGTGTCTTTGCAGCCCAGAGAATACTTGAATTCACATTTTAGTTGACTGTTACTGATGGTTTTAAAATATACGGTCATTATTAAAAGTAAAGAAAACTGTAAGAATAAAATTTAAGAGAAAAACCTTCTTTTAAAAATAATTATAGCTGGATCATTTATGTCTTGACAGGTAAAGTTCTGTGCAATCACACCCCAAAATAAATCTCAGTAAACTCGATGCAAGGGATGTTCTGAAATAATTTTGCAAAGCAGCAGTTTTGATGAAACAATATAGATTTTGATCTGGATTATGCTTTAATAGATCCCAATTGAAACTCAGTGTATCAAGCTCATTTCCTTATTTCACACCTTTTCAACTGATTTTAAGTTTGCATTGTGGTTATGATTGATATACTATGTATTCGCTGTCTGTTGCTATTGCAAGTTATTAGTGATGTTAATAGTCTAATGACGTTCAATAAAAACATAGAGTTAATGGATCAGAGGAATGGTCTATCTAAAATCAGGCCACTTAAATCAGAATAGAATAGAATCAGAATAGAATTCTTTATTGGTCAAGTGTGATTGGACACACAAGGAATTTGTCTTTGGTGCATATGATCTCAGTGTACATAAAGAAAAAATAAAATATATTCATCAAGAATCAAAAGATACAACACTTAGTGATAGTTATAGGATACTAATAAGCAATCATGGTCTGTTTTTTGTTTTTGTTTTTAAATGATCAGTAAAAAGTATGAGAGTTATGGACCCCATCAACAAGTATCTTCCATGAATGTGCATTGTGAGATATGAGACCTGTCTTTGATGAACCTTTTTCTTTTTCATTCCCACTGCTAGAAAGTGTTTACTAGGGAAATAGGTTCAACTAAAGCAATAGTGGGTTTCAAATCCAGGTGCTACTGTTTCGCTATTGATAGTGTGTGGGCGCAAGCATTTTTGATGATGTCTGGCGGGTGGGCGGAGCCTCCTGCCACCGCCTCTACCAATTCACCCGAACCGGGAGCAACCTACCACTGAGCTAAAGCATAATTCATACAATTTTTCTTTATCCGTCTCTACACAGAGTACTCTCACTCTCTTCTGCTGGCAAACAAAAACACAACCAACAATGAAAAACAAATATTTACCACAATAAATATTTATCAACAGATTTACACAAGTTTAGAACGGACTATATGCTCCCCCCAAAATTTGTCTGTTTGTTAAAATTTCTTGAAAATTGTCAAGTGAATGTAGTAGGAAAGGAGCAATTTAGTGGTGGAACCTCAACTTTGGAAGGCTCCTTTTCAAAGCTTCTTGCCAGTATTGCCAGGTCAATACTTTTATCAAAGCAATTAATGTTCGGTAAGACTGGTGTTAGATCATGTTCTCTAATTCATTGCTGTTGTTGTTATTTTTTAATATCAGTTTAGTTTTTGAAGGTGTTCTAAAATAAAAGACTGGATAGTTTGTTTGTTTTTTTTCAGAGTAATTAGCATGGGTGACTTAACATTACTCACTTTTGAAGTTTTGAAGTGTTTGGATAATTCAGTAATTTATCTAGGTTACCCCAACTGCACACCTTTGTAATGTATTCATCGAAGTGTCACTGAAAACAAAAACAAAAGATGAAATAGCAATAGGAATAGCACTTAGACTTGAAATTTTGGGCTTGGACAATCTGGAACTGCGCCACCTGCGGTCTGATCTAAGCATAGTACACAAAATCGTCTGCTACAATGTCTTACCTGTCAACGACTACTTCAGCTTCAACCTCAATAATACACAGGCAAACAATTGATACAAATTCAAGGTAAACCACTCCAAATTCAATTGCATAAAATATGACTTCAGCAACAGAGTGATCAATGCGTGGAATGCTCTACCCGACTCCGTTGTTACATCCTCAAACCCCCACAGCTTCAACCTTAAACCGTGGACCTCATGCCATTCATAAGAGATCCGTAAAGGGGACGTGCATAAGTGTACCAGTGTGCCTACCGTCCATGTCGTACTGTCCCCATTTATTTGTATTCATCCCTTCGTTCATGTCCATGTTCATACTTACACCTGCTATCTTATACATGTTTGACAAACTAATAAAATAAATAAATAAATATACCGCTTCATAGTGCTCTACAGCCCTCTCTAAGTGGTTTACAGAATCAGCATATTGCCCTCAAGAATCTGGGTCCTCATTTTACTGACTTTAGAAGGATGGAAGGCTGAGTCAACCTTGAACTGATGAGGATTGAACTTCTGGCAGTGGGCAGAGTTAGCTTGCAATACTGCTGCATTTTAACTACTGCACCACCAGGGCTCTTCTGAAATACATCTCGAATCATGCTAAAATTGTATTACGAATTGACTAAGATAAGTTTCAAAGATGAAGTTGCCTGATGCCATCATTCATACCTATAACCCGTACATAGTTAAGAATTTGTCCTCTTCCCCAAACTGACGGTGGGATATGTAGGACTTCTCAAACTGCATAGCTTCCCATTCATGACTTTTTGGATTTTGGTTTATTTGTAGCTCTTAATGGAGGGAGAGAGTGCTAGATGATGACTTTTTCTTGGTGACATACCAGGAAATGAGTGGGAGTGCTGTATACACATTTGAAGAAGTCTGACATTTTGATGACTTTTTCAATTCACATGATGTCCAACTGTCCCCTGGGAATGGAATTGTGGTCCTGCGGCATCCCTAAGCCCTCCCTCATTAATCTGCCCTGGACATAAAGTCAAAGGTCTGAAACAAAGTTCCCTATTTTGCAATTTTTTATGACTGTTGACACAGTGAGCCACTGTTATTTGTATAATTAATCACTTTCTCCATCTTTAGCATTGGAAAATAATTACTAAAAATAAACAGAAATAAAGATACTGGTGCAATGGGAAAATCAGAATCCCTACTGTCCGAATTGTTTATCGGTTTTATCAGTTCGAGATTGTTTTCCTTGCTTCGGTTTGATTTAAGGCAAGTCTACTCCCCATCTGCTTTGCCTTTTTTCCCTCAAGAGGCTTCCGAAGAATCCTCCCAGGGAATTTGAGTTGCGTTCTCAGTTTTTGTTTCCTAATGCACTCTTGTGGTGACTTGCAAGAACTACACACAGCTTCACCTTAATGGTGAAAGTGAATATTCAGGTATTTCAAAGAGAATAAAAGGTACCTTTAAATTTGGAATGCCCAGGCCATTCAAAGGGGAAGTGAAATAGAACTTTTAGGAGAAAAATCTCAAAAGTTAAAACATGTAAAAGGCCTTAGAAATTAAATCTGAACATTACAGAGGTACCATAAGATGCAGATTGAAACCTTGTGAGACCTACATCGGGAGATGTAGAACGTAGAATAATAGGATTGAAAGGGATCTTGGAGCTCTTCTAGTCCAACCTGCTACCCAGGGCAGGAGATCCAATACCATTCCGGACAAATGGCTGTCCAAACTCTTCTTGAAAATCTCCAGTGATGGAGCACCCACAACTTCCAGAGGTCAACCATTTCACTGACAAATCAGTCTCACTGTCAGGAAATTTCTCACAAGTTCTAAGTTGGATCTTTCTTTAAGGATCTTCCATCTGTTGCTTCTTGTACTGGCCTCAGGTGCTTTAAAGAATAAGTTGACTCTGTTGTGACCTAGGCTTACTGAGTCATTACAAGACACAATTAGTCCCAAACAAACCTATTTTATTGTAACAGCTGAGAATTACGTTCATTCCCAGCTGAGTCCCAATTAGTTGCAAAATAAGTCCTTCGGAAGAAGTCCTTCGGGATAATCACCAACCTTTATCTTCTTTGACACCCTATCAAAGGCTTTACTTGGCAAAGCCCCACAAAGTTCAGAAACAAACAAGAGATGCCGACTGGAAACAGAGTTAGCAACGTTCCATTCCTGCAAAAAGGCCCAAGTGCCTTTGTTTCTCTTTTAAACCTTAAGGGAGGGGCCAATCATCTCCTGGCCTTACTCCCGAATCGTCCCTTTTGCTTTAGCTGCTCTTGCCTTCTGGCAGCTTTGCGCATGCGTGCACTAGTAACAGGCTCCTCCTGTTCCTCTGCCTCTCTGCTGTCCGACTCTGGGGGCTCCAGAGTCTGCGCATCACTCCCAGATGGCCCTGGCCCCATCTCTGCCTCTGATGCAGAGCCCACATCTGGGCCTTCCCCAGATTCCAGGACTGGCCCATGTTCCTCCCCCGCCTCCTCACTGTCTGACTCCGTTGCCAGCTTTGCAGGCTGCTGACGGACCACAACAGACTCCTTCTTCTCTGTGATGGCCCTCAAGTACTGGAAGACTGCTATCATATCACCCCTGCTCCTTCTTTTTGTTGGACTAGACATACTTAATCAGGGCCGGATTTAGATGAAAAGAGGCCCTAGGCTATTCCACTTATGAGGCCCTTTCACCTATAGTGAAAGTGTAATTTTAATTTTGCTAACAATTTGAATGTAGGCCCCTCTTGATCTTGAGGCCCTAGGCTGAAGCCTAGTTAGCCTATAGGAAAATCCGGCCCTGTACTTAATTCTCTCAATTGTTCATCATATGGTTTAGCCTCCAGACCTCTTATCATCTCTGCTGTTCCTCTATGCCTTTTTCTAAGGTCTCAACATCTTTTTTTGTATTGTGGTGACAATCAGTTGCCTACTGCACAAATGAAGCACAATGCATTTCACATTTAAAAATAATATTTAAAATGCATACTGAAGATAGGTTGGCTTCTGAGTGGTGGACCCAACCCAGTAAGGTCTTTAGGGATGAATATCAATTACATCTCTGCTTGACTCCCTAGTTTTGGAATATGGAATTTGGAATTTCCCCCCTTCTACTAAGGAAACACTTGAGTATTTTAAAATTAAAAGGGTATAGGATGACTGCTCCTACCATAATCATGCAGCAAAAGGACTGTGTAAGTGGGAAGGACCAACTGCAGCATTGGTTGCTGTCCCAATGCTGATATGATGTGTATGGGAAAGCAGATCAGGTATGTATTAAATATGTCACTGCTCAGTCCAGCGGTTCAGACCGGTTCAGGCAAACTGGTAGTTCCGACGATCAGCTGGGCCCACCGGCCCGCCCAGTGGTGAAATCCAAATTTTTATACTACCTGTTCTGTGGGTGTGGCTTGATGGGCGTGGTGTGGCTTGGTGGGTGTGGCTTGGTGGGCATGGCAGAGGAAGGATACTGCAAAATCTCCATTCTCTCCCCCACTCCAGGGGAAGGATACTGCAAAATCTCTTTCCCTCCCCACTCCTGGGGGAAGGATATTGCAAAATCTCCATTCCTACCCCACTCTGGTTCCAGCCAGAGGTGCTATTTGCCAGTTCTCTGAACTACTCAAAATTTCCACTACCAGTTCTCTAGAACCTGTCAGATCCTGCTGGATTTCACCCCTGCCCCTGCCCCTGCACTTTACTTACCTTTATCTTTGCAGCTGATTAGCATGGCAGAGCAGATTGCTGTGCCACAGCTGTTTAAATTCCCGAGCACTAACGTGGAAGGTGATTTTTTGTTCAACTGTGCACACGCACATGAAGCATGTGATCACCAAACCAGTTGTTAAACTGGAAGAATCCCGCCACTAGCTCAGTCCCAGGTCCGATCATCAGATCTTAGCTCCAGGTTTTTAGCTGATGCTATTGCATGCCAAGTCAGACCATAATAAGATCTCTTAGTCTTCCTGTGCAAACCAGACTAGATGTCTAGGTGAGCTGTTTCTATTTTATTGTGTGGCTGCATTAACAGAACTTGCAATTCTTAGTATACAAAATCCCAACTATCTTTTTTTAATAGTCCAAATAAGGTGGGTCCTTTCTAAGTTTCTTCCTTTGATTGTTAAGCCACTGGGTACTCCTGCCTCTCTTATATGATTATTTCACCTTTTTCCCTCATCCCCCAAGGTCATCACACATTTGAATACAGTATCCTCTTCTAGGACCTGATAGCGGATAAGTGGAATGACTTAGCACACATTAGTAAAATGTGGTTGGGCTTTGAGAGGGTGTTGCCTTCTTGGAGATGTGTTCACCAGGGGTGGCAGTAAAAAATGGGATGTGATGACATCCAGGCGGGTGGGTGGAGCTTCCCACTGCTGCCGCTACCAGTTCGCTCAAACCGGATAGAACTGGTTGAATTCCACCACTGGTGTTCACCCTGGACAGAAGTCAACAAATACAGAGGTTAACATTCAACCTTAAAGACCTTACCCATGACAACAACCCTGTGAGGTGGTTCGGGCTGAGAATATGACTGGCCCAAGATCACCCACCACCTTTCATACCTGAAGCAGGACTAGAACTCACAGTCTCCTGGTTTTTAACCTCTAGACCAAACAGGCTTTCACTGCTATAAACTCACATTATTAACCAATTTGGTATTATTGTTTCAATAACTAGAGCAGCAGTGACCAAGATATTTTTTGCCAATGGTTATCTATTGAGTCCATGGTTCAAGTTTTACTAATTTAGTTAAAGAGTCTCTCTTTGAGGGACATGGGAGGTTCAGAAGTGTGAAAAATAAATTTTAAAAAAAATTAATGCCCAGAAACAGATCCTTTACAATACCTATTGATTTTCTGCATCCCTGTCTATAGACCAAGTTCTTTTTCTAAATTTACTATTGCATTGCAATTTAACCTGCACAAAGATAGGGCTGCTTAAAAAGGTTATGATGAAAGGGAATAATCTGGTGTGTCCATGCTTATTGGTGTAATGGGAACACCTAAATACTTCCAGAATCCCAAATACTACATAGCTGCAGAATTTTATCAAGGTAGGATGGTTTTCAAGACACAGACATAGCTATTTTCAAGATTAAAGACTTAGCTATTTTAAACAAGGTGTCCTTTAATGTCAGCTTGTCAACATTTTGGGTTTTTTCCCCCCTCCTTGGAAGCCACTCAAAAGACAAATATTTCTCCCGCCCCCACAAAAATGACTTCTTCTTGCAAAAGACCATTTCGCTTTGCCTTGTTCTCTTTAATCTTTGTCAGATTTAACTGTCACACTATTCATAGATGTGGTTTAGGATTCTTTCATTCTTTTCCTTTTTTTTTATTTCCTTCACTCATGCAGTTTTAGTGGAGTGAATCAAAGGGTTTTCCATAAGCTGTTCTATACAAACTAAATATGATGGTTTATTTGCTTTGGCATTCTTCTCCAGTATGTGTGATTCATTGTCTGTAGGTTGATTCATAGTTAGGAAATCACGCTGAATCCTGGCTAAGTTTCTGGCTTTTTAAAGTCTGGAAGTTCCTGTGGTTAGTCCATCAGTGTTTTCTTTTTCTTTTTTGGTGATACACACACACACACACACACACACACACACACACACACACACCAAGCAACTTACTTTATAAAAATATTATTTATGCAACCTCAGAAAAGTGTCACAAAACCTAATCCATACCTCCTAATGGACCAGATGTATTGTGTCCAAATACTCAGTGGAAACCATCACATGCCTCTTGTGAAGTTCGTGGATTTATTACACAAAGATATATTACATTTGGATACGAATCCTTAGCTCTTAATGTCTATTATTACAAGTGTTTGTTTAAAGGATATTGCCTTTTAAACTACTACATAGCTTCAGCAAGTAGCAGGATCTGGCTAACTTTATCTGGGTTTAGAAGCAAAGCAGAGACAATCTTGATTAGTACTTGGGTGGGGAACTTCAGGGGAAAAAAATAAAGTTTTGGTAGACTAGACTTGAAGGTTTTTTAAAAAATTGCAGAATATGCCAATATGCCAATAAGAACTGCATGGGAATGCTTATTCAGTTTCGGGGAGTTGTGCTCCTACAGAGTTTACTTGTTTTATTACCACAGCTTAATTGAGTGACAGCTCATTTTATTGAATCTGCATTTCAGTATGAGAGAAAGTGTGTACACAAATCTACTTTGTAAATCCAGTAAGTGGATCTTCTCCTAATGTTGCTGTTGTGAAGAGATGATAGCAGGAAAAGGAAACTCACTATATTTGTTGAATTTTTTTTAAAAAACATTAAGTTCTTCGGTATTGAAAGTCGGAGGGAGGTGTTAACTAAAAAGAGAAGGATTCATTCATGAAGAATGTCCCTTAAGGATCAGCTTAACATGCGATTTAGCAAGTAAAGTTGCTAATGCGGTTTTCAAAAGTCCAAGTTATAATAGTTTAAAGTAGTCAAGGAAAAACAGAGTAGCCTGATTGGCTACTAAGCATTTGTCAAATCCATTGGGTTATATGAACCACTTGATTTTCAATATGATCCTTTCCCAAACTTTTCCTAACCACTAGGGGGCAGTATATATCACCTCCTGCTGAAAGTAAGCGCCAGGCTGTGTTCTGGGACCCCAGCAGCTGTTTTAAAGACTTTGTGGTTTAGTTATACAGCAAAATTAGTGGGTGGGAAAAACCAAAAGACACATTTAGGCTATTTTGTAAGATTAGGGTTAAGCAGGAGTACAAGCTTTTGCCTATTCATTAAATCATTTAAATGGCTCAAGTTTTTTCTTGTGAATTAACATTGTCTCTGAGTCCACTCCACCCTGGGACTCTTGGGGCAATGAGAATAAATCAGACCGATATCTCACTCTTTTGTCAAAAATGAAAGTTTATGGAAAACTTTTCCTCTGCTAGCTAAAGCTAGCACAATTTTGCATTTCAGGGTGAAATTGCAAGATATTTTTCTTGAAACAGTCAATGCCGCAAACAAATGGGCAGAGCTTGCATTAAGACCCAGTTATGCCACCTCCATCACTTTGAGGAAAGATCTAGAACCTGCAGATGCCTCACTCAGTAGCTCTTCATGTGACAAGTGGCAAATAATGGAAGCAATTAACCTCAGCCCAACTTTAAAAAAAAATTAGAGTTTTCAATAAAAATCCAGTTG
Source organism: Arizona elegans (assembly GCA_022577455.1). Classification (NCBI taxonomy): domain Eukaryota; kingdom Metazoa; phylum Chordata; class Lepidosauria; order Squamata; family Colubridae; genus Arizona; species Arizona elegans. The sequence goes on from JAKOOJ010000005.1 coordinate 20,627,037, forward strand.
GATGGTCACCACAAATTCCTCCACTTTGAGCTACACTTAATATGTCCTGAATAGTTTGCCATAGAAAAACATTCCTCACATCCAAAACTAGATGCCATAGAGATGGTGAGGCTAGGCTGGGCACTTTCTGTTTATTCAGGAGTATTCATGAAGGGGAGTGGGTGGTTAAAAGAGAAACCACTATTTTATGTGGTCTATACCAGTCTATAAAGCCTTAGTAAGACCGCACCTAGAATACTGCAGCCAGTTTTGGCCACCATATTATAAAAAAGACGTTGAGACTCTAGATAAAGTGCAAAGAGCAACCAGGATGATTAGGGGACTGGAAACTAAAACATATGAAGAACGGTTACAGGAACTGGGAATGGCTAGTTTAGTGAAGAGAAGGACCAGGGGAGACATGATAGCAGTGTTCCAATATTTGAGGGGCTGCCACAGAGAGGAAGGGATCAAGCTATTTTCCAAGGCACCTGAAGGCCAGACAAGGAAAAATGGATGGAAACTGATCAAGGAGAGATTCAACCTAGAAATAAGGAGAAATTTTCTGTCAGTGAGAACTATCAACCAATGGAACATAAGTTGCCTTTGGAAGTTGTGGGAGCTTCATCACTGGAGGCTTTCAAGAAGAGATTTGTCATTTGTCAGAAACTATGTAGGGTCTCCTACTTGGGTGGGGGGTTGGACTAGATGACCTACAAGGTCCCTTCCAACTCTGTTAATCTGGAGGCCTTAATCTGGAGAAAAATCAAGATGGTGGTCACAACTGTGTGAGCAAAGCCCTGACCTTTCTGTGACCTTGATGCACATACAAAAGGACAGAGGGCTTCATGATGCTTACCAACATCTTGATACTTTTTCCCACAGATGTCCACCTTAATAGCTACATCATCATCATCATCATCATCATCATCATCATCATCATCATCATCATCAAATTATTGAAGCAGAGAGAGCATGAAACAGCAGAACAAACCATCTTGTAGGCCAAACTTGTGCATTAACAGAAGAAAGTAGATTGATATGCTTTCAATACTATGGAACTCTTTCTTCAAGAAAACTAATCCAAATTTGACATTTGAAAAAGTAAATAAAATTATTTTCATAGAGAGAGCTGCTTAGTGATCTAATGTGATGCCTGCTGTTGCAGCTTTAGTACTTTGAGACCTTCCAGGGTAATGATTTATAGAGTCACCCATTGCTGGGATGATATAAATCCTGTCCATATTAGTGATGTAGCATCCAAGCAGGGGGTGGATAAAGCTATAAATTGCTAGTGTGGAAATCCTCGGGGTCTGTTTGATTATTTAGAAGGCTATGCTTCCTGCTTTTTGTGAGCTATTATTTTTGATCTGAATGATGGGATAGAAACAGGATGGAAAGTTCTAGATTGCATATAAGAAGAGACAGAAAATTATGAATACTAAGAGAAAAAATAGACAGAGCTCATTAGTGTTACAGGTCTTTGAAAAGCTGTTGTGTGATCTATGCAAATACAGGTAGTTCTCAACTTACAATAGTTCATTTAGTGACCATTCAAAGTTACAACATCCCTGAAAAGAAGTGACTTATGACCGTTTTTCACCCTTACGACTGTCGCAGCATTCCCATGGTCACAAGATCAAAATTCAGATGTTCAGAACTGACTCATATTTATGACAGTTGCAGTGTCCAAGGGTCATGTCATCACTTTTTGCGAACTTCTGACACGCAAAGTCAATGGGGAAACGAGTTTCACTTAACCTCCATGCTAGTAATTTACCCACTGCAGCAGGGGTGGGTTCTAAATTTTTTTACTACTGGTCCTGTGGGCGTGGCTTATTTTGTGGGTGTGGCTTGATGGTCATGTGACAATTATTTAGGATTTAGCAGAGGTCCTGGTCTACCAGGCTTTTAACTGCTTGCAGAGATGTACCGGTCTACCCATTTATTTTTGCAGGCACTGGTCTACCCATTTATTTTTGCAGGCACTGATCTACTCATGTATTTTTGCAGGCACCGGTCTACTCATGTATTTTTGCAGGCAGTGGTCTACCCATTTATTTTTGCAGGCACCGGTCTACCCATTTGTTTTCTTTTAACACTGATCAGCTGTAGGGCGGCCCTTTGAAGCCCCGCAGCAAGAGTTTAAACAGTTTTTTCCCCTCTAGCCATCAGCTGGGACTCAGGAGGCAGCAATAGATTGGGGGTGGGACCAAATAAAAGGTAAGAATAACGCGGGGAGTGAGTGGGGGGTGCGGGAGGCGCAGAACCGGTTTGGTGATGTCATATTGTCACTGCTACTTGCTCAGCAGAACCGGGCGGAACTGGGAGGAACCCACCACTGCACTGCAGTGATTCACTTAACAACTGTGGAAAGGAAAGTTGTAAAATGGGGCAAAAAACTCACTTAACAAATGTTACACTTAGCAACAGAAATTCTGGGCTCAATTGTGGTCGTAAATTGAGGACTACCTTGTATATCCTAGGACTATGCAATATTATTACAGATTTTCTCCCCCATAAAATGTCAACATACTGAAACCTAGAAAGAATACAGAGAAAAGTAATCAAGATGATCAGGCTGAATTAAGTATGATTAATGCAGTGGTGAAATGTAAAATTTGTTATTACCGGTTCTGTGGGCATGGCTTGATGGGGGGTGGTAATATGACTGGCTTGATGGGAGGGGGGTAATATGACTGGGTGGGCATGGCCAACTTTTTCCCCCTACTTTTTTAAAGCATTTTTTTATTTTGGACAATTAGGTTGTAAAAAATGCTTTTAAAAGGTTGAAAAAAAGGCTCTGACTATCACAGCTGTGGCGCGCGATTGTCAGAGCCTTTTTTTTGAACCTTTTAAAAGGAGGAAGTAATGATACCTGGGTGGGTGGACGGAGCCTTGCGCCCCTCTCGCTACCGGTTCTCCAAACCACCTGTCACAATTGCCACCAGATCGCCTGATCCAGTCCGAACTGGGAGCATTTCACCCCTGGATCAATGGCTAAAGAAACTAGGCATGTTTAGCCTAAGGAAGAGAAGATTTAGGGGTGACATGAAGCTATCTTCCAGTAGTCACAAAGAAAAGGGGGTCGATTTGTTCCCCAAAGCACCTGAGAGCAGGTCAAGAAGCAATGGGTGGAATCTCCTCAGAGACAGGTCCAACCTGGAAGTAAGGAGAAATTTCCTGACAATGAGAACAGCTTGCCTTCTGGATATTCCATCACTGGACATTTTCAAGAAAAGATGGGACATTCATTTGTCCAAGATGGACAAGACCAAGGGGTGGGCTTCAAAAATTTTAGCAAGGAGTTCTCTGCCCAGTTGCTGGGTGGGCGTGGCCATGGAGGGTGTCACCTAATTGGACTCCTGCACCACGGTGGTGGTGGTGGTGGGGACATTTTTGTCCTCCCCAGGCTCTGGAGGCTTTTTTTGAGCCTCCAGGAGGGCGAAAATGGTCTCCCCAGGCTTCCACCCTCCCCGAGCCTCCGTGCGTGCCCTGCACTTACCTGCATCCAAAATGGGCCACATGGGGACGCCTGGGAGGGGAGGGGAGGGCGGGGCCAGGCAGAAGTGGGATTTGGGGGTTCTCCGAACTGCACAGAATTTTAGCTAGAGGTTCTTCCGAACCCCTGCGAACCTACATCAGCCCACCCCTGATAAAGACCTTGGGTAAGCGGTTGGATTAGAAGACCTCCAAGGTGTCTTCCAGCCTTATGACTCTATCATCATTTGGCAGCCAGGTTGTTATGCGGTTAATGCAGGCTATTAAAAAAAGAAAAGCTTCTAGAATGGGGATATAGGGACCTGCCCAGGACTTGATATGATTATTTAGTACCTGTGAAATCAACAGGAAGAAAAATGAACATAAAATAAAAAACAATCTAAAGCAAAAGGGGAGGAAGGAAGAAGTCCAAAAAGGAGGACTTGCTCGTGGGAGTCTTCAGCAAACTGAAATTGCATTAAAATGATGACCAGCAAGTGGTGACATCATCGTGGTATAAATCCTTCCCTTGACTTGCAAGTAAGCAAGTACATAAGACATGGTGTTTGGAATATTAGGTTTTACAAAGGCTTTAAAACATTAAGTTTTACAAAAGATGTAAAACATTAGGTTTTACATAAGATGTAAAACATTAGTTTTTACAAAAGATGTAAAAACATTAGGTTTTACGAAGTGTGGCCGTACTAAGGCTTTACAAAACTTTAGTACGGCCACACTTGGAATATTGCATCCAGTTTGGGACACCATAATATAAAAAAGATATTGAGACTCTGGAAAGAGTACAGAGAAGAGCAATAAAGATGATTAGGGAGCTAGAATCACAAAGAAGAATGGGTCAAACTATTTTCCAAAGCACCAAAGGCAGGACAGGAACCAATGGATGGAAACTAATCAAGGCTAGATGCAACCTAGAACTAAGGAGAGATTTCCTAATGGTGAGATGAATCAACCAGTGGAATGCCTTGTTTTTAGAAGGGGTGGGTGCCCCATCACTAGAAGCTTTCAAGAAAAGACTGGACAGTCCTTTGTCTGATATGGTAGAGATTCTCCTGTTCTAGCAGGGGGTTGGAGTAAATGATCTCCAAGGTGCCTTCCAACTCTATTATTCTATGTTCTAGATTGTGGCGCTTGTGCCGTCACTTGTAACTTCCCCTGATGCTTTGTCCACATTCTTTGCTACTCAGCAAAGCAGAGAAATCAACAAAGCAGGACCTTAACAGTGACATCTATCTCCATGAGTTTTCTGTCCATCACCATCACTCTTCTATCATTGCTGTGTCCAATCTGGACTTTGATCTAATTCCGGAATTTTGTTTTAATACTATGGAATTGAAAAACACAGCACAATTAGAGAGAGAAAAGGCAAAGCAATCTGAACAGGGAAAAAATGTGTTATCCAAACTAATTAATACAGAACTGTTTTAAAAATGAACATGGAATGATGTATTCACAACACTGCAGTAGCCATTAGTCCTAATCTTTACTTTACAACTGTTTAATCAGAGTTGAGTATTATTTGCTGTCATTTAAACATATGTTTCCTGATGTTTTCTTTGGTTTGACTGATCATCCTGGTGAAGAGCTGCTGATAATCTGCCACAAAGTTCCATCCATTGATAAAGATAATTAAAATTTCAGGTTAATTAGAAGACAATTCAAGGAACAATAATCCCTTCCCGATTCTGTTAAAATTAATTGCCAGACAATTTGAATCTGATTTCAAGGTGACAAGCAATGTTATTACATGCATGTTTACCTGAAAATAAATCTCACCGGCTTCAGTGACTATTAATCCTAGCAGCCGCATGCATAAGATTGCAAGAAAATAAAAGCTAAATGTATCGACTGAAATGAATCATATATTGAACTTCAGAATTTATTTTCCTATGGAAATATAGGATGAAATATGGTATATATTTAGTTGACACATTGACAATTAACAAGACAATTATTAATCTTAAAAAACAATAAAAAATAAATCTAACGATATAGACTAAAAAGAAAAAAAACTCTACTTTATACTTATCGATGTCCGGGTTTATTAATAAATTCACTGCTATAATATGAACAATATATTTATTTATTTAAAATGTCTATATAGTTGCCTGTTTTATAACCAATTCTGGGAGGTTCCAAACAAAAGTTAAAACAGCATATAAAAACATATTAAAACTATAAAAGTAAACAGAGCAAAAACAACAACAGAGACCTGGTGCCACGTCAATCTTCTAATGTGTAACTATCCAATCTTGGAATATTTCTATCAGTAATAATGATAGTTGTTGTTAGTTTCAAAGTCGTGTCCTACCCATTGCAACCCCATGGACAACATTCCTCCAGGCCTTTCTGTCCTCTACCATCCTCTGGAGTCCATTTAAGCTCACGCCTACTGCTTCAGTGACTCCATCCAGCCACCTCGTTCTCTGTCATTCCCTTCTTCTTTTGCCCTCAATCATTCCCAGCATTAGGTTCTTCTCCAGTGAATCCTTTCTTCTCATTAGGTGGCCAAAATATTTGAGTTTCATCTTCAGGATCTGGCCTTCTAAAGAGCAGTCAGGGTTGATCTCCTCTATAATAATTGCAATCTGTCACCCAGACCAAAATGGATTTCTGCCGGGACGCCAAATAAAGAACAACATGAGAATAATACTCATATAATAATAATACGCTTTAGAATACTATGAATCACACCCGGAGAAGCAGGCAGTGTTGGTTTTTCTTGACGCCCAAAAGGCCTTTGATAACCAAAATTGGAAATTTATGATTGAACAACTACAAAATATGCAAATTGGGGAAAAATTTGGGAAAATTATAGCAGAAATCTATACCAAGCAATCAGCAAGGATAATTATGAATGATGACATAACAGACAAATTTAATATAACAAAAGGAGTCAGACAAGGCTGTCCACTTTCCCCCTTACTATATATTCTATCATTGGAAATCCTGTTGAAAAAAATTAGAGAAGACCAAGGAATTGAAGGTTTAAGGATTAATAGAGAAGAATACAAAGTTCAAGCCACTAACATTCCCCTTTCTCTTATTTCTATCATTTATTCTAACTTTTAATCATAGCACCTTTTACTGGAAAAGCATTTTCTTTCTATCCTGTATGGTTTCTATTCGTGTCACCTACCACCAATCTCTTAATACACAGTAAAATGACTTATGCTGGCTTATTTAGGCTTAAATCAGTAAGAATTCTACCAGAATGTCAAAGTGATGTAACAAAGTGGCTTGTGGACAGCAGCCAAAATCTGCTCTACCACTTAATGAGGGAAAGGAAAGAAATTCTGTAATGAAACCTCATGATTGCATGTCATCCTCAATTAGATATGAAGATAAAGGATAAAAATATACCAAACATCAGTCCTAATTGAGGCTCATCTACTATGCTGTCTGTTTATCTTGGGGGAGGGGGGAATCCAGCAACAGATGTATTAATTGAATTATACCAGCAGCAGTTGATCAAAACCACCAGGATTCTTTTTAAAAAATGAATAAAATAAGTTAAAACAAACAACGCATACCAAATGCTCACTTGAGGAAGCTTTCTGACAAATTGTTGGAGATGCAAACAATACTTCAGCATCATTTACAAATGCTTTCCTTTCTCTAAACATAAAAAGCATCATTAATATAAACAGCAAGTTCTCCCTTTAGAAGTCTAAGGAGTCAGGAAAAGCCACACAGCTGAAAATGGAAAGAATTACTAACAATTTTTTTTTCCTTTTAAAACCACATTCTGCTTATTTTAGATTATTTTTGCCAATGCTTCTGGATGAAACTCCTTAACACGTGGATTTGGATCGAGTCTTAATTATGTTTAAAATAACCCCAGTGAAATAAAGGGAACAAACTAATTGTGACTAACCTAACTTTTATTGATACTGATTTGTCTACTTTAAACATGCCAAAGTTACTCTAGAACTCTAACCCAATAGCTCATTTCATGAGAAAATGCTTGCTATGCTGTCTGAATAAAAAAAAATCTGTTTCCAAGTATAAGCATTTCTTCACACATTTTATGGTAAACTATTAATGCATTTGGCTGCATTTTATTTATTTATTTATTTATTTATTTATTTATTTATTTATTTATTGGTTCGATTTATATGCCGCCCTTCTTCGGAGACTCAGGGCGGCTTACAATACATTAAGCAATAGCCTTCATACTTTTGTATATACCTGCTTAGTAGGGCTTTCGACCCCCCCCCCCCCAAGTGGTGTTCTTTTTTATACGAAGTCAGTTTATTGCCCCCATAATCTGGGTCCTCATTTTATCTACCTCAAAAGGATGGAGGCTGAGTCAACCTTGAGCCTGGTGAGATTTGAACTTGCAGTAATTGCAGGCAGCTGATGCTACTTAACAGCACTTTAGTCTGCTGCGCCACCAAGGCTCTTTTAAACAAAAAATACATGGCAAATTGCAGAGATGTGTGAAATACAAAAGATAATGATGTTCTAATGTGTGCATTAGTCCAGGTCATATAAATTCATTTATCCATGTTAAAATTCTATTTAAATAGTTTAAATGGATTTTGTCTTTGTGAGTCAGAGAAGATTCTCTGAAAAGGATAAATCAAAAAACCAACTTGCCATAATTCTCTAGAACAGTGCTTTTTATACCTGAGAACTTTAAGATGTGTGGGTTTCAAGTCCCCAAATTCCTCAGCCATCACTGCTCTAGGAACTTGGTACCTTTAATCTGCAGCCTTAAAGTTTTTCCATGGTGCGCCCTATGCAAGAAAAGACACTTTGGTAACATCTTGCAAGACACTATAGACAGCAAGCGATTGCATCTACCCCTTCTCCTGCTGCTGTGCCCACCCATCTATAATGGTATATGGCAATGACCTTGGGAGACGGGAAAAGAGCCACAACTAGGATAACAGCTGGATAAGAGGCAGAATAGCTCACAGCAGTAATGTGAACATGGCAAACATCTCAGAGGGAAACCCTCTCTAATTTCTTGGACTTTAAAGATAAAGGGGGAAAATGTACTTTCAGACTTGCAAGAATCTGTTAATGTAATCCTGCCCTAAAGTAGAATTAATGAATCTAGACATATTTCCTAGACTGCCATTTTGGGGAAGTTGTTGCCAATTGCTTTCCTTCCTGTGGATAGATTTTAGGCTGCATGTGTGTGTGTGTGTATGTGAGTGTATGTGTCTATCCAGGCTCACACATACCTTCACATACACAGGTGCCTAGGTGGCTGAGTGGCTAAGACACTGAGTTTATTGATCAAAAAGGTCGGCAGTTCGGCGTTCGAATCAGGGGTGAAATGTTTCCGGTTCGGACTGGTAGCGATGGAACCGGTAGCAAAAATCCCTGCCCCCCACCACGCCCAGCTAAGCCACGCAATCATCAGAGGCTTTTTTTTAAAAAACATTTTTTCTACAACCTCTTTGGCCGAAAAAATGCTTTTAAAAGTTAAAAAAAAAAAGCCTCTGATGATCGCGCAGCTCAGCTGGGATCATCAGAGGCTTCTAAAAGCATTTTTTTCTACAACCTCTTCGGCTGAAAAAAAGCCTCTGCCGATCAGGCAAGTCAGCTGGGATCATCAGAGGCTTTAAAAAAAAAAAAGAAAGCCTCTGCCGATCAGGTAACTCAGCTGGGATCGTCAGAAAAAAAAAAAGTTGGCCACGCCCACTCAGTCATATTACCACCACCACCACCACCACCAAGCCATGTCCACAGAACCGATAGTAACAAATTTTACATTTCACCACTGGTTCGAATCCCTAGTATAGATTTCCTGCGTGAGCAGGGGGTTGGACTAGATGACTTCCAAGGGCCCTTCCAACTCTGTTACTGCTTACACATGCACACACATCTATCAGATTTAAAATTTAATCACCAAATTGCACATATATGTAGGCACAGCAAGCAACTGTCTAAAAATCTCTTTCTTACATCTTCAACAATCTTTACCATCTTCTAGAGTTAGCTTTCCTAGTAATGCAATAATAACGGAGAGATTGCTTTGTAATTCAAAGGCCGCTAGTTCAAAATCTAACAACTATTTTAAAATTATCGTTATCACTACTTTCCTTTCTCTATTCTGCCTAATTTTCCTTTCCTAAGTCCAGAATCTAAGGTAGGTGAAACTTTTTTCTTTAAGTGACTGGAGACATGATAAAATGGTTACGGTGGACTTATTTAAAAAAAAAAAAAAATCAGAGAAACACAGGGAAGGAAAAACAGTAATAAAATAGTGGCTGGATTTTGAACCAATAACTTTTATTATTTATAAATGTTATGTTTTGTGCCACCGTAGGCTTCATAGCATTAATGGCAAGGATTGTTCTAGAGGATATTAGATACTGTATACTGTATGGTAATTATTGTCTCAATGAAAAGAGTATTTGTGTTACTGTGAAATAGCCAATGAATTGCAGGCATTAACCTGAAATGAAATAAAGTGGATCAGCCAAGGTAAATAAAAGCATTCAAAGTGAATATATAAAGGGGAATAGATATTTTAAGCTGCAGCAAGAAAACATACCAAGAGGTCACGTTTCCTATGGGATTGGATTGAGTCAGTGATGTCACCTGGTCTTCTCTTCAAAAATGATTGCTGGCCTGTTTGGTCAATGAGTCACCATGCCTATATGGATAAGCCTTTTGAGAGATACTGTGATTAAATCTATATTGCTAGCTTGGTCTAAAAATGTTAAGGTTGCAATGCAAAAGTTATCTTTTTGAACTCAATTTTTAAAAGTTTTTTTAATTTTATTTTAATACAAACAGTTCATCTTCCATTAAACAATGTGTTGTCTGTGTACAAATATTTGTCTGTGTACAAATATGTAGTGCAATAGTAGTTAAAAATTGCAGTCATATTTTACTAATCTTCTTTGATTTTTAGCTTTCATACTTATTTTCTAACCATCGATAAAATAAATCCCATATCATATAATAATCAGTTTGTTCCTTCTCTTTAATTGCAAGTGTTACTCTATTCATTTCTGCACATGCTAATATTTTTCTGATCACATTCTGGTCCATTGAAATCTCTTTATTTTTGAACTCAATTTTAACTCTATCAAATTGAGACTTATTTGTGTACAGACTAAATCTTTAATCACCTTTCAGACACCACTAGTAGTTTTTAAAATTACTACTGTAGTAATACTGTAGTGAGACAAATCTTCATAGGCCTAATACCTACAGTAGTTCATACTAATCTAATATAGAATTTGTGGAAGGGCATGACAAACTATATAAAGATGCCTCTCTATTAATCGCCCTGCAAAGCAAGACAAGAAGTTAATTCTCTTATAAACTAGCTAAAGCTAACACTATTATGTCATTAAAAAAGCACAGCAATTAAACAGTTTCAACATGTTTTGTTAGTATCCCAAATTAATACCCTTCAATGTACTTTTAGAGACTCCATTGCAGTGATGGGTTGCCCCCGGTTCGGACTGGTTCACAAGAACCGGTAGTAAAACTGGCGGGAAGCTCCGCCCATCATCAGGACGCTTCTGCGTTCTCTGCATGCGCAGAAGCATGTGCACGGCCCCGTTCCAAATCGGTAGTAAAGGTAAGTAGAACCCACCCCTGCTCCATTGATTCTCCAGTGTGCAAAATAAATAAAACTAATACTTCTTCTACTGTATGTAAAATCTAGCCAAGGTTTGCAAATCCTATTGATAGTCAATGACAGTGCAATCAGACTGCATTGGAATTGCCCTTTAAAATCATCAGAGTTTTACCTAATGAATATTATGGCTTTTTCAGCACGTTTCACAAATACACAAATTGAATTATTCATTTTGTAGGTTTACACAATGCACTGATTTGTAAATTCACCAAATAGGTTGTATTTATATAATATTCTAAGCCAGCGGTTCTCAACCTGGGGGTCGCGACCCCTTTGGGGGTCGAACGGCCATTTCACAGGGGTCGCCAAAGCCCTCTCTCGCCCCCCCACGCCTTCACTCACCCTCACCCTCTGCCTCTGTTGGATTGCCCGGTCGCCGTTCGTTTACCCCGCCCACTCCCAATCTATTGCTGCCTCCGGAGTCCCAGCTGATGGCTAGAGGGGAAAAAAACTTTAAATTCTTGCCGCGAGGCTTCAAAGAGTTAGCTGCAAAAAGGTAAATTCCTGGAGCAAGCTTTTTTCCCCCTACCTATGCCAAAAAGAGAAAGCAAAAGGAGGGTCTTTTGTTTATTGATGTAGGCATTTCAAAGGACAGTAGTGTTAAAGACAAGGAATTGGAAAACATTATAAAAGACAGATTTGAAATAGAGATCACAACAAGATGGAAGAAGCCACCAGTGGTACCAATTATTATTTGCACTGGCTACAAAATCACAAGATTTAGAAAGACTTTAGATCATCTAAATTTGGAACAAATTATCACAGGCCAACTATAGAACACTGAAAAACTTACCAGCAAAGAAATAAATAGTTGAAAGAAACCAATGAACAACTAGTGTTTTGGATTCCATCTGTTCATTTCTCTAAATTCATCACAAAATACTTTCCTAGTTCTTTCTGCTGGACTCTCAGGACATGAGTATTCTACATTCTCTTCTGTTTTAGAGGCAGTTTAGAAAGGAATAAATGTGAATCAAACGGCAAGGCCAGTTCAGTCATAAGTAGACACAACTACCATAGATAATACCAAAATTAACATGAGCATTTTCAGGATCACAAAAAAAAAGGGAGCAGCAACAGGATAACCTAGAGCAGCGGTTCTCAACCTTTGGGGGTCGAACGGCCATTTCACGGGGGTCGCCAAAGCCCTCTCTCACCCCCCTCCCCATGCCTTCACTCACCCTCTGCCTCTGCTGGATCGCCCGGTCGCCGTTCGCTTACCCCGCCCACTCCCAATCTATTGCTGCTCTGGAGTCCCAGCTGATGGCTAGAGGGGAAAAAAACTTTAAATTCTTGCCGCGGGGCTTCAAAGAGCCGCCCTACTCTCAACTGTTTTGCGGGAGGCTCTGTTGCTAGCTAGATGCAAAGAGGTAAATTCCTGGAGCAGATTTCCCCCCTAGCTATGCTCAAAAAGCAAAATTGAAAGTAAGCAGGGTCTTGGCTGCAACGTGACAAAATGAGGCAGAGAGATTTCTTTTTCTTTTTCCTCACCAAAAAAGGTAGGTGCAAACTGCAAACAATGGGAAATTTAGGGCAAAAGAGGAGATTCAAGATTTTAAAACACAGAAGAAAAAAAGCTCTATTTAACTAGGAAATTGTAATAATTGAGATACTGTTAATTGCATATTGTGTTGAAAGCAGAAATGGTTAAGTTGTGGTTTGGAGGAATATGGGGGGAAATTATTTGGTTTATTATTATTGGTAAATATAATTAATTGATTTGTAAGAAATTGGATTGCATGGAAATAATTGGAATATTCATGTTCATATTGATTAATATACAAAAAAGGTAGTTATATAACTAATTGATTTATATTAAAATGTTGAATTTGTATTAAACAACTGTATTATATAATTAACCAATGTGAGGATGGATATAAAAATAGATGACAATGCGAAGGGGTATAATATAGAATAGAAGGGAAAAATTGAATTTGATTAAGATTAGAGATGAGGATGAAGGGTAATATTGGTTTTTTTAAAAAATAGATGAGGAATAAATATGGTAAAAAGGAAATATAGAAATTGTAAATTTAATTGAAATGACTAAATACTGTGTTGGAAGAAATATCCTTCTGGGTTCTGCTCCAAGTGGGGAAAAAGACACTGGAAACATGGAGACTATTTGGAAAGATGTTTTAATGGTGGACAGGATCACATGGCTTGATGGGGCCCATTGTGTTAGTTTCTGTTGCTATTGTGTTGCAAATGTCCTTTGACAAAGGATTGACTTTCTGCCTCTGGCCCATTAACAAAGGGTGGGGGGCAGGAAGGTGGGAGCTGCTTTGTCTGTAAAATATGCTTCTCCATTTCTCATCCAGGGAAATATAATATTCTGCCTTTTTAATATTTCCCAAAATATTTCATTCTTCTAGGAAAGGGGTGGGTGCTAACCTCCTACAACTGTTTAAATTTGTGGACCGGCCAAATACTCTGTTCAAAGAAAATACATTGTATGTTTGTATGTGTGTTTCTAATTATTGCTATTTATTCCTATTTGTTCTCTTTTATTCTTTAAAGTTTAACAATTCATTCTTTATCTTAATATATTTATATTTGTTTGGGGTTGGCTTTCTTCCCTTTCATCTTTTTTATTGTACAGCAATCTTTCTCCTCAAACCTACCACCTCTGTCTTTTCTTTCCTTCTTACTTTCTCTTCCCCCCTTCTTCTTCTTCCTATTTCCTCTTCCTTTCTCCTTCCCCTCCTCTCTTCCTCCCTCTCTTACCCTCACTCCTACTCTAATTTCCCTTCCCTTCCTTCATCCCTCTCTATTGCTGTATCCTTTTATGCATATGGACTACTCAGAGGGCTGAAAAAGTTATTTTTGACTGGTCCTCGCACTTTTGACCAGTCCTCGAACTTACGACTGTCCTCACATTTTACGTTTTTTGCCCTATCTTATACCATGTTGAAGAGAAGCAGTTGTGAAATGAGTGACACGGTTGTTAAGAATGGTACAATGGGCATAAATGATGACCAGTCATAACTGCGAAGACCAGTCAAAAGTGCGAGGACCTGTCAGAAATCACATTTTTCAGCCCTCTGGGTAGTCCTTTTGTGCATAGGGACTACTCAGAGGGCTGAAAAAGTTATTTTTGACTGGTCCTCGCACTTTTGACCAGTCCTCGAATTTATGACTGTCCTCACATTTTATGTTTTTTGCCCTATCTTATACCATGTTGAAGAGAAGCAGTTGTGAAATGAGTGACATGGTTGTTAAGAATGCTGCACAGGCATAAATGTGAGGATGGTCATAAGTGTGAGGACCAGTCAAAAGTGCGAGGACCTGTCAGAAATGACTTTTTTCAGCCCTCTGAGTAGTCCCTATACACATAGCCATGGCCACCTGTCACATGACCAGCTAGCCTTGCCCACCCAGTCACATGACCGCCAAGCCACACCCAGAAAATAAGCCACGCCCACAGAACTGGTAGTAAAAAAATGTAGAACCCACCCCTGGTTGGGGGTCACCACAACATGAGGAACTGTATTAAAGGGTCACGGCATTAGGAAGGTTGAGAACCACTGTTCTAAGCCATAAAACCACAACTTTAGTTAAAATTAACCATGCCTAGCATTTTTCATGTATTCAGCCAGAGCCAAATAATCTGACAAAAACATTATGAGAACTGTCTTTATTATCTCTTTTGGATCTCTGTGTTAGTTAATTCTGGACCCAGTTAGAGTGTTTTACCACCCATGAACTAATTTTGGTGTAAAATTATATTAATTGCTTTATGATGCTAGGAATTACCACAGAGTTCTATTCTACTCTTGACCCAAATCTTTAAAATAATGTAAATCAAGCATTGGTTCACTATAATCAATGAAATTGCAAAAAGGTAAACAAATTGCATGTTTGGAAAAAATATCTAGATGTGGATTATGAATGCAGGAAGATCCTGACTTTAATTTCAACGCCTGTTGCAAATGTACAATGAAAAAGAAAGTTGGCTGTGCTTTTCAGTGGGCAGAATTGTTATTGTTGCCAAGATACATTCGGACTGATTTCCAAAATTTGCCATTTCATATTCAGTCTTTTAAAGCACTCATGTAATGCTGAGACTAATTCAGGATAATGATATATAGCTTTGATTCCATCCTCCTAAATTACATTCGTAATTGGTTCTGTTGCCAAACAGTTCTAAAGGTTTAATATCTGCTCGCCTAAAATGGAATAAGGTAGAACAAGCAGAAGTTGAAGCCAACTGTGATGAAATTCAGGAGAACAGGAAGTTCTGAGGTGAGATTGATGAGAAGATTCTGCATTGAGAAGGAAACATATTTGCACTTTCTAATTTAAAAAGAAATAACCGAAGCTATTCTATTTTTGGCCTCCTTGAATGGGCCCAAATAACAACATGCCTACAAAATGCTTCAGATATCTATTTTGTTCTGTATTTGTGAAGAAAGGAACAGGCAAAATCAATCTACTGAAACATTTATTAGAGGTGAAGGTGGTCTGGAGAGCCCAAAGGCCTTCAGATGAAGGGACTTAGTGTTCAGCTAGCATATCCATAGCCGTTTGGCATATATTCTTCATTACCTTTTTATCTATTTATTTTATTTATTTATTTATTGGCTCAATTTAGATGCCACCCTTCTCCGGAGACTCAGGGCGGCTTACAATGCATAAAGCAATAGCCTTCATACTTTTGTATATACCTGCTTAGTAGGGCTTTTGCCCCCCCCCAAACGGTGTTCTTTTTTTTTTAATACAAAGTCAGCTTATTGCCCCCACAATCTAGGTCCTCATTTTACCTACCTCAAAAGGATGGAAGTCTGAGTCAACCTTGAGCCTGGTGAGATTTGAACTTGCAGTAATTTATTTATTCTTTAATCAAGTTTCTCTAAAGTAACGGAGCTATAAAGTTAATAGAGAAATACCAATGCATTTCATATAACCCTCATTTGACCCACAAGATAATAGAAAACTGCCTTTACCACATTTAGCTAGTGTGCCATCTCTTCCTACCCCATAAACTATTTATTAACCACAAAACTATCATCTTTTATTTCTTCTTCTTCTCCTTCTTCTCCTTCTTCTCCTTCTTCTCCTTCTTCTCCTTCTTCTCCTTCTTCTTCTTCTTCTTCTTCTTCTCCTCCTCCTCCTCCTCCTCCTCCTCCACCACCTCCTCCTCCTCCTCCTCCTCCTCCTCCTAAAAAATTAATAGGATGGCTTCCTACTGATAAATGCAAGGTTGTTTTTAAAGAGAAGACAACAGACCTCAATTTATACTTTATTCTTGGTTTCTCTCTTCCTAAAACTATTTCAAGTTTTACAAATAACAAATATGTGAATTATCATCTGTTCTTCCTTGAGTTTTCAAGCTTAAATAAAAATGTTTCTCTTTTCTGCGAGGATTCTGTCCAATTTCTAATTTCTAATTTAGAGTACAAACTCAGAAAGCAATTCCAAACATTTATTGTGCTTGAAGGTTACAGAGCTATTGATTGATATCTAGTTATAACTCTGGTTGTCCTAACACAAGGACTGGGTATGGCTCCTTTTTTTTTCTTCCTCCTATGTCTGGACTAAATCCAAAAATGTGAGGATCAAAGCCTCTGGACTTGTTGCTTTTATATTTGGCACACAAAGAGGCTGGCAGTCCCCAATGCGATCTTGGCTAAACTCAAGTTGTTTTCTTTCTGTGATGTGAAACAGTTGGGACTCACAGGCCCTCCAACACTTTAAGTAGACTGAATGAAAATGGACTTTTAAATTTGCCAAGTATAAGAAGCCTCGACTTTTTCAAAAAAACTGTAACTATGGCATATTTCCCTCCCCACTTTTAAAAAATTTGATTGTATTTGTTGTAATGAAAAGTGGAAGTCGCTTCTTTATACATTTCTCTCTCTTCTTCTTCTTCTCCTTCCTTCCTTCCTTCCTTCCTTCCTTCCTTCCTTCCTTCCTTCCTTCCTTCCTTTCTTCCTTCTTTCCTTTTAAAAGGAAGTACTTTCTGAAATTTGGATTTGGGTAAGCTCTTCATTTCATAAATCTCAGGGTCCTTTTTGACACAACTTCAGCCTGTCTCAATACTAGGATATTATGATACTTGGATTCCTTGGAAATCTTCCATGTGACTCAGGAGCAGAAACTTTTATAGTTGGGGTTTCCCCCCTTCCCCCCCCAGAAGAGCATTGATCTCTGCAAAGAAGCTGAGATGCCACAGCACCAGGTGGCTGCAGGAAAGTAGAATAACCTAGTACTTCTAGCAAATTCTTTTGGCCATTTTGTATCATTAGCAGCGAATTTGGAGACAATATGCCACCAAATTACACTGGCATGCTGTACTACCAAAAATGCATCATGTTGCCAAAATTTAGAGGGCCAGGAAAGGACTTAAGATCCAGAAGTCATTAAGAATTACATGTAATCCATAAATTATCCATTTAAAAAAGTATCTAAGATTAGTTCTGTGCTGATTCTAAATGAGGTTTCCAGGGAATAGACCCTTCCTTTATTGGCACCATATACGGGTTTCAGACAGCATGCAAATGAGAAAAAAATTCCCTGCCAGACACACTTCCACGTTAGCATGGATGATGTTACCTAGTTTGGGTAATGAATGTCTGCAAGAAAACAAACAAGCTCAGAGAGCACCCAGGGGTGAAATGATCCCAGTTCAGACCGGATCGCCCGATCCGGTAGCGATGGTGGCGGGTGGTTCAGAGAACCAGTAGCAAAATTCCCTGCACACCCCCTCCTGCTCATCTGAGTCGCACGATCATCAGAGGCTTTTTAAAAAAAAGCCTCTGATGATTGCGCGGCTCAGCTGGGATCCTCAGAGGCTTTTCAAAGCATTTTTTCCTGCAACTCTTGGCTGAAGAGGTGGTTAAAAAAATGCTTTGAAAAGTCTCTGACAATCCCAGCTGAGTTGCCTGATCAGCAGAGAGGCATTTTTTAAAAAGCCTCTCTGACGATCCCAGCTGAGTTGCCTGATCGCCAGAGGCTTTTCAAAGCATTAGAAAAAATACTTTGAAAAGTTAAAAAAAAAAAAGTTGGCCACGCCCACCCAGTCACATTACCCCCCCAAGCCACACCCACAGAACCGGTAGTAACACATTTTACATTTCACCCTGACAGCACCCCTCATATCAACCCTGATCTACAAATAATTTCCTTTATTGATCCTCCCTTTTGTATAATGGGAAATGAAAGCTTATTGAACAACTGTGGTTCAGAAAACTCTGACTTAACGTGATGCACATCTATACACACACACACACACACACACACACACACACACACACACATATACATTTTATTTATTCCGAAGACTGCCATGCACATAACATTTCTACATTCCAAACTCTGTGACCAGGCCTTATTACATTTATCTAGTGTGCATGCTAGCACAAGACAAATCTATCACCCAAATCCTACGATCCACTTCCTAAGGTCAACTTTTCAGTAGCAAGACTGTTTTCAGTTCATCAGTAGCATTATAATTTCTCTGGTCCCCCAGGAGCTGCCTTTGGCTGGGTCGTCCACATAAGAGATGAAAACATTTTGGATGGCTGCCTATTTCCTGTTTTTGAATTTTTTTCTGGAAGAAAATCTGTACATCCTGAATCACATTAAAAAAAAAAAAGACTTTTATGTTTGGTTATTATCCAGGAATTAGTGTGAATAAAGTGAATAAAATGTCCTCAAATCTACCTAGGCGGCTGCATACATTTTAGCCAGTCCCTTACTGAGGACGTCCTTACTGAAGCTGTTCTTATATTGTGACAATTACAGCTATCAATCTTTCTTTGTGTATTGTTTTCTTTTGACATTTTCAACTCAAATAGTTGCACCGCTACATTCTTTCCATTTAAAATAGGTTTATTAAAAAAAACCTCAATCCAGCACTCACAACATGTCTCAGTATCAAGGAATTTTTCAAGCAAAAGAAAGTTTTAATTATTTACAATTAAACAAGCATATGTGCAATTGCCTTTTGGATGCAGCATTTCAGTGTTTGGCATTTCATTCTGTTAATAGAAAGTTCACATATGGTTTCCACGTTTTTTTGATTGATGTTAAAGGTGGAACAGCAGAAGGAAGCACTAATGAACCCACATACACCCTTTTAGTTTAGAAAATTCTGTTTTGATCTAAAAAAAAATCATTCAAATGGTACATTAAACAAATAGTTTCATTCATCTTAGGTGTCAAACTCTAATTTGTTATGAAAGAAGAGAATGCCAGAAATTCAGATAACATTAACATGAAGTTTGTTCCCCGATGTTTCTTCCCCAATAAGATATTTTTGGTTATCTTCTCAATTTTCCTATCAGTCTAATTCAGAGGTGAATCAGAGGTGGGTTTCAGCAGGTTCTGACCAGTTCTGGAGAACTGGTAGTAAAAATTCTGACTCGCTCTGCCCCCATCTATTCTCTGCCTCCCAAGTCCCAGCTGATCGGGAGGAAATGGGGATTTTGCAGTAACTTTCCCCTGGATTGGGTAGGGAATGGAGATTTTACAATATCCTTCCCTGCCACGCTCACCAAGCCATGCCACGCCCATCAAGCCACACCCACAGAACCGGTAGTAAAAAAAATTGGGTTGAATGCCAGGTTTATCCAAATGAAATCTCTCATATCCATAACCATAGCCTATTACTAAGATTATGACAAAGGAAACATGAAAAGTTAGTGTTATAAATGGTAGAGATAACAAAGTCATGAGTTTATCTTGAAAGTTGGCATTGGAGATCTAGAAAACATTTGAGATGCTTTTAGGTGATGTAGGTAGTCCTTCACCACAACTGAGACCAGAATTTTTACTGCTAAGCACCCCATTGTTAAGAGAGTTACGCCCAATTGTATGGCTTTAACAGTCATGGCTGTTAAGCGAATCACTACGGTTGTTAAAAGTGCCCCATGAGGTCATTAAGCAAATCTGGACTACCTGATTGACTTTGGTTGTCAAAAGCTATCTGGAAAGATCGCGAATGGTGATCACACGATCCCAAGATGCAGGAACTATTGTAAATACTTTGCTTGTCAGACGGTTGTAAAAGGTGATCATGTGACCTTGGGACACAGCAATGGTCCTAAATAGGAACCAGTTGCCAAGCATCTGAATTTTGATCATATGATCATGTGGATCAGAGGTGGATTTCAGCAGGTTCTGACCAGTTCTGGACAACCGGTAATGGAAATTTTGAGTAGTTCAGAGAACCGGTAGTAAAAATTCTGACTGGCCCCACCCCCATCTATTCTCTGCGTCCCAAGTCCCAGCTGATTGGGAGGGAATGGGGATTTTGCAGTATCCTTCCCCTGGAGTGGGGTGGGAGTGAAGATTTTATTTATTTATTTATTTATTTATTTATTTATTTATTTATTTATTTATTTTATTTTATTTTATTTTATTGAATTTCTATACCGCCCTTCTCCCGAAGGACTCGGTGGTGTACAACCAAAAATAAAACCATGAGAATATAAAAATTAAAAGCAATTTAAAACAATTAAATAAATTGGCCAAAAAACTTTAAAAAAACAACCCATTAAAATAGTAAAATGTTATTATTATTTAGGCCAGTCCTGCTTGTTGAATAATCATGTTTTTAGCGCATGGCAAAAGGTACAAAGGTCGGGAATCCTACGAATCTCCGGGGGCAGCTCATTCCAGAGAGTAGGGGCCCCCACAGAGAATGCTCTCCCCCTGGGGGTCATCAGCCGACATTGCCTAGCCGACAGCACCCGGAGGAGCCCCTCTCTGTGGGAGCAAACCGGTCGATGGGAGGCTATCGGGGGCAGAAGGCGGTCTCGTAAATTTTGCAGTATCCTTCCCCTGGAGTGGGGTGGGAATGGAGATTTTACAGTATCCTTCCCCTGCCACACCCACCAAGCCAGACCCACAGAACTGGTAGTAAAAGCTTTTGAAACCCACCACTGATGGGAATGCTACGAATGTCGTCAGTGTGAAAAACAATGACAAGTCACTTTTTTCAATGCCATTGTAACTTTGAATGGTCACTAAATGAACTCTTGTAAGTCGAGGACTACCTATACAGTCAACTGAGCTGGAATGCTAGGAGTTGTAAATCCAGCACATCTGGATTTGCGTTGGCCTTGGAGTACACAGCATAAGAGATGCATCTGCTTGTATGTTCTTTTTACAGAGGTTTATTAACATCTTTTTTTTTTCAAAAGAAACAAAATAGCTATCCTACATAACAACCAGAGCGTTTGAAGTGGATTGCTAGCGGGGTGGGGTGGGGGAGACAGTAGTCCAGGAAGCTCAGAAACACGGTATGCAATCTGTCAACACTTGAAAATCCATTACAGAATTCAAATAGGAAAACAGGTTATGGAAACATCAGCTTAAGACAAATGTTTCCAGTCAGTGGGACTCCATTTATTACATGTCTGAGTGGTTCCAGGAACAACAAAACGAGATGCCATTTTATAATGCCAAGTATAAGAAAGGCAATATGGATGTTCTCTTGAACCTCACTTGTTGCAAATCTCAGATAGTTCATACTTCCTCTATTTTGAGCCACAACTCAGGTCTCCCCCTGCAGTCTGGGCTGATAGCTTTTCTTTGATCAAACTTCTGTCTCTTTTTGTAGGCATGCTATGGGAGAAAGGCCATTTAGCACCCTTCCAGTTTATAAACAAATCTTGGCTCATTCCACCTACAACATTTCTTTCCTTGTAAAGAAAAAAGAATTATTTTTGGGGGGGTCTATTTAAATGTTACTTACTGTAGCAGCTATTTTGCATTTCTCTTATGAAATGTATCTTTGAGTTTCAGGAAAGACAATAACAAACAAGCAAATGTAGTATGTCCATTCTGGTGTTTTTTCTTTCTAGTTTGTCTGGAAGAAAATAATATATTTTCAGACACTGAAGTCTACAACCATCCTCAGTGACTCATATGTCAGTTTGTAGTATTTTTGGCCCATTAGTTCTCTGGTCAGTGTAGAGAAGTTTGCAGGGAACAAGATAGTATGTCATGGCTGACTTTTTGCATGCAGATCATCTGGAAAAGAATTAGACTTCGTAAAAGCCAAAGGACATTTGCATCAGAGTGTTTAGTGAAAAGTGTTAGTCCTTCCTCACTTCATCAGCTTCAATGTGCACCTATATTAATGGAAAGGTGTAGTTAACATCCCATCTTTTGGGGATATGTTCCCCACCCCCACCGCACCTACTGAGTTCATGGGTGTTTTAGCAATATTCCAAATAGTCTTTTACAACAAAATAAACAGTTGGAAGGGACCTTGGAGATAGGGTTAGGGTTAGGGTTAGGGTTAGGGTTAGGGTTAGGGCTAGGGCTAGGGTTAGGGTTAGGGTTAGGGTTAGGGTTAGGGTTAGGGTTAGGGTTAGGGCTAGGACTAGCGCTAGGGTGAGGGCTAGAGTTAAGGTTAGGGTTAGGGTTAGGGTTAGGGTTAGGGTTAGGGTTAGGGTTAGGGTTAGGGTGAGGGCTAGAGTTAAGGTTAGGGTTAGGGTTAGGGTTAGGGTTAGGGTTAGGGTTAGGGTGAGAGTTAGTCCAATCCCTCTGTTCAAGCAGGAGACATTATACTATTTCAGACAAATGGCTGTGCAATCTCTTCTTAAAAACTTCCAGTGATGGGACACCCACAACTTCTGTGGGCAAGGTATTCCACTGGTTGATGGTTTCAACCATTAGGAAATTTCTCCTTAGTTCTAGGTTGTTTCTCTCCTTGATTAGTTTCCATCTATTGCTTCTTGTTCTGCCTTGAGGGCCTTTGGAAAATAGGTTGATCTCCTCTTCCTTGTGGCCACCCCTCAAGTTTTGGAACAGCCTGTCTTCTAGGAATTTATGTAAGAGCTTATGTCAAACAAACAAATTTAATAGAATTCATCCTGCTTTATAGCAATAAGTTCCCTTATATGAAATATTTTCTTCTATTTCTCTGGAATCGTATTTCCCCTGTTTGATTAATAGATCATGATTTCTAGGATGGGGGGGGGGGAATCCCTTTTCCATGTCAAACATAATAAATCTCACATTTTAGTTATAGTTGATTTATTTTATTTCAATCCTCAAATTTGATATACTTCACATTATGAAAACTTTCCAAATTGCTGATACTGTCCAACAATTACAATCATTACTTATTCTAAATATTGATGAATCACATAATCATCATTTTTCTAATGCTGGATTTGCCTTTTACATGTCAAAACCCACAAAGTTGTCATTTTCAATGAGAATATCTGCAGTAATCCCCAGAACGTTTTCCTAAGTAGTCAGCTTAAAAGAAGCCTTTTAGAAATAGATTCAACGTTTGTACTTAGAAATTATCATTACGTCCTAAATTATCATTAGTCCTCGACTTACAACACTTTGTTTAATGACTGTTCAAAGTTACAATGGCACTGAAAAAAACTGACTTATGACCGTTTTTCACAGTTACGACTGTTGCAGCATCCCCAGGGTCACATGATCAAAATTCAGATGCTTGGCAGCTGACACATATTCATGATAGTTGCAGTGTCCCGGGATCATGTGATCGTCTCTTCTGACTTTCTGACAAGCAAAGTCAATAGGGAAGCCAGATTCATTTAACAACCAGGTTACTAATTTAACAACTGCCGTGGTTCACTTAACAACTGTGGCAAGAAAAGGGACAAAACTCACTTAAGAAATGTCTCTTAGCAACAGAATTCTTGAGCTCCATTGTGGTCATAAGTGGAGGTCATAAGTATTCTCTACATTGCTCTAGAAGAGAAAGGTTGTCATTGAATCATTTATTTATTTGAAAATTAAATAAATAAGAGTGTTTTCTTTCGTGTGCATATGTTTTCTTGTGAATAAAGCTCCTGAACTGAATACTGAGTGTAAAAAAAAAGAATAGAATTGAATTGAATTTCATTGGCCAAGTGTGATTGGACACACCAGGAACTTGTCTTGGTGCATATGCTCCAGTGGTGGGTTCCTCCTGGTTCGGCCCGGTTCTGCTGAGCCGGTAGCGGTGACGATATGACATCACTGAACCGGTTCTGCCTCCCCGCCCCCCATCCCCTGTGCCCCCCCACCCCGCGTTATTCTTACCTTTTATTTGACCCCACCCCCAATCTATTGCTGCCTCCTGAGTCCCAACTGATGGCTAGACGGAAAAAACTGTTTAAACTCTTGCCGTGGGCCTTCAAAGGGCCGCTCTACAACTGATCAGAGTTAAAAGAAAACAAATGAGTAGACTGGTGCCTGCAAAAATACATGAGTAGACCAGTGCCTGCAAAAATACAGGAATAGATCAGTGCCTGCAAAAAATAAATGGGTAGATTGGTACATCTCTGCAAGCAGTTAAAAGCCTGGTAGACCAGTACCGCTGCTAAATCCTAAATAATTGTCAAATGACCATCAAGCCATGCCCACAAAATAAGCCACGCCCACAGAACTGGTAGTAAAATATTTTAGAACCTACCCATGATATGTACATAAAAGAAAAGATACATTTGTCAAGAATCATAAGGTACAACACTTAATAATAGTCATAGGCTACAAATAAGCAATCAAATCATACTAGGAAACAGTCAATATAAATTGTAAGGATACAAGCAACAAAGTTACAGCCATACAGTCCATAGTGGAAGGTCTTGGATCCATAGAAAAAAAATGAGGCATCTATGAGATTACTGAAATGACTCAGGTCTATATTCATCACAAATCAGGCAATGATGGAACAGCTGACAATGATGACAGATCATCGAGAATTAAAGAGCTCCCCTGGGTGTGGAATGGTCACATAAGCAGCAGTAAATCCTTTCTTCTTATTGGCCAGTTGTATCTCTGAAGGCATCCAGCAGCCAATCTCTTCCAAAAGTAGAAATATGTCTAACCTGACAATAATGATCAGCATAGCAAAAGTTCTGTTTGACCAGACCAAAAAAACTTCAATATGGCATTCCATTTTCTTAGACAAGAACAGTCACAAATGTTATTCCTGAGACCAAAGAAAAGCACATTTAATTTATTTTTAAGACTGTCCCAATCGTACCGTGTTTCCCTGAAAATAAGATCGGGTCTTATATTAATTTTTGCTCCAAAAGACGCATTAGGGCTTATTTTCTGGTTAGGTCTTATTTTGGGGGAAATACGGTACTAAATGCATCCATCTGGCTGACAATCTTAACTGGGGCTTATTTTGAGAGTAGGGATTATATTACAAACATCCTGAGAAATCATGCTAGAACTTATTTTCCAGTTGGGTCTTTATTTGGGGAAACAGGGTAGTTATCAGTATTGTGGAAATGAATTCTCAATCCCTGCTTGCTAATTTTCTGTTAATCTGCAAACTTGTAGATGTATCCCTCTGAAGCTACAGGGATACATCACTCCTGTCCTCTAAATTATTTTTCCTGGTAAGACAATTCAGAATAAACTCAAATAATTAGCTGAGATTTCAGTAGCATAATTTGGACTGCTTCTAAGGGCAATTAGCTTGGTTAAAATAGAGGAATATCCCTTGTAAGTGCCTGGTCAGCCTGGAATTGTTGAAGAAGGTATGTCTAAGTAAAGCTAAAGGTTCCCCTCACACATATGTGCTAGTTGTTCCCAACTCTAGGGGGCAGTGCTCATCTCTGTTTCAAAGCCGAAGAGCCAGCGCTCTCCAGAGACGTCTCTGTGGTCATGTGGCTGGCATGACTAAACGCCAAAGGCGCATGGAACGCTGTTACCTTCCCACCAAAGGTGGTCCCTATTTTTCTACTTGCATTTTTTACGTGCTTTTGAACTGCTAGGTTGGCAGAAGCTGGGACAAGTAACGGGAGCTCATCCCGTTACGCGGCACTAGGGATTCGAACCACTGAACTGTCGACCTTTTGATCAACAAGCTCAGCATCTGAGCCACTGCGTCTCTTATGATTAGACTTATTACGAATAGTTAGGTCTAGACATAACCAAATATATTCCAAAACATGGTACAGTGAATGTTTTACACTGGCCATAGTCTGATCGCTCTTCCTCTTCTCCTTGTTTTGAAACTTTTTATCTTTTGAACAGAAAGACAGATTTATCTGTGACTGAGAATAGACGAACGAAATGCTCGTCCCAAAGTAGACATAAATTATATTAAGGACGGCTTGACAAGAGTTCAGATGCAAGCAAAGGAGAAAGCCGATGAACTCAGGACTGATGTTCTCTGAAGTAGCAACAGGAGAAAAGGATATGAAGTGTTCTTTATATTTATAGCTGTTAATTTCCCAGTGAGACAGTGCAGAATTGACAAAAGTGATGGATGGGCCAAAAGTGAAAAAGTGGTGGATAGATGGGCTTCTATGGAACTACCCAGAGAAGTGAGTCATTGTTCAGTTCTGTTTCAACTTTGGCAATGTCTTTTTGAGGTACAGTGTCCAGAACTGCATCCAATACTGAATTGTATTTACCCTTGAAATTTTTGATATCAGCACTATGACGTGAAATGCCAATTTCATTTCTCTTTTTAATATATTAAGGACTTTAGTTAGTTATTTATTATTAAAGTTGTTTGCTGTCCATTCCACCATAAAGTGATTCTGGGTATCTATAAAGCTATAATTACAATTTTAATTATATAAAAATAATACAAACTGAACTTAGGGAAAGGAAATAAAATGGAAATAAAAATAAGGAAAGAAGGAAAGAAAGAAGGAAGGAAGGAAGGAAGGAAAGAAAAATGTATAAAGAAGTGACTTCCAACTTTCATTACAACAAATATAAACAAATTTAATAGCTCTTCCAATCCCTAATTAGGTTAAACAGACAGCTTCCATTCTATATCCTATTCTTTATCTATGGGCAAATTATTTAAACCATCCTTTTCCAAATCATTCTCTTAAAATTATCCTCTTCCAAATCAGTCTATATTTTATCTTGTTAGATACAATTTATTCCTATCCATCATTTTTTTTATTAATATTGTTTAGACATAGTCTATCCACAGAAGTGGATAACATTTTCCACTCTTTTGATACTATACTAACTTCTGGCTCTATTTCTCAAAAATCTACTTTAATATTTCCACTGAGATAATATCTTGTGACATTGTATAAGTCCCAATATTAATTGACATTGGGCATGTTTTTTTCTTCTGCTTAAAATCTTTGGTTCCCTCTCGTTTCCAGTTTCTAAAGTCATCTCTTACTTATCTTTGTTATGACTTGCAATAATCAGGATAGCTAAAATATATCTGTTTCCCAGAAGGTATTTATTTTTTGTTTAGTTAATTCCAAAATCTTATAGTAAAAAATCAATACCATTTTTCTCTGAAAATAAGACCCTGTTTTATATTCTTTTGAGTCCCAAAATAAGCGTTTGGCCTTATTTTCGGGGAGGTCTTATTATTTTGGAGTGCGTGGAGCAAGATGGGGGTCCTCTTGCAGTCTTACCTGATTTCCAGCTCTGTGTTTAAATAATTTTGGGGAGGGCTTATTTTTCAGGGGAACTTATTTTTAGCACATGCGCTCAAAAGCCCGATTGGGCTTATTATCAGGGGATGTCTTATTTTTGAGGAAACAGGGTATTCCAAATTTATCTGGGTTCTTGATCTATTTATCGCTTTCTTTGATCAAAAGATTATTTTGCTTTTTGCAGTTTATTTCAAATTATTTAGGTTCTGAATCAACCTTCTCAACATTGACTCAGCCTTCCATCCTTCCGAGGTCAGTAAAAGGAGGATCCAGATTGTTGGGGGAAATATGTTGACTCTGTAAATCACTTGGAGAAGGCTGTAAAAGCACTGTGAAGTGGTATATAAGTCTAAGTGCTATTGTAATCAATTTACATTTAACAGAAGGAAAATGGCGCATTAAAATGAATTAAAGCAGATAAAATTGTCAACATTTATTGGTAATATTATACTGTACTGTATATCATTAAGTACAATAAATTTCTAGATAGTAAGTGATAACAGATACCAGTAAGATTTCTTCCCTTAACCTATTTCTCTGTGTCTAAGTGAATAATTAGTGGTCTTTATGCATTTTTAATTCTTATTGAGCAATTTATAGCTTGGTCTATTTGGAACATCACCAACATTATGATGACAAAGTATTAAATGGCATATTCTCTAAGGGACCTTCTAAGACACAGGGGTCTTCAAACTTGGCAACTTTAAGACTTGTGGACTTTAACTCCCAGAGTTCCTCAGCCAGCTTTGCTGGCTGAGGTACTCTGGGAGTTGAAGTCCACAAGTCTTAAAGTTGCCAAGTTTGGAGACCCCTGTTCTAAGAGAAAGCATCTCCTTGATACAGAATCTCAGAGTGCTGTTGTTAAGGTGAGACCTGTTTATAATTCAAAAGGCAAAAGACAGAAATCTTTCTACCACTTCGCATTTTTAAAAAAGCAAATTGAGCTTTCCTTGGCTGATAATAAGTCTGTGAATCTTTAAAATGCATGCTGCAGTTTTAAAATAAACATATAAATAAATATACACATGCTCATATAAATAGGTATTGGGAATGAATGAATGAAAATGAATGAATGAATGAAAATGAATGAGTGAATGAATGAAAATGAATGAATGAAAATGAATGAATGAAAATCTATCTTTAAAGTGGGTAAAAACAAAGAGAAAATATTGTTCTAAATGGATGAAAGACTAAAAGCACTCTCTTTTGCCTTGAAATTGGTAAAAAAAGAGAGATGGTTTTGAATTTTATTGGCCTTTTTGTGGTTTAATCACACAGTTTCAAAAAGGTTGCTTCGGAGTTTTCTTTCAACCTTGCAATAAAGCAGATGGCAGGAGGTGCTTGCCATATGTGCTGGATTTAAGGCACAGTACCCATAATCCCCAGCCAGCAGGCTCTAGTCCAGCGTATCTGCTGGACATTCATCTGGGGAAGGCTGACAGACTTTCCTGAGTGAAAGTAAAGAAAACCCTCAGCCTCCCACATCTGTTACTATCATTCTCAATTTCTTTTTCATATTCTGCAAATACATATTCTTAAAATGAAGGGAAGAGATCTCCTTCACCTACACTGCAAT
Organism: Arizona elegans; assembly: GCA_022577455.1. NCBI lineage: Eukaryota > Metazoa > Chordata > Lepidosauria > Squamata > Colubridae > Arizona > Arizona elegans. The sequence continues at coordinate 20,656,060 of JAKOOJ010000005.1, forward strand.
GTCAAAATGATCAAGTAATTTGAAACCTCTTACTCTGGAACATTAGTACTGAACAGGGAGACGTGGAACATTGCTCCAATTACTTTCTTGACTTATTTTCTTTCCTGCCAAGAAAACACAACCAGTCTTTTAGTAACTCCAGGACTGAATTTGTGAAGCTTTTTTAATTCCTCCTTTGGAGAAAACAAAGATCTCTGTATTCTTTTTTTAAATCAATCTCTAACAGTCAGAATTAACAAAAATATGCACATAGAAAGAACAATATCATCGTTACTAATCAACAATGAAAAATGTTGCCTGCAAGTCTAAACAGACCACAAGAATGTTGGAAAGGAGCAAGATTTGACTACAGTTTGTGGTGAAGAAGGAGAATTTGCTTATGTTCTTATTTGGCTGGAAATTAAAAAAAAAATAGAAAGAATTTTGATGCTATATTAAGGCATCGTGCTTAGCCTCATCTCCAAAAAAAGATGGAGGAAAACCTCAGTATTGAGGTGAGCAGCTTGTAAGTGACTTACAGGTAGCCAATTTTTTAATATGTACAACTTTACAGATGAAGTGAGAAGGCACGCAAGTTTATGTTCTTTATGAGAACAAAGAACAAAGATAGAACATGGAACAACAGAGTTGGAAGAACGTTGAGGTCTTCTAATCCAGCCCTCTATACCATTTCAGATAAATGGCTGTCTAGCTTCTTCTTAAAAGCCTCTAGCGATGGGGCACCCTCTACTTCTAAAGGCAAGCTGTTCCACTAGTTGATTGTTCTCACTGTTAGGAAATTTCTCCTTAGTTTTAGGTTGCTTCTCTCCTTGATTAGTTTCCATCCATCAGATCAGATCAGATCAAAATCAGATCAGAATAAAAAAGGCAAAATAGCAAGATAATGCTTAGGTATCTTTTATCCTAAACTCCCAAATGAAAAAATTCAACTCAAAATTGCCACTCTTTTATTCAACCTGCCAAGGTGGATGAACTCAAGAATGTATTTTTTTTTTAAAAAAAAGAAATTCTCCTTTTCAATAGAGACCTTTTTAAGAGATGGTGAAGTGGCAAGCTGGAGAGAGATGAAAACAGTGCTTTCAAATGATTTGAATGACCCTTCTTCATTAAAAATAAGCGTGGACCAAATTTACAAGCAGGACTGTACTTTTATTATTTTTTTAAAGGGTTGCAAGGACAGAATGAAAAACTAGAATGAAAAACTAGAGAGGTAGGTGGACTTTTGAGGAAAACTGTATTCTCCGTGCTGCTGGGAAATTACAGAATGAATAGAAAGGATCTACTTGAGAAGATTCTAGGGGAGACAAAAAGATAGTTTCCTCTTTTCCCTTCAGTAATTAGAATTATCCAAAGAGACTATGAAAGCTTTAACTGATAGATATTGCAGGATCTATCATGAAGTTTCATCCATTCAGCAGTCATGGCACTTGACACCAGCAAATCAGATATTCAATAGAATAGAATAACAGAGTTGGAAGGGACCTTGGAGGTCTTCTAGTCCAACCCCCTGCTTAGACAGGAAACCCTACGTCACTTCAGACAAATGGTTATCTAACCTCTTCTTAAAAACTTCCAGTGTTGGAGCATTCACAACTTCTGGAGGCAAATTGTTCCATGGATTAATTGTTCTGACTGTCAGGAAATTTCTCCTTAGTTCTAAGTTGCTTCTCTCCTTGATTAGTTTCCATCCATTGCTTCTTGTTCTACCCTCAGATGCTTTGGAGAATACCCTGTTTCCCCCTAAATAAGCCATCCCCTGATAATAAGCCCAATCGGGTTTTTCAGTGCATGGCCTCTTCTTTGTGCCAGCCCCCGAGATATTGGAACGCTGCTATCATGTGTCCTTCTTTTCATTAAACTAGACATACCCTGTTCCTGCAACCATTCTTCATACGTGTTAGCCTCCAGTCCCCTGAAATCAGTTCAAAGTTATGGTTATTTATTACCTAATACCTTACACAGCATATCAAATGGTCGCCTGATCCAAATTGAGTCTTCTTATCCTTTGAAAATCTATAGAGAGGCCCTTCTCAATATCTCTTAGGATGTAATGAGTGGAATGTGAGTTAGAAAATAGACCTTCTTCATGGTAGACCCCCACTATATTGTCAGTTCTTTGAGGTAGGTAAGATCAGGAGACTGGCACAGCAAGGATTCCAAGGATCCGTTACTGCATTAGGGTAGAATAAATGTATTTATTCTGTTTTTCTTTGTTCCACTCTATACAATCACAATCAAGGTGGGAATATTGTGAGTTTCTTTCTCATTCTTTCTGTTTTCCAAGAGCTGAGGAATCTTCTAATTTAATTTAATTTAATTTATTAAACTTGTACGCTATCCATGTCTCTACCAAGTGACACTGGGTGGTTTACAATACCATAAATAACAGACTAAAACAATTATAGGATTAAAACATTGAAAACCATCTATTAAAAGCTAAACATTAAAATTAATATTAAAACAGTTACAAAGCTAATGCATAGATGGGGTGGAGGTGAGATCTTATACCAGCCACCTCCGAAATGGGACACTCCCATCAGGGCCCCAGGCCAATTTGCAGAGCCACGAGGGTGAGGCTGGATGGGCAAGAGGGCAGAAGCCACGGCGGAAAAGGTCCTTCCCCAGGCCCCTCCAGCTGCAATTCCTTGGCTCTAGGGATCTGGAACATGCCCCTTCAGCAAAAGTGAGTGGGGCAGGCCAATTCCTTTTTAAGAAACTCTCCCCTTAATAACTCATTCCTTTCCCCTTTCCAATGTCAGATCTAAGTTCTTCATAAATGTCAAATATAGTGGCCTAGAGATATGCCTCCCCTCTTTTTTTCCTGGCATTCAAGATGTTGAAAATTGGTTTTTTTTTTTTTAAGACAGAAGTTTGGTACCTATGTGAAATGTGGTAGTGGTGGTAAGGAAACATTTTGCAAGTCTATAATTGCATTTTGACTTTTAACCGAGAGAACCGGGATGTTTCTGTTATCCTGTTTTACATTGTTGTATGTAATCCAGACTCTTGGAATGGGATAATGCTGAATTGATTTTTTAAAATGTTTTTAAAATAAGTATATAAATGAGGATGGAAGGCTCGAAAAGTTCATTCAAAATCAAAACCAACAGAGGGTTTCACAGACCGACATAACTATCTTATTGATTTCACAGTGGTTCAGATTTTGTAATAAAACTATTGGCTCAGAATTAGAATAAAAAGGCCCTGATGCACATTGTACAGATAAATGCATATATTAAAAATGTTTGCCTGAGATGAAAGGACATTTACAACCATTGTTTCATAGTGACCACATGGTAATTGACATAAAAATAGGCTTTGATATTTGTGATACTTTGCCAATTTTCTACAAGATGGCAGTTGTGGATCCCAAGCTTTTGTTTTTACGCGGATCATATGAAACATATAAAACCCATTTGTGAATGCAATAAAGTCTTTACATTGATAATATTGGGTTGGATAAACCAATGGTTTGCTTTAGTATATATATATAAAAAAATTTTATTTTCCTAAGCAATGCAGAGTCCAACAGTCCCAAGCATACATAGATTGGAAAGGAACATTTTCCTCACAAAATGTTTGTGGTATCAGAAGTGAAATAAATTATCACTAGACAAATGAATATTCAAACCTATATTAAATTAATCAAATATGCTCAGCCATTCACGTTATTTATGAGAAAATTACAAGCAATTTTCTAATTTATATGTTTTAATTCCACAATATGAAATTGGTTTTTTTTCCCCCCGGCTTTGCTTCCTTGTGATTTTGGCAGGCTTCAAATATGAAGTCTTATAATGATCAGCCTTCAAACCCAGTGCTTGAGGTCTATCAAATATTATGTCTGAGTAGAGCAGTAACTTCATTTCATTTCCTTTTGCTTTGTGAGGGGAGGCATTTCAAAGATTTACAGAGCTCCATTAGCTGTGCATAATCTTACATACTTTATTCATGTCCTCTCTCATTTGCTTCCTTTCTAAGCTAAGAATTTCTTCAACTTTCCAAGCTCCATCCTTTTAATCATCTTAGCTGCCCTCCCCTAAACTCCATGATATCTCACAGGTGCTTTTCCAAAAGGAAACTGGACTTTCTTGGGGTTTTTTTTTTCCTTGAAAACATTTCACTTCTCATCCAATTCTGAACTGAAGAAGCTTCTAGGATGAGAAATGAAACATTTTCAGGGGGAAAAACAAGATTAAATCTAGTTGCCTTTTTAAAAAGCACCTTTGGGGCAGGTGCTGGATGACCTGGATGACTCAGAATTTCCATAGACAACTCCACAATATTTTTTTGAGCTGCAGCAAACAAAATTATGGGCAATATTCCAGATGAGATTGCATCAGAGGTGGGTTTCAGCAGGTTCTGACCAGTTCTGGAGAATTGATAGCGGAAATTTTGAGTAGTTCGGAGAACCGGTAGTAAAAATTCTGACTGGCCCCGCCCCCATCTATTCTCTGCCTTCCGAGTCCCAGCTGATTGGGAGGAAATGGGGATTTTGCAGTAACCTTCCTCTGGAGTGGGGTGGGAATGGAGATTTTACAGTATCCTTCCCATGCCACACCCACCATTGTTATTGGTGGGTGTTATTGGAATTGTTTTACAGTGGATGCACAGCGTGAACATTTTAAATGTTTCAAACTTAAAACAATTGTCCCTAGTTTGAATTAGGCTATGCCAATTTCACTAGAACTGTTCTAAAGCTTATGTCACCATTCCAGAAATTGTCTATCTTTGTAGCAGATCCATTTTAAACCTGGAACCTGGTGATACCAGCTTTAAGCTCAGATGTACCATTTTGAGCCCAGAATACCCTTTGTAACTGTTATGTATTGATACTTTTAAGCGGGAGTTTCAAACCTGCATACGTTTCTGATTGGCTGACAGTCCCTCCTGGATTGTATATAAGGAGGACTGCAGCCCCTGAGTTTTTGCTGAAGTCTCACTGTATATTAAAGAGCTGTTGTCACTTGCTTGCTTGTGCCTCTCGTTATTCCCGAACTACTTCATTGGCGACGAAGGTGGGATTGAGGCTACAAGAAGCCAACCAGTGAGACCACGAGCTTCAGCTAGGCGACGAGGCGAACCACAGGAGGCATACCGAACATGTCTGCCTACGTTCCGCCCAAGCCTTTCGATCCGACCCGCGAAAAATGGGTCTCGTACCTAACGAGGTTTGAATGCTCGCTAGAAGCCAGCGACATGCAGGGCCTCTCGGCTAATCGGAAGAGAGCCCTATTCCTAAGCCACTGCGGACCAGACGTGTTCGAGATGGCCGAGTCACTGTGTGAGCCAACGCCGGTTCAAACAGTCTCCTGGGACACCCTGATGGCAACTCTCCGGGCTCACTACGCTCCCGTCCCCTCCAAGTTCGTGCAGCGATACCAACTGAGGCAGCGCGTTCAACGAGAGGGAGAGCCGGTCAGCGCGTACATGGCCAGCCTGAGAAAAGCCGCAACCCATTGCGACTACAGAGATTTGGACGATGCGTTGCTTGAGCAACTGATCTGTGGTGTTCGGGACATTAGGCTGCAACGGCGTCTGCTCGCCAAGCCTGATTTGACGCTTGCCGGAGCCCTAGACGAGGCTAGGGCTCATGAAGCCTCCACAAAGGCCGCTGAAACGCTGCAGCGTCCGCTGACCAGCAAAGACAGCCCCAAGTCTGCCCCGGTGCACAGAGAAGACGCCGGATCCAGCTCGGAGTCCGAGTCGGATGAGGACGTCTTCCGAACGGAGCACCAGAGAAAAGACACTGGCAGCCCCCGGCGAAGCTGTCCCAGCTGTGGCGGGCACCATGATAGACTGTCCTGCAAATACAGAGAGGCTATTTGCAGGCGCTGCGAGAAAAAAGGGCACTTGGCGCGAGTCTGCAGAGCCATTCTGCCCAGAAGACACAAACCACGTGAGCGCCGCAGCCAACCGGAATCAGCGCGCCAGAAACAGCCAACGAGAGAAGGCGGCGCGAAAAAACGGCGCGAATTTGAACCGCGAGATGGCCGCAGCATACACATCGACCAGGCCAGCACGGCGATCGAAGACAAGGTCAGCACGGTGGTCGAGATCAACGGAAAGCCGTGCTCGATGGAGATCGACACCGGATCAGCGCTCTCTATAATGTCGTGGACGACCCTAAAGACCCTCCTGCCGTCGTTCCAGAAGGATCAACTCTCCAAACAGAGACTACGCATCCTAGACTACCAGGGGAACCGAGTCCCCCTCGAAGGCGTGGGCACGTTCCGGGTCACCTACGGAGACTACGAAAGAGACCTGCCGCTGACCATCGTCACGAAGCAGCTTCCTAGCCTCCTGGGCATGGGGTGGTTCCGAGCCCTTGGCATGGGCTTCACCGGCGTCCACCTGATGTCCAGATCAACCCTGAAAGACAGCCTCCTGTCCGAGTTCCAGGACGTCTTCGGGGACACGTTGGGCAAGTATGTGGGGACCCCTATTTCACTAAACTTAGACCCCAACATAGCCCAAGTGAGACTGAAGGCCAGATGAGTACCGTTCGCATTGAAACCGAAGATCGATGCGGAATTAGACAAGCTGATTAAGCAAGGGGTGTTGGTTCCCGTTGACCATGCTAAGTGGGAGACCCCCATAGTGACCCCAGTTAAATCCGACAGCTCAATAAGAATTTGCGCCGACTACAAGTGCACGATCAACAAGGCTTTGCAGCCGAGCGCCTATCCGGTGCCGATCGTGCACCATCTACTACACTCCCTGGGGCCCGGAAAATTTTTTGCCAAATTAGACCTGGCCCAAGCCTACCAACAGTTACCAGTCGACGACGCCACGGCAGAGGCGCAAACGATCGTGACTCATAGGGGTGCATTTAAATGCACCAGGCTCCAGTTCGGGGTGAGCGTCGCACCCGGCTTATTTCAAAGCACCATGGAGCGCCTGTTGCAAGGACTCCCGGGAGTGGTGCCCTATTTCGATGACGTCTTAGTCAGCGCTCAGGACGAACACCAGCTGGGGGACAGGGTACGGAACGTCCTGACTAGGTTCAGAGAAGCGGGACTAAGACTCAAAAGGAACAAGTGTAGGATAGCTGTTCCCTCTGTGGAATTCTTGGGGTACAGGGTGGACGGCACAGGCATCCACCATACCGAGAGCAAGGTGAGAGCTATTAAGAGCGCACCAGCCCCCAAATCCAAAGCAGAGCTCCAAGCCTTCCTTGGACTGCTCAATTTTTACTCTATGTTCCTAAAAGATAAAGCCACAGTTGCAGATCCCCTTCACAAGCTTTTGGGAAAGAACGTACCATGGGTCTGGGGGAAACCACAAGCAGCCGCTTTCGAGGCAGTGAAAAGACTCCTATCCGAGGACAGCTTCCTGATACAGTACAATGCAGAGCTGCCGCTCGTCTTAGTCTGTGACGCCTCCCCCGTAGGAGTTGGTGCCGTCCTAGGCCATAGACTGCCGAACGGCCTAGAGGCGCCCATTGCCTTCTATTCCCGTACCCTGTCCAGCACAGAACGAAACTATAGCCAGTTGGACAGAGAGGCTCTGGCTGCGATTGCGGGGGTTAAGAAGTTCCACGAATACCTCTATGGCCGAAAATTCGAATTTGTGACTGACCATAGACCGTTGCTAGGACTGCTAGCAGGCGACAGGCCAACCCCCGCTGCCCTCTCCCCCCGTTTGACTAGATGGGCGATTTTTTTGTCGGCCTACTCGTACCAGCTCATCCATCGACCTGGGCGGACCCTGGGTCATGCAGATGCCCTTAGCCGTTGCCCCCTTCCCGACCTGCTGGACAACCCAACGCCGGAAGCCTCCGTCCTTTTGTTGGACACGTTAACCTTGGGCCCCATCTCCTCCGGCGAGGTGGCGAAAGCATCAAATAGAGACCCAGTTATCCGGACTGTTATGGGTTGGGTTCTGAAAGGGTGGCCGGACAAGGTGGTCGGAGAGGAGTACCAAGGGTTTGCCAACAAACAAAATGAACTGTTTATGCAAGGGGGGTGCTTGCTATGGGGTGACAGAGTGGTAATTCCAACGAAACTACGGGATAGGGTTTTGGAGTTGCTGCACGAAGGACACCCGGGAATTGTTAGGATGAAGTGTTTAGCCCGCAGCTATGTCTGGTGGCCCAACATGGACCAGGTCATTTCCGAGTGGGTGGGGAAGTGCAGACCCTGCCAGGAGTCTCGCCCCGATCCCCCAGTAGCGCCCATCCGAGAGTGGGAGAAACCAAAGGGCCCATGGGGGAGGATCCACATTGATTTTGCCGGCCCGTTCCATGGCCAAACGTTCTTAATAGTTGTGGACGCCTACTCAAAATGGCTCGAAATTATATTAATGCCATCAACAACGGCCGAAGCCGTTATCAAGGTCCTAAGGAAGTTGTTTGCTACCCACGGCCTGCCGGATACCTTGGTATCGGACAACGGGCCTCAATTTACAGCAACCCTTTTTGAAAGTTACTTGGCCGGCCTGGGAATCCGCCATGCCCTATCAGCTCCATTTCACCCGGCTTCCAACGGATTGGCTGAACGTTTTGTCAGGACAGCCAAGGAAGCACTGTCCAGATTAGACAATGGGGACTGGCAGGCCAGGATAGATCAATTCCTAGCGGTTCAGCATGCATCACCATGCACAGCAACAGGGAGAAGCCCAGCAGAGCTCCTCATGGGGAGGAAGCTCCGGTGCGTGTTAGACAGGCTTCACCCTAACTACTCGCACGAAAACTTTAAGGGAGAGACCTGTGGTTTAAGGCAGTTTCAGGTCGGGTCCCCGGTGTTCGCTCGCAATTATGCCAGCGGTCCTCTATGGGTTGTGGGAATAGTGGGAATAACAGGCCCAAAATCGTACACGGTGGACGTTGGGGTAGATAGACTCTGGAAGCGCCACATAGACCAACTTAGAAAAAGGGTGGTAGGCGAGGCGAACATTAATTTAGAAATCTCCGAGCCTAACTCTGACCACTTCTCCAAAACAGCTAACTCAAGCCCGGGGCCGCGAGAATACTTAGCTGACAAGCCCTGGTTCCAGCGCCGCCCCAGCGAGTCGCCACTCCCAGCCGGGGATAACCACGCCCCGGACAAAATCCAGGAGGTTCCATTGGCGGAGCCGGGAGAGACAAAGAGTCCCTCCGACCAGCTCGACGCCCCACCAGACTCTGAACTGCGCAGGTCAACTAGGGCGAGAACTCGTCCTAAGCACCTGCGAGATTTTGTCTGTACATATGTTAATTTTTGAGTATTAATGCCTTCTGGGAAGGGAGGGGTGTTATGTATTGATACTTTTAAGCGGGAGTTTCAAACCTGCCTACGTTTCTGATTGGCTGACAGTCCCTCCTGGATTGTATATAAGGAGGACTGCAGCCCCTGAGTTTTTGCTGAAGTCTCACTGTATATTAAAGAGCTGTTGTCACTTGCTTGCTTGTGCCTCTCGTTATTCCCGAACTACTTCAGTAACACTTTGCATAAATAATTTTTAGGTGCCAGTAAAGGAGAATATTTGTAGTTCAGGGTTGAAATGAGCTCTGAGCTTGGTTGTCTTATTGCAGACGTTTCACTAATCAAAGTAGATAATGTTGTGGTTCGGGAATAACGAGAGGCACAAGCAAGCAAGTGACAACAGCTCTTTAATATACAGTAAGACTTCAGCAAAAACTCTGAGGCTACAGCCCTCCTTATATACAATCCCGGAGAGGCTGTCAAAAACTCTGAGGCTACAGCCCTCCTTATATACAATCCCGGAGAGGCTGTCAGCCAATCAGCAACTAAGGCAGGTTTGAAACTCCCGCTGAAATGTATCAATACATAACAGATAACATCATCAGTGCTAGTAGGGGTTTGATATTAGTTTATAACCTAATGGCTTGGCCTGTCAGTATTGGTGAGAGTAGGGATTTTGAAGTATTTTCCATTCCTAGTTTTACTTTTGGAACTTGTGTACAAGAAATAGATTCTGAGAACAAATATGCACTCAATACATAATGATGTGGAAATTGGTAGGTGAACATTGAGTCCAAATTGTCTTCATCTTGAAGACTAAGTTTAGGTAGAAATACTGTTATGAGTTTATGCTTTGTCACATCATTTTGCACTGTAACTGCTTTTGTGGTAATGATAACCCTTGGCAAACAAAAATACTATTTGCAAATTACTCCAGAACTGAGCAGGCTTTCTTGTTTCCTGCCCATTGGTATAATGGATGAAGACTTAGACATTTCGCCTCCAGGTATTGCTAACTATGTATTGTGCAAATGGGCCATTTATGAGAATTGTTCCCATATGAATGAGAAGGCTGCCTTCTAGTATTACAGTTTAATAATAACAGGCATTGTGCCACATAAATGGGCAAGTCATATAGCGTGTTTGAATATTTATCTCCAATTCAGGGAATCACTCTGGAAGTTATCTTGAGTTGGCTAGATATTGTTCCAAGCAATGCTACAGAAACTGATGAGAGTCCCAGTGTGCAATTCTAGCAGTTTCATCATTTTCAATCTCATAATAAGTTTTGGGTTGATCAAAATTTCCATCTTTTTGTAGTGGAAAAAGGAAGGAAAATGTGCAATAATATAAATAGAAAACAGTCACACATTATTTGTACTGTAAGTTCCTGATTGTTAAGAGGTGGTTCCAGTAGCAATTCCTTGATGGGCTTTCAACTAGATTTAAGTGTTGTCTCTTAACATCTCTGGAAAACAAAAATAAAACTCAAAAAAAAAAAATTCTGGGTGCCACCTGTGTGATTTTTCTAGCCTAATAACCACCATCACTCTGCTAAACAAATAATTCCCTCAACACTGTCAAACTAGTTACTAAGTCTGCTTTACTATTAATCTTCTCATCGTTCCTATCACTCATCTCCTCCCACTTATGACTGTATGACTATGACTTTGTTGCTGGTATCCTTAAGATATATATTGACTGTTTCCCTATGACTATCATTAAGTGTTGTACCTTATGATTCTTGATGAATGTATCTTTTCTTTTATGTACACCAAGAGCGTATGCACCAAGACAAATTCCTTGTGTGTCCAATCACACTTGGCCAATAAAGAATTCTATTCTATTCTATTCTATTCTATTCTATTCTATTCTATTCTATTCTATTCTATTCTATTCTATTCACATCCTTTCATGTACTTACTCTGGAGCTCCAGAGTTTGTGTTGTTCCGCCAGTCACAAGCCACACCCTTCCTCACAAGCCACACCCCTCCTCACAAGCCACGCCCCTCCTCACAAGCCAATAAAGAATTCTATTCTATTCTATTCTATTCTATTCTATTCTATTCTATTCACATCCTTTCATGTACTTTCAATGGAAAATGCCTATTTAGTAATTCTGGTCTATATATTTCTTGTTTATGCATGAGACAACTCAAAGTTGCAGGGTATAAATTCATCATTGCAGACAAACTGTGTTGTAGTTCTTGGCTTCACAAAAAAGCTAATAGTAGAGATAAATCTTTTTTAAAAAATATTTTTTATTGGAGAAGTTTTTTAACAGAATTAAAAACAATACAAATTTTAAATTAAAGATTAAAGAAAATAATAATGTGAACAAGAAATGAAGAAAAGAATAGGAAAAGATTCTAAAGAAGTGGCTATTGATCTTTCTAGTAGATACTTTTATATTTTACCCCACTCTCACTAATGTTACATCATAATTTCCTTCTTTCTATAAACTACCTTTTTAAATCGTCATACCCATAAATCGCAAATCAATTTTCCTCCTTTTTTTCAATAAAAAGTCCATAAGAGGTTTCCATTCACTACAAGTGTAGTTATTGATCTTTCTTGATCAAATAAGTTAATTTTGTCATCTCTGCTAGTTCTGTCATCTTCACCAGCCATTCCACCATGGTGGTTATTAAAGAATCCATTTCCATTTTTGTGCATATAGTACTCTTGAAACAGTTAATTATATATAAACTCCCATTGTTTTGTCTAATCAACTGTCCATTAATCCCAGCAAGAAAAGTTCTGGTTTCAGTTGAATGTGTTGCCGAAACTTTATTTTTTTTATCAAAAAAATTCTAATCCAATTATGATAATTGTAATTTCTCCTATCTTAACACGTCCTTCTTGATTTCATTCACTCTTCATAACACACAATTATTAGCCATAGTGATATCGAAGTACTTCATTTTTTTCCTCAGTCCTAAAACCATTTTTTTCATCAATGCCTTTTGTTTTTCAGTGTTCATATTCTTTGTTAATATCGTTGCTTTTTATTTGTTAATTTTAAAGCCACTAACACCCCAAGTCCTTTAGTTTTCCCATTAATATTTCTATTCCTCCCAGAGAATCTTCCAAGATTATCACCATATCATCATCAGTTGTAATTTATAAATTGCTCCTTTAATCTTCATTTCAACAATTTTCGCATCTCATCTTGTATCTCTATTCAGTACTTCCAAAGCATGGAGGTGAATCTTAACAATCTTATCCCAACCAAATGATAAGCAGATATTGATAACATTGTAATTGTATATGTACTATGTCTAATAATTCCAAACACAAAAGTCATACAATCAATAAAGCATTGCTCTTTTTATTGTAACTCCAAGATGTCTGTCCCAGCCTTTGTTGATTTTACTGTGAGCATGTCAAGATAAGTGAATCTTATCTTTTTTTCCCCTTGCGCCCTCTTTCTCTCTCTCTCTCTCTCTCTCTCTCTCTCTCTCTCTCTCTCTCTCTCTCTCTCTCTTCTGGTACTGCTTCTTGATTATAAACCACATTGACTAGATTAACGTAATATGCTAAAATAAAGATAAAATTATAAATGGCTTTGAAATTTTGGAGTACTAAAGGAAGGAAAGTTTATCCCACAGTAACTGGTTTAATCATTTTAGAATCTCTTAAAGTGAATTGAGTATCCCTGGATTTCTAAGAAAGATTTCTAAATCTTCAGTGGAAGTACAAATGCAGCTAAACACTATCCTAGCCAAATAACATAGAGGCATATATTACTAGCTGTTGGCAAAGCCTTTGCTCTTACATAAAATATCTTGCAATCAAACGATGTTGTCCACTTTTATTACCAACAGAAAGCAGAAGAAAGAATAAGCAAATTGGTGGCAAAAGCTTGTTGAGCAGTGAGGATGATCTTTCCTAAATCGCTCACAATTTTCTTGCCCAGTCTTATTTCGGGGTGTGGTAAAAGTAATTTTATGTTTGCAAAACAGAAAGGGTAATGTTAGTGTTAATTTTGGCATAGCACTCTGATGGATGATAAGATGTCTTCTCATCATAACAACTGGGTATTGATGTACTTTTTTTCCATAATCCTGCCAAAACTAGAGTTTTCTTAAAATTATGATGATAAAAACATAAGATAGTTAAAGAAAACACTGAAGACAACTTGGAAGCTTTAACTGGTCAAAAACATAGTAGATTCAGTGGTGTTACTCTTGATGTCACTCCATTGGTTATCATTTTGCTTTTGGATCTAATTCAAAGTGCTGCTTAATATTTTTAAAGCATGACATAGCTTAACATTCAATATCTTCAGGATCATGTTTTCCATCCAGATTTGGTCTGTTCTGTGGGATTGCTGAGGAAAAAACTGCTAAGTATGCTCATCCTTTATGAAGGGAAGGGGATCAAGGTATAGCTTAATGTATCTTCTTAGTAGCATCTTCTGATTTCTGGAACAAGCTATCATTGAGGTAAGGAATGTCTCTAATCCTCTGTCATTTTAAAAATTTAATTTAATTTAATTTAATTTCCAATTTATATACCGCCCTTCTCCCTGAGGACTCAGGGCGGTGTACAGCCAAGATAAAAAACATAGAATACAAATATTAAAACATTTAAAAATATATATAGATTTGGGCCGAAAGTTAAGAATAACAAACTAATTAAAAAATTTAAAATTTAAAAATTTCTTCTAAGCCAACCCGGCTTGCTGGAAAAGATGGGTTTTCAGGGAACGACGGAAGGCATTGAGGTCATGGATTCTCCTTATCTCCGGGGGCAACTGATTCCAGAGAGTGGGAGCCCCCACAGAGAAGGCCCTCCCCCTGGGGGCCACCAGCCTACATTGTTTGGCTGATGGGACCCTGAGGAGGCCCTCTCTGTGGGAGCGCACGGGTCGATGGGAGGTCGTTGGTAGCAGCAGGCGGTCTCGGAGATAGCTAGGCCCTATGCCATGGAGCGCTTTAAAGGTGATAACCAACACCTTGAAGCGCACCCGGAAGACCACCGGGAGCCAGTGCAGCTCGTGCAGGAGCGGTGTTACATGGGAGCGCCATGTTGCTCCCATCACTACCCGCGCTGCTGCATTCTGGACCAGCTGGAGCCTCCGGGTGCTCTTCAAGGGGAGCCCCATATAGAGAGCGTTGCAGTAGTCAAGGCAAGAGGTGACGAGGGCGTGAGTGACTGTGCACAAGGAATCCCGATCAAGAAAGGGCCGCAACTGGTGAATCAGGCGAACCTGATAAAAGGTCCCCCTGGTAACAGCCGTCAGATGTTCCTCCAAGGACAGCTGCCTATCCAGGAGGACTCCCAGATTGCGCGCCCTCTCCGAGGGGGCCAGAGACTCGCCCCCAATAGTCAGCGATGGAGTCAACTGACTATATCGGGATGCCGGGAGCCACAGCCACTCAGTCTTGGAAGGGTTGAGCTTGAGCCTGTTCCTCCCCATCCAGATCCGCACAGCCTCCAGGCACTGGGACATCACTTCAAGGGCATCGTTGGGGTGGCCTGGGGTGGAGATGTACAGCTGGGTGTCATCAGCGTACTGGTGGTATCTCACCCCAAAGCCACGGATGATCTCGCCCAGCGGCTTCACATAAATGTTGAACAGAAGGGGCGAGAGGACCGATCCCTGCGGCACTCCACAGATGAGAGGCCTCGAGGTCGACCTCTGCCCCCCTGCCAACACAAACTGCGACCGGTCGGAGAGAAAGGAGGAGAACCACCGCAACACAGTGCCTCCCACCCCCAACTCTTCCAGCCGGTGCAGCATGATACCATGGTCGATGGTATCAAAAGCCGCTGAGAGATCTAATAGGACCAGAACAGAGGAATAACCCCTGTCCCGAGCCCTCCAGAGATCATCCACCAACGCGACCAATGCCGTTTCCGTGCTGTGCCCAGACCTGAAACCCGACTGGAACGGATCTAGATAGGATGTTTCCTCCAGGAATTGCGGAAACTGTTGCGCGACCACACTCTCAACAACCTTCGCAATGAAGCGAAGGTTGGAGACAGGACGATAGTTGGCCAATATTGCTGGATCCAGGGACGGCTTCTTGAGGAGAGGCCTCACCACCGCCTCTTTCAGGGCAGCGGGGAAGTGACCCTCACTCAAAGAAGCATTAATGACGCCCTGGAGCCAGCCTCGTGTAACCTCCCGGGAAGCCAGTACCAACCAGGAGGGACACGGGTCCAGTAAACATGTGGCCCCACTAAGTCTCCCCAAAATCCTGTCCACATCATCGGGAGTCACAGCATCAAACTCCTCCCAGATAACATTCTCAAGACTGTTCCTCGTCACCCTGCCCTGATCTACCCAGTCAGAGTCCAGATCCCCCCCGGATCTGAGCGATTTTGTCATACAGGTATTGTCCGAAATCCTCCGCCCTGCCTTCTAAGGGATCCTCCCGCACTCCCAGATGGAGCAGGGCGCGGGTCACCCTAAACAGGGCGGCCGGACGATTCCCTGATGACGCAATAGAGGCGGAAAAGTAGTTAGACTTTGCCGTCTTTATCGCCACTAGGTAGGCCTTAATATGCGACCTTACCAGTGTTCGATCAGATTCAGCGAGACTGGCCCTCCAACCGCTCTCCAGGCGTCTTTTCCGGCGCTTCATTTCCCTCAGTTCCTCAGTAAACCAAGGAGCCGCATGGGATCGGCATCGGGTCAGAGGCCGCAAAGGCACAACTCGGTCCAAGGCCCCACCAGCTGCCCGATCCCAGGCGGCTACCAGGTCCTCGGCCGAGTCATGTGCTAGATCCTCAGGAAATGGCCCAAGCTCCGTCTGGAACCTATCAGGATCCATCAGGCGCCTGGGGCGGATCCATCTAATTGGGTCCGCCTCCCTGCGGCGAGGGGTCGCGGTTCGAAGATCTAGGCGAAGGAGTGAGTGGTCAGTCCATGACAAGGGTTCCACGTCTATATCCCCTATAACAAGACCACTCAACCACTGGCCAGAGACAAAAATCAAATCCAGAGTGTGACCTCCCCTGTGAGTAGGGCCATGAACTAACTGGGTCAGGTCCATGGCCGTCATGGAAGCCATGAACTCCTGAGCCACCTCAGACATTTCACCGACGGATGGCAAGTTGAAATCACCCATGACTAAAAGCCTGGGTGTATCTACCGCCACCGTGGCTATCACGTCGAGTAGCTCAGGTAGGGCTGTTGCCACGCGGCAGGGAGCCAGGTACGTAAGCAACAAGCCCATCTGAACCCCACGGCCCCACCTCACAAGGAGGGACTCACATCTGGCTATCTGAGGCACAGTGGTCTCCCTCGGACCCAGATCCTCGTTAATAATAACCGCCACCCCCCCGCCCCTCCCCTGGGCCCTCGGCTGATGGAATGCTCTGAAGCCTGGTGGGCACATTTCCACCAGAGGGACGCCACCCTCCGGGCCCAACCAGGTCTCCGTAATACCCGCCAGGTCCGCTCCTCCCTCTTGTATAAGATCGTGAATGAGGGGGGCCTTATTGACCACGGACCTGGCATTGCACAGCATCAGCCGAAGGCCCAGCTCCTGAATATCTAAGCCACCTAGTATCCGAGCGGAGCCTTGGGGACCGGGGCAAGCAATTGCTCTCAAACAGCAAGTGCGAGCCCCCAACACCTGATGTGGTCCCCTGCTCCCGCCATATCTGCCCCTCCCATTCACCCTGCCGATGGTACAGCCCTCATAGATATCGCCCCCCATCCCTTTTCCAATCCCTCGTCCGGTGCCTCCCGGATCATTACCCTGTGCCGGGCACGGCTCTGACCCTGGTGGATTCCCCCCCACATCCGCCATAGTCGTCTTCCCGGTATCTTTAAAAGAATAATTACAAACCCCCCCCCCAGAACCCCTTAAAATCTTTAAAAATTTCCCTAAAAAGCCCCATAAAAAAGGCTTTGAAATCTTAATTTCTCCATAGGAGTTGTATGAATAAATAAATAAATGAGGGAGGGAAGGAAGGAAGGAAGGAAGGAAATGATGATTCAATTTCCATCAAAAGAGCATTTAATACCAACAGGAAAAAAAAATCAATCCTCCAGAAAATCACTGGAATCAGGCTAGATTCAAAATACTTAAAATAAAAACAATAGTAATCGTTTTCTCAAAGCATGTAATACCGTAAAAGCAGAACATTTGATAACATAATTTATCTTACAATTCTACAAATATTTCAAAACTCAATATTATATAACATGAAAAGTTCAAATATGCCTTACTTGGCTAAGAAGGATAAAGAAAACATATTAGGGATTTTCCATCTATTGATTCCGCATTTAGCTACTGTCTTAAAATAGAGTATGTGATATCCTATATTCAAATTGTACTTTATCAGAAAATAACAGTTGTATTTGTATAGATCAGTAATGTAGCACAGTGTTAAAGTACTTCAGGGCTCAATCTCTGCCTATCAGTTTTTGCCTACCTTGGTCATCATAGTTTTTTAAAACCTCAAGATCCATTTATGTAGGAACTGTGGACTTTGGTAAGTCATCTAAAAAAAAACTGAAGAAAGTTCTTCTTTATCATAAGCTAAATTCCATATCTAAGACTATTCTAAGCATAAAGACATTTATATTTCCCTTTGCCTGCCATGCAATTGTTAAAGATAAGGAGTCTATCAAAGAAACAAAAAGAGAGAAAGTAACAGAATTTTAATTCAGCACCACAAATATAGTTAAATACACAGAGACTCAAACCTAGATTTTTAGAACAAAAGGGCCTTCTTAAACTTGACCTTCCAATTTTTCAAAACACCCCCAACACAGGGATAAAATCTAGCAGGTTCTGAAAGGTTCTGGAGAACTGATAGCGGAAATTTTGAGCAGTTCAGAGAACCGGCAAATACCACCTTTGGCTGGCCCCAGAGTGGGGTGGGAATGGGGATGTTGCAGTATCCTTTCCCCAGGAGTGGGGAGGGAATGGGGAAAGTATTCTTCCCCTGGAGTGGAGTGGGAATGGAGATTTTGCAGTAGCCTTCCCCTGCCACGCCTACCACACCACACCACACCACGCCCTCCAAGCCACGCCCACAGAACCGGTAGTAAAAAAAAATGGATTTCACCACTGCCCCAACCAACCATTTTGTTTTCTCCCATATTCAGAACTTGTCTTCCTTTCCGACATTTTTCTATTTCACCTATGCTCCTTTTGTTGTGAGAAAACATATAGTAAAAGTTGGAGCAGTGTGAATTTTGAAGGACAATGCATTGATGAAGAGGTGCAAAGTTAGGTCAGAAGATTGAGGACTTCCTTTCATCCTTTTTTTGATTCCTATCAAGTGACATTTTACCAAGGTATTTCAACATTCTACATGTTTGGACCACTTTTAGGCTGTATTCACCTCAGTGCAACACAGACATTCACGATGCACTATGCAATTTACCTGTGATTCTCCTTCACCACCTTCAGGAGATAAACTGGGTATCTTTTCATACTGAGGCTTCTGCAAAATCTCTTCAGCTCTTAAGGGAAGGAGTAAGAAAGTATAAATTACATGTTTTCCCTGCTGGCAACTTCCAATCTTATGTTGGTTATTACTTAGGCAAACATAACCCTACAGCCAATCAAAATAATATCCTTGGCAAGAAAGCTGGGCAAAGTTTAATAGCTCTGGTTTTCTAACATTAAAAAGATAAAAAAGGAATAATTCTGGCAGGGAAGAGCAGGGTATATTTAAAATTCTGATTGTTTCCCCAGGAGGCTGACGTTGTAATTGCTGAAGTCTAACCTAAAACATGTTGCTCTTTTCCCACATGTTAATATATAAATAGAGATCTATGCTCTCAAAGACAGCCAGATGGTGTAGTGGTTAAAGGCACCAGCCTAGACAGAGACCAGGATTCTAGTCTTGACTTGAGAACAAAGCTAACTGGAGACTTTAGTCCTCTCTCTTTTTCATCTTCAGCCCTAGGGAGAAAAAAGCAAGACCAACCACTCCAAAAAAGTTGCCCAGAAAACTGCACGGACTTGTGCAGGTGATCATAAGGAGTTACAAGTGATTTCATAGCACAAGACACAAAAATTAATAAAAAGAAAAGGGAGAGGAATGGAAGAAAGGAGAGGAGGAAGGGAAGGGAAGGGGACAGGAGTAGGAGTGAAGGTGAGAAGGGAGAAAAGAAGGGAGAAGTGGGGGGGAAGGGAAAGGAAGTAGGATGAGGTGGGAGAGGAGGCAGGAGAAAGTAGGAGAGAAGAGGAGGGAGGGAAGGGAAAGAAAGGAGGAGAAGAAGAAGGTTTGTTGTGGAATAAGGGAAGAAAGAGAAGAAGAGCAACTCCGAATGTAATGAAAATGTCTTATTTTAATGCTTTCTTTAAAGGAAACATGTATATGTAGGATTTCTTATGTATAAGAAAATGTACAATTTCTATTATGTGGGGAAGGGGAAAGGGTGGGGGGGAGAAAATTGTTTGTATTTGTTATAAAACTTTTCAATAAAAAAAAAGTAAAAAAAAGAAAAGAAACAGATGTGCCAATAATTTTAGGTTTACCGTCTAGCAGCAGAGCTCACCACATTGCACAATCTCGTAAGGACATTGCATCACCCTCCAGGCTTCAACCAAACTTAGCTTAGACAACCTACAGAGCCATAAATGACCCCTACAACAGCCAATAGAATACATGTTCTTGCACAGGAACATGAAATTCAAGTGCAAAACCCAAGAAAAGGTATAAAAGCCCCTCACTCTCAATTCCATGTGGTCAGCTACCCAGAACCCATGAGGTTCTGCTTCATCATTAAACCATCTTTCCAATCAGCCTCCATGTTTCTAGTGTCTTTCTCCCAGCTTGGAACTGAACCAGATGGATATTTCTTCCAACACTGGCGGAGTGGAGGCACACCTATCTACAAAATGGTTACTGAGATGGGGGAGGACATAACTAATGACACTGATTTACCAGCTGCTATGTACTTCCTATTATTCTTGCTTATCTAGGGAGGGAGGCAAATACACAAAGCACAGGGACGTTGCTGCCCATCACTTCTATTTTTCTTAGAAAAAATTATGGAGCCTTCTTAGTGGCATGCCAGTTTTCACTTTATCTTAATTTATTTAAGCCTTTTTCTTTCTTTCTTTTTAAATATAAAATTCCAGAGCGGCAGAACCCTCACAGATTTTAATTGGACTGTGGACAAATCGAAGGTGATTTCTTTTACTCTGTCATTTGTTCCCAGTTGGGCAGGTATAGCTGGGTGTTTACTTGAATTCAGGAATGAGCATAAAAGTTCATTCATATCCTACTACAGTATTTTATGAACATATGTATCTATTTTAAATGTATAGGCCAGTGATGGCTAACCTTTTTGCCATCACGGGCCAAAAGTGGGGGTAGTGGGGGGGGGATTGCATGCGCGCGTGCCCACACCCATAATTCAATGCGCCCCGTCCCCCCATGCATGCACACATGACCCCCCCACTCTCCCCCCGCTTATGGCATGCGATGGCACGGTGGGCCCGGTAGGCCCATTTTTTTGCCCTCCCCAGGCTCCAGAACCTTTCTAGGAGCCTGGGGAAGGCGAAAACAGCCTCCCTCCCACCCGAGGCCCTCTGGAGGCCTGGAAACAGCCCATTTCCCGACTTCCAGTGGGCCTGGAAGGCCCGAAAATCAGCTGGCCAGCAAGCACATGCATGCTGGACTGAGGTAGGGCAACGCTCGCATGCCCACAGATATGGCTCCATGTGCCACCTGTGGCACCCGTGCCATAGGTTCGCCATCATGGTTATAGGCTATCTATTACAGCCACTATGGGAAGGGCATCTTTCAAGGCTCTAAGGCTTGTATACAGCTAAATAATAATGGCCCCTAGATTTAATGACATGGTCCCACTTTTTTGTTAAAAAAAATACAACTATGCATTACTGGCAAATAACATTTTCTTGTATGTTGTATTCTTGGTGCTCTCTGATCATCATCAGTGAGATAAAGTTATGATGTTACTTAGCCTGGTAATAGAATGTCTACAAGCCAACAACCAAGCTAAGAAAGCACCAAGAACCCAACATTTCAACCCTTAGATACATAAATTCTCTTCTACTGGAACATTCTTGCTTTTGCAGATAATAATGCAATTTAAGATAAAACCAATAAAAAGGATATTCACCTTAGACTCCTTTGAACCTCATGCTTCTATCATCTTCCATTCCCAGGGTCATCTGAGCCACCTGTATAATCCTTGACTTTGGTACAGATGACCTTTACCATAGTTGCACCAGTGAAAGGAGGGTAGGATTACTTCTGGAAGATCTCTAAGGTCCCTTCCA
This sequence comes from Arizona elegans, assembly GCA_022577455.1. Lineage (NCBI taxonomy): Eukaryota > Metazoa > Chordata > Lepidosauria > Squamata > Colubridae > Arizona > Arizona elegans. Next base: position 20,677,479 of record JAKOOJ010000005.1, read on the forward strand.
ACCCTAACCCTAAACCTGTATTCTGATGCCTCTTTTTTTGTGCTATTGTTGCCTGTTCATCTGCCCTATTTAAAGATGGAACCAAGAGCAAGATAAAGACCAGGTGTGGCTTTGGTCCTGAGGGACAGGTCTGATAGAGTGGTCAGAACTTTATGGAGAAAACTGAAGGTACCTTGTCCAAGATCCTCACAACACAAATTTTAAATAAAACCAATGGGTTGCCTTTCAGCTAATATGCACATGGATACACATTATGCAGACATATTTTTTTCAAGTGTCAAAATGGACAGCTTTATGGTTTCATGAAACAAGAAGGTTGCATCATTTTTACAATGATGAATGGACATTATTTTTACCACTTTTAAATCTAGAATAAGGCATATGATTTTTTTTAAAAAAAATCAGATTAATGAATGTTAACATCAACTAACCTGACCATACATTACAGTACTTGTTAGGAAATGGCTATTGTCTAACTAGTTGGTCAGGCAATATATAAACTATCAATATATGTTTGCAGTCAAAAGGTATTATATTGCTTTAAGACTGTATTGCATTATCCTGTATCCTGATTGGCTAAGCTCTGTAGCCAATGTACTTAAGGGGAAGCCTGAATCATGGCTTGTGGACACTACACCATTTTATTTGCTTATTTGCTATTACTCTCTACCTGTTCTCTCTGCATGATCACTGTTGATCATTGCTACTTGTTGCTTTCTACTATTTATTGAATGTTTTAATATTGAACTTGTTCCTGTTTGAAACTCAAAAAGAACTGTTTTATTGTGTAATGACTACAACAACTGGTAAGAAGACTTTATATTTGGAATATCCCTGGATTGATATTTTAACTATCGCCTTATCTGTGTATGACCTGGATTGTTATTGGACTTTGCTTTACTTTTTCCTAAAAGTAAAAGACTACCACAACTCACTGTGTCTGTATGTTAACTGTGATTATTCATAAACACTCTCAGCTGTTTTCATGTGCATACTCAAGGGGTATTCTGCTCAATAACCCATAACATCAGTTATGAGCCAAAAATATCCTTAACAGTACTAACTATAATTTTTAAAACTGATGGTCACAAGATCTTCCAAAAATGTAGTCTAAAAGTTCTGATAGCTTTAAATAATTTAATTCTGAAAAGCAGAACAAAAATGTTTTTATATATTCAGTTGTTACTATAATAATCACTTATTATTACTATAACCATGTTGTTTGTATATTTCAATTATATTGTTTTTATTTGTTTCCTAGTATGATTTGATAGTTTATTAGTAACCTTGACTATCACTAAGTGTTGCATCTTTTTATTCTGGATGAATGTATTTTATTCTCCTTATGAACACTGAGAGCATATACACCTAAGACAAATTCCTCGTGTGCCCAATCACACTTGGCTAATAAAGAATTCTATTGTTTAACGTTATTGGAGGTTTTACCTGATCTTGTCTAGCACTAACATTCAGAAGAATTTTCAATATTACAAGATAGAATAGAGAAATGAAAGGCCTGTGGAAATAAATGGCTGATGGGTTTTTCCTTAGGCACAAATAATTAGATACAAAATGTCTTTTTGTCTATTTCAATATTTTTGTTAATCCAAAATAGTAGTGATAACATCAGCAAGATAAAAATAATGAAAACAATTTTAAATGTAATACAATGTGTTGACTTTTTAAAACAACATCTTCTAACAAAATGGACACAACTTAATGAAAATAATGACTGATCATCCAACCGGCTACTGCACAACCAAACACATATTGCAGAAAGGATAACACAGCATACATCAAAAAACATCTCAGAAACCACCTACAGACTATGACAATCACATGGCATCACTAGCACGCAAACGAAGGAAAGCCTTCTAAAACATGTTAAGTAAATAAAAAAAATCCAGTATCCCAAGGAGAAAAAACAGAAGTTATCTACAATTTACAACGGAAAGAATGTAACTGTCACTGTGTAGGAGAGACAGGAAAAAGACTAGCAGAGCACATCATGAACACCAGCTGCACAAGGAAAATCCTATAATCTCACAACACATGAGCAGATTCTCTCATAGAGTATCAACTTGGAAACCGTGAACATCATACACCAAAATAAATAAATTAAAAAAAACCTAGGAAATTCCTGGCAGCTCGGCATTCAGACAGATCAGCCATCAGTAGACACATAGGAATAAACCACATTTACACACCATTCAAGGACAATAAAAGTGCTGAAAAGGAAGCTTAAAGACCAGAACACACCCTCATCAACACCCACAGAGATTAACATGAGACAAGCAATCAAACAAACAGATAGCAATACCCTAATTAAGGAACTAACAAGGCGAAAACTACACCAACACTTACAGGATAAATTACTGTATATAAACAGCGAACAAACCCCACATTCACCAGCATTGATGCTGCTGCGTAGTAGAGTACTGGAGCATCTGAAAGTGAACAATTAAGATCAGAGAGCACCAAAGACTCCACAATACTGAACTTCATATATTCTCCTATTGGATTAACTAAACAATTGACATTAAATATTGCTTGAGTGTGTGTTTTTTTTAAAAGCAAGGAACCGCGCCATTAATCTGCATCCTTTTTTCATAGATATATTGTCCCAGAGCAGGGAGAAAATTCCAAGGGACCAATCCAAAGGAAAGGTGATCATTCTTGAAAATGGCAACTTTTTCCATTGATTTCAATGGAGCTGATATTATCTTGGTCCTTAGGAAATAAGAATTACATTTATTCTTCCTGAAGAGAGATGCTCCTGCTAATAACAAGATACTCACCATTGGCCAGAGATTAAACATAGCATGTGGAGGAACAGCTTCGGCATTTGAATCAGAGTTGGGTTTCAGTAGGTTCTGACCAGTTCTGGAGAACCAGCAGTGAAAATTTTGAGTAGTTCGGAGAACCGGTAGTAAAAATTCTGACTGGCCCCACCCCCATCTATTCCCTGCCTCCTGAATCCCAGCTGATCGGGAGGAAATGGGGATTTTGCAGTATCCTTCCCCTGGAGTGGGGTAGGAATGGAGATTTTACAGTATCCTTCCCTGCCACCCCCACCAAGCCACGCCCACCAAGCCACGCCCACAGAACCGGTAGTAAAAAAATGTGAAACCCACCACTGATTTGAATGGGTTCAGATTAAGTTATCAGGTTATTCTGAATTTGAGATTCAACATTCTATGTTTTGGTCTGTCAGGATTTAGGCAGTAGCCTTGCATGTCCATATATTTCTATAGCATGTCCTGCAATCATGTCTTATAGTTTACAACTTACAGTACATGTCCTGTAAACAAAATTTAAAGTTTTCACTAAAAAATGATTTAACATAGGCAGCTACAAGTAGGAGCTGTGCTGTCAGAAGCTGCCCCCATGTGGTAGAAACTGGTATTTATCGCAGCAAAATCATTTGCTTTTCAGTAGCAGGCTGTTATACAGAAGGGCATGCCAGTTTAAATCATTACTGTTTGCTCTGAAAACAATATCACTTCCCTGTGGAAGTGGGTCTGGTTCAATGGCTAGGGATTGTAATATCTTAATACATAATGTAAACATTATATTGTATTTATTCATCAGTAGAATTTATGGCCGGACACTAGTTTAGCTATGTGCAACGCAGGGATCTGCATATTGTGTTCATTGCTCTAGATAGAGCCAAGTCAATTCTGGCTTTTACATATTCATTCAAAAGGGGAAACAGTCATTGAAAAGCTTGTTTTAGTAGCACAGAGGTCAGAGAATTCATTTAGATCCCCAATACAGCTTCCTATCGGTTTCCATAGGCTGCTCCAAGGAATCTAGCTGAAAATTCTTCCCCCATATTTGATTATTTGAACAGGAAGGGGAACAAGGTATTTTACAAAGGTTAATCTTTCTAATTCTCACCTGTAATACCAAACAAAATGCTGAATATAGGACAAAATTGCACCACTTTGCTCCAACCATTTTATTGCTTTAATGCAGAGTAGTTGAGTTTATCCACTCTTATAATAATGCTTAATATAACTTGAAATCTATTTTTGTATAACCCATATTATAACACTTGTATTCATTCATTCATTTGTTCGTTCATTCATTCTTTTAAATTTGTTCATTCATTCATTCATTCATTCATTCATTTAGGCCAAGCCATTTTCTTCATTTTAAAATGTTTGAAAGATTGAAAAAATATGTCTGAAAGAGTTTGAAAGTTACTTGATTCAAATAAATTAGGATTTTTTCTGTTTTTGTAGGAATCACTCCCGACTGGCTATTCAGTGTTAAATAATTCTAATTGGCATTTTTCCCAGCTGAAATTGTTGGTTGATCTAAAGCAGAAAATAAAGTCGCCCCAATTATAGTTTGTCAAAATCTATTTGCATTCACTATAATTTTGCTATAATTTCAGGATGATGGCACAATCTAATAAATCTAATAAAGCAATCTAATAAAGCATAAAGCAACTACATCTCAGTAGTTGTAGGTATTTTTTAAAAAATATCAAGTAAACAGATATTTTCATTTTCAGCCCTTTTGAGTCTTTGGAATCCCAATCTTTATTTTCTTGCATTGTGAAGATATATTTCTGTCTGTTTCAAAATAGTAATCAGGGTAATATAAGTAACATTAAAAGATGTCATATTCATAAACAATTTGTACTTAGATGAAAATCAGCTTCTGCATTTAGATGTGGTAGTGATGGAGCTGTGGTGGCGCAGTGGTTAAAATGCAGTACTGCAGGCAAACTCTGCCCACCATCTGGAGTTTGATCCTGATGGGCTCAAGGTTGACTCAGCTTTCCATCCTTCTGAAGTCAGTAAAATGAGGACTCAGATTGTTGGGAGCAATATACTGACTCTGTAAATGGTTTAGAGAATGCTCTAAAGCACTACAAAGTGGTATATAAGTCTAAGTGCTATTGCTATACTGTCTGTCTATATAAACACACAAATATTTTCCTCTTGCTGAAGTTCTGCTTGAACTAGCAGCTTCTAATTTTTTTATGTGGCTTCATTAAACACAACTTAAACAATTTGTTGTGATAAAACTACAGGGAAGCTATTTAAAAACATATATTTTAATAGTTTCTCTTTGGTCAGTTTCTTCAGCAAGCAAGTGCCAAGTAGCCTTCATTTCAAATTCAAATCTCTCTAATATGATTGATTAAGATGAGAAAATAAGTGCATTTGGAGGTTCTAAAAATGCAGGACTAAACATTTGGAAAGGTTGTTGAGCACAGATTAATCAAAAGGAAGCAAGACCAAATTATAGATAAAATGAACAAGAATTAAAATGTCTTCTGAGTTGCTAAATGGAGAATGTAGAGTCACATGAAATGTGATTTTTCCCCCCCAGAACAGTTCAAATTGAAATCAACAGCAGCTCTTATTTCCAAAGCTAAATACCATCTGTGCATATAAAATAGTTCATAGATTAGTCAAAATATTCCTATTCTGGCAATCTTGAGAAAACATTTACTTTCTCCTAATTTTTTTCTTCCTTGAATGGAAGCTTTGAAAGGCCACCCAGGAAAATATGCATATTCAGACTTTCAGGCATACACTGTAAGAGATGATACTTATTATATAGCTGATACTTCAATAATGCAATAAAACATAAAACCTCAAACAGATTCATATCCTGCCTAAGTAAATTCAAGGTTGTGTTGCTTTGCACAATTTTTATATTATATTGTTATATAGATTTTTTTCCTTTTACTGTCAGATTATAGATTTGGATACATTGTTTCATTTTAATTCAGATTTCAATGCAGTAATATTCATGTAGTTAGATTAAAAATATGAACATTTTATTCTTTAGAAATCTTAAAGTATTAGAGATAGAAAGAGAAAAATAAAATATACCTAAAAAGTATATACATTTGTTTAATAATAGTAAAATGATATAAGTATATCAGTATAAACTGAAGTTTAAGGTATCAGTATCACAGACATAAAGTTATTTGACTCTTTATTCAAAGTTTGTATAAGATTTTTAAAATGGTTTTGTATCATGAATTGGAAGTAGGATAATTTATATTACTAGATAGGTAGATAGATAATATTGCAAAAGTGCACAAAAATAGCTAGTGGATAGTTCAAGATTTTAAAATCAGTCAGTCCATTTTTCTTTCTAGAATCTTGTTCTCAGAAATACATGACTTTTGAATAGGCAGTAGAAATTTCTGTTTGATCATTCTAGTAAACATCTACTAATCAACTTATTCTCTGTAAGTTTTCTAATGCTATCTTAACTTCACATTCTAAAGTAAATGGTGCTGACTTTTGTTGCATATTATTCAATATACTGATGAATACTTTACAAGTGGAGATAACCAATTCCACAACCATCTTCTACAGTTAGGGTTAGTTTTCACCGAGGCATTCAATCTGTATTTGTGCTATATAATTTCAGAATCATATGCACTAAAGTCATCTTTATTTGCAACCTAAAGAGATAGGTTTTTTTTTTTATCAGAGGTGGGTTTCAGCAGGTTCTGACCAGTTCTGGAGAACCGGTAGCGGAAATTTTGAGTAGTTCGGAGAACCGGTAAATACCACCTCTGACTGGCCCCACCCCCATCTATTCTCTGTCTCCCGAATCCCAGCTGACTGGGAGGAAATGGGGGATTTTGCAGTATCCTTCCCCTGGAGTGGGGTGGGAATGGAGATTTTACAGTATCCTTCCCCTGCCACGTCCACCAAGCCACACCCACAGAACCGATAGTAAAAAAAATTGAAACCCACCACTGTTTTCTATGATAGTGAAGCTAGTCTTAGCAGACACTAAAATACAGTAATTATGGAAATAATAATAATAATAATAATAATAATAATAATAATAATAATAATAATAATAATAATTTTATTTCTATACCGCCCTTCTCCCGAAGGACTCAGGGCGGTGTACAGCCTATTTAAAAACACAGACAAAACAACAGTATAAAATTTAAAATAATTAAATAGGTGGCTCAAATTTAAAACCCCAATAAATTTAAATACCCAATTTAAAACTATTGTGTTGATAGTCCGGCCTGGCGGAACAACAGGGTCTTCAATGCGCAGCGAAACACCTGGAGGTCGGAGATCTTACGAAATAGAGCATGTGGAGATGAAAAGACATCATTTTATACTTTTCAGGAATATCCAACCAACACATGCAAGTCTTTGCAACAAGTTTTTTTATCCTTGAACACATGTGTTTCACTACCTGCCATGAATCTACCACCAGTTAGCTCTAAAACAAAGTAGATTTAGACTTCCCTTCAAAGGGGCTTGCTGCAGCTTGTTGTAACTTTCGTCACAAGTATGTCCCAGCAAATGCTCCTTTCCACATATTACATGGGAACTTGTTACCATGCTGGCTTAGCTGAGAAAACTTCAGGCCACCTCTGTTTGGCTTACAGCATTCAAGCAACACTTGGATGCAAAAATAAGTGTCAAGAAAAAAGAACCTCAATAGAAAGTTTATTTAATACTACATGAAATAAATTAGGGGGTTTGTTTTTTTTTAACACTATTGCAGCCAATTTCTTTGGTTTAGGATAAACACAAAAGGCCTTTTTATCCTCTGTGTTAACTATTTTTTTAAAAACACAATTAAACATCACCACTGCCACATCTTGGAGATTTCTTTGGTCAAATGCCCTTACCTTTTGAATTAAGATGTAAGTTATAAGATATATGCATTGCAAACACCTTTGAGTTTGATTTTAATTTAAGTAATAACCCTATTTTCGTGTTCACAAAGAGGCGAATTCTAGACATCTGTTTCAAAAGTCACAGGAAAAAAAGCAGTCTAATAAAGCTTGTTATATATTCTCTTCCTTATTCTTTTTTCTTAAAATTAGCATTACAGTGGTTTAATGAGTGCTTTGCCAGAGTTCAAATTAAAATAAACTGTTTTATCTTTATAACTGTTACATGCTCAGAGCTGCTCGTGGTTATATCACAGAGGAACTGGGCCTAATTGAAAATAAAAACACAAATACAATTAGTCCGATAGCAGCTTTTTAAGCTCTGAGAGAGGTATCGGCCTTTAGAAGGAAATAAAAGTGACTCCTACTTTCTTTCTTTTTTTTTATTGAAATAAAATGATTTCTAACTTCTTGCCTCTAATGGGCAAGGAGGATAAATGGAAGGATAAAACTTCAACCTCAATTTTGGGGGGGCTAGGCTTCACCCTTGCGAGCTGCTAGTCTGTGTGGATACCATACAAAATACAGCTGGGAAAACCTTCTGGATTCCCATAATGTTACTCCTTTGTACTGTGCAATCCCCATTTAAACCACAAGACATTAAAAGATTGAGATAGTTGGAACGTCAAGTACAGAACTGTGTGAAAAGTATCAGTCGCTTCTATTTTTTCTACTGTTCACAAGCATTATATTTTCTGCATTCTAGGGCACTGCATTCATACTGCTTCCTTTAAAAACATTCTGTCCCCTGCCCAGCCCCCAGATTTCACTGGTTCCGGGATTGCCTTTTTGCCTCAACCTGCTGAACAAGTATGTCTTTGAATTGGAGAAGGCCATGCTGCATCTTTAGCCTCCAAGCTGAACGATCAGAGGTCAAGGTTTCCCAGTTGTTAATGTCCATTCCCAGGGCTTTTAGGTCCTCTTGCAGATATCCTTATATCGCAGCTGGTCTCCCTCTGAGGCGCTTTCCCTGCACTAATTCTCCATACAGGAGGTCTTTAGGAATCCGACCATCAGCCATTCTCACGACATGCCAAGCCAGCATAGATGTCGCTGTTTCAATAGTGTATAGATTGTATACATCCAAGACTGCGCTATTTGTAACTTTGTCCTGCCAGGTGATGCCATGAAAGGTGTTCAACTTTCTCTCCTGCTGTGCATAAAGGGTCCAAGACTCATTGCAGTACAAGAGTGTGCTCAGGCGGAGGCTCTATAGACCTGGATCTTTGTATGTTCCGTCAGCTTCTTATTAAGCCATACTCTCTTTGTAAGTCTGGAAAATGTGGTGGCTGCTTTACCAATATGTTTATTCAGCTCAGTATCTAAAGAGAGAGTGTCAGAGATTAGCCAATGTACACAAAGTCATGGACGAATGGAGTATTCAGGTAGGTAAAGAAATAGCTTGCTACCTATGCCTGACTTTTATCTATTCAGGCAGGAGATCTGAAGGAAACTGTACTTGTGACTGCAATTATGGTTCTCTATTGGAGCATATGAAAAGTATATTTACATCATGAGCCCATGAGTAGGGGTAAGAAATGCTCTAAGTATGTAACCGAATTCACATGCTGTTTAGTTAATGGCAAGGCATAATGACTGCTTGGACTCATCTTCAGAAAATGAGCTAAGGGAGACAAGGGAGTCCTTAGACCAGTGATGGAGAGTTTTTGTGGCACAGAGTGCCCAAACTGGAACACGCATGCATGTGTCGGCTGGCGGCCCCCAGGGGGAGAGCCTTCTCTGTGGGAGCACCCGCCCTCTGGATCGAGCTACCTCCCGGAATACGGCTGATTCCGGATCTCCGCACTTTCCGTAAGGCCCTGAAGACATTTTTATTTCAGCAAGCCGGGCTGGCCTGAATAGGTTTTATGGCTTAGGTTTTTTTTTAAAAAAATTGTATAGCTAGGGGTTTTAAATTGGGAGGCCGTTTAATTTAATTTATTTTTAATTATCTTAACTTTTATATTGTATGTTATTTTAATTCTCGGCTGTTCACCGCCTTGAGTCCCTTTGGGGAGAAGGGCGGGATATAAATTTAATTTAATAATAATAATAATAATAATAATAATAATAATAATAATAATAATAATGTGCACACACCTGAAGACCAAGTGGCTTGAGCACACATGCCTGTTTTTTGGCCATTTTTTGGTTGTTTTCAGGCTGTTTTCTGGGCTGTTTTTTTGCCTGAATTTTTTTTTTTAATTTGATTTATATGCCGCCCTTCTCCGAAGACTCAGGGCGGCTTACAATGCGCTAAGCAATAGCCTTCATACTTCTGTATATTTTTACAAAGTCAGCTTATTGTCCCCACAAACTGGTTCCTCAATTTACCTACCTTAGAAAGGATGGAAGGCTGCGTCAAGCTTGAGCCTTGGCGAGATTCGAACCTGCAGTAATTGCAGGCATCTGGTCTTAATAACCAGCTTAATAACAGGGTGCCTTAGACCACTGTACTACCAAGGCTCTTTGGGCCTGAAAATGGCCCAAAATGGCCTGTTTTTGATCATTTTCCAGCACTCTGGCGCCCATGAAGATCAGCTGGCTGGCACACATATGCACGAGGAAACAGAACATTAGCTGGTGATGTCACACGTGCCCATAGAGAGGGCTCTGCGTGCCACCTCTGGCACACATGCCATAGGTTCACCATCACAGCCTTAGTGATCGAATCCAAGAGTCAAAGCTCAAGAGGTAAGATAAGGAGGACACAATCTACTAACTATGGTTCTTGCAATGCTAGATTCTGTCCAGGACTCTCCTGAGCATATTCAAGACTGAGCACCAAGAGATAGTGATAATGGATAGCTGGAGATCTGAAAGACCCAGAAGCATGAGACCAAAAGGAGAGGATTCTTAGATCTAATGAGTTATTGCTATTACAGCTGATCATTCTTGGGTGAACTGAATCAATTATAATTGAGCCAATGGAATCCAGGTGGTTTAGAATGGAGTTTTAGAATGGGTGGAAAAATGCTGGCCTTTTGGAAATGGCCGAGTCCAGAAACAGCACCTTCATCCTGTAATTGCTGTAATTTTTGACATTGTCCTTAGACTCTTTGTAGCTAGCCTTGGTTGGTACTCTGACCTTAATCTTCTCTTTAATCAAACAGTCAGTTGATAGCAGGCTGTCACAATCCCACTCCTCCCATGTTTGGGATAGTCTTCGATTCTAGCATTTAGATTCTATTTTACTTCTTGGCTGCCTGGCTAAAGGAAAAGCTTAGGAAATCCTGGTTGCCTGCCAAACCCAGTGATTTCTCAACGGCCACAAGATACGTACACTCTCTTATGCCAGCTAATCCCAATGACCCAAATGGTGCATCTATTAGAGGCTGCTTTCTCTTCCTCCCCTCAATATATGGGGAGGTCATCAGTCATGTTCGGAGACACATCTGCTACAAAAACCAAGAGTTTCTTAAGGAGGTCATGTCAAGGAGGGTTTGTGGTTTGATTTGTTTTGCTTTGCCTTTTAAGCATACGAGGTCAACATGAATAATGCATTGAATTGTAAAGTGTGTTCTACTATTCTGGGATTGGCTGATACCTTCATTTCATGTCTTAGTTCTGAAAGTATAAATAATATAGTGAGAACAGCAACAACAAAATAACTTTTTCCAAATCCCTATCAATATGACACCTATCTCCAGTTATGCCATATGAGCAAAGATGTTTTCCAGTAATCGGGTCAATATGAACTGTCACTTGGCACTGATGGTGTTGACACTTGCCTCCAACTCTCCCTTGAGTGGAATCTAAAGCACAGAGAATAAATACAGGTGTGTTGTGTGTGTGTTATATGCAAACTCTACTGTTCCAACTGTTCCTGGAATGGTTCAGCAGCTTTTTGAAGTCAATCATTTGAACCTGAAGCCATTTATAATGTTCTAGATATGATGTCCTGGACAAAAACATGATCCAGAAAGAAAATAGGTATTTTCGAACAATACTGTTCTGCCCCAGTTACGGATCCCAAAGAATGTAGCACACACAAACTCCGAACAAAACTCAGTTTACTTCAAAACACAGTCTTTTGCAAATGCAGGCTGTTAATAAAACGGTCTTAACAACCTGCCAGAAATTCCACAGATAAGATAGAGTCTTACAAGAGTTGGCAGAAAGCCCAGAAGCCAGGTTTGCAGAGAAAATCCAAACTCAATGATCAGCGAATGAACAAACATTGTTTCCTGCAGCTTTTTACAAGCTGAGTGCAAACTTAAATAGGCTAAGGGAGTGGCCAATTAGCCCCAAGCCTTACTCTCAAGAGACCTCCTCCTGAGTAACCACTCCTGCCTTTTGGCAGCTCTGCGTGCCCATGCATTGAGAAGAGGCTCCTCCACTTCATCCTCTTTACTTAAAGGAGCCTCTGGAGGTTCTGAAGGCCCGGGTTGAATCCCTGCCTCTGGCACTACATCTTCTTCAGCCTCCTTGCTGTCCGACTCGAGTGCCGGCTGCAGAGGCTGCTGGTGCGACACCACACCAGCCTCCTCGTTGTCGGGATCAGCAACAATCCGCGCAGGCTGCTGGCAGGCCACAACAAATACCTATATTTGTGTGTGTCTACATAGGAATTAAAAAATGACCAAATGGTTTTAATTAGGATGGATATAGCATTGCTGATGTAAGTTATTCCCCGTTTTTTTTTTTTTTTGGGGGGGGAAACTATGTGGAATAACCACAGAGTTTTGAACATAATGAACCTTCAACATACAGTAATTACCTCTGGCACAATCTAATACTAATCAAATTTGTGGGACTACGGGATCTGTAATCCCCATTTGACATGGCCTATGGTCATGATAGGGGACGCGGTGGCTTAGTGGCTAAGACACTGAGCTTGTCGATCAGAAAGCTCAGCAGTTCGAATCCCTAGTGCTGCGTAATAGGGTGAGCTCCTGTTACTTGCCCCAGCTTCTGCCAACCTAGCAGTTCGAAAGCACGTAAAAAATGCAAGCAGAAAAATAGGGACCACCTTTGGTGGGAAGGTAACAGCATTCCGTACACCTTTGGTGTTTAGTCATGCCGGCCACATGACCATGGAGACGTCTTCGGACAGCGCTGGCTCTTCAGCTTTGAAACAGAAATGAGCACCGCCCCCTAGAGCCGGAAACGACTAGCATGCATGTGTGGGGGAACCTTTACCTTTACCTTTTTAATGGTCATGATGCTTACTGATTATGGAAACTGTAGTCCCAAAGTATCTAGGGGGCACCAGATAGAAAAAGACCATTTCAGTTGTTGTGCTATTATGAGTAGACATTTCTTACTCTTCATTGCCTTTCTTGCACCCAATCCCTACGAAAACTGGAAAGCTAATAGCCTGTGTACAGTTGTTGCATACATGGTTGTAATATCATTGGCATCCTTCAATCTCAAGAGACTATGCTATCGTGCTCTGAAAGAGGTCCTAAAACAGCATCTGGTGTGACTAAAAAGGCCAATTTGAGAGTGGCAATCCCTTCCACATTAAGGGCAGATACATTCTGTCCCCTGCCCAGCCCCCAGATTTTGCTGGTTCCGGGACTGCCTCTTTGCCTCAGCCTGCCAAACAAGTGTCTCTTCGAATTGGAGAAGGCCATGCTGCGTCTTTAGCCTCCAAGCTGAACGATCGGAGGTCAAGGTTCCCAGTTGTTAATGTCCATTCCCAGGGCCTTTAGACCACAGCTGCGATATAAGGATATCTGCATGGTTGTAATAAAGAGTATAAAATCCAGAAAAGCTGTCTATGAAGTGAAATAGTTTCGTACCCTCATGACATTCACAATCTATAAATACTGTTAAAGCCGAAATGCCTAAAGAATCAGTCCAACCTGTATTCACTCTTATCTAAGCCATCTGTGATCACAGCTGCTCCTAACTAGAGATAGAAATGCTCTCCTTCATGTACCCATGAAGCCGAAAATCTGATGCTGGAACTAGATCAGAAGCCTTCAAAGACTGGAAACCACTCTTGGACTTATTGTGTGAAACTGAAAGAAATGAAATGTTAACTCTGGGATTTGAATGACTAGATTTGTTTATTGATTCTAGAAGTATTGTATATTGTAATTTAATTTAGTTCAAAAGGTCATTGGATTTTATGTTTGCATCTGTGCCAAATAAAGTTGGAAGTTATTCTTTTTTGTAGCTCCTTCCCTAATTGGCAGCACATCCATTTTTCCTTTTTCCTTTTCCCTTTTCTTTCCCCTAGTTTTGTTATTTATTTACTTTTTATACCCTTTCTGGAATACAATAAAAATCCAAAATAAAATCTGTAAAAAGAAATCTTCAAAGAGAGGACAGTTGGAGTACTGTGTTTTCCCGAAAATAAGACCCTGTCTTATATTTTTTTGAACCCTGAAATAAGCGTTTGGCCTTATTGCCATGCGCTCAAAAGCCTGATTGGACTTATTATCAGGGGATGTCTTATTTTCAGGGAAACAGGGTAGCAACTAGTTCAGTATTTCCCAACCTTTGAACGTACTTCTTTGTGTTTTGGATCTATTGATTTGCACAATTCTATGGACTAATTCCTTTGCTAGGGTTTTAAAAAAATCAAAACCAGTCTAAATTGAAGAGGAGGAAGATAATTCTTAATTCTACTGTGCAATTTAGAAAAATAATAGATCAGCTGCTCTACTCCAATGCTCATCCGGCGAAATAAATACAAGAATTGTCAGGGTAGAACCTCTTTTCCCAAAAGCAGAGAAACAATATTTATTGTTTCTCAATAAGAGAAACTTATTTATTTCACCTAGCCAGGCTGGCTTGACCTCATAGTTTTTGGTTAATTTTAAATTGATTTTAATTGGGTCTGCTTTAAATTGCGGCCAAAAATATGTAATTATTTTTAAATTGTTTTTTAAAATTTTGTATGTTCTGTTTTATTCTGGCTGCTCACCGCCCTGAGTCCTGTTGCAGAAGGGCGGTATACAAATTAAATAAATAAATAAATAAATAAATAAATAAATAAATAAGAAGCTAATCCTGGTCCATGAATTCTCCAGGGATTGTTAGAGTCATCAGGTTCGACTAAAATGGTTCCCTGCTTAAAAATATTTTCATTCCCATAAATGTAGCATACATATTCCATGGGCATTTAAAATACCTAGATGTGCTTCCTGCATGTTTAGGACTTCATGCAATGGCCTCCCTTTTCATTCTTCCGACTTTAAAATCATCTCTGCAATTTACAAAAGAAGCAGAAACATTTGAAAATTGTTTTCAAGAGGAAAACTATAAATAGTCTTAATGAAACTGGTTTCATAAAAAAACATTTTCTCTATTCATGTGTGTTAAGGATATTGGTGTTGTGTTACCAACCAGCAGAGTAAATTGCACAAGGAAACGTTGCTGAGAGCAATGAATAAGAGATATGAAAACTGGTTTATCAAAAGCTTACTTTATAGTAGAAAAACAGTCTCATAGTCTTTAAACAAGTTCCAAGTCTTTGCCAGTAAATCAGTCCAGTAGTTACAGAATCTTCTTACCCAACAAACAGTAGTGGTTAGAATAACAAACTCACTCTGGTTCACAAACTACGATGGTTGCGGATCCATCAAATGATGATTAGCAGATAGCAACTCCTCTCAATGGTAGCTTATATTAGCTTCATCATCATGGCAGCATATCATAGCAGCTTCATTATCAACAGCAAACTGAATACGTTACAGTACCTTGCTTAAATATTCTCATAACCAATCATTACCTAATTACAGCATGACTCAGCATTAAAGTCACATAATACATTTACAGATTAAAGTTACAGTACACTTATATTACCTGGACAACTGTTAGGCTCAAACCATATCCTAACAATGTGCATACATAAGCAAAATCCAGCAACCAAAATGAATTCATTTATTGTTAATCCACATTTTATATTGTATTTATATTATATTTATATTATATTAAGAGCTGAGGTGGTGCAGTGGTTAGAGTGCAGCACTGCAGGCTACTTCACTGCTAGCTGCAGTTCGGCAGTTCAAATCTCACCGGCTAAAGGTTGACTCAGCTTTCTATCCTTCCGAGGTGGATAAAATGAGGACCCATATTGTTGGGGGCAATAGGTTGACTCTGTAAACCGCTTAGAGAGGGCTGCAAAAGCACTATGAAGCTTTATATAAGTCTAAGTACTATTGCTACTGCTATATATTTTATTTTATTTTATTATTTTATTTTATTTTTATTTTTTAAAATTTAATTTAATTTTATTTTAGCATGTATTTTATGACAGATACAAGTGTAAACATAATTATCAATACATGAAAAGGATACAAATAAAAGAAAACATTAGGACAGGGACGGTAGGCACGCTGGTGCACTTATGCATGCCCCTTTGTGCTTATGCATGCCCCTTATATAATAGCCAACTTATTAATAATAATTTAATAATTAATGCCCCTTATAATAGCCAACCATTTCCCCAAAAGCGACATTGTGATCAGTGTATAACAATACATTTGTTTTTATTCTCATTCTCTCTCTCTGTGTCTCTCTCTCCCTCCCTCCCTCTCATATCTTACTTTTCTGGGGAAAGAAAGTGAATCACTCCAGCATCCTTTTTAATATCTATCAAGCGGATAGAACACACCCTCAATATAATGACCTCATTTGGCTTGTCTTTCAAAGAATGTCTCTTCTACTCATCTCATTTCCTTTATGGTCACTCATTGGCTTTTGTTTAAATAGCTTGCTATTTACTCTACATCAGACACCAGATTCTGGGTTGTTTTTTCCCCCACCTCCTCAGGCTATTTTCTATTATTTTGGCAAAAAATAATAGATGTGTGGATTTTTTTTCCAGTTGAAACTGACACACGTTTATTCCCTAACTGGAAATGGCTGATGTAATTTGTGTAACCCTTCCTCTTACTAGCGGAGGTAAACTCTTGTATTTAGTTAAGTTCTGTCAGAAGCGATGCTCACAGATGCTACTTGTTTGTGGTTACATATGCAGATCTCTGTTGTTTAATACAACTTTATGTCTTTATGCTACTTATTTTCCCAAAAGAGTTTGGGTGAAGATGCTGAGGTTGGCTTGCACACAGCTTTGCTGCTTGCCAAGACTGAGCATTTCAATCTCCAATTGTGAGTTATCTAATAAAGACATTTTCTAATTTAACAGTTTCCTGTATCTGTATTATTTTTCTTTTCTGGGAACTGCAAGAATGGCAGCCAAGTTTCTAAGTCATTTCCTGATTTCTGACTTCTGGTCTGGATTAGTCTTGCCATGACCAAGAATTCCTAAATCCCTTTACAGTAGTAGCCTGTAGCTTGGAGCTTTCTTTAGAAAAATTATTCACTGTTTTGCAAAACCAAATCAAATCAGGTCCACAGAACACTTTTGAAATATCCCCATTATCTCCGCTCTTTCAGTACTGGCTACAGCCAAGAGGGTTTCCTTTAGTTTTTTTTTTTTTTTAATTTGATTTATATGCCGCCCTTCTCCGAAGACTCAGGGTGGCTTACAATGCGTTAAGCAATAGCCTTCATATTTTTGTATATTTATACAAAGTCAGCTTATTGCCCCCACAAACTGGGTCCTCAATTTACCTACCTTAGAAAGGATGGAAGGCTGAGTCAACCTTGAGCCTGGGGAGATTCGAACTGGTGTAATTGCAGACAGCTGGATGTTAATTACGGTGCTTTAGTCTGCAGAGCTAAACCAGGCTCGTTTAGTTGCTACCAAGTATGTTCCTAGCAGAATTGCAGAACTTTGGGTGTTCCTCACTTTGAGTATGGGCATCAAATGTGATTAAGAAGAAACTGCCTAATTTGCTTATTTATTTGACTTATATAACTGCCCCTCTAGTGTGCCATAAACCTGGGCAGTTTACAAACAATAAAAACAGTAACAATTCTAAAAACTATTACCAAAGGTAAATCTTTAAGTCCTTCATGGCACTGGCCCAGGTTATCTGAGGAACCATCTCAGCCCAATAGGATTAGCCTGCCCCACCCTTGCCAGTAGAAGGTGTTAGTCAAGAAATTCTGTCTGATGGGGTCCAAGAGAAGAGCCTTTTCTGCCATTCTGAAACATTGTGTCCCCTGAACTGACACCTGCACCCACCCTTTTTGGTCTTCTGAAGGGGCCTGAAGACCTGGCTGTCCTTACTAGCCTTGGGCCCAAAGGGGACGTATCATTCTGGAGGTGGTTAATGGACTAAGATAAGACCCTCCTCCTTTCTATGTGCATCTTCTCTTCCATCTTTGTTAATTTTAATCATCTATAACAGGGGTGTCAAACTGGATTTCTTTGAGGGCCGGATCAGCACAGTAATTCTCCCTCGCAGGCTGGGGGGGAGAGACAGGATGGATGCCTCCTGCACCATTTTGCTGGCCAAAACAGGGCATGGGTGGGGGCCATGCAGTCCCCGTGGCCCATTTTCAGTCTGGTCGGCCTCCTGAAGCACTTTGCTGGTCAAAATGGGATGGGGGGCACATGTACCTCCCCTGCGGGCCGTTTTTGGCCTGGATGGTCTCTTGCAGCACTTTGCAAGCCTGCCCCACACCCCATTTTGACTGCCAGAGGCACTGTGGGCCGGTCCTTTGCTATTTCCAGGCCAGCCTCACAGGCCAGATTTAGGCACGCTGAGGGATGGATCTGGCCCTTGTGTCTTGAGTTTGACACTCCTGACCTATAGTGTTAGCATTCATTGCTTTAATGTTTTATTTTGTTTTTATTTATTGTAAGCCGCCTGGAGTCACCTCTATGTGAGATGGGCAGCATATGAAATTAAATAAATGAATAAATAAATATATAAATCTCCTGGAATCTTCCAAAACAGGACACAAATACATAATTACAATCACCTGTACTAGACTCCATCCCTGCCCTAACCCAAGGTTTGTGGGGAAAGTCAGGTCGAAAAGGCTTTCTGGAAGCCGGAAGGGAAAGTTCCTGCTAACCTTTTTAAAAAGGCTCTTCCAAAGACAGGCACTACTATTGAGAAGGCATGCTAGATGGCAACTTTTAAGGGAAGGGACCTGGAGTTTACCCATTATTGGAACTGATAAAATAGATAAAATTTCCAGGTAGAGGCATGAATAACCTGGTCCTGTGCCATTCAGGACTTTAAAATGATAATCAGCACTTTGAATTGGACCGGGAAAGAAACAGGAAGCTGTGTATTCATGCAGCAATGATATTGTCAAGCACAGGAAATCAGGAGACAAGGTGATTCAAATGAACATACATTTATTGCATGCTAACACTCCTCAGAAGAATCTGAACAGGTAGTAGTCAAAACAAATTGGTGGTACATAAAAGTCAACAGAATTCAAAGTGGACTGGATTTAAATCTCTGGTGGTGCGAAGGGACTTGAGATTGATGACATGTTTGACTCCTCCCCCGGGCTCCGCCTGGTGAATCATTGAAAACCCAAAACTCTACTCACTACTGCAGTCTGAACCAGCTGTAATTTCTGTATGGTCTTCAAGGACAGCCCCTTGTAGAGCACATTATAGAACAGGGGTCACCAACCCTTCGGATCTCAGGGAGCACTAAATTAATAATTTTAAATGCCGCAGACCACTAATATGAATTTTTTAAAAAGCTAAATAGTATTTAGTGCAATTTAAAAAATGGAAATAATTTTTCTGCGGACCACCAAGACTTTTTCACGGACCACCAGTTGGTGACCACTGTTGTAGAAAGCCAGCTGGAATGTGAGCAGATTGTGACTGACAGTGAGCAAGGCTTTCTTGTCCAGGAATAGGTACAATACAATTGAACCATAAGATGAATCTATACGAAAGCTTCCAAGCCACATATGCTACCTGCTCCTTTAGGAGAAGCTATGAGTCCAGAGAGATCCACAAACTGCACACCAGCTCCACCATGGAAGATGAAACCTAGCCAAAGACATAGATGATACCTCGACATAGCCAGGGAGATCAAAAACGCAAGAGGTGCTCTTTTTTGCTAGTGTCAAATTAAAGCCGGTTCCTCCTCTCTGAAACTTTTACAGTCTCCAAAAACTGGGCCAACAACATGACAACCTCGCTTTGTCTGCCAGGGGTGGACATATCTAGCTAAATAGCATCAGCATATTTTTCAATACTATGTAGTTTTAGTATCCGGCAAGAAGTTATTTCTGGAGCCCAGATGCTCTGAAGACATACAGAGAAACACCTCTAGAGCAATAGAAGGGGAGAGGGAGAGAGTTCCATGAACTGCAAGACCTTGAATGTGTTCCACAAGGATTAAGATGGAAATAAAACCTCTTGAACACATTGGCTTTAAATGCAGAATCTCTCATGCCATCCATTTTTCTTGATGCTGTTCTTCTTCTTTTGCTGGTTGTACATGCAAACGGTCCATGAAAGAGGTGGCTGGCTGCCATTTCTTCATGGCTACTTGAGTCTTGTATCTTCTCACATGCATATGCACTAAATCCAAGTTTCTTGCTGGTCCCTCGAATACCAGCAAATATTTTCTCAAGAAGCCCATGTTTTCTGAAGGAGTTGAAGGCAGGGAGAGCTTGAAAACCAGCCAGAATTTCTAACTTACTTATTTCCATAAGGGCAATTATCATGAGTACCTCAACCTCCTGTCTTCGTGGCTTTCCAAGTTGCAGATCCTATTTGCCTATATGATGTGAGTGTCTCTTCAAGAGGTCTGCTTAATCAAAGTGGCATCAGTGCACAGAAGTAATTTCTTTATGTACAATTTATAAATTTCTCATTAGAGCCTGAAACAGGTATAGAAATAAGCTAAATATAGAAATTGGTAAATCATAAGCTGAATATGAGCCAACAGTGTGTAGGCAGAGGAAGGAAGGAAGGAAGGGAGGGAGGGAGGGAGGGAGGGGGGAGGGAGGGAGGGAGGGAGGGAGGGAGGGAAGGAAGGAAGGAAGGAAGGAAGGAAGGAAGGAAGGAAGAAAGGAAGGAAGGAAGGAAGATCCCAGGATTCATTAACTGAAGTATAATGTAGTATTCAAGGGCAATCATCATTCTTCTATATTTTGCCCTGATCCAACAGCATATAGAAAACTGTTCTGGACATTATTCTATTGCATATTGGAATATTATTCCATATTTTAAGGAGTATATTGACAAGCTGGAATTTATCCAATGGAGAGCAATCAGGAAGGAAAAACCTATGAGAAACATTTGAAAATATTTGTATATTTATATATAAATATTAGTCCACAGGTCAGAAAACTGAAGTGTCTTCAGTTGTATGATGGACTGACATGTAGCAACTGGGATAAACTTGTTCAGTATTGTCCCAGAAAATAAGATAGAAAACGGATTTAAATTACAAGGAAAGAGACTTCAGTTAGACCTTAGAATAGTTAGAATGGTGTCCACCAATAAGAAGGGAAGAGTCTGTCTTGGGAAATAGTGGCCTCTTGATTTTTGGAGGTATTCAGAAGCTGTTCAGAAGTTCAGAAGTTTATCAGCCAGGAATGATTTTGTAATGGATTCTTGCCCTTAGTAGGAATGATCTCCAAGATTCCATCAATACATAATTCCGTGAAAATTGATGGTATGATCCTTGGGCTGGGAAATAAACCCTTCCCTTTGGAAGGATTTGCATACAGTATAGCAATGAACAGGGAATACCACAGAAAATAGCAATTTCCTAGTTAATTTCCCTCCATATTATAATTCAATTTATCTTTGCGCTGATATAATTAATATACTTCCTTACATCAGTGGAGAGAGAAAAGCAATTCAAGTCATTTTGGGGGTTCTTTGTAATGTAAAAGGGACATGGTGGCTCAGTGGCTAAGACACTGAGCTTGTTGATCAAAAGGTCAGCAGTTCAGTGGTTCAAATCCCTAATGCTGCATAACGGGGTGAGCTCCCGTTACTTGTCCCAGCTTCTGCCAACCTAGCAGTTCGAAAGCATGTAAAAAATGCTTTACTGGTGGGAAGGTAACAGCGTTCTGTGTGCCTTTGGGGTTTAGTCATGCCGGCCACATGACCACGGAGACGTCTTCGGGCAGCGCTGGCTCTTCAGCTTTGAAACAGAGATGAGCACTGCTCCCTAGAGTTGGGAACAACTAGCACGTATGTGCAAGGGAAACCTTTACCTTTACCTTGTAATGTAAAAACATTCACTTTTCCTCTTCCTCTTCTTCCTCCCCTTTCATCTGGATATGGCTCAGTAATATTATTAAATCTGTTATTCAGTGCAGCAAACTTAGACATTGAGTTTTCTTTTAAAAAAAAAAAAAAAAAAAATAGTATATCAGACATATGTCCCTGCACTGATTTATAGGCAAATAAAGCCATTCTTATTGTGCGGCTATCTGCTTCCTTAAATCCTGCCAAGACACTATTTCAATTCTTCACTCCAAAATGTGAAAACATGAAAGCTCAGTTGCTCTTGGCGGCTAAAAGCTTCTGTTTACCAGCCAGCTACACCTTTTATGGATAATTTCTTGGGCTGCTTTCCCCCACTTTTGCGGTATTATAAGTACAGCAATTGCTGCCAAGAAAGGTTTCCAACCATATCCAGCCACATGCTGGCTGTACTCTGTCCAACTTAAGTTCTTTGGGGGAGTCTCTGTATATTGAGCCGATTTCTTAGCAACACTTCTGCTCTGGAGTTCATGAGCCCAGTTCTCAATTTAATTTTATCAGCCCCAACAAGTGTTCAAGTGTTTGAACATAGGGCTCCTGTTCTTGGATTTTCCTCCAGCCAAATAACAATGAGCCAAATAAAAATTGATACCTGAAGTTGTCTTAAAATTAGGCAATTGATCTATCCAGTTTAATAGCCTCCATTCTGAATTTTACTCAAACACTTCCACGCAAATAATTATTTACATCTTGAGGAAAAGCAGGAAGATAGCTTTTGGGAAGGAAGCAAAAGCACTGTTCTTGATCATTTCTTTTTTTAATTTTTCCCATGGGGAAATAGATACCGGACCTCCATCGTTGAAAAATAATTTGGTGGAAGCGGAATTTTGTGTGAAGAAAAAGAAAGAGAATAAGAAAAGAATAAAAGGAAGAATTATCTGAAAGACATCTGAAGAAGATGCACTGAAGCTAGTACACCATGAAGACTTATTGAATACGGAAAAGATCAAACAAATTTACAAGAAAAACAAAACGAACAATAGAAATCAGACATGGTAAGGCAAAGTATTACATAGCCAGTACACACACACACACACACACACACACACACACACACTAACAGACCAAGCAGATAACAAGGCAAGAGCAGGAAATTTGAGAACAATCCAATCTGCTTACCTCCAGAAGTTGTGGGTGCTGGAGGTTTTCAAAAAGAGATTGGACAGCCATTTATCTGGAATAGTATAGCATCTCTTGAAGATCTCCAAGATCCCTTCCAATGCTATTATACTATGTTCTATGAAGAAAGAGACATATCCAACACAGGATAATTTGAACCTGGATATTTGGGCCTAAAGTGAGAACTCTGGTTTGATTTGTTCATTGATCCATTTGTTTGTCTTCCTGACCACCAGTGGTATTCTTAGGAGCCTTCTTCAACACCAAAGTTCAAAAGCATCAATACTCTTACTATCCAACTTTCACTTCCACAGAGTATCATAAGGCATACCATAGCATCCTTGATTCTGATTTTTCTAAGTAGAGAAAAATCACTGTGTTTGAATATATTTTTCAAGGTCTTCATGGCTGCATTAACTAGTGCTGGGTTGTAGTGTATTCCTTCCTTCCTTCCTTCCTTCCTTCCTTCCTTCCCTTCCCTTCCCTTCCCTTCCCTTCCCTTCCCTTCCTTCCCTTCCCTTCCCTTCCCTTTCCTCCCGTCCCTTCCTTTCCCTTCCAAAAATTTATACCTTGCCTATCTTACCTCAAGGTAACTCTGAGTGGTTTGCAACCATCCTTTTTGTAAATTATGTTTCTCAAGCTTCTGGCTTGAGGTGGTTGCAAACCACTCAGTTACCTTGAGGTAAGATAGGCAAGGTATAAATTTTTGGACAAAAATTAAAATAAGACGAAAACAGCAGCAACTGCACCAGTTTGCAGGAGACCTTCTGGAACCAGACAAAATTCAATACAAAGTAGCTGCATTGATACAAATTGCTTAATGACTTTACCCTTGACTTCATATTACTGTTGCAAGATTGCCAAGAGAAGGTAAATAGGAAGTTTGTGTTCCTCAATTTGGATGAAACAACTGAGCAACAGGGAGCAAAGGCCAAGGAAAAGGAAAGGAAATGAATGCTAAGTTTACAAAATATAGAGACTATAAATAGAGGACCAGTGAAAATGCAAAGCTTTAAATAAAAAAGGCAATAATTATTTTCCTGTTTTATAGCTTTAGCCATCTATGTTTCTCAGGAATTGCTATATTTATTCCATTTAACAAATCATTTCATTTAAAGGAGGTTGAATTTTTTTTTTCATTATCTCCAATCGGTCCTTGGGATGTTCTCTATTCTTCAAGTCAGAATAGCAATTTGTTTTAATTTCATTATTCCTATGAAGGTTGTGAAAATAACCCTCTTAATGACCAGCATGATTGACAATCACCATTCTGGGCTCAATTTCAGTCATAAGCCAAGGATCATACCGATGTCTGTATTGGTGGACCATAATAAATTCTGTCATGAACTTTAGATAATATTTTTTGGGCTTGAACGTTTATTTCATTTTTCCAGTCAACTATAAGCACAAAAGTGGTCTATAAATTGCAGTCAATATATTTTTCTCATCATGCCACAGAAGTGAAAGGCAATTGAGGGCCTGACACCCTCTCTTACCCCTCACCTCCCAAAAAACCCAGTTCTTAGATGGAGGTCACCAGGAACTGTGATGGCTGTAGAATATACTGGAAAGTTGAAAAAGCATTTCAGAGGAACAGAATGGTAAAACAGTTCATATTACTGCTAAGAATGCTATATGGATGTGTTCAGGTAGTCACCAGAAGCTCAGCTAGATTGAGGGATGTCATTATTTCTACAAATACTGTATTTTTCGGAGTATAAAACGCATCTTTTTCTCCCCTAAAAGGGGGTGAAAATTTAGGTGCGTCTTATACACCACCCACTGGCCCCCACCCTTTGGCCTCTGCCTCCCAGCAGTGTACCTCCTTGCAGCAAGCAGCAAGAAGAAACAGCTCCTTTCAGCTTCAGCACAGCCTAATTAGCACAAGTTGATTGGATTGGCCTCCCGACTCTCAGCTGGTTTGCTCTCAGATGTTTTGTGTGGGCCTCTGCTGCTTGCTGCAAGAAAGTAAATTGCTGGGAGTAGATTTTTTTTCTCTCTTGTGCTAATCAAGCTATGCTGAAAACAAAAATGAAAGTAAAGCAGGCTATTTGCTGTTTGCTGCAAAGAGGCAAAATTGCTGGGAGGCAGAGGCAGATTTCTTTTTCTTGTTTTCCTCACCAAAAAAAGGTAGATGCATCTTATAGTCCAGAGCGTCTTATACTCCGAAAAATAAGGTATGTATTAAGGAGGTCTACTCGACATCCTCCCCAGGGAACAGCAAATACAGAGACATTTTTCAATCACTACACTGAACTGTATTTAATATCTCAGATACATTTAACTCGTTGCTAGTACTGACGATATAATCCAAAATATAGGCAATGGCCACAATTTCTCAGTTTTGGAGGCTACCAGGAGGCTACAAATGCCTCCCTGGTTTTACAGTAGCTCTGAAAGTTAATATACAAATAAAGTTAAGATTTTCCCTCTTTTATGATCTGCAATATAAGTATTTTGCTTTCCTACTGAGATCAGTTAAAATCTTTAAAAACCTCTAAATCTAAGACTAATATAGTTTCCATTTCCTTTACAGGTTGCATCAAAATGATAAATCCACCAGAGAAATATTATTAAAATGTATTCTCAGGATTGCTAATAACCTGTTATGAATCTGTGAATTTCACTAAGATCAAAAGACAATATTGACCCACCTCTTTTCAGAAACAGAAAACTGTTAACTACCATTTAAAATCCTCTATTGATGGAATAACCTGATATGTAAACTTCATTCATTCATTCATTCATTCATTCATTCTGTAATTCTAACCTCAGGTCAAGTCTAAATTATAACCAAAGCAGCTGGTCTAAACTGTGGAGATTTTGATTTGTTACTGGCCCTATACATATCTGTATCTGTCTGTCTTGATTACATTAACTGTGCATTTCTCCTAAATCCATAACATACATTTGTAATGTTTTACAATTTTCAGGATTTTAAATCCATGTTAAATTATTATAAATCTTGATTGTACAAATAATTCCTTCAGCATTTTTACCATGTATTCTGTGCAAAGTTCTTAACACTTTTCAGCCTTGATCTAAAATTATTCATGATACCTATGTAGCAATAGCAATGGCACTTAGACTTATATACCACTTCACAGTACTTTACAACCCTCTCTAAGGGGTTTACAGAGTCAGCATATTTTCCCCAACAATCTGGGTCCTCATTTTACCCACCTCAAAAGGATGGAAGACTGAGTCAACCTTGAGCTCTGAGTCAACTCAGAATCAAACTTCTGGCAGGAAGCAGTTAGTTAGCCTGCAGTACTGCCTTCTAACCTCTGTGCCACCAGGTCTGCCATGCTTATTAACTGACTTTTAAACTAAGCTTCAGTTTAAAGTAAATCAAATTGGGTTTTTGACTCAGCTGTGGCACAGAGGCATAAATATATATATATATATATATATATATATATATATATATATATATATATATATATATATATATATATATATATACTTTTATGCATGGTTTAAAGTACAAATTGAGATAATATGAGTGTAAACAATCTGGGATTTCCATGCAACTCCCTTTGCAACATCCAATGTAGTGGTGATATCATCCTCATCCTCAGCTATACTTTACTCCAGGGAGTAAGCAATATGATGACTGCAGCAGGAATGAAATCCAAAATTTTTCCCTACTGGTTCTGTGGCCATGGCTTGGTGGGCATGGCAGGGGAAGGATATTGTAAAATCTCCATTCCCACCCCACTCCAGAGGAAGGATACTACAAAATCTCCATTCTCTCCCCTCCTGGGGTAAGGATATTGCAAAATCTCCATTCCCACCCCACTCTGGGGCCAGCCAGAGGTGGTATTTGCCGGTTCTCCGAACTACTCAAAATTTTCACTGCCAGTTCTTCAGAACCTGTTATAACCTGCTGGATTTCTCCCCTGGACTGCAGACACTTCTCTTGGCCACTGCTAGCATCTATCTACTTCCATGAATCTTTTTGAACATCATCTTAGTAGGTATTCTTAGACAATGAAGGGCAGTTGGAGGGTGGATTCCACTGCTTTTGCATTGGAAATATATCTGCCTGTCTTGATAAACAATATTGGAAAACTAAGGTTATAGAAAACACTGAAAAGAGAGTGTGTGGTCTGCCTTCTGATAAATATCTTTTTTGGTGACATGATACCCATAGCAACATTTTATGAAGAGACATGGACATCTCCTCCTCGAGTGGTAAAAAAATTTCTACCCTGAAATACAATGCTAAGTAGAAAAGAGCATGGTAAAAAATTCCAGCAACATCCAAAATGGTCTTTAAGCCCAGCTGCATACAAACAGATTATAAAGACCGTAGATTTAAGATACGTGCAGAATATTTGCATTTGTGTGAAATGGGTGCACAGAGTGCAGCTTTTCAGGTGCTGCAGAATTTCAGCTCTTGGCAACCTTAACCAACATGGCTAAATATCCTTACCTACTGGACGGCTATGAAACATGATCAGAATTACCACGATTTCTTCTGCATTCATTTAAATAATTTAAGATGGATTTTGGCTATCCCCAAACAGTTGACAGATCAATAAAAATAAGATCCCCCTCATTCACAACCTTTGTTAAGACAACAAAGGCTGGCTTTGTTTTATTAAAACCACGGAATTCCGAGAACTGGTTCTAACCAATCAACCAGGTATCAGTGAAGTTGATGAAACAAGAACATCACTTAAGAAGGTCACAATGGGCTCCATAATAACCTGGCAGGCACCCACACCTGCCACTGTCATGGTGGCATTCTTCATTCTTTCCGGAGCACTGACATACTTGGTTACAGTTCTCTCCATATGCGCCTGGCAGACAAGCTGTGGGAAGAGGAAATGTAAACCGATGAATTACATTTGTCTTGATAAACATAGTGTTCAAACAAAGAAGTGGGCAGACTTTATTCAATAAGACCACTGCCTGCAGAAGAATGTTATCCTTTGGGACTTTTGGGTTTATTACATTTGCTTTGGGATTACTTTGTGGTTTGATTTTGTTCTGTTCAGTCAATTTGTGCCCGACTGTCAAGGGCCAGTTGCAATTTTCTTGTCACTTAGAGAAAGTCATAGGTTGATGTCAAGGAAAATCGACTAAAATAATAAACTCAAGAGAGCCTCTCCGCGTATGCATGGGGATTCTGTCCTCCACCAATGCCTTGAATCCTCAAGGCAGCCTCCAATGTTTAGGAAGTTTATTTTTTCTGCCCTGGAGACCCATAGTAAAGCTTGTGGTTTAGGGAGTATTTGGGGCTCACCAGCATACAGTAAGTACAAGTGTTTACTTAAGTGTTTGCTTCCGCAACACAGAATAATATGCTATCGAAAATCTATTCATAACTTTTACTGTGGTATTAAAGAAATGCTTCACTTGAATAACCCATGGCCTGATAAAGCCTGCCCCAAAACTTCATTTATAATGTTTATTGTGACGGAAAGAACAAAAGCAGAACCCCCAGACATTTAATCCAGCAGTCAGTTCATAGAGTAGCCAACCAACTGCACAATGAAGCCTTCTAGCCTCCCTTCAGATGGTCTTCAGAGGATGTCACACTGCCATTAAGGCCAATAGACCTTGATTCTCATGATTTCCACAAATTGGTCCAACCAGGGGTGGGATTCAAAAATTTTGGCAACCGGTACACTGCCCAGTTACTGGGTGGGTGTGGCCACGGGGACGTGGCCTACTTGGCCTTCTGCACCACAGGGGGGGCATTTTCACCCTCCCCAGGCTCCGGAGGCTTTCCTGGAGCCTACAGGAGTGTGAAAATGGCCTCCCCCGGGAACCGGAGGCCGTCCAGAGGCTGGAAATGGGCCTGCTTCCAGACTTCCGGTAGGCCCGTTTTTTTGCTGTCCAGAGGCTTTCCTGGAACCTCCAGGAGGGCAAAAATGGCCTCCCCCAGGCTCCAGAGACCCTCCGGATGCCAGAAACAGGCCCATTTCCAGACTCTTTGTAGGCCCATTTTTCGCCCTCCCAGAGCCTTCACATGTGCTCTGCACTTATCTGGCATCCAAAACAAGCAACACGGAGATTCCTGGGGCAAGGGGCAAGGTGGAGTGGGCGGGGTCAGCCAGTCCTTGGAACAACTGGTTCGGTGAACCAGATTAAAATTAACATCCAGTCCAAACTGGCTGAATCTCATCCCTGGGTCCAACCCTGTTTGAAGCCAGCAAAGATAATAGGCAGCACAACAGGTAGCATATTCCAAATCTGAATTACACATTATGTAAAAAAAACATTTTTTTTTATTCTTTGGGATTCAAATTCATTGGGTGACCTCTAGTTCTAATTTTTTAAAAAGGGGAAAATAGCTTTCCCTTGTCCATTTAATCCATACTATACATAGGGGTTTTTTTACATCTCAATCACATCCCCTCTCATTTATCTCCTTTCTATACTAAAAATCTCTGATTTTCCAATCTTTTCTCATAGGGAAGCTGCTTCAGACCCTTAATCATTTGTGTGCCCCCCCCCAAAAAAACCCTGTCTAGTTCCATTATATAATTTTGTGGTGTAGCACAAGAGTCGTATATAATATTCCAGATATTGTCATACTATTGTTATATATAAAAATGTTATAATACTGACATTTCTATTTTCTGGTCTAATGTTGGCACCTTCATTGAACTGTTTACTATTATTCCAAGATCTCTTTCCTGATCAGTCACTACTAGCTCTGATCCTTTTAGTTTGTATAAATAGTTTTTTTTAAAATTATTTTTGGCATCAACATGCATCGTTTTACTCTTGCTGACCCTGAATGACATCTGTTGTTTTGACACCACCTTTCTAATTTTCAGAAAATTGTGTGTGGTACCTGCTCTAACATATGCCAGTAAAACAAGGACACTAACCTAACAATCAATACAAAATCTATGAGTGGTGCATAAAGCTATGGAAAGATACATGATCAACATTTCAAGACACGATAGAAAGACATGCACATGGATTAGAGAGTATATGATATCATCAACATACGATATAAGAGCCGCAGTGGTGCAGTAGTTAGAATGCAGTACTGCAGGATACTTCTGCTGCCTGCTGGCTGCCTGTAATTTGGCAGATCAAATCTCACCAGGCTCAAGGTTGACTCAGCCTTCCATCCTTCCGAGGTCAGTAAAATGAGGACCCAGATTGTTGGGGCAATATGCTGATCTCTGTAAACTGCTTAGAGAGGGCTGTAAAGCACTGTGAAGTGATATATGTCTATTGCTATTGCTATCAAGAGAGTAAAAGAATTGAAATGGGAATGGGCTGGTCACATAGCAAAAAGAACTGATAGCAAGTGTCAAGGCAGCCATAGAATGGATCCAACTTGATAAAACGCATCCATGAAAGAGACCTAAAACAAGATAGATTGATGACATCAGCAAGTATTGCGGGGCCAATTGGCAAAAGAAAACTCCAGACTGCATTGGTTGGAAATGTGGAGAAGAGGCCTTCAGTGAATAGACAACAGCTAGAATAATAGTGATGATGATGATGATGATTAATCATATTAGCATTCATTTTAAAAATAAAATACATATTAACATGCCAGGGATGGATTCTACTTACCTTTACTACCAGTTCACATCGGGATTGCGTGCATGTGCTCGCTTTGCTCGCATACACGCCTTGCTTCTGCACATGCACAGATCACTTCTGGTGTCATCAGGTCAGTGGGCAGAGCATCCCGCCGGTTTTACTACCGGTTCTATAGAACTGGTCCGAACCGGGGGCAACCCACCACTGTAACATGCTGATTAACTTAATTTTAAACAAAGTTTCAGTTTAAAAATAAATCAAATTGGGGTTTTCAGTTAACTTTGGGAACGTTTCTGTCATGATCCTACCCAGCTGGGAGAAGTATAGTTCCTGGCAGATCAAAGACCAGGTATGGTCCTCAGGTCAGAAGAAGTTTATGTGCCTACATTAATTGATTCCATTGGTTAAAAAAAAATCCAATAATGATGCAGGTAGTGGTGTAAAAGATCTATCAGTAATAGCACATTCAAATATAGAAGTAATTGCTTAATGATGCAGCCAAGAAGCAATGGATATACAGATGTGAGCCAGTGTTTTGTCAGAATTAATGTTGCACATGTGTCTACAATAACAGTAGGATGAAATACGTGCGTCAGACACTGTGGGGTTTCCACACAAGAAATGCAAGAAATGAGACTGAGGTACACAATGACTATTGATTTTTCCTTAGCTAGGTATGTTTTCACTGATCAAAAGGCTCTCTCCACCCTTCACATGTGCAGTTCTTCTGACTTCAATACCAGTTGCTAGAGAATGAGCTAGAGATCCTTGCCATGCAAAGCATATGCGCCATCATTGATTTCTGCATTTTTCCAGAAAAACAGAAAGTTGCCCTAAGTTGGCTACTTTGTTGGATCTAAGTGAGAGAAAGCAGCTATCTTGTATTTCGGACAAAATCTTTCCCAGCTCTACATGTAGACGAGTGGCCACAAAACATGTTGTATACAATAGATCTTCTCTATCAATATATACTATGGACTTTCCCTATTATAGAAAATTAGACTACCAGTCCATCTTTGGGTTCAAAGAACAGCCTATTTGAATTCTATGTGGGCATGCTAGAGAATTAATTTAGGATCTGTTGTAGTCAAACAATACACTCTAGTACAATGGCCCATAACATTTTGGGCACCTGGGACCATTTCCATGAAGAGAGTTTTTTTCTTTGGATCAGAGGTGGTGTGGTTTTCCATGCTGCCTGCATCCTGTGGATGGGGCTTCGCTTGTGTGCACGGCCTGGTTTCTTGCATGCTGCAGACCAAGGACTAGGGGTTGGGGATCCCTGCTCTAGTAGTATGGCCCAAGAAAAACCAGTAAAATCAGAATAAAAATAACTATGAAGAATTAAAACCCATTGTATAATATACTAGAGCTAACTGGAATGATAGCAATTTTAAAGTTTTAAAGTTGCTAAGGTTAAAGTTGCTAAGGTTGAGAAACACTCTAGACCAGGGGTGTCAAACTGGCGGCCCGCTGGATGAGTCACATGTGGGCCACGCCCACCACAGCTCTGCAAAGGGAAAAAAATGTCGCGATACATCACGTGACGGCAACATGACGTGGCAAGTTTGACACCCTTGCTCCAGATTAATGGTAAATCATTTCTGCATGGCTCCAAAGTAACCAAGAATTGAACTTGACTTGAAGAACATTTTATTTTTTGATGGGATTACAAGAATGCACAGAGGAACGGCTATAAATGATACATTTAATGTTTTTATGACAACCCGCCCCCCCGCCTTTTCATAATCTTAATTCTGGGACCAGATAGCTGCAAGATAACCCTGAAAGATATTTGCTCCATATAATTTTTACCATAGGAGCCAGGCAAGGAAACAGGAGACAAATAAACAAAATCTATCTATCTATCTATCCATCCATCTATCTATCTATCCAGTGGTATCTATCTATCTATTTTACCAGTAGTAAAAAAATATTTTTACTACTGGTTCTATGGGCGTGGCTAGGTGGGTGTGGTGTGGCTTGGTGGGCGTGGCTTGGTGGGCATGGCAGGGGAAGGATACTGCAAAATCTCCATTCCCACCCCACTCTGGGGCCAGCCAGAGGTGGTATTTTCAGAGGTGGTTCTCCGAACTGCTCAAAGTTTCCGCTACCAGTTCTCCGAACTGCTCAAAATTTCCGCTACCGATTCTCCGAACTGCTCAAAATTTCCACTACTGGTTCTCCAGAACCTGTCAGAACCTGCTGGATTTCACCCTTCTATCTATCTATCTATCTATCTATCTATCTATCTATCTATCTATCTATCTATCTCTTTGTGTGTGTGTGTGTGTGTGTGTGTGTACATAAGTTATGTTTTAGAAATATGTGACTCACAGAATACGCTAAAGCTGATCCAAGAGAAATGTATAAGTCTTATGAATTTGCCACCTTCACCAATATAGTGCTTTTCAGATGTCTGTGCTCATGCTGGCTAAGAATTATGGAATTGCGGTCCAACACATTAAAAGAGTATCAAAGTGTGGAAAATTGGAATAAATTTAGAAAGTTTGGACAGGGGAGATTTTTGAAAAATTATGAGGGTATTTTTCTCCTGTATGCTTTTCCATTGTGGATAGATGGCCTAAGGATTGACATAAGTACATAATATAATATGTAATTAACTCACATAATTTATTACCACTTGCTGATGACTGTTAACCTAGACAGCTGTTAAAAAACAATCAAATTTACGGAAAATAGGACCAGTGAAGATTTTTTAAAAAGTGTGGTAGTTAATAGACTTTGATATTTTTGGAAGGATTATATTGTTGAATTCCACATATTGGAGACATAAAAAGGAGGACTACTTTGTCAGTGTAGAAATGTACATTGCAAACACTATTTTTTCTTTGTGTCTTATAACTAGAAATATTTTGGAAAAAGTAAGTCCTAGAACATCAGTGATTAATTGAAAAATTTATTGTTACTTCTGAAAATGAATATCCCTACAGAATACTATTCGTTTCTATATGTAGCTGATTTGCAATAATGAAAGCCAGCATACAATCATGATTAGGAAATCATAAGTTTATGAGAACCAGCATCAGGGTTAGGGTGTCAGATTAAGTCTGGGAAAATCCAGGTTCAAGACATTCCTAGACATGAAAACTCATAGGATGATTTTGAGCCAGATGTGCTCCCTTTGCCCAACCTAATCCACAAAGCCGGTTCTTTCCGGGAAAAAACTCATCTATGTATCTTGTCTTGAGCTTCTGAAGGAAATGTGGTGTATATATCTTTGAATATAGATAGAGAGACAGAGATGAACTCCCTGTATTGGTGCACATCAATCCTCACTTATTGCAAAGAGGCATAATTTTGAGGCACCAAATCATCTTCTCCAAATTCCTGGATATGATTCTCATAACCCTCTAAAAGCTGTTACTCAATTGTAAAGTTTAATATAACAAGGAAGGAAAAACATTAAATATATCAGGAATATTCATATCGATTGTATTTAATTAATTTACTTTAACGTTTGGTTTGATTTAAATTAAATTAAAAGTCAAATGAACTTCAAATTTTCTTCTCAGTCCGTCATCTTTGTTCTAGTTTATTTACCTCTTCTGGCCTCAATCCTTTCCCCATCTGCCACTTGAAGACCAAATCTTTAAGATATCCGTGTTCCCCAAAAGATTGCACACCTCTGTGTTGTGGTCCGCCAGCAGCCTGCGGAGCTGGCAGCAGAGTTGGACGGCAATGAGGCTGAGGAACAACATGGGCCAGTCCTGGAGGCTGGGGAAGGCGTGGATGAGGACTCTGTGTCGAAGGCAGAGATGGGGCCAGGACTATCGGGAAGTGAGATGCAGACTCCGGAGCCTCCAGAGGTTGACAGTAGAGAGGCAGAGGAACAGGAGGAGCCTGTTCCTAGTGCACGTATGAGAAGAGCTGCCAGAAGGCAAGAGCAGCTAAAGCCAAGAGGATGACTCGGGAGCCGGGCCAGGAGATGATTGGCCCCTCCCATAAGGCTTAAAAGACCAGCAACAGCTCTTGGGCTCTTTGTCAGAAAATGACGTTGATAGACTTGTTCTTGTCTTGCTGCACTTATCTCTGGTTCTGAACTTTTGCCAAGAGAAGCCTTTGGCAGTTTGCCTAATTATACCAAGGTTCGTGATTAGACTGAAGAATTTGTGTTATGAAGAATTTGTTTTGATTTAGTTTGGACTAAATGAGTTAACTCATGAGAATGAGTTAATTCTCAGCTGTTCTAATAAAGTCTGTTTGTTTTGCATCTAATACTACCTACTTGGGCCTGGGTCACAACACTCTGGTTAAATTGAAAAGTTAATGATTATGGGATTTTATTCCATTTAATTCATTGATGTGTTAGAAAATATCGCTGAATTGGGGTACAGAAAACAGGAGATAGCTTAAAAGCAACTTTTGCTTGTCAGGTTGTATTCCTCTCCAACCCTTTTTTACAGTGACACATTCCAGACCAGTGATGGCAAGATGGTCACATTCACAATGTTTTTTCACACAGTTCCCCAGAGCAGAGCAAAGCTCTGCCTGGGGAATTCTGGGAGTTGAAGTCCGCCAGGCTTAAAGTTGCCAAGGTTGGAGACCTCAGCCCCAGAGGAGCCAGCTGGAGAAGCTGAGACAAGAATCAGATATACAGCACAAGTCTCCCCACTAAAGAAGTAGGGGAGAATAATTAATTTGACTGCAGTCCTTCAAACACATCTACAAAAAAGTCAACATTTATTAAGAGAAAAGATATGACTTTCTGAATGTTTTTCACATGCTTGAAGATCTGAAAATGCAATTCAAAACGTCTGTGTGCCATAAGGTTAAAAGTATACATTGGTGAATAATGACAGGCCAACATTTGCTGAATGTAGACATTCACATAGGACTTAATTTGGGGAATGCCTGAAATCTTGCCACTGTTTAGACATTGCTCATCTAAAGGCTCATAATCCTAATGAGGTGTTTTACAGATCTCTTGAGTTTGGGAAGTTTCTCCCTGCCTGCCAATGTACACACAAATATACACGTATGCTAGTGTTACAAGTAATTGCCTGCAAATTATTGTTGCCCACAGATGTGCATAGAGTATACATTTTCTGGAGCCATGTCCCTATCATCACCCAAAAGATTGAAGACGGGAGAGATTGGACTGGAAAGCAGACACCACTGCAATCTTAGAACTTCAATTGCTTATTTCCCTCCAGCCTTTTGAACTCTCAACTGGCTCATACCTGCTCATACTGATTTCTGCTGTTAAGGACATTTCCTGGCTGCCCAAGAAGGAAAAGATTGTTCTGACTTTTCAATTTATTTTTGGCTAGGCGGGATAGCTATACCCCTGGCACAGACCTCCTTTAGCCATCATTTTTGCTTCGGGGCCAAACAAGAGGAGAAATTAATTTTCCCCGATCACAAGAAATATGTGTGGTTGTTTGCCTTGCAAATAGCAGCGGCAGACAAACCTGAATAGCCTTGGTGGTGGTGGGAGGAGAGAGATGAACCCTTGCACTCTTGCCTGTGGTCTTCATTAGCAATGGACAATTCATTTGGAACGGCTTTAATTTTTTTTGACCTTGCTGAAGTCAAAGGGGAGGAACATAGTTGATTACATGTCTTCACTGCTGTGACAGAAACTTTTGCCCTATTTGGAGGAGGGAGGTGGGGTGGGGTGGGGAAATGAAATGAGAAACCTAAAACTTCAGATCCTCAGATTGTTGTTTAAGCTGCTTTCTTCCATCCCCACCTAGTGGGAAATCAATTCTGGAGCAGGGTTAAAAGATGAAGTAGGTGCCTTAAATTTAAGGCTTTGGGTTTGGAGTTCTGCTAAACCCCACAACTAAAAAAATAACCTAATAAATCACCTTGATCTTTCAACTCCGTGTTTTGAAATTTTAGAGGTTCATAAGGTAGGGGCTACATCCAGTGGTGGGTTTCAACATTTTTTCCAACGGTTCTGTGGGTGTGGCTTGGTGGACGCGGCAGGGGAAGGATACTGGAAATCTCCATTCCCTCCCCAATCCAGGGGAAGGTTACTGCAAAATCCTCATTTTCTCCTGATCAGCTGGGACTTGGGAGGCAGAGAATAGATGGGGGTGGGGCCAGTGGTGGGTTGTCCCTGGTTTGCACTGGTTCTATAGAACCGGTAGTAAAACCGTCGGGAGGCTCTGTCCACCGACCCTGATGTCATCAGAACGATTCTGCGCATGTGCGCGGCCCTGTTGCGAACTGGTAGTAAAGGTTAGTAGAACCCATCCCTGGGCGGGCCCAGTCAGAATTTTTACTACCGGTTCTCCAGAACTGGTCAGAACCTGCTGAAACCCGCCTCTGGCACAATGGTTGGAATGCAGTAGTGTAGGCTAACTCTGCTCATTGCCAGGAGATCAATCCTAACCGGCTCAAGGTTGACTCAGCCTTCCATCCTTCTGAGGTTGGTAAAATGAGAACCTAGATTGTTGGGGGCAATAAGCTGAAATTTGTAAACCGCTTTACATGGAGCTGTAAAGCACTATGAAGTGGGTATATAAGTCTAAGTGCTAGTGCTAAGTGCTATATATATATATATATATATATATATATATATATATATATATATATATATATATATATATATACATATACATACATACATACACTTTTACAACTTACATTTGTAAGTTTTACAAGGGAAAATCTATACTCAAAGTCCAATCACAACTCCACTCTCACTATGCATAGTTCCCTCTCATTATAAACTGACATTAGGCCTCTATGTTAGTTACTGGAAGGTAAGTAATCATGTCATCTTTGCCTGAACATGGTTCTTCCATGCTGGCCACACTAATCCCACTTTTGCTTTCTCATATAAAGTCACATTTTTTAATATGATGGATCAGCTAGGAATCAACAGGCAAGTGTTTCTTCTTCTGCAAGCTTTGGTTAACATTATCCTCTAGAGTTGAAAAATGGCTTTGTTTCATTTGACATACAGTATTGTATGATTGATGCTGCCTCATTAGCCTTTGGCCCAATTCTCAAATCTTATTTTTTAAAAGAAAAATCATATCAGTGTCAGAAGCTGCTTTATACTATAGTGGTCAGATCATTGATTCATTCATTTAGCCTGTTCTTCTACTCTGACAGATCCCTCAAAACAGGAAGAAATGTCTCCATTACCTCTAACTTGATTCTTTTAAAGTTGAAGTTGCAAAGAATTAAACTCATAATCTTCTAGGAAACTCTATACTCTAGTTCTCAATTACTCCAGGTTTTATTCTGCCATTTTGGGGCTGCCACAGAGTTATTTCAGTAAAAGAATATTCGATAATAATTAAAAATGTCTCTTGTACGGCAAATACCATTTCTTGTCATTCAAAGATAATGGGTATTGGAGATTTATGACTTCACTATAAATATGAGCTATATAAGTGGGTTAAGTTTTTCTATCCTTTGATGCTTATAATGAAACTCAAGAGTCCCTCTGTTAACTCTGTGCAAGACAGCAGTGTTAATTTAACTTTGTCGCAAATGCCAATCTGTTCTGATAGCTTTTTATGTAATGCATAACCTATCACATGTAACTAATCATTCTTCTGTTAAGCATAATTACCAGGAGTGAAATCTACTTACCTTCCCTACCAGTTTGGAAGTGCACGCGCCATGCATGTGCGCTTGCTTTGCTCGCATGCTCACATGTCACATGTGGACATGGACCCTCTGCGCATGCGCAAACCCTTCTGCACATGCGCAGAGGGTAAAAAACAGGTTACTTCCTGGTTAAATCCAGGATGTAACGACGACCAGGCAGGTGGGCGGAGTCTCACACCATCGCTACTGGTTCTCTGAACCACCCACCACCGAACCGGTCCAAACCAGTAGCATTTCACCCCTGATAATTACCTATTTTTATGATTTCCAATGGTCTGTAATTTTCCATTGTAACTTTTTAAGTTTTTTTTTTAAGTGTCCACTTGGTTGAATGTCAACTTCAGCATTCTCAGGGAGGTTAAAAACCCGTTAAACAAGCAACTGTCTTTATAACTACTATTTGGTTATGATCCTGTATCTTTTCCAAGATCTAATTCTTGCAAATTTCAACAAAGGGATGAAATCTATGTAGATGAAATTATTATTATTATTATTATTATTATTATTATTATTATTATTATTATTATTATTATTATTATTATTATTATTTTAAAAACCCTATACATGCAGAAAGTTCAGCACCCTTTCCCCCGTCCCTTCCTAACATCTTGATCTGGCCACATCATACAAAAATCCTGAAAGTGGAAGAACACGGCATTTCAAATTATAGATGGAGGATATTGTATTAATAAATGAAAGCATCTAACCCAGGGGTGTCAAACTCAGGGCCTGGGGATCAGATCTGGCCTGCGGGGTACTTAGATCTGGCCCCCGGGGTTGCCCTGGAAACAGTGACGGACCGGCCCGCAGTGCTTCTGCCAGTGAAAATGGGCTCCCAAGCTCCATTTTTGGCTGCCCCAGCCTCCTGCAATCCTCTGCCTGTGAAAACGGAGCTTGGGCATGCGGCCCTCCCGAACTCCATTTTCACTGGCAGGGGGCTATGGCAAATGAAAATTGAGCTCAGGAGCCTGTTTTCACTGGCAGAGCACTTGGGTCACTACAGGCGCCCCCAACAGGAGTGACGTTGAGCTGGCCACACCCACCCTGGCCACACCCACCGTGCCCCCCTGAGGTCAAACACAACCCTGATGTGGCCCTCAATGAAATTGAGTTTGACACCCCTGATGTAACCTATCAGAACAAAACATGATTATTTTATTCCCTGACCTGTGACTTTCTCATCTTCAAAAGTAAGGATATCCACAAATTGGGTTTGATTCCTGGTGTCAGTAGTTTTCTTAAAAACAGCAAAAGGGTTTGGTATTCCTCTCCCATAGGAATTTTTTTTCTACTTCCCAGACTAGCCTATCACCCAGAGATTCCTTTGTGTCTGCTCATCATTAACATCAATTCTTATCAACTAGGTCTGATCTTACTTAGCATCTGAACTCACTCAGATGTTGCCACCTGTTGAGGCTTCTTGCTCTTTCATGCAATCAGAAAGACAATCTGGAAGGAGATGCCTTCATAATTCAATAATATTGTTCAGTGGAAGAATTTATGGAACTGTAAACTCTTAGTTTTGGAGATAATTAAAAAAAAAGAAACTGAATGAGCACTCAACTCCATTATCACCTGGCTGCATTCTGAAGAGGATCCAGATCTGATCAGTGGTGGGATTCAAATAATTTAATAACCAGTTCTCTGCCCAAATGTCCAGCTGGGTAGGCGTGGCTCGGTGGTCATGTGACCGTGTGGCCGTGGCCAACTCAACGATACTAACATCGATGGGTACTTCACCTTAACTGTTACAATGTAATAAGGGTTAACCAGAGAGGCAGTTTCTGAAGCAGGGCAATAACAATTAGGCTAGAAACAACATCAGAATGTTTTCTTCCTGCCTTCCTTACAGGATTAGCCCTGTAAAGTGGAAAAAAACAAAATGAGATTTCTTCCAAGAATCGGTTCTCCAAACTGCTTAGAAAGTTAACAACCGGTTCTCCTGAATAGGTGCAAACTGGTTGAATCCCACAACTGCATCTGATCATTTGTTGCTGGGGAGACTAAATTTAAATTCACTAGAATCTTCCAGACAATCAAGTCCACTTCATCCTGAGCTCATATGTACACTCCAATAGCATTGTCAAAAGTGCTCCACTCTGATAGATGTAGCTCCAACCTCAGTCCATAATAGTTTCCCTGACAAGATGGGCAGAAGGAGAGAGAGAAAAATGAACCATAAAGACCGATCACATGGTATCAAAGGGTACATAAAATCCTTTTGAAACTCAATTCAAGGAAAACAAAGAAAAGAAATGGATTTGGAAGGAACCATCTTTTCAAGTCACATTCATGTGTTTGTATATTGATCATGACTGACAGTACAACTTGGGCCCACAAATATGTATGATTGTAACACAATGTGAATGTTTTTTTTAAAAAAATAGAAATGGAATCATTTGCATGATAGATCAACCATCTTTCTGTATGTCAGAATGTCTCTTATTATAAACAGCCTGGTAAATCTGACAGATAGTTTATTTGCCGCCAGATTTTTTTAAAAAAAGTATGCAAAGTTAGTCTTCTTTCCTTTGGCAGAGTGATTCTAAAAGAAAACAAGCCAAGATTTGACTAGGCTCGGTCTTAAAAGGAAAAGAACAAAACAGATATGAAAAAGTGTCATTCATATGCTTCAATCCCATCACTATAATTCTTGCTCATTGATCTGCCTGTGCACAGGCAGGACAGGACAGATTTGCACCAAGAACATTAAAACTTTTTTCTCCAAAGAAAATCCTTTAACATTTAATTTCCTTTCTGATCCTCAATTGCTGATCTTGGCAACCCGGTTTGAAAAGTCCTGAGTAGGTCCAGTAGTTTTTTCTCTGACTTCTGACTCTTCAATCAACATCACTGCTCAGGAGGAAATTCATTTTCCCTCAAAGGTGCTTGGGTCAGTCGCTTGGGAAAAAAGGAGGAATGTGGCAATGGTTTTGAAAAGAGCTAATCTCCTCCAAGGATCTAAATACACCCTGGAGAGAGATCCTAAACCCTGATTTCTAATTAGCATTTTTATTTCATATTTGCTTGAGTTATTAAATCTTTCTTTACCATATCCTTTGATTCTGCTTCAAATCCTGCCATCACAGCTGCAGAATAGAGTTGCTCTTAGGTAAAGGTTCTCCTTGCACATGTGCTAGTCGTTCTCGACTCTAGGGGGCGGTGCTCATCTTCGTTTCAAAGCCGAAGAACCAGCGCTGTCTGAAGATGTCTCTGTGGTCATGTGGTTGGCATGACTAAACGCTGAAGGCGCACCGAACGCTGTTACCTTCCCACCAAAGGTGAGCCCTATTTTTCTACTTGCATTTTTTAACCTGCTTTCGAACTGCTAGGTTGGCAGAAGCTGGGACAAATAATGGGAGCTCACCCAGTTATGCTGCACTAGGGATTCGAACCACCGAACTGCCGACCTTTCTGATCGACAAGTTCAGTGTCTTAGCCACTGAGCCACCGTATCCACCAGAGTTGCTCTTAGAAAAAGTTTAACAGTTATCTTTACTACCTTTTAAAATAGATGTGGGCCCTTTATGACT
This sequence comes from Arizona elegans, assembly GCA_022577455.1. Lineage (NCBI taxonomy): Eukaryota > Metazoa > Chordata > Lepidosauria > Squamata > Colubridae > Arizona > Arizona elegans. The sequence continues at coordinate 20,719,018 of JAKOOJ010000005.1, forward strand.
TGTGGACTTCAATTCCCAGAATTCCTGAGCCAGCATAAAGGCACCATAATTGCCTACCTCTGTTTTAAATTCTACAGGAAAACAACTGTTTCTACAGAGAATGAGGAAGAAACTGATTTCTGGTTTTGTTCAGATCAGGATTCAGTCTTAAAACCAACCATTTCAGCCCTGGAACTAGTTTTAAGTGTTACTTCTCCAACCACAGAACACCATTACATGTATTAATGGGACCTTCACACTGGGAGTGCTGAAGTCTTTTCAGCCATCTAGCTAACGACAGAAAATGACAGAAAACATGATTCCTTAAAGCAGTGTTTCTCAGCTTTAGCAATTGTAGGTTGTATGGACTTTAACTTTCAGAATTCTTCACAGACATGCTGGCTGGAAAATTCTGGGACTTGATATCCACACCATCCTGACGTGAGGTTGAAAAAAACCACTCCGGAGAAGCATTTCTTTACCCAGCATCTTAAAGATGCATGAGCTTTAAATTCCCAGAATTCTCCAGCCAGCATAAAGACCACACATCTTACTGAGTTTGAAAAACACCATTCTAGAGAACTGCAGTTGTTCAGATGAACCCTCTCTCAAACTTTTAAAGGATGTCAGAAGGATGTTTAAATGCAAAAAGGCCAAACAAAACATTCCATCATAGCTATTACCTATATACCATGTTTCCCCCAAAATAAGACCCTGTCTTATATTTTTGAACCCCGAAATAAGTGCTTGGCCTTATTTTCAAGGGAGGTCTTATTATTTTGGGGCATGTAGAGCAAGATGGGGCTCCTCTTGCCATCTTACCTGATTTCTAGCTCTGCGTTTAAATATTTTTGGGGAGGGCTTATTTTCGGAGGGAGACTTATTTTAGCACATGCGCTCAAAAGCCCGATTGGGCTTATTATCAGGGGATGTCTTATTTTCGGGGAAACAGGGTATCTAGTGAAAGCTGGGGATCAGAAGCCATTCCCAATCTGCAAAGTGCTTCTTAAAGAGTTATTGTATTCTATTCAAACTAGACTAAACTCCGAGTCCACTTTTTTAATTCACCAGCAGGAGTCCCATTTTTTCTAGATTTTGGTCAAGTTTCCCCTCTTTTAACCCATTTCCCAATTTAGGCAATATTCAAGAGTACCGATGGGTTCCTTGGCTTCACATTAGGACAAAATGCAGGACACTTCAGGTTCATGCATTCCACCCCCTTTCCTTTGTACAGTCTTGTTTTTGTTTTAAATTAATCACAGGTGGTCCTGATATCCAAATCTGTCACCCATGGTTTATGAAACTGGTTTACTTCAAGAAGTCACTGTGAAGATTAAGCACAAGTTAGGTTTCAGGCGTAGCATTAATTTTCTTTTGAAACAAAAAACAGACTTTTTTTGGTGTTTGCATTAGTAGAGGAGGGGGATGAGCCTGTCCAGTCACAGCTTGCAAAACTTTTATATTACACCTGGACACAAAAGGGGGATGGACTATCATGCTTTTCTTTGGTCGGATAATTCACCACCTGGTTTGTAATGCAAATGAGAGATTGCAAACAGGAGAACTTGGTTTATAAAAGCCTTGCAGAATAAATCAGCATTGTTTGGTCAGGTCATGTTTCAATTGGTTTATAGCAATGTATTATTGTTGGGTTGATGCATATCTTCATAGACCAAATTGAGAAGAACGCTTAGAGCACGGGTATCAAACTCACGGCATCACATTGCCATCACATTTTATGATTTTTTTTCCCTTTGCAGAGCTGGGGTGGGCGTGGCCTGTGCATGGCACATCCGGCCTGCAGGCCGCCAGTTTGACACCCCTGGCTTACAGCAACACTATGCTACCTACTGTTTTAACCCCCATGTTCTCAGTACAGCTAAAATCTAGAAGAGCAGTAGATGGAAGTAAAGAGGTGGGTTTTTTTGTATTCATTTGCTGCCATCTTCTGATTATCAAGATTTCAGAGTCTCAGGTTTGGGGTAAAATTCAAGAAAAGCAAAGCTAGTGGCTAATATTGGGGAATGAATTTAAAAAATTGGCATGGGAAAGTTTGGTCATGGAAAGGGTGATAGGCTCACTTAAAAATATTTTGGTTTTTTCATGTCAAAATTTGAATAGGGAATGCTCCGCTTATACTGCAGTATTTTATTTACAAGTCCAAACATAATGCAGCAGAAGATCACTTTAGACATAATTCTAGGCATACTTCACAGTTCACATTTCCCTCATACATTAAAGACAGATTCTGTACACAGAGTACAGATGCTAGACATGCAGAAGTCTATATACTTAAATTTGAAAAATTAGCCTCTTAGTCAGGGGTGGACTCCTGGGAGTTCGGCAGGGTTCGGGTGATCCTCTAGCCAAGGATTGCTGGGGTTTGGCGAACCCCCAAATGCTACCCCTGGATGGCCATGCCCACCCTGCCTCTCCCCTCCTAGGAGTCTCCACGCAGCCTGTTCATCATTCTAGGTAAATGCAGAGGGTCTTGGAGGGCAAAAAATGGGCCTACCAGAAGTTCTGGAAGTGGGCCTGTTTCTGGCCTCCGAAGGGTCTCTGGACCCCGGGGGAAGCAGTTTTCACCCTCCTGGAGGCTCGAAGAAAACCTCTGGAGCCTGGGGAGGGTGAAAAATGGGCCTCCAGAAGTCTGGAAACGGGCCTGTTTCCAGCCTCCAGAGGGCCTCTGAACCCTGAGGGAAGCAGTTTTTGCCCTCCCAGAGGCTTGAGGAAAGCCACCGGAGCCTGGGGAGAGTGAAAAATGCCCCACCCCCGCCTTGGTGCAGGCGACCGACTAGGCCACGCCCACCATGGCCATGCCCACCCAGCAGCGGGGCAGCGAACCTGTTGCTAAAGGATCTGAAGCCCACCCCTGCTCTTAGTAATACTTTTTATAGATCAGAAGTAGACCTTCTGAAACTCATCTGAACCATTTTTGCTCCTAATGGCAATGCTTCATATAGAATGAATGCCCCAACTTCCCAGCCCCTCAAATTTTCCTTCTTTAGCCATTAGCTGGAATGGATGAGGAGAAACACTGGGACCATCAAAACATATAACATGCAGAGGTTTTAGCAATCATAGGGCAGCTTAGAAGGGAGGGAAAAAATGTGGATAGCTGTTTTCGGTTTTCCTACGATACAGAACTTGGTGCCGTCTATTGTTTTGGGAAATGAATCATACCCTGTTTTTAACCTCTTGGGCTCTTCAATAGTAAGGAAACCCGGCTTACTAGCAATCCTCATAAATGTTGCAACCGCTGCAATCAGTGTTTCAAACTCCCCCTACAGGCTGAAGCCCTCCGCCTGCTAAAAGAACAAAGGGGGCTTCATATATTTTATTCGGCTTGTTGACAAGTTCTCTGCAGATGGTCTGCATCTTCCGTTATCAATAATGTTGGAAAGCTTTTCCATTCATGCCAAGTGGCCTCCCTTAAGCCAGCGGCTTTTAATAGCATTAAAACTTAGAGCAAATCAATTTCTATCTCAATTATGCGCCAGCCTTGTGTTCCCCTCTAAACCTTTTACTTCCCTCTTAGGAGGAGATCTCTCCATCACTGCATACCGCAAGGCCTGAATATAAATACAATATCGTGGTGTGCTGCCAGAAGACCTGGAAGCAAGCCATCGCTTGACCATTTTAATAGCAACCTTTGGAAAAAACCAGCGGTATCACCCATGTATTACAAGGCATTACTGGCCGGTCTTAAAATCAAAGCAGTGATTCATTGTTTGGCTAAGAGGAAAAAAGGGGCTACTTTTTCTGCATTGTTGTTTGACCTTATCCCTTTCACTTGAAGGCAAAAGAAGTTGTGAAGGCCGCTGCACCTTAACTATTGCAAGAAATAAATCAAATGCGGTCTAGAAAGCTTTAACGCTCCCATTGCACAAGGACAAATGATACCTTTTGGATACAAGTTCAGTACACTTCAGCGGGCAGATGAAGGAGACAGGCGGGCTAAAGATTAAGGGCTCTGTTTCTTAATTAAACTTAACATGCAGAATCAAAGTGTCTGCAGTTGTTGATTGAGTTGCTTTTCTTTTTAATAAAGAGTTTGCATAGATCAGTCAAGGGCTAAGCTGATAGATTGTTACCTGCACAGATGTTGGGAAAGTTAGAGCAAATGGTCGGTAACAAAAAACAAAACAAAACAAAACAAAACAAAAATGATCAGGCCTGATTAAGTAACACCCTGGGCTCTTCACTGGAAGAACAATAGTCCCATATTTCACCAAACCTATAAATCCTCACAATTAAGCTATGGAAATGATGGGTCTTTTTAATAAATTGCAGGGGTGGGCTTCAAAAATTTTAGCAAGGGGTTCTCTGCCCAGTTGTTGTTTGGGCATGCTCATGGTGGGTGTGGCCTAGCAGGCCTCCTGCACCACGGTGGGGGGAGTGCGTTTTTGCCCTCCCCTGGCTCTGGAGGCTTTCGTTGAGCCTCCAGGAGGGTGAAAACGGCCTTCCCCAGACTCCGGAGGCCTCTGGAGGCCAGAAACGGGCCCGTTTCTGGCCTTTCCAAACTTCCGGTAGGCCTGTTTTTCACCCTCCCCGAGCCTCTGTGCACGGCCTGCACTTACCTACATCCAAAATGGGCCCTGGGAGGGGCGGGGTGGGGGGGCCAGCCAGGAGTGGGATTTGGGGGTTCTCCAAACTGCACAGAATCTTAGCTAGAGGTTCTCCTGAACCCCTGTGAACCCCCAGCAGTCCACTCCTGGGTAAAAGGCATCAGGCTGGAAACTGAAAGGCTCTGAGTCCTAGACCTGCCCCAGATTAGGAAGTCAGATGAATGACGTGGGACCAGTCTCGCACTCTCAGCAGCCGCCAATCAAGTCAATAACTGAATCAAACAATCTGTCAGGTTTCGAGGTCACAATCACTGCATGGCCCCAAATATATATATAGTCAGTCATATGTTTAGATTGGTTCTGGCATTTTTATTTACCTATCACGTCGTTCTCAAAGACTTGAAATAAGCAGTGTTAAAGATATTGTCATGGGATGTAAGCTGTTCCAAGTAAAACTGCCATTTACAATTGATTGATGGTGATTTTGTCAATGCCAATGGTATTCAAGTGGATGTTTAGGGATTGCACCCAAGACGCTTACCACTATTGGTATTATCTTAGTTTTCTTTTGGCATGGCTGTTCTATTTCTATTTTCAAGTCTTTGTATTTTGTTATCTTCTGCAGTTCCTTCTCTTATATTCTCTTCTCTCCAGGTATGCAACACCCACTACCCAGACTTTTTTTGTCTTTCTTATTGGCACTTGTTAAGTCTGGGTATTATGTGGTCTCTTTGAATTCTAAAGTCCTAAAACACTGTAGTTTCCTCATTTTCTATGATTTTTATCAATTATTATTAAACCTCCAGTGATGGAGCAGCCACAGTTCCACTGCTTAATTGTTCTTACTGCCAGGAAATCCCTCCTTATGAGGTGGCACAATGGTTAGAGTACAGTACTGCAGGCTACTTCTGCTGACTGCCTGCTACCTGCAATTTGGCAGTTCAGATCTCACCAGACTCAGGGTTGGCTCAGCCTTCCATCCTTTCAAGGTGGGTAAAATGAGGACCTAAATTGTTGGGGTTAATATGCTGATTCTGTAAACCGCTTAGGGAGGGCTGTAAAAGCACTATGAAGCGGTATATAAGTCTAACTACTATTGCTATTGCTGTTATTTCCAGACTGAATCTACTTCTGATAAGCTTCCACTCATTCCTTCTTGTCCTGGTCTCAGGTGCTATGGAGATGATAGTATAATAACAATAGTTATATGATTTTAAAAAATTTAATTTTTTTTTTTAAATTTTAAATTTGTCTTATGAATTTGGGGTGTTTTAAATTTCGTTTTCCAGGCCAATTATTTAATTGTATTTTAATGGTTTTTTAACATTTGTATTATATATATTTTATTTGGCTGTTCACCGCCCTGAGTCCTTTGGGAGTAGGGCGATATACAAATTCAATAAACAACAACAACAACAACAACAACAACAACAACAACAATAATTTATTAAATTTGTTATTAAGTTAAGTTGCCCACTCATGGAGTCTGGCTCAGTGGTGAAATCCAAATTTTTTTACTACCGGTTCTGTGGGCATGGCAGGGAAGGATACTGCTAAATACCCATTCCCTCCCCACTCCCGGGGGAAGGATATTGCAAAATCTCCATTCCCACCCCACTCCAGGGGAAGGATACTGCAAAATCTCCATTCCCTCTCCACTCCCGGGGGAAGGATATTGCAAAATCTCCATTCCCACCCCACTCTGGGGCCAGCCAGAGGTGGCATTTGCCAGTTCTCCAAACTACTCAAAATTTCCACTACCGGTTCTCCAGAACCTGTTAGAACCTGCTGGATCTGGCCCCTGCTCTGGCTGGCTTTGAAATACAAAGACAAAACATTAAAAACAGTTGAAAACATACAACACAACAGGCAGCCCAAACTAAAACAATCAAACCCAACAAATCAAACTAAATCAGTGGCCCCCCAGACAACTGCAAGCCTGAGACCAAAGCCAGATCTTGTGGATCCTTCAGAGAAAGGATGCTGTCCATATCTCTATAGGGATGCTGCTCCAGAGGTTGAGGGTATTCTTCCTTGGTCCCAAAAGCTGAAACTATTTATAGGTGGTTTCCCCTTAAAAAGACATTTCTTGATCACAATTTACAATTTTATTGCCAACTTCTCCATTGGCTCTGCTTGTTGGAAATTGGGGTTTAAAATTCACGAATGGCATAAATTGTAGGATGCTGTAATGGTTTTCAATGTAAGGACTGATCATAAAGTTACTTTTTCAGCACCTACTTTAAATGTTTGTTAAAGAGGCCCAAAGGTGCTTTTTTCAGGAGGCAACTGGACTTTCTTGTTTTTTCTTTTGAAGATGTTTCGCTTCTCATCCAAGAAGCTACTTCAGCTCTGACAGGATAGTGGGGAATAAAAGGATTTATATGGAAATGTCTTCAAAGAAAAGAATCTGTACAGACTTTTAACTACACAATTTGGGATGAACACCGTTTGAATGGTGTGGGAGTAGAAATAGATTTCCAGAGAAAAAAAATGCAGACTACAGGAAACAGGAGCATTGGTGACCCTGAGGACACAGATAAACCTCCAAGTGCTTCAACAACCCTCTAAAAGAATGCAAATAACCAGCTGTCTGCAAGGAATATAAATCTTTCCATTCCCCACCATCCTGTCAGAAATGAAGAAGCTTCTTGGATGAGAAGTGAAACATCTTCAAAGAAAAAACAAGAAAGTCCAGTTGCCTCCTGAAAAAGCACCTTTGGGACAACCATGACCTGGATGACTGAGAATCTTTACAGATGTTTGCTAAAGAGGACAGCATTTAAATAAGGGCTATCTGTATTAGGATCTACCTAACTTTAGAAAGTTTGCTTAGTTTCCTTGGAGGCCAGGGAATGCAAAGTAGATACAGGGAAGTAATCATTTAATGAAGGCATTTGCATATAATTGTGTTTATATTTGGACTGAATTGGAGGCGATATTATTATTGATTTAACTGGGCTTAAACTCAGTGACAATTTTAGCTGACTACCTTGATGTTGCAAATTGTTTGTAACTCCGAAAAGCCAGCCATGTTTATTCTATTATTGACAGATAACCCTTTGCACATCCTCAGAGACCCTCACTTTTTTTTCTTTCACCACTTTTTTAAATTTCTACTAACCAAATCCCTGGCAAAACAAAATAACCAGCAATTTCTCTACAATGCTCTTTCTTTGAAAGTTGGGAACGCTATCTATTTCCAACCCATCTTAATTTTCTTACGGTATTATATTTGTTACATTTGTAGTTTAAATATTCCAGTATTCAGTCCGAAAAGCATATGTTGAGTGGTGACCATTTATTTATCGTAATTTTCCTCCCCTTTTCTAGCATTTTCCTGCAAATGCAGGGTCCACTTTTTTGGGGAGAGGGGGATCAGCTGAGTATTGATCCATTGGTTGCAACAAGAATAGATCAACTGGTATGTCATCCATGCTTCATTTATTTATTTATTTTATTAGTTCGATTTATATGCCGCCCTTCTCCAGAGACTCAGGGCGGCTTACAATGCATTAAGCAATAGCCTTCATACTTTTGCATATACCTGCTTAGTAGGGCTTTCCGGCCCCCCTAAACAGTGTTCTTTTTTATACAAAGTCAGCTTATTGCCCCCACAAACCGGGTCCTCATTTTACCTACCTTGGAAGGATGGAAGGCTGAGTCAACCTTGAGCCTGGTGAGATTTGAACTTGCAGTAATTGCAGGCAGCTGGCAGCTAAGTGCTACTTAACAGCACTTAGTCCACTGCGCCACCAGGCTTCATGTCATAGGTTAAGAGACTGGTCCAAAGTCACCCAACTGGCTTTCATATCTAAGGCAGGTTTAGAATTCACAGTCTCTTTGCCTTTCTAGCCTGGAGCCCTAACTGCTACACCAAATTGGCTACTATAAATTTACATGTCATAAATAAATGAACCTTAATTTTATAAGATAATTTGGTTTTGCACTAAGGCTAAGGTTTTATAGAAGATGTTGAAATGTTTTTATCCTTGTAGCCAGAGCTGAAGGATCCCTGGGCACAAAGCCAACTTGAGTCCCCATCATATGTACTTAACCACAGGCAGAACGACGGACAAAACAGAACTGTGGCACTTATATTATGATGAACTTGGTGACTGTGGATGTCAGTCCTTAGATAGAATTCTTTATTGGCCAAGTGTGATTGGACACACAAGAAATTTGTCTTTGGTGCATATGCTCTCAGTGTACATAAAAAGAAAAGATACATTTGTTAAGAATCATAAGGTACAACACTTAATGATAGCCATAGGATACAAATAAGCAATCAACTCATACTAGGAAACAATCAATATAAATCGTAAGGATACAGCAACAAGGTTACAGTCATACAGTCATAAGTGGGAGGAGATGGGTGATAGGAACAATGAGAAGACCAAAAGCAATCGTAATGCAGCCTAATGTGAATAGTTTGACAGTGTGGAGGGAATTATTTGTTTAGCAGAGTGATGGCGTTAGGGAAAAAATTGTTCTTGTATCTAGTTGTCTTCGTGTGCAGTGCTTTATAGCATCGTTTTGAGGGTAGGAGTTGAAACAATTTATGTCCAGGATATGAGGGGTCTATAAATATTTTCACAGCCCTCTTTTTGATTCGTGCAGTATACAGGTCCTCAGTGGAAGGCAAGTTGGTAGTTAATTGTTTTTTCTGCAGTTCTAATTATCCTCTGAAGTCTGAGTTGGTCTTGTTGGTTTGCAGAACCAAACCAGACAGTTATGGAGGTAGCTCACACAGGAAACCAAGACCATGGCTGTGAACATCACTTTTATTGTAAGGCTACAGTAACAGAATCTTGAAAATCTGAAAGCATTTCCCTGTATTTACTTTCCAAAGAGCCAGGGAAGATTCCCACCCCTCCTTTAGACTCAGATTTCATTTATCAGATTGTTTTCTAGGTGGTGGCTCTTCCTCCTGTTTCTCAAGGTCATTCCAACAGATCTTATACTTGGACACCTCTGAAAATGTAACCCTTTCTTAGCCTTTCACACAAGACAGGCTCAGATATTCATTGGTCGCAATTTTACATGACAATAATGCTTGTATGGACATGGAGGAGGGGACAGATTTACTTTGGCCACCTAATGAGAAGGAAGGACTCACTGGAGAAGAGTCTATTGCTGGGAAAGATTGAGGACAAAATAAGAAAGGGACGACAGAGAATGAGGTGGCTGGATGGAGTCACTGAAGCAGTCGGTGTGAGCTTAAATGGTCTCTGGGGGATGGTAGAGGACTGGAAGGCCTGGAGGAATGTTGTCCATGGGGTTGTGATGGGTGGGACACGACTTTGCAACTAACAGCAACAACAACTCCCTGTCCAGTAGAGGTTCCTTAGTTCCTTTGAAAACTAGAGGCTGAATTCCAGGAGTGTAAAGCAACCTACTGTGCACTGGAATGGGAGCATCCAGAATGGTTGAAAAATGGGTGGCTATATAATTATTTCAAATAAATAAATAAAAAAAAAAGCTGAAATTATTCTCTTTTACTCCAAAACTAATATTTGAAACTTCCAGAAAAATCAGAAAAGACGTCCAAATAAATTAAATGACAACACAGAGGAAAGAAGACTTAATCTTCTCTTTAATGTTGCAATCATTTTTATTCCTCTGCAGAATTTAAAAGACACTGTATATCGCCATCAATTTGAACCCAACCTGCAGAGAATCTGTACCACAGTACTTATCACTTTAATATTAGTTGCTTTTAAAGGTAGTAAACTAGCACCATCTAGTGGCCTGCTGGAATTTTTCAATTTATTTTTTCTCTTTTCTATTATGTCTTTTTTATTTTATTCATTTACACCTGTTAAAATGCCAGACTAGATTAGCTTTGTACTCTCTTTTCTGACACTGACTATCTGCATTTTAATACTGAAGCTAAAAGGAGTTATTCCCCATCTATCTTTTTTTCTTTCCATAAAGTTTAATTTTGTTTCTTCCCTATGAGATTGGCTTATCTTCAAACAGACTAACACCTCTATTCACATCTCTTGAGATTATAAATTCATAAAGTGACACTACGACGTTTATTTCATTGTTATCTTTTTGTTCATCATAAAAGCACTAGAATATGGGTTAGACAAAGGAGTTCAAAGCATCAGACGGTGATTGTGATGAGAACCCTACTACTTGGGGGTTATATGGAGCCAGAATATGAACAATATGTAGATTAGAAGACTTCTGGGAGATAACATTTGAGATCTTCACCCTTCTACTTCATGGGTGTGCTATTACAATGGCACATGCAGTTTATCTCCTACTTGCAATTGAGCAAGATACCCTAAAGACAGTAATTTAACAACCAGTTCTCTACCCTAATAATTTCTTCCAACAACCAGTTTGCCAAACTGCTCAAAAAGTTAACCAGTTCTCCCGAAGTGGTGCGAACTGGCTGAATCCCACCATTTCCTAAAGATAAAGGTAAAGGTTCCCCTAGCACATATGTGCTAGTTGTTCCTGACTCTAGGGAGCAGTGCTCATCTCTGTTTCAAAGCCGAAGAGCCAGCGCTGTCTGAAGACGTCTCCATGGTCATGTGGCCGGCATGACTAAACACCAAAGGCGCACGGAACGCTGTTACCTTCTCACCAAAGGTGGTCCTCATTTTTCTACTTGAATTTTTTACATGCTTTCAAACTGCTAGGTTGGCAGAAGCTGGGACAAGTAATGGGAGCTCATCCCTTTACACGGCACTAGGGATTTGAACCGCTGAACTGCTGACCTTTCGATCGACAAGCTCATCATCTTAGCCACTGAGACACCGCATCCCCCTTAGATACCCTACTAAGAGTCTACATTAATCATTGCAGCATTTCCAATTTGTATGTGTTTTTAATACTAATTAAGCAGGTTCACAAGGAGAATATATGGACTGTATGAAAATCTTATTCAGTATAAATAATTCATGAAGACCATGGAGATTACTATTAGCCTTGATAGCAATGTGATCACCTCTGAAGGCCATCTGCTGGGGGACTTGTAGATTTCCTTGTGCACTTGGTTGTCCACTGTGAGAATAGACTGCTGGATTAGATGATCCATTCTTCTGCTTACATTCTTCTATGAGGGTGTTAGATAACAACCAGCCTGATTACTAAAAGTTCTTTGAATGCTGGACTGCTTCCGGTCATGTTTCTGGTGATCCAGTGGTGGGTTGCCCCCGGTTCAGACCGGTTCACAAGAACTGGTAGTAAAACTGGCGGGAGGCTCCGCCCACTGACCCGGACGTCATCATAGGTGATCTGCACATGCGGGCGCGATGCAAACCGGTAGTAAAGGTAAGTAGAACCCACCCCTGTGGTGATCCCATTATACAGTGGCTCAAAAAGAAATCATTGTACCAGGGGAATATATGTGTTTTTCAAATGCTCTCCCTATCAGGAGCTGATTTACATACCACATGGATGTGGTGATGAACTAAATATAGGCGAACGCCCTGACAGTTAACATATGGAAATCATTTCAAATAGCTAGACCATCATATGTTAATTGAAATCATCATAACCTGGCAAATCAACTCTTGCTATCATTTCTTTTCTTTGGAAAAAAAAAAGAGAATAGTCTCTGGCTTTGAGCCAACCAAGACCTGCTTGCATTCATGCCCAATAGTATGTGCACATCAACATTTATTTGCTTACTGTGTTAGCAACCCTTGACAGCAAGCTGCAAACTTTAATGGAATCTGAAGGTTCAGTAGAGGGTTTATTATGTGGGCAGTGTCTTGATAAATCCCCCTGCAACTGTTCAAGTGATGTGCTTACAGATGGATCTCTGCCATATATGCTGTATCGGTAGAGTATAGCCCAGCTTAGACAGAAATTTAATAATAAAAATAACCCTCCTCTTAGAAAGTTCCCCTTGGTCTACTTCCTACTACAGAAGAAGTCATTGACACATTCCAGCAATACGATTATAGACAGCTTGATTTTTGCACTGAGACACAGCTGGGGACAGTTAAGACAAAAAAAAATAAGCCATCTGGACAAGCTGGAGATGGAAAAACAAAAAGAATGTGATTTGATTTGCGTATAGATGTGTATACTGTACATACATAAACCTGGCAATCAATATTCACCTTCCCACAGCAGCTTTTGGGAAATTAGTGAGGAATGATCAAGTATCGATGTCACTTATAGAGTCTGTTAAAGAGCATTTCCTCGTACTAAAAGGGCAAAGTTGAATTTTGGGCTGCATAAGGAAGTCTTCCTAATTCTGGAAATGGATAAAAGGAATATATTTGGTAGCATACAGTTATATGGATGACAAGAATAACAAAGAATTGTCACCCATTGCTCCCAACGTCTAGCATTCCTAGCAGAGATGAAAGGTTGGCTAGAAAAGACCGCAAGAATGAGACAGAGCAAAATGTACCAGCTGTGGAAGAAACATCCTATGACTCAACAAGTTGGACACAATAGGATTCGTGCATCACTAATTAGCCAAGCTGAAGATAGAACAACCTTGTAGTGAGGTTTCCATTCCTAGCCAAGCTTTGGCAATGACATTCCAGAAGTTTTGTGGCTTAGACCATGCCAACTTTGCATATAAGGGATTGGAGTCCTTCTTTGCCTCTTTTAAGGGATTGGAGGCAGTGGTGGGTTTCAAAAATTTTTACTATCGGTTCTGTGGGTGTGGCTTTGTGGACATGGCATGGCATGGCTTGGGGGCATGGCAGGGGAAAGATACTGTAAAATCTCCATTCCCACCCCACTCCAGGGGAAGGATACTGTCAAATCTCCATTCCCTTCCCACTCCAGGGGAAGGTTACTGCAAAATCCCCATTTCCTCCCGATCAGCTGGGACTTGGGAGGCAGAGGATAGATGGGGGCGGGGCCAGTCAGAGGTGGTATTTACCGGTTCTCCTAACTACTCTGATGGTCATTCGAAAAATCCTTTCTTAACAAGCACCTAGAAGCCAAGAGGAACATATATACCAAATTTCAAGTTTGTAGGCTTTATGGTTCTGGAAATTTCGTGATGATGCGTGAGTGGTATTTCGCTTTTATATATATAGATAAAATGGGCAGTGCTACCTGTGAAGACTGTCACAAATTCCCCCATGTCAACAGCTGCAGAACTGTTTCTATAACCTTAGTGAACTTTTAGTGGACAGTCTTTGCCATTTAGCCCTTGTTTATGATTAATTCCTGCTCTTGAGACACAAATAAGTTACCGTTTTTTAAAAAAAATCAATAGATTTTTTTTTTAAAAAAATTTTTTTTAAAAAAAATCTATGGTACTGTAAAAATTTAGCACCCACCCCTCTCTTAAAAGAATGAAAAATTTTAGGAAATATTTAAAAAGGCAGGATAAAATATTTCCCCTAACAGAGAAATAAAAAAATCTTAAGGGAGACAGAAACTCAGAGCCCTGGCTCCCTGCCCCTAAGCAGATACTGAACTGGGGCAGCTTTTAGAAATGCAGATTTTGTAATCCATTATTCCCTGCAGCAAAGTCTGATCAAAGGAGTTTAACCCTCACCCAAGAGGCAACATAGGGCAAAGTCATTAAGCCATAATAGGAATTGCCCAGTACAAAACCCTTCATTGCATCATCTCAGTTGCACCACCCCCAGAAAACTTCAATGAAGCCTGGGAGCTCAGATAACCTATAGAGCCAGCTATGACTCCCTACAACTGCTGATCGAATACATGTTCTTGCTCAGGAACAGGAGATTCAAGTGCAAAGCCCAAAAGAAGGTATAAAACTCCCCCACTCTCAACTCCATGTGGTCAGCTGCACCAGAACCACAAACGTGTGATCCTGTTCAGCAATAAATGGACCCTCTTTCCAATCAACCGCCAGCCTCCATTTTGTCTCCAGTGCCTTTCTCCCAGCTTGGAACTGAACCAGATGGATATTTCTTCCAATAGTACTAACACGGTCTGAATGAATCTTTTTTGCTTTCAGCTTGACTGTATTTTATTTTGCCCATCATTGAAACTATGTTTCCACAAGATGGCAGCATAGGCCCACAAAGACAAGATGGTTGTCACACAGCAGTAGAATAAGGGCAGGCACTCCTCTGTCCTACCTTAAAAACTAATAAAATAAGTTTGCATAGCAAACGGATTTAGTGCAGAACATACTGGCTTTAATAGCTGACCAATAAGAAACCTTTTCCTGCAAGGCATTTATTTAAAGATGGATTATCTCTTTAACTGTACTTCCCCCCCACCCTATCCAGCACCGAGCAGAAAGCAATGGATTAGCAACCAGGAACATGATTCTAAACCATCACATTTATGTGTTTATATCTTGCCTTTCCAGAAGCAAATTGCTGTCAAAGGAGCTAATAGCTGAAAGAGTGAAATAAAAACAAAATTAAGAATACCTCTTGCTTCCTTTAAGCAAAACAAGCAGCAATAGAAAGTGCTATTAAATACAAATAGAGCAGAATAGTATCTTTTAGCTTCAGGGAGTGTCCCTGTTCCAGGGTTGCCTGCTACTCAAATTCCGTGTTTACATCTCAAAACCTCAGTGGGTTCCAAGGGACGCTTACTATAGATTCTTAATAAAGTCTTGAAGTTTCCAATATAAATGATCACAATCCACACGTCTCGCGACTGTGGTGAGGTTTGCTACAGAAGAAGTTATCTATTTCCTTGCACATTATAGCAGGGTTCTTTCTCTCTTTGCCACGAGTAAAACAGGGTTTTGAATATGGAGGTAAATGGAAGGAAAATAGATGCAGATATACTTAAAAATTGGCAAAGATGCAAACCAGAGTAAATGGGTTGTCCCACTTGATTTGACCAAATCCCATTAAATCCAACTACTTACCTACTTACCTAATATCCATCCTCTGATTTAAGAGTAGCAAACAAATGTGACGTAGCCAAGTTTCAGAGAAGTTTGTCTTTCAATACTAGACTTTTGATTGACCTTTTAAAAAGCTTCTTGGGGGTGCCTTTGGAATCTATGACAAATGTATTCTTCCTTTAAAAACTTCCAGAGCTGAAGCTGCAATCCCACACACATTTACCATAGAGTAAAACCCACCGAATTAAATGGAAATTTTTTGGGCAAATATAGATTATAGGATCAGACTGCTCGTCTCAATTAAAACAAAAGCTTGAATTGTAAACTATTCAGACAGCTCAGCTTGTAGAAGTTAAACATTGAAAAATCAGCCACAGGTTAAAGCTAAATAAGATTAGAAGGTTTTATACTTCTGCAATAACTTTACCCTTACCTGTTAAGTATTTTCTATGAAGCATAGACTAGTTGCAGGCTGTAGAACATTATCTTCTTTTCCAGTTTACTATTCTCTCTTTACTCTGTAACATGTAGTTAATAAATACTATCCATCAGCACTGATACTAAGTGTTACCAATTCCCACCTAGATAGGATTAAAAGATAAAGAAGAATGTTAGTTAAGCAGAGAAAAAAAATTAACTGCATTTAACTCAACTGCTATAATTAACTGCCGACACAGTTGGGTAGGTGAAATTTATTCCATGAAAAAAAAAATACACATCCTTCTGTCCTACATTTCTTGCATTTCTTTAACCATGATTGAGAGCCTGGATCTGTTTAACTGCATTTCCCAAGCATATCATTTGGCTGGTAAATTACCTAAGCCTGACGTTTTGATCAATACAATCATTACATCATGCTGAAAATCAGCAGAAGGGAGGGAGGGCAGAAGGAAGATAAAATAAAATACTTTCTCTCAACAAAGGTTCCTAGGTGCACAAATACAGTTTCCACTCACACAATCCCATGTTCATTTTGACACTGGCAATTACATTTACATTTATGGTCAACAGTTTCTTAGGGGCATCCTGCATAGACAAAATGAGACACATACACAAGGGCAAAAATTAAGTATAGTTCTGCAAGCATTTTTTTGAAATTCTCCAATTGTATAAACTACTGCTTGTTCTCACATTCTAGAACACTGATGGCAAACCTTCTTGGCACCAGTGTCCAAACTGGAATGCGCGTGCATGAGTGTGCATTTGCACGCTGACCAGCTGGTCTTCACGTGCGCCGGAGCACCAGAAACCCAAAGACCAGGTGTCTGGCGTGTACATGCCTGTGTCAGCGTTCCAAATTATGATCTCCTCCAGTGCTGACATGAATGAGAGAGGGAGAAGCTTTGCTTTAATGCTGAGATGAACTTTTACCTAGTTCTCTGCTCTTTAGTAGATAGCGTTACCTGGGTGATAGAGGGAGGGGGGAATTCCTGTGAAAAGAAAGTGCTTGGAATGAAGAGATGGATCTGCACGATGGCCAATGAGACATTGGGGTTGAAGAACGGAAAGGGAGGGGTTTGGAAGGAGGTGCCAGTTTTCGTTGCACAAAGAGTTCAGGGATGTCGTTCTTTCTATTCTTAAATAAAAAAAAAAAGATTCATTAGAGACCTTGCGTTTGAGAATGAAGTTTATTTAAGATAGCAGCGAAACCTGACAGCCTGTTTTTTGGCTGTTTTTGGGGCCATTTTTCAGTCCATTTTCAGGCTGCTTTCCAGTGCTCCAGCACCCGCGAAGACCAGTTGGAAACCAGAAGAGTAGCTGACGATGGCACGCATGGCCACAGAGAGGGCTCTGCATGCCACCTCTGGCACACATGCCATAGGTTTGCCATCACGGTTCTAGAAGATAAACTGTGTGCATGTAATATTGCAATGGATGGATACTGTCATTATATTTATTTATTTTTGAAATTTATATAGCCATCCACTTCACACACACAAAAAAGGACTCTGGGTGGCGTATGATAAATTTGAATATAAAGAAGTCTGAAAGTTGATACATGCTAAATTTGTAAGTATACATTTTGGGAGTTGGTACTGGGAGGAGAACAAAATGCCTTTCAGCAAAGAAGACAGATTAGGAGATTCCATCCAAATACTTTAAAAATTAATTTATCTCGGCTAAATTTGTCCGTGGATTACACAATCCTGGTCTAGTGAAACTACAAAGATTGATACACTAATTCATTATGTGCTATGAAGCAGTGGTGGGATTCATTTTTTTTTTACTACTGGTTCTGTGGGCGTGGCTTGGTGAGCGTGTCATGGCATGGTGGGCATGACATGGCATGGTGGGCGTGGCTTGGTGGGAATGGCAGGGGAAGGATACTGTAAAGTCTCCATTCCCTCCCCACTCCAGGGGAAGGTTACTGCAAAACCCCCATTTCCTCCCAATCAGCCGGGACTCGGGAGGCAGAGAATAGATGGGGGCGAGGCCAGTCAGAGGTGGTATTTACTGGTTCTCTGAACTACTCAAAATTTCTGCTACCGGTTCTCCAGAATTGGTCAGAACTTGCTGAATACCACCTCTGCTATGAAGTCAGGGTCAGCTCCTAGAAACCACATGGGTAGATATTCTTCTATGATAATCTGTCCCTAACTTGGTCATTCAGGTTTTCCAACACCCATCACAACTGTAACTGAATCCATCAACTTTGCTGCTGGTCTTATTTTTCTTTTCTTTCCTTTCTTTCTGGTAATTTGTGTCTCACATTCATTTGTCCAATGATCTATTTTTTTGCTTTCTTGGTTGTTCATGGGATTCTAGTTCAAAAATCTTAATACTCTTTTTATTCTGTTTCTTCAAAGTCCATATGAGGGTTCTAGCACCTGTCTAATTCCATTGTAAAATATAGCAAACACTGTGGTAAAACTAAGCACAGCTTTTTCGTTTGATACAGAAGGAATCTGTAGCAACCCAAATGCTCTGGACTCCAAGTTCCATTGTCTCAATCTACATAACCAACAATAATAATTTTGGGATCTGTAGCTCCACAATGGCTGGAGGATCACAAATTCCTTGACTAACTATAAAAAATTAGTATCTTCCAACCACTGTAAACATTGATTCAGAGGTACCTTGGTACTCATTGTTAATTGGTTTTAGGAGGTGTGAAGAGTACCAAAAACAATGAGTACCAAATAAATTTTTTCCATAAGGAATAATGTAAATAAATTTAACGCACATTTTAAAACAATATGTAAAAAAATAGGGCTCTATATCATTACTTTACATGAGAAACAAACCTAAAAATTAATAAATAGGTTAAATAAAATTAAAACTTCACTTTCCTGTAGTGATGAGAAAAAAAGCGCAAAAATACACAAAATAATCACAGAAGAGAGGATAATTCTGCAAGGGGATGTGCATAGGGCAAGAGCTATTGCATGACTAATGTACCTTTGGTTTCCGCTAAAAAGGGTAGTGAGTCACGAGGCAAACCACACCGACAAGTTCTAGCTTGTGCATCGAGTACCAAACGAACGACGAGTACCGGGACAAAATATCCTCATCAAAATGTTTAGAGTACCAAATTCAGCAAGTGTCAAATCAGTCAAGTACCAAGGTGTGACTGCAAAAAAACCCTTTTGCAATAAATCATTCTTCCTGATTTCAAGGTATCCAGGCTTTTATTCAATAGCTGAATAAAACAATCAATATTTGTCTCTTGCTGGATCAGACCCATGGGAAATTAAGGGTGGAGAAAACTTTTCTTGATTCATACTTCAGAGTCTACTGGAGTGAGCAGCCTTGCCAATTTAATACAATAAGTAAAATAAAATACTCCCACTGGGGTATTGAATCTGAGTTAAACCAGACTGAAAATGGGGTGGTAGGACAGCAGAATCAGTTCTGCCTGAAAATTGTAGGCTTTTCACTTGCAATAGCTGATGCACCACGATGATCTGCATCTTATGTCGCTGATGGCCATATTTCACATTTAGGATAATTAAGGATTATTGCTAGCTGGGCTGCATAAACCTATGACTATACTATTTCAAAAGTGGTAAGATTAGCAGTGAGAAAGAAAGAAAAAACTCAAGAAAGTTTAATTATTTAAGAAGCTGCTGAGCTTGTATTCAGCAGAATTTCAATTATGGCTGATGAGACAGAAAGAACTGGTGCCGATAATGGAGGTTTTGACTTTCGCTGTTTGCAATCATAGCCAATCCAACTTGAGTAACATGCATAGACCAGTGATGTGGTTACATGGATTGCTGATATTACAGCTGCATTGCAGTACACATTTTTTTCCCCATGGTAACCAGCAGGGTAGGCTGAAACAAGATAAGCAGACAGCACTTGTCACTTAGATCTATTAATTCAAACAAAACCATCTGCTTCGCAGAAGAGAGAACAACTCTCATACAAGCCACCCCTTATGGCTTGCTGTGTGAGAAGAGACCTGAAACATCATGTAACTCAGCACCGAGGCACCCTTTCATTACTCTTAGGCAGATGGCGCAGCAATGACACATCTGTACAAATAACTGTTTAAAATCATGATGGTGCGCTGCTGGGGGAAGACCATCTTGCTGGCCTCTGAGTATGATTTATGCTGTGCATTTCCAAAAGTTGGGGCATTAGTTTTCAACTTCAACTTCTTCACTGCTGCATGTGACAGAATAGTTACGGCAGTGCAGGGACTCTGAAAGAAGCATAGAATAAGGCAAAGGTAAAGGTTCCCCTCGCACATATATGCTAGTCGTTCCCGACTCTAGAGGGCAGTGCTCATCTCCATTTCAAAGCCGAAGAACTTGCGCTATCTGAAGACTTCTCTGTGGTTATTTGGCCAGCAGGACTAAATGCCAAAGACTCACGGAACGCTGTTACCTGCCCACCAAAGGTGGTCCCTATTTTTTACATGGTTTCGAACTGCTAGGTTGGCAGAAGCTGGGACAAGTAACGAGAGCTGACCCCGTTACGCGGCACTAGGGATTCAAACCGCTGAACTGATCGACAAACCCAGCATCTTAGCCACTGAGCCACCACATCCCTAAGCATAGAATAGGCTAGACTAATTCTTAACCTGTTCAGGAATTAAATCCTCTGGGGTTAAATATGCATAAGAAAGTTTACTTAGGAAAGCTGCACATCCATATAAGGAGAAGAACCTTTGTAGCTGGACAACAGTAGTGAGGAAAGGAGAACCAATACTTTCCCCCTTTGGAGCTGTTTTCTTGGGACAAAAGATACAATTCAGGAGGAAAGCAGAGGTGTTTGGATTCACACAATGGCAGGCTTAGTCGAAGAATGACAGGGAACAATTCAGCCCCAGAGTTCAGTTCTTTATTTGCTTACACACAATAGACAGAATCTTGCCATACTAAACTCTTACTACTCTCTCCCTAAATGGTTACACATTGGAAAATTCTAGGGAGTGGCTAATCCCAACTCTCTTCCTCTGTCTCCTATCCAGCTCCAGACTGTGCTGCTTTTTCTCTCATGGCCCCTTCTTCCTGGGAACTCCACATCCCCCACCCACCCACCGGGCCAGGCACCATCTCTCATGTCCAAGTTGCTTAACTTATAAACTGAATTAATCCAATATCTGAGTTTACACCATACAATGAACAAAAACAAAACTCAAAATGAACTCTCTGGCTGCATTTATAATCTTCCCCTTCATGCAGGACATTGAGAGACATCAACCAATGCAAACCTAACCAAAGATTAAAAAAAAAAAGCTCATCAACATCACAATAAAAAGATAATGTATAATGAGTGCCCACAACAATAATTACCTTCAAAATGGTAAGCATGATTCAGCTAGCAAAGTCTCAGGAATACAAAAGAGGATAGGGCGTCTGTCTGTCTATTGCATCTTCTACTGAACTCTGGGGAACTCCCAATCAAGAATTAAAACCCCATAAAAATAATATTAAAACTATTAAAGCCATAAACACTTAAAAGAAAATGTGATGCCAAGTAAAGCTTTCAACATGCCTCAGTGGTGAAATCCACTTACCTTCACTACCAGTTTGGGAATGGGAGCATGTGTGTGCGCGCCTCTTCTGCGCATGCGCAGAGGGTAAAAAATGGGAGGTAATGACGTTTCAGCAGGTGGGCGGAGCCTCCCACCTCCAGTGCTACCGGTTCGTGCGAGCCGGATAGATCTGGCTGGATTTCACCACTGACATGCCTCCTATCCCAGGGCTTGAGGATCTTCAGTACTTTATGAAAGGCTAGGAGGATCAAGTCTTGCGGAACTTTAACAAAATACACTAAATTGTAAACTCACCCAACAGCCTGGATTCACACAGCACTAACAGACTTCTTTACTTTCTCTTTTATCGCTTCAGGTATCAAGACAGACAGAAAAACAAATACCCCAAACATCAACTTTAGCATTTATATGAATACATCTGGTGCAGGGGTTGGTTCTACTTAACTTTACTACTGGTTCGCAACGGGGCCACATGCACACTCTTCTGCGCACGCACAGAAGCTTCTGCACATGCACAGAAGCATTTTGATGACGTCAGGGTTGGTGGGCGGAGGCTCGCACCAGTTTTACTGCCGGTTCTATAGAACAGGTGCGAACTGAGGGCAACTCACCACTGATCTGGTGGTTCAGCAGATGACCTATTCCAGCAAGTTGTGTGAACACAGCCAAAGAAAACTTTAATAGAATTATGATTGCTGGAAACTGTGACTTCATAAAATGCTTGTTACTTTTGTGTGGATTTAAGATGTCAAACTCAGGTTAGCTACTGGTCTTTATAATTTGAACCACTTGTGGGAAAGAGAGTATATAATCCCCATATAAAATATTTAAAAACATTAATTTTCCTCTGCTTCTTTCTAATGGTAGTAAATTGTCTTCCAGCTTCCTGATTTATGTAGTTGGTTGTTCAGCTTTTAATATAAAGTTTAGAAATATATTTATTTTTGGTTCCGCTCTTTCCACAAGCACAGATACACTTGGATATAGATGCATTAAGGAAGAAAGGATTGGAAACTGATATTTCCAATCAACAATTAAACAAATGCACTGTATTTTTTTTCTCTCAAGGTTACCTAGATAAACTTCCAGAAAAATATAATATCTTTTAAGCATATTTATCAGAGAGAAAATCCCATCAATTATTCACCATATAATGAATTCTATAAGCTTAGTTGTCATTGGACAAAGAAGTATTTTCTTTGTTTGTCAGTAATTATCATGGTCCCAATGAAATTTTATTAGTGCTTGGAAAAAAAATTCTATTGATGATTTGAAGGAATCTGCCTGGAAATGAAGAATCAGATAAATCATATACTGAACATTCTCTTCTAATATTTGTAGAAATATGACTCCTGAACCTGAGAATAATTTAAATCCAACATTTTAAATCACACAGACCTTTTAATTATGACTCCTAACCTAAGTGACAATTGTCCATGTTTGTTTATTTATTATTTATTTTATTTATTAGTCATATTTCTATGCCGCCCACTCTCCGAGGACTCTAGGTGGCTTACACCAAAGACAGTATACTAAATAGCATATTGCCCCCAACAATCTGGGTCCTCATTTTACCCACCTCGGAAGGATGGAAGTCCGAGTCAACCTTGAGCCAGTGAGATTTGATCTGCTGATCTGCTGAACTAGAAGTTAGCTGAAGTAGCTGCAGTACTGCACTATAACCACTGCACGACCTCGGCTCATTAGCTGTTAGCTGGAACTGTAGTGTAAAATATCAAAGACTTCAGTTGAAGAGGTCTGATTTTCTTTTCTTATAAAAACCCCATTAAAATCATATTTATTCATTCAGTTATTTCCCCCTTTCAATATTTGTGGCTTTGGCATCCCCCCCCCCAAAAAAAGTAAGGACAATTGGATTTTGGTTGATCAGCTGCTCCAAAATAACCATTCTGGGAAGAAAACTAAGATTAGGTATGAGTAAAAGTGGTTTCCAGTCGATTATGTAAGAAAGTACATACAGTGTTTTCCCCAAAATAAGACCTGGTCTTATATATTTTGTTTTGCTTCAAAAGATGCATTTAGGGTTATTTTCAGGGAAACACGGTGTCAAGGTGATGGTGAGGGACCACCCCCCGGAGGGCTGATGATCTTAACTAGGGGTTATTTTGGGGATAGGATAGGGGATAGGACTTATATTATGAACATCCTGAAAAATCATGCTAGGGCTTATTTTCTGGTTGGGTCTTATTTTCGAGCAAACATAGTATCAATTATCTTTTACATTTTCTGAATATTTCTTTGGTGAGTTTGAAAATGCACTTGGAAATACACATTTTGAAGGAAAGTATTTTTGAATAATGTAGCACCATTTCTAGGAATATCCTCCCCCACAATCCCAAGAATATAGTATATGATTATTCCCAGGCAGAGTCCATTCTTTAGAGCAAGTGTCTGAAACATGCAATTTCACATATGGCCTTCAAGCTCCATGGTTATGGTCTACGGCAGGAATCTCCAAGCTTGGCAACTTTAAGACTTGTGGACTTTAACTCCCAGCATGGCTGGCTGAGGGATTCTGGGAGCTGAAAGTTCTTAATGTTGCTCCTGGTCTACAGAACCCTTTTTTAATCAGTATTTCTTACAATTAATGGCCTGATTTCCTGCTTTGTTGAGACAGAAAACCACTGGAAAAATCTACTGAACTTGGCATAAAATTTGTTCCTTTGTATCTCTTGCTTACTTCAACATCAGATTTCATTTGAATTAAATCCAGATAAATAGATTTTGATATCAATCTTACAGTATATGATGTGACAGACATCCTTGAGTATGAAGGAGATGCTTCTTTAAGGAGGCCTCTGCTTTTGCCAGCAATACAAATGCATACCTTAAAAATAATCCATGAAAGCTTGTTACCTGAATAATTGCACAAATCCTTCAAACATCAAAAGATACTTTAAATTGAATAATTTTCCTCAGCTTTGCATCTGCCAGTTCTTCCAAGATTTCAACTCATCCGAGACTATTTGAAGGACAGAGGGTTGAGGCAGAACAATTCAATGGACTATTTTTCAAAGCAAGCTTGTGCAAACTGATCAGATAATTGCACACTTTTCTATCATTTTAAGTGAATATTCTTAGCATTATCCGGAAGCTTAATCTGTATGGGTTTTTTTTTTTTTTTATGACTGTTTTCTAAAATTAGGCTGTAAGCTGTTTTGAATTGTTAAAGAAAAAAAAATAAAGAAATAACCCCCCTTCAAATATCAAACCTCTGTTTGACAGAATATTTCGCAAAGGCTGAAGCACACTTCTGAAACTTTGACTTCCCTAACTGGAACATATAGTGTCTAAACTTACTTAAGATGTCAGAAACAGCTATATCATCCTGGGTCACACAAACAGGCATCACATATTCTGCCACAACATCCACCATGCACATCCCATTGTAGTGTTTTTCGAAGTGTCCTTTGAGGCACCCTGCTATGGTGCAGATAGAAGGATGACGTTTATTTGGCATGAAAAATGATTAATCATAAAAACCAAATTCATTCATTGAGCAAAACTATATGCGTAGGAGGCTGACTGTATGTATTCAGGGTTCATGTCTACAGTTCTTCAGAATACAGTATATAGTTATGGTAGCATTTGGTCAAAAATGTGTAGAATTTTTACTTTTCAGCAATTCACTGAGAAATTTATGAGGTTTTTGTTGTTGTTGTAGGTATGCAGGGTTTAAAGAATGGGCTTGAATTATAGAAGGCTTTGGTGGTCGCTGAAGAAGCAAATCAAAACTATATCATTCTCATCTTCATCAGATAAATTTCCATTATTTCCTGGTAGACAAGGGCAATACTGTGTTGCTGGATCACAGGAATATACATTCTGTTGCTTGCAGAGGCTGTCATGTGCTCCATAATGTTTCTTTGGCACAAGCTGTAAGACAAATGAGCAAGAGACTTCTGACTGCATAAATCATGAAGAAAAATTATACTTCAGCTATGATGCTGGCATAGGGCATAGACATGATGGAGCATCTTGAATGCCTACAGCCTGGATACTAAACATCAGACTCAGAGGCAAAAAGAACACCTGCTGTAGTACTAGTCAGTACAGGTAAGTCCTTGACTTACAACCACAGTTGAGTCCCAAAATTTCTGTTGCTATGTGAAACATTTGTTAAGTGCATTTTGCCCCATTTTACGACCTTTCTTCCCTCAGTTATTAAGTGAATCACTGCAGTTGATAAGTTAGTAACCTGGTTATTAAGTGAATCTGGCTTCCTCGTTGACTTTGCTTGTCAGAAGGTCGCAAAGGGTAAGTCACATGACCTTGGGAAAGAGTAATGTTCATAAATGTGAACCAGTTGCCAAGCATCTGAATTTTGATCACATGATCACAGGGATGCTTGAAAGGTCCTAACTGTGGGAAATGGTCAAAGGTCACTTTTTCAGTGCGATTATAACTTTGAACGATCACTAAATGAATTGTTGTAAGTCAAAGACCTGTAGTTCTTCAAACCAGTGTGACTCCAGGAAAAGGTGTTGCTTCAAAGGTGTTGCCTTTGTATAGAAATCATTAAACTCACTTGGATGTTAAGCTGTCCCAGTATTATGAATGGAACGGAACGGAACGGAACGGAACGGAACGGAACGGAACAGAACAGAACAGAACAGAACAGAACAGAACAGAACAGAACAGAACAACAGAGTTGGAAGGGACCTTGGGGGCCTTCTAGTCCAACTCCCTGCTTAGGCAGGAAACCCTATACCCATGATGGCGAACCAATGGCACACGTGCCAGAGGTGGCACGCAGCGCCCTCTCTGATGGCACATGAGCTGTTGCTCCAGTTCAGCTCTGATGCACATGAGCATGCCTCCCGCTGGCCAGCTGGTCTTTGGGTCTCTGTCAGGCATGTGCGGGGGGAGGGGCGCATAGGCAGTGGGCGCACACCCATTGCATTTTGGGGGTTCAGGCACGCGCTTTGGGCACTCGGTCTGGAAAAGGTTAGCCATCACTGCCCTATACCATTTCAGACAAATTGTTATCCAATATCTTCTTAAAAACTTCCAGTGTTGGAGCATTTACAACTTCTGGAAGCAAGTTGTTCCACTGATTAATTGTTCTAACTGTCAGGAAATTTCTCCTTAGTTCCAGGTTGCTTCTCTCCTTGATTAGTTTTCACTCCTTGATTAGTTTCCATTAGCGTATGGCTTTGTTACAATAGCCAGGAGACCCCAATGCTATTGCAGAGTAATAGTTTGGTTTGCCAAGATGCCAGCCTGTTATAGGAAATGCTTGTGTGCTTCTCAAGGTGAACCACGGGAGGATAAGCTGGCTTTGCACCAAAGAGAAAGATAAGAAGCTCTTCCTGCAGTGTCAGTCAAGAGCTGCCTCGCAAATGAGCGCTACAACTGGGACGGTTCAGAGCATCAGGAATCTGACTGACTGAACAAAGCACCAGCTTGTCTCCCCACCAAAGTGGTACCTATTTATCTACTCACACAGAACATATTTTCAAACTGCTAGGTGGGCAGGAGCTGAAGCAAGTGATGGGAGCTCATGGTGCCATGCAGTGCTAGGGCTCAAATCGTTAGAGTTGGGTTACCAAATCTTATTGAATAAGAGTTCAATTTCATTAATTTTCAAAACGATAGTACATAAGATAACTTGAGAACCTTGAAAATATTGTCAGACGTGTGATGCTCCCTTCTTTTATGCATAATGACAGTCCATCCTTGGAATAGTCATTGTTATTGCTCTCACAACCATTATATTTTCCTGTATTTATACAATTGGAACAATTTATGCTACAGTCATTTACTAAATTGTTCTCCAGGGAAGTTGAAATGTAAATCCATGTATGTCAACATGGTTTAACTACCAATTCCTAAAGGTACATTGTTTAAATTGTATGTAGATTATTGCAATTCACCTGTAAAACATACAGTAAACTAGTCTGGACTATAATAATAATACTTTATTGATTAGCCATTAGGCTATATTGGAATATAAAATACAAAATACAGAACAGTAATAAGACCATATCTTAGAAAAAATATAAAAGCACATAAGCCAAAAATAAATAAATAAATGCAAATCGTTATATTAAAAGAGCAGTGGTGGTTTGCCCCGGTTTGGACCGGTTTGCAAGAACTGGTAGTAAAACCAGCGGGAGGCCCCGCCCCAGATGTCATCAACAGCGATCTGCGCATGCGCAGAAGCGATCCCATTGCAAACCGGTAGTAAAGGTAAGCAGAACCCACCCCTGTAAAAGACAATAGTGTGAGTTTCTTCTCTAGTATTTCTCTAAATCTTCCTTTAAGTCATCATCCGGCCTTAGCTTATCTTTACCTTTGGGGGCAGGGGGAAGAGAAGGCTGGGGGGAGAAGGCTTTAGTTTTTTAAAAGTATCAAACTGCAACATTTCCCCATTTTTGTTTCTCTAAAAGGCTAGTGAGCTTATGTGGAGCTCAAGGACATCCTAAAGAAAGATGATGCAAAAAGCATTCCAGATCTGAATTGAATTCAATTTATTTAGTTATTTTCTTTTTAAAAAATGCAGCAGGCCAATGCATTTTGAAAGGAACAAGAGACTGACTAGTTTTGTCCTGGTGCTTCACTGGTTAAAGTACTTTTTTGGACACTTCCAATCTTCCCAACTGAAAAGCTTTAAAAAAAAACAAAAACCAAAATCCCATCAGCTTTATTCCCACGTGTGACATGTCTACAAATATATTCTTGCTGATCATCACAAAAGGAACCCAGTAAAGTGTTGAAAGGAAGAGGCTAAGGTGGTCTTCTTAAGTGAAGACTGGAAATCTTGGCATCTCTCCTTTCATCCAGTGCATCTTCATCCTGATGCATTAAGAGAGGCAATTGGCCCATTTTCTTCTTTACATGCTATATTCTTGTTTAGAGAACAGTATCTCATCCAGTAGGAACTGTGTCAACAGAGATGTAAGAAGCACACTCTCTCTCTCTCTCTGATGGCTTAAACTTGGTTGAAGCTTCCCAGCATGGATGTCAACAGATGAGAGTCAAAATCAACAAGATGGCAGATGGAGCATCATGATTCCAGTCATGTCATTTTTTCATGCATGGGGCATACAAAGAGATGGAGCTTGCATCACACACTCCATGCCAATTTTATGAACGGAAGAACAGAAGCAGTACCCTGCTGGGTGCAGATTGGGCCTCATCAAGCAATTTGTTCTCACACTGGCCAATCAACTGCACAAGGAAGCCCATTAGTCTTCCAGCAGGTGGCCTTCAAAGCCAGTCAAGGCTAATAGCTATTGATCTGCAGTGGTGCTTCCGAGACCCTCTATAGTCTATATAAGTCTGTAAAGAACCTGTATTACACATTAAGAGCAAAGCCACTTCATTGAACTGATTGCCTTTTGTAACAGAAACCATGACTTCTATAACTTGGTCTAACCTCTTTTTCAAATCACCCAAGCTGGTAGCCAGCACCACAACTCTTGGTAGTGCATTACAAATTTGTGTTGCATGTATGTCTCTCTGTGTGCTTTGTCTGTAAAATTGAGTCCATATTGGGGGTGAAATCCAGCAGGTTCTGAAGAACTGGTAGCGGAAATTTTGAGTAGTTTGGAGAATCGGCAAATACCACCTCTGGCTGGCCCCAGAGTTGGGTGGGAATGGCGATTTTGCAATATATTTCCCCCAGGAGTGGGGAGGGAATGGGGATTTTGCAGTATCCTTCCCCTGGAGTGGGGTGGGAATGGAGATTTTGCAATATCCTTCCCTTGGAGTGGGGTGGGAATGGAGATTTTGCAGTATCCTTCCCCTGCCATGCCCACATAGCCATGGCCACCAAGCCACTTCACGCCCACCAAGCCACGCCCACAGAACCGGTAGTAAAAAAAAAAAATTGAATTTCACCACTAGCCCATATCTCCTGTCTTTTAAAAGGAAACAATTGGCTTGGATTGTATCTCCATAGATTGGTTTTAATTTCTCTCGAATCTGCTTCCATAATTCTGTGGGATAAATTATGCAGAGAAAAGTGGAAGTCATGCTAGCTTAAGGTCAAACTGTTACATTAAAAAAAACCTATGATGACGATTCAAAGAGCAACTATTACTTTATAAATCCACTTTGTGATGAATGTCAATTATTTTGATAAGCTATCTTGTAAAAAGTACTGGCAGGACCCCACCCATACTTTGAAACAGAATCTTCTCAAATATTCATATGGAATGATTTCACATTTTATAAAGAGTGCTTCTTTGTGGTTATTTTGACAAAGTATATACCGCTAGATTTTTGCCTTTGCTCGAATTCTGTGCACCTGTCCTAAAACTGCTGACCCATGTAGGATAAAAGAAAGCCAAAAGAAATATATATATATATATTGAGGGCAGTTGATTGGTTATCCGAAAGATGATAAGCTAGTGCTGAATGTGCAAAATTCCTAGAACAAAACAACAAGAAAAGAAGAAGGTTAGTGTGGCAATTAACCTTGAAATGGGTGCTAACATTATTAGGGAATATATTCAACACGGGGGAAGAATAGGAAAGCATAATCAATGAACTGAGGTTAGAGGCTAGAATAGAATTGATTAATGTAGGTTATGTAACCAGCAATTTAGCATTCCTTGAAATGTCACAAAAAGGATGGTAGGCAGTATTCTAGTTCATATCCAAGTTCCTGGTTCACCCCTCTCTATGCAACTTGACAATTATCTTTCAGTGTAATCTTTCCTGGCTGTGCCATGCCTCCTTGTGCAATGACACACACACACATATACAAAGGAAAAACTACTACATTTTTTCATTATTCCTCTTTTCTATTTTAAAAGTATTCAGTTCATTTTAACGGTACTACAGGGGGGAAAGAAAGTTCACTTTTGCTATCTTTTCTTCTCATTGCCAATCCTGAGTGAATTCTGACAATTATATGTTTTCTAACAGAATATTTGTTTCTGCTAATAAGGTATATGAAGTACCTAGAGCAGGGGTCTGCAATATTAAACATCCAAAGAGTCATTTGGACCTGTTTCCCACCGAAAAGAAAACACCGGGAGCCACAAAACCCTTCCCGTGCCTGACTATTTCTTGAGCAGCCACAAAACTAGCATATGTAGTTGAATTAAACATTCTGTTTTCTTCTGAATTGGAATTATCCATGGTTGGCTTACTGGGGGTTGAAAAGCTCAATAAATCGTGTGCCAATGGATGTAGCACATTGGTGGTTGTGATGCATATTTTGACTGACAGGGAACCACAGCAGAGAGGTGAAAGAGCCACATGTGGCTCCAGAGCTGCAGATTGCTGACCCCTGACCTAGAGCATTCTGGACCTGCTGTGTGAATGCTATCTGTTTAGCTGATTTGTGATTGACAGTGTAGAAAAGTGAAGAAAGAAAAGAAGATGTAAGTCTCTTATAGTATACACTAAAAATATGCTTGCTTTACAGTACTTTTGGCCCAAACCACCTAAGATATTTAAGAAACTATAAATAGAAAAGTTAGAGGATGTATTACAATCAAGCACAGAAATTTCACAGTGGGATATCCTAACACCCATTCCAGGACTCGCAGATACACATATATATCTTACAATGCCTGAAAAATCAATGAAAACCTAACCTAAGCATAACCCAAAGTCTAACTCTTCTTGGTGGTTGTTTAATGGCAGTATAGCTAGTCCTGGATATATGACTATAATGGAGCTTGTCCATCACAGTTGTATGTCATGAAGGTCATAAAATGGGTCGGTCATGTGACCAACCTGATTTTACAGCCTGATTTTTGTGGCAGTTCCTAAGCAAATGCAGCAGTTGTAAAATGAACACCTAGATTGTTAAGTGAACCAAAGCCTCTCTATGGATGGTTTTGCCAAAAATGAAAGTACTATAAATGCTACCGTGTTTCCCCCCAAAATAAGACTGGGTCTTATATTAATTTTTGCTCCAAAATAGGCATTAGGACTTATTTAGTACCACATTTTCCCCAAAATAAGTCCTAATGCTTATTTTGGAGCAAAAATTAATATAAGACCCAGTCTTATTTTTGTGGAAACACGGTAGTATTTATAGTACTTCCATTTTTGTCAAAACTATCCATGATGACAGTTTTTGTCAAAAGCTACCATGTTTCCCTGAAAATAAGACCCAACCAGAAAATAAACCCTAGCATGATTTTTCAGGATGC
This sequence comes from Arizona elegans, assembly GCA_022577455.1. Lineage (NCBI taxonomy): Eukaryota > Metazoa > Chordata > Lepidosauria > Squamata > Colubridae > Arizona > Arizona elegans. Next base: position 20,750,425 of record JAKOOJ010000005.1, read on the forward strand.
TTGTAATATAAATCCTACCCCAAAAATAGGGGGCTTATTTTTCGGGTAGGATTTATATTACAAGCATCCTGAAAAATCATGCTAGGGCTTATTTTCTGGTTGGGTCTTATTTTCAGGGAAACATGGTAGCTTTTGACAAAAACTGTCATAAAAGATGGTTTTGGCTGTAAATGCAGCCTGGTTGCTGAAAGCTCGAAGTTTAGTCACCAGATTGCGGGGGAGATGGGTGTTGACAATCAGAATTTTGAATATGGATTGTAAGTAGCCTTCAGATTGGTCTGTTGCAACTCTGAATGGTTGCTAAGCAACCAATTGTAAGCCAAGGACTATCTATAAAGACAAAAACTTCCTTGAACTTCAATCTCGGTGACTAGATGGACACATCCATAGTTTTCTTGGTAAGGATACAGTATGGGTTTGACCTTGTTTTCTTCTACTGTTGTATTTTATTGTATCTTTCATGGTACTAATATATAAATCTTTAATCTGGAACAAACAATTCAAAGATTCTCAGTGGCTTATGGAGACCATAAAACCAAGTGAACTGTCTGTGACAAAATAGCCATTAAAACAATAATACCCAAATATAAAACTATAGGCAATAAAAATATAAAGATAGCATGATAAAATAAGGAGAAGATTTCTCAAAATAATTCAATCTTTAAAAGTTTCCCAAACTTCAGGAAGAAGGGGACTAACCTGATCTCTACTGGAAAGCTGGTCTACAAGCTTCAAGATATTTGTGGCATTATCTTCTCTGAATCTGCCCATCCTGTGCATTCAACCCAGAATAGAATGCTCCAGATATTTCTTCTGCCAAGTATTTATGTCTTAAAATAGGACCTCGCTTTTAAGTTTTTGGTCTGGCTTGACATCTTGTTTTAATGTGAATGTTAAGCTCATTTTAATAAATGGTTTAATTGACCATGGTTTTAAAGGATTGCTTGAAGTTTATGATTCTGTGATTTGCCTGGAGTCTTGTGGATAGGAAATGGGACGTGAATAGGATATAAATTGCATTATCTCTCCAACTTTCTTTATATGGGAAATCTCAGGACATTCTTCATTTCCTTCTAAATTAACTTTCCTACTGACTCTTATTAATCTGGAGCCTCTGTACTATTAATTTCAATGGATGATATCAATTAAATGTTGTAAACAGAGGCAGCCTTAGGGGGGAAAAAAGTACTTCATGTGATGCATGGCTTTTAATCTCCCCAAAGGAGGTAAAGTGGGGAAATTTCTGGAGTTTTTCAGGGAGGTCAGACTAGTTAAGGTGTTTTATGAGGATGTATATAACGGTTACAGAGTGGTGGTTCAAAAAAACCACCAGGTGAGAGTGCAATAGATACTAACCATCTCTTTAAACAATATTATGGGAAGGTGGATGGAGGTAGTAAGGAATACTGCAGTTGTAGTAATCAGCAAAGGAAATATGGCAGGAAGAGGGAGCAAGCCCATCTAAACGAAAAGAAGTTTGAAATGTTAGGTTAATACCTAATGCCACTCTCCAATCTCAGCTGATCAACTAGATAACAGGGCTCCAACAGATGATGCTGAATGCCTGAATTCAGGGGTGGCTGAACAGTTCGCAATGGGATTGTGCGCGTACGCTCACTTCGTTCACGTATGCACCTTGCTTCTGCGCATGCGCAGATCGCTTCTCATGAGGTCAGGGTCAGTGGGTGGAGCCTCCTGCCGGTTTGACTACCGGTTCTATAGAACCGGTCCGAACCGGGGGCAACCCACCGCTGCCTGAATGTCTATGTAATGGTGTGTGGAGAAGACTATGGGAAATGGGGTAAAGAGATGCTGCCAAGGGAATGATCCAATAAGTGATAGATGAGCCCTCAGCTGCATAGTGGAGGGAGCAAGAGGCTCGGAAGAGACCGCCCTAAGTGTGCAAGTTACAAAGATGACAGCAGGAAAAATTTACTTTCAAACTTGCAAGATTTTTTTTTTTGTAAGTAGCTTTACAATAAAATAGAAATTGTTTATCTGGTTGTGCTTCCAGTTCGGTCTGCCTAGTAAGGTTAATACTCTGCCTGTAATAAAACTTTCCTAATTTGATCTTGGATCTGTCCTGCAAATTCTAATTCAGCCATCAACCCAAATTTCAGAAAACAACTGGATTGGGGCACTGTTTGTGAGGTTAAGCTTGTGACATCAGTTCAGGGGTGGGCTGCTGGGGGTTCTCAGGGGTTTGGGAGACCCTCTAGCTAAGATTCTGTGCTGTTTGGAGAACCCCCAAATCCCACTCCTGGCTGGCCTAGCCCACCCTGCCCCTCCTCTCCCAGGAGTCTGTTTTGGATGCAGGTAAGTGAAGGGCGTGCACGGAGGCTCAGAGATGGTGAAAAATGGGCCTACTGGAAGTTCGGGAAGGCCAGAAACAGGCCTGTTTCTGGTCTCCAGAGGTCGTTTTCGCCCTCCCAGAGGCTCAAGCAAAGCCTCCAGAGCCCGGGGAGGACAAAAACACATCCCCCCACTGTGGTGCAGGAGGCCGACTAGGCCACACCCACCATGGCCAGGCCTATCCAGCAACCTGGCAGAGAACCCCTTGCTAAAATTTTTGAAGCTCACCCCTGCATCAGTTAGTGTCTCAGAGTCTCCAAAAGAAGCTTGTTTTATATATTTATGTATTTTTGTATCTATGCTGTGTATATTTATTGATTGGTTGGTATTTTTAAAACTTCCTTTTCCAGCAACTGAAATATAAAAACAACTAACTTATATAAATCTGTTTTCAAAGCTGAGCACAATAGTTTTCACGCAAAGCTGGCATGGAATGCATTCTTGTTTTTGAACAAGAATGAGATGTAGATCTGTTTCTGCCTCAGAAACTGACACAGATTAACTTAGGTGGGAAGCGACTGCTGTGAAGAGGAACAACTGAGAGAAACATGTGCCATCTGGAGAGGAACTGTGAGAAGAGACAAAGAAAGAGACATGAAAGGCCTAGTGGTTTGCATGCCTTCAGCCCACAATCTGTGCAGGTTGTGATTCTCGTCTCAGAACTTGGCTGAGAAGACAAGCATCTGGAAAAGCTGGCAAACAAATCAAAATCTGCAACTAGGAGACCTTGTGCTCTTATCTCCCACCTGTGTCCTTTTGTTTTCAAAATTGGATTCTGCCTTCCATTTTGTGCAATCACAAGAAAGTTCCATGCTTAAAGCTGTGAATCTAGCCATCCACACTCCTACTTTAGCAAGCACTTGAGGGCAAATGGATAATTCCTTTGTTACAGAAGTGGACTCAGTGTTCAGACTTGGTTAGCCTGTGGAAAAGAAAATCAAGTCCCCCCCACCCTTCACATCTTCTTCTTTCTGGATTCAAAATCAGCAGGGTATCTAACTGCAAAGATGTCTCTTCTTGGAATCTAAGTACGTTGTCTTAGAATTCCTAAGCCTGTGATGGCGAACCTATGGCACGTGTGCCCAAAGTGGCAAACGGAGCCATGTTGCCTGGTACGCGCGGCGTTGCCCATTCTTCTCCCGGGTTTCTGGTGCGCATGCGCACACGACAATCAGCTGGCTTTTGTGTGTGCGGCAGTGCTGGAAACTGGAAGAGCTGGTGCATGCATGGAGGGCAGCTGATCATCACACACAAATGCACACCAGAAACCTGGAAAAGCTGACTGAAACCTGAAGTTCAGTAGCTGAAACCAGAAGTTCATTTTCAGGCACATGAATGCACCCTGGGCAGCTCCTCTTCCGGGTTGCAGCCCAGATGCGCATGTGCACTCTCCCTATTTGGCACTCGGTGCCGAAAAGGTTTGCCATCACTGTCCTAAGAGGTGCACTTTTGCATAAGAACACTTTCTTGTATAAGGGACTACAGGTAGTCCTCAACTTACAACAGTTCATTTAGTGAGTGTTCAAAGTTACAACAGCACTGAAAATCGTGACTTACGACCATTTTTCACACTTATGACCTTTGTAGCAGCCCCCATGTTCATGCGATCAAAATTCAGATGATTGGCAACTGGTTCATATTTATGACCGTTGCAGTGTCCCAAGGTCATGTGATCTCCTTTTGCAATGTTCTGACAAGCCAAGTCAATGGGGTAGTCAGATTCACTTAACAACCATGGTATTAACAACTGTGGCAAGTAAGGTCATAAAATGGGGGCAAATGTCTTACTTAACAACAGAAATTTTGAGCTCCATTGTGGTCGTATGTCAAGGACTACCTGTATTGAGGTTTAATGTGGCCACCTCCAACATTTGATTTTTGCTCACCAAGCTCTCAGAATAAATTTCATCTCTGATTCAAGCAACTGACTGTGTTCTTTATTCCCGGCTCAGAAACCAACCTGGTGAATATGTCTTTCCAATATTCACACACACTTCCCTTATTTCTTTTCGTTCTCCTAAATCCGTGATGGTGAACCTATGGCACACGTGCCACAGGTGGCAAGCAGAGCCATATCAGTGGGCACGCAAGCTCAGCTCCACCAGCTGATTTTCGGGCCTTCTGGGCCCACCGGAAGTTTGCAAACGGGCCATTTCTGGCTTCCGGAGGGCATCCGGGAGGGTGGGGAAGGCCGTTTTCACCCTCCCCAGGGTCCTAGAAAGGCTCTGGAGCCTGGGGAGGACAAAAAATGGGTCTACCGGGCCCACCGTGCCATCACGTGCCAAAAGCAGGAGGAGCATGGGGGGTGTCGCGTATGGGTGTCGGCACGGATGTGCGTGACCATCCCGCACTCCCCCCACTTTTGGCACACGATGGCAAAAAGGTTAGCCATCACTGTCCTAGATTAAATAAGGGCTGATATTACAATGTTGTGCCTGCACCATCAAGCAAAAGTATCAAAGGAAAATCACAGAAATGGTCTATGGACAAGACTGGCCAGCTTGTTGCTCCAAAGCACATTTGTGACAATATGCTTAACTTCTCAAAAGAAAAGCATATTATATCCTGGGGCCTAGGATATAATTATCTAGGAGTTAAGTAATTAAACAAATAAGTTACCAGAAAAACAAACAGAATTAAGAGGGAAAGAAAAAGAAAAGGAATGTCACAGCTGTAAGCAGTGGTGGGTTGCTCCCAGTTCTTTCCGGTTCTTTAGAACCGGTAGTAAAAGCGGCGGGATGCTCCACCCACCTGCCCGGACGTCATAATTGACAATCTGCGCATGCGCAGAAGTGCGTGCACACTCCTGTTGCGAACCAGTAGTAAAAGTAAGTGGTGGGTTTCAAAATTTTTTACTACCGGTTCTGTGGGCGTGGCTTGATGGGCATGGCGTGGCTTGGTGGGCGTGGCAGGGGAAGGATACTGTAAAATCTCCATTCCCTCCCCAATCCAGGGGAAGATTACTGCAAAATCCCCATTTCCTCCCGATCAGCTGGGACTCGGGAGGCAGAGGATAGATGGGGGTAGAGCCAGTCAGAATTTTTACTACCGGTTCTCCGAACTACTCAAAATTTCCACTACCGGTTCTCCAGAACTGGTCAGAACCTGCTGAAACCCACCTCTGAGTAGAATCCACCCCTGGCTGTAAGGAATGTCCCCATCTACTCCTCTTTTCAGGAAGGAACAATAAGCCTGAGAGAATACTGGAAAGACTTCAGGAGAAAAAAATACACGTTCTTCTTTTTTACATCAAGGGAGGTGGAAGTAGAGTGGATAGAAACTGGGGGTGCTTGGCATCACCACTTTCTGTATTCTCACTTAATTTGTGAAGTCACAATTCCCTCCTCCCAAAAGTTATAAGAGTCAATGAGAAACAAGCAAATTACAATGCAAAACCCACCATCTCCATCAGGGAAATATACATCTCATCAAACAACAGCTACGCAGATCTTCTATTCCATGTTCAAGAGGAAATCCTGATTACAAGTCGCTTCTGAAGCATGAAAAATTATAATTCCACTTCTTTCTGCATTGTTAAGACTCCACCGCTCTGCAGGTTTGGCACAAAGCTTTAAAAGATGCAGAGAAACTGGAAAATAAGGTTCATGGGAAAGCGACACAGATAAATCAGGAAACTAGAAATCCTGTTCTATAAAAACAAATTGAAGAGGTGGGAATTTTAACCTTGAGAAGAAAAGGCAGAGGGGTCTATGACAACATTTTTCAAATATGGTGTCAGTAGAAGCCCAATAGTGGAATCAAAATCCTAGTGAGATGATGCCTCCTTCCTGTCTGGCTCTACTTAAACAAAGTCAGGATTGAAGGTTCTTTTCTTTGGAATCCTACCACTAAGCAGAATGTTGGATCCAAAGATCTTCTAACTTTTTGATTCTATAGTTCTTTTCTGGTTTTTTTCCCCCTGAAATCCTATAATCCCTTTTATTGGGGTGAAGTTGAGGTTACTAAATGGAGCTGAGCATTTACTATCCGGATACCCTTCCTGATGCCTATGCAAAGTTCACAGCAGATATTTTCTCTTTATGCTCTGACAGAGAAACATCCGTCATTGCCTAAGATTGAACTCTCAACTTTTTGAGTAAGAGGCGCATGTCTTCACCTCTAGGCCATCGCGTCGCTCCTATAATTCTATTTGGTGGTTCTATATTATTTATATGATTTCCTACTTCACAGAGGATCCAGATGACAGTTGAGATGGATCACAGAAGTCCTTAAAACGAGGTATATAGCAGCTGTTCCATGTCATATGGCTCCCCTTAATATAGTTTTTCACAACGAAAGCTGTGCCATGGATAACATCAGCATGGTTTGTGTGTATTTGTAGATGAATACAGCAATGTAGTGGGGCAAAAAGGTACCTGAAATCTATAGGTATTGATTTTTACGACTTTTTATTTCAAGAAGCCAACAGAGAAGCATAATTTAAGATGCATCCATGCTGTGACTTCCTTTAGATATTATTACTGCAATGTCAGAAACCTCTTCCTAGGAGCATTGGTCCAGTCATTTTCTGCAAGAAAAACCATCCATTCTGTACAAGAACAGGGGATCCATGGGTTGCAAGAGGTAGACAGCTGCTTTTTTGCAGCCAAAAACAATGGAACTTCCAGAAAAGTGACAAAGCAGTAGGAATTTGCACTGCTGGTTTTGCTGTTGTTAGCATTGTATTGATATTTTAAATCTCAAAATGAGCATAAATCATTAAAATAGTTTTCTGACACCCCATTCTGAAAAGTTGAAAAAAAAATAGAATCTGGAAAATTCTTTTCCTTCCTTCTTACCTGGTATCCATCTTTGCTTATACAGACAAAGAAACCATCTTTAAACATGCTTGTCAATGACCACTGGTGGAACCAAAATGGAGGTGGTACAAGTGTCCTAGTTCTTGTTGATCTCTTAGCAACCACTCAGCAATTGCAACTATCAATCATGACATCCCTCTGGACTGATTATAGCTTCTAGGAATGGGAGGGATGGGGCTGTGATGATGCTTCACCTTTTTCCATGGCAAATTTTAAATTTTGTATTGGTATGTGTTTTAGTTCTGGCTGTCAGACTTCGATGCTATCTCAAAATAAATAAATTCCCAAACTGCCAATCTTTAAGGAAATCTTCTCTTTATTCGAGTACAGCAACCGGATCATGACTCGATGCAGACAAGACTGACCTTTTGCCCCCCCAATCCCTCCCTTTCCGATCCCCAATTCTCTGCTTCTCATTGGCTATCTTCCAAGTCACTCTCCTGACTTCTTGTCTCGTCATTTCACAGGAATGTTCCCCCCTCTTCATTTCCACAGAGACTGAGCTTCAAAGGGATTTAGCAGGCAAAAGTTCAGAGCTTATCTCCATTTTCTATGTCAGCGCTGAGACACTGACACTGGCTGGGCACTGCCCTGAGTCCACTAGGAGAAGGGCGGTATACAAATTGAATAAAATAAAAAATAAATAAAAAATAAAGTCATGAAACAACAGCTTTGCTTAGCAATGGAAATTGTGGTCGTAAATCGAGGATTACCTGTAGTAAGATCACACAAGAGTGAGCATACCCTAGTTCCCACTTTTAAAGATTGCCATCTGATTTCCAGGAGAAATGCTTTCTCTGTTGTATTAGCTGTTCTAATAATGCCAACCTTATTGCCCATTAAATGGATCTTGAGACCTGGCTTGCCCCCAACCCCCCAGGCTTTGCCTTAGGTGGAATAATATGTGTTCCATGAATAGGTAAAGGTAAAGGTTCCACTCGCACATATGTGCTAGTCGTTCCCGACTCTAGGGTGCGGTGCTCATCTCCTTTTCAAAGCTGAAGAGCCAGCGCTGTCCAAAGACATCTCCATGGTCATGTGGCTGGCATGACTAAATGCCAAAGGTGCACGGAACGCTGTTACCTTCCTACCAAAGGTGATCCCTATTTTTCTACTTGCATTTTTTACGTGCTTTCGAACGGCTAAGTTGGCAGAAACTGGGACAAGTAACGGGAGCTCACCCGTTAAGCGGCACTAGGGATTTGAACTGCTGAACTGCCGACCTTCCAATCGACAAGCTCAGTGTCTTAGCCACTGAGCCACCGTGTCCCTGTTCCATGAATATGATTGTGTTATTCTGTTGTGGAATATTGGTATTTTTCTATCTAAGTATAGCAATTGCACTTAGACTTACAGTATATACCACTCCACAGTGCTTTACAGCACTCTGAGTGGTTTACAATGTCAGCATATTGTCGCAATAATCCGACTCCTCATATTACTGATCACTAAGGATGGAAGGCTGAGTCCATCTTCTGTCGGTCAGGATCACATTCCTGGCTGTGGGCAGAGTTAGCTTGAAATACTGCATTCTAACGATTGCACCACCACAGCTCCAAGTATATTGCCTTCATTTGTGTGTTTTATTGTACTGTACAGGGTGTAATCTGTAAGTTGTTCAGAGTAATTGAGAAGTTTATAGATTTGATTTATAAGTAAGTAAATCACAGTAGTGGAGTGTGGAAAGAGCCAGAGGTTAAATGGAATACTGGATTCTAGTTATTGAGTAACAACCTTCGGATGTTAACCGATGTTATCACTTGCTAGCAATTATTCTGTCTTCAATTTTGTCAATCTCCCAGATGCCCAAGGCCTTTAGGGAGTCTAGGCTCTCTTGTTTAAGGATAGTTGCTTGGCAGAGTTGCTTTCTCCACTATAGCTCCTGGAGTGTAGAATGCTCACCCCAACTTGCAGAATCTTAGGTGTCTTTTAAAAACTCACTTTTTCAAGTGACTCATCTCAGTCACTCTACTTTGCATCTTACAGAACAACAAGTTCCCCCATATTCATTTTGTTTCTGTATTTTATGACTTTGCATTTTGGTTTTGGACTAAGGTCCCCAACTTAGTCATTCTGTCTGCTAAAACCAGGTCTTTAATAAAGATCACCATCTGCAGAAAAAAAAAAAAGGGGGGGGGCTGATGTTAAAGAAAGAAGCAAAAATAAAATAAAAACCCAGAAACGTGCCAAGGTAGAATAAAGCCCGGATCTGCCAGGAATTTGTCTTCCATTATTTCATTTACCCTTAGTACAGAACAAGGGACACGGTGGCTCAGTGGCTAAGATGTTGAGCTTGTCGATCGAAAGGTTGGCAGTTCAGCGGTTCGAATACCTAGTGAACGGGGTGAGCTCCCATTACTTGTGCCAACCTAGCAGTTCGAAAGCACGTAAAATATGCAAGTAGAAAAATAGGGACCACCTTTGGTGGGAAGGTAACAGCTTTCCATGCGCCTTTGGCGTTTAGTCATGCCAGCCACATGACCACATTTATTTTTTATTTTATTTTATTTTTGGATTTATATACCGCCCTACTCCCAGAGGACTCAGGGCGGTGAACAGCCAAAAGATAAAACACACATAATACAAAATTTAAAAAACCATATAAAAACACATTAAATAATTTGGCCCATACAGATTAAAACACCCCTATTGTTTTAAAACAAATTTAAAATTAACAATTAAGACGAAGTTAGGCCAGGCCAGCCTGTTGAAATAAAAAGGTCTTGAGGGCACGGCGGAAAGTGCGTAAATCCGGGATCCTCCGTATCTCCGGGGGAGCTTGTTTCAAATGGCAGGTGCCCCCACAGAGAAGGCTCTCCCCCTGGGGGCCGCCAGTCGACACTGTTTGGCCGACGGCACCCTCAGGAGCCTCTCTCTATGGGAGCGTACTGGCCGGTGAGAGGCTACTGGTGGCAGAAGGCGGTCTCGTAAGTACCCAGGTCCTAAGCCATGGAGCACTCTAAAGGTGGTAACCAAAACCTTGAAGCGCACCCGGAAGACCACCGGGAGCCAGTGCAGCTCGCGCAGGAGAAGTGTTACATGGAATGCCACATTGCTCCCATAACCACTTGCGCGGCTGCATTCTGGACCTGTTGGAACCTCCGGGTGCTCCTCAAGGGGAGCCCCATGTAGAGAGCATTACAGTAGTCCAGGCGGGAAGTGACGAGGGCATGAGTTGTCTTTGGACAGCGCTGGCTCTTCGGCTTTGAAACGAAGATGAGCACCGCCCCCTAGAGTTGGGAACAACTAGCACATACTTGCGAGGGGAACTTTTACCTTTACAGAACGAAAGAAACATTAAACTTCCCAGAGCTTCATCCTATTTTGCATCAAAGTTTGATGGTACGATTTGTCACTGAAATTTGCTGATGTGTCTTGCTAGTCCAATTCAGCAGGCATGGTTTCCAGATAATTTAACAAGTTATGTAAGGCAATGATATTCTAAACATTTTTGAAGCCATACAGCTATATAGTACAGGTAGTCCTTGACTTACAACAGTTTGTTTAGTGACTGTTCAAAGTTACAACGGCACTGAAAAATGTGACTTATGACCGTTTTTCAAAATTACTGTATGGCCTTTTCAGCATCCCCATGATCACGTGATCAAAATTCAGATGCTTGGCAAGTGGTTCATATTTATGACGGTTGCAGTGTCCTGGAATCATGTGATTCCCTTTTGCAACCTTCTGACAAGCAAAGTCAGTGGGAAAGCCAGATTCACTTAACAACCAGGTTACTAACTTATCAACTGCAATGATTCATTTAACAACTGTGGCAATAAAGGTCACAAAATGGGGCACTTAACAAATGCTTCACTTAACAATAGAAATTTGGGGCTGAATTATGGTCATAAATCGAGGACTACCTGTCTTGCAGGGAGTTTCCTAGATTCTTCTTTTACATGCTTTTGTTTTTGACCATAGAGTTTTTAGATACAGTTTTTATTCACTAATATTTTTCAGTTTATGTATTGTCTAGCATATTTTATATCATTAATTTTATAATAGTGTTAGTTGTATCTGGATTGTATCCAGTTTATCTCTATTCGTTTTTCTTTGGTTATTTGTATTTTATTTTATTTTATTTTTATTTTTATTTGATTTATATGCCGCCCTTCTCCGGAGACTCAGGGCGGCTTACAATGCGTTAAGCAATAGCCTTCATACTTTTGTATATTTATACAAAGTCAGTTTATTGTCCCCACAAACTGGGTCCTCAATTTACCTACCTTAGAAAGGATGGAAGGCTGAGTCAACCTTGAGCCTGGGGAGATTCGAACTTGCAGTAATTGCAGGCAGCTGAATGTTAATAACAGGCTATTAGTCTGCTGCGCCACCAGGCTCCTCTATGTATGCTCTTGTACTTTTTTTTTAAAAAAAATAACCCCTTAATTTTGGCAAGGGTGGCTTCCAGCAGGATACTGAACCTGTTCACTTCTGACTTATACTGCTTTCCACCGGCACGGTGCTTGATTGCAGGATTACAGATTTGGGCAAAAGAGCCCCGTGTATTCACACAGCAATTTGGACACTTGAATATTCATTAAGCCCACTCAGCATCAACATTGCAAACAGATCAGCCTGGCAGAGAATCCTGCACACTCTCTAAAGGGTTTGAGAATCTCTGGTTTCATCGCTGCCTCAATTTTACACCTGGGGTTTGCAGGCAAAGATCAGGAAAGCTGAATTTCAGGGAAGTTCACGCGCTACTTGACAGACTTGAACACTGGACGTTATCTAATAAAATAAAATTCAATGGTGAAAAAAGTAAGGTTCTACATTTAGGCAAGAAAAACAAAATGCCTAGGCACAGTATATGTGGAACCTTGCTCAATAGCAGTAACTGTGAGAGGAATCTTGGAGTCCTAGTGGACAACCATATAAATATGAGCCATGTGCAGCAGCTGCCAAAAAAGCCAACACAGTTCTGGGCTGCATAAACAGAGGGATGGAATCAAGATCATGTGAAGTGCTAATACCACTTATAATGCCTTGGTAAGGCCACACTTGGAATACTGCATTCGGTTTTGGTTGCCACACTGTAAAAAAGTGCAGAGAAGAGCAACAAAGATGATTAGGGGACTGGAGGCTAAAACATATGAAGAACAGTTGCAGGAACTGGGTATGTCTAGTTTAATGAAAAGAAGAAAGACATGATAGCAGTGTTCCAATATCTCAGGGGCTGCCTCAAACAAGAGGGAGTGAAGCTATTCTCCAAAGCACCTGAGGGTAGGACAAGAAGCAACGGGTGGAAACTAATCAAGGAGAGAAGCAACTTAGAACTAAGGAGAAATTTCCTGACAATTAGAACAATTAATCAGTGGAACAACTTACCTCCAGAAATTGTGAATGTTCCAACATTGGAAGTTTGAAAGAAGATGTTGGATAACCATCTGTCTGAAGTGGTGTAGGGTTTCCTGCCTAAGCAGGGGATTGGACTAAAAGACCTCCAAGGTCCCTTCCAACTCTGTTATTCTATTCTATTCTATTCTATTCTATTCTATTCTATTCTATTCTATTCTATTCTATTCTATTCTATTCTATTCGTTGTCGGCTTCCAGGAGTGGTTGCAAAGCATCCCAAGGAACTTCATTTTCTCCAGGCTACTGTAGAGATGGGGGAAGAGAGATAAATCCATGTAAGCAAAACATGATAGCAATCACCAGTTTACCCAAGTGCTCACTTAACCGTTCACCTCAAGGAGACACAAGTGAATGATAAGATGAGAAACCATTAAACTCAGTGGTGGGTTCCTCCCGGTTCGGTCCGGTTCGGCCGAGCCAGTAGCGGTGACGATATGAGGTCACCGAACTGGGTCTCCCCCCTGCCCTCCCACCCTCCCATATTATTCTTATCTTTTATTTGGTCCCACCCCCAATCTATTGCTGCCTCCTGAGTCCCAGCTGATGACTAGAGGGAAAAAAACTGTTTAAACTCTTGCCACAGGGCTTCAAAGGGCCATCCTACAGCTAATCAGTGTTAAAAGCAAACAAATGAGTCGGGTCGTAAGTGCGAGGACCTTCCAGAAATGACTCTGACCAGCTAGCCATGCCCACCTAGTCACATGACCGCCAAGCCACACCCACAAAATAAGCCACGCCCACAGAACTGGTAGTAAAAAAATTTAGAACCCACCCCTGATTAAACTGCTTGATTTTAGTCAGAATATTGATCTGTCCTGGTCAGAGTTAGCTTCCTGGTGGCATTTTCAGACATTTTAGACAGATTTTTCCCAACTCTCTACAGATATCAGGAATCCTATTTGCATGCTGAATTTTGGGCTCTTTGAAGTTTGAGGAGGGAAGTCTGAGCTTGGTTTTTTTCTTGCAGATGTTTCATTACCCAAACTAGATAACATTATCAGGGCAATAAGGATCCCTCGGTTTCACCCTCAGCTACAAATATTCTCCTTTATTGGTCTTTGAAGTCTACTCTCCATTGGTGCGCAAGGACTTTATGGTGGCTGCAGAAAAAAGGAAACAATCTGTGGATTGTTTTGGAAATCAACCAGATTACCAGAGGACAGATAATAAATTTGCTTCCTCCCCTTCACACTCTCTTACTCTTACCTGCATTTCCATGGTGGCTGGGCAGAAGGTGATATATTTTTTCCCTGTCCTGTAGCCAATATTGAAATGTAGGTCATACGAGACAGGTTAGTTATTTTTGCAGATTACTATTAAAGCCAAATAAAAACCAGACTTCAGACCTTGTTCTCCAGTGCCCTAATCTCTGCCATGCTTTGCCATCATGGGAAATAGGGAATGAATAAATCAGAAGGAGCAGAAAAACCAGACAAGGAAATTCCGGTGGCTGCTATTGTCAAGTTATTTTCAGAGGGAATGCAGCAGCGGGTGAGAACTTTTTCAAGGCAAGCAGGCATTGAGATATATCATAAAGGGTGCTTGATGAACCACAATTACCAGGAATCATAGTTAGCTTTATCTATGACTTACCAAGCAAGTCATAAAAGCCTGATTCAGGTACCAGTTGTGATATTTCAAACAACAATAGTGGTCATGGAACAAAATGTTTCAGTCCTTATTGTCCGACAAAGGGTTTGTTTGTATTGTACTAACTTAAGTAAGAAAATATTTTCTTTAGTAGCCAACCTCCATTTACCTGCACAGGATGTCCTGCTGCCAAATCAGGGGTGAAATCCAGCAGGTTCTGGAGAACCGGTAGCGGAAATTTTGAGCAGTTTGGAGAACCGGCAAATGCTGGCTGGCCCCAGTGTGGGGTGGGAATGGAGATTTTGCAGAATCCTTCCCCTGCCATGCCCACCAAGCCACGCCCATAGAACCGGTAGTAAAAAAAATTGGATTTCACCACTGTGCCAAATGTAGTATCTGTAATAGCAATCACATTTAACAAACTATCATTCTGGCAGATTTGTGAGTACTTGAACAAAATTATTTCTGGAATTAAAGACCAAGAAAGCTATAGAACTCATTATGCAAGTGAAAAATTCTGTACTTTATTACCCAATGAATTAAGAAATCACAAGACAAGAACCTCCTACATAGAGCATGCTTTAATTAGACATAAACATTCTGCCCTCCATAACCATAATTCATAAACATGCCTGGATCCAGTGATGTCTTCCACAATGCTTATAATTTGAAAAAGTCCCCTTGAGTGGCAGATTTAATCCCATTTGACACTGGTCCTAAACTGGTCTCCAATCTACTGTTGATTTTGTATTCGCGTTGCTGTTTTGGCAACAAGCAAAAGCTATGAATTAAAGAGCGAGAAAGAAAGACTGAATGTGCAAGCCTTAATGATATTCCCTGCTTCCCTGCAGTGCTGACTTGCTTTTCTCAATATTCTGCAGGGATCTGACACAGATATTTCCATGTGCCTTTTTTTCCCTGCCAATTTTTCTTTTCTGGGCCAGCAGTCCAAATGGATGGCTCCTGCTTTGATCGCTTCTTTTGCAACTTGACAAACAAAATTGCTGAAATGTGTCTGGCAAACCATGACGGGCTCTTAATGACCAGACACCCCTGCTGAGGGCTTATGAAAAGAGCAATAGTAAAAGACTGCTCAAACTCTTTGTAGATTTTACTCCAACTTAAGGAAAGAAGATGGAGGGGGGGAAAGAGGGAGGGTGGCAGAAAGGAAGGGAGGAAGGGGCTTGAAAATGTTGATTACCTAAGAACCTAGGTATTATTTGCCATAAGAGATCTACCTGTCCTGGATGAAGGCTATAGACTTCTGATAGTGTTGGGCAAGTTGTCTCAAATGCTAGATGCATTTTGTTGAAACTGTAATATCTATTCATTACTTTTAGAGGGAATCATTTAGGTTCTCTCCTAGTGGGCTAGTGAGCAAACAAAAGAACCCCAATGAAGAAACAGACAAAAAGAAAGTCTTTCCCTTTGTGATATTTCCTGGGTATATTGGATCAAATTGCTAGGATCCCTAACTCTCTAGTATACTGAGAAAGCTTTGGAAGGAGATCCTTCTACATTTTTAAGACCTGGTTCTCAGTCATGCCTATTTGTGCCATAGTATATTGTAGAATCCTACCATTATATTTAGGACTAGGTATCAAGAAGAGGGTGTCAACCTACAGCAGAGGTCTTCAAACTTGGCAGCTTTAAGACTTGTGGACTTCAACTCCTAGAATTCTCCAGCCAGCTATTTCTGGGAGTTGAAATCCACAAGTCTTAAAGCTGCCAAGTTTGAAGACCTCTGACCTACAGTATTCTCCAAAGCACCTGAGGGCAGGACAAGAAGTAATTGGTGGAAGATCATTAAAGGGATCTTAAACCTAGAACGAAGAAGAAATTTCCTGACAGTGAAAACAATTAATTAGTGGAAGAGTTTACTTCTGGAAGTTGAGGGTGCTCCATCACTGGAGTTTTTCAAAAAGAGATTGTCCAGAATAGTATATGGTTTTCTGCTTGAATAGGGGATTGGACTAGAAGACCTCCAAGGTATCTTCCAATCTGTTATTCTGAATTAATTATTCTGTAGTAAATAATTACAATATATCAGAATTGCAATTTGAAAGTCAAATTAAATTCCAGCTTTTCTATTTAAGTACATTTTAAATCCTAGCTTCAGACACTCTTAATTGCTTAAACTTTTATTAAGAAGATGCTCCTTCACTATAACCTTACATACTTCTTTTCTATTTTTACTTCATAACTTCTTATCTTTTTACAAATACACATTGATGAAGAATGCATTGTAGTTTTTTTTAAATAGAATAACAGAGTTGGAAGGGACCTTGGAGGTCTTCTAGTCCAACCCCCTGCTTAGGCAGGAAATCCTACACCACTTCAGACAAATGGTTATCCAACATCTTCTTAAAATTTTCCAGTGTTGGAGCATTCACATTCATAGTGTTCTCTTAGAAATAAAATTACATTGTCATAAAATTTAATAATTAGAAACTCTAGATATATCACAATAAATGAACAAAATGAGTAAAAGTACCCTATAAAAATAATACTGTAATATATAATATTCATGCAAAAAGTAAAAACACTGCCAGTTTTTCATTATGAAAATAATCTCCTTTTCTTATTTGAAGTTTGCAAGGACTGTTAAAGAATTTACATTAAAATTATTTTTAAAAAGAAGGCAAAGATGAATGTAGCAGTGGGACAATACTTCATTTCATTTACCACTTCTATCCTAATAATTCCTAATATCTCACTTCCTGTTCTCTTGAAGCAGCACAACTAAGCAGATTAATTTTTCACAGTTTCCTCTTGTGACAACTTCATCTCTGTGTTAGATTTCATCAGTATATCTATGAAACTAAGATTATTTGCTCCAAATATTAATTAGTACTCATAAAGCAGCATGTCCTTTCAAAAGTCCTCAGTATGTATTTATTTATTAAATTTATATTCCCCCCCATTTCAGTGTCAGTGACTCTACTTAAGAGTTTTATTATCTTTAATCACTTAGTTTCACCATCTTGTCTTCCACTTTCTTTTTTCAAATTCCAGAGAATAAATGATGAATATTTTTTGCACAATAAGGCCATTTTTTTTTTGTTTTCATCATTAAGTGTGTAAATTGTTCATTCCTCTTTGCATTTTCTTCACGGTCAGAGGTTATATCTGTTAATTCTACATTACAATTTTTTAATGCCACAGCTTAGAAAATAGGTTAGGGTGAAATGACTCCGCACTGCAAGTTTTTTCCACATTAAAAAGCTGGTATAAAATAGATATGGAAAGGAGTGAAACTGTATGTGGGATTTGTTGATTCCCCAAGACTGAAACCATCAATGCTTCTAATGCTACAACTAGAGCTTCCACAAGTATTAGACTCAATATAAATTTTATTTATTAATGTATCTATTTATTAAATTATATGCCATCCATCTAATGGAGCAACCTGGGAGGTTTACAATACAATGAAAGTAGGAATATAGAAATATTAAAAATGTAAATATTAGCATAACTTTATGTCCCTGCAGTGTGTTTTACTATTCCTAGCCCTTATGTCCTTTTATATTTTTCTATCTTAATTATCTACAGCATTCAGACTATTAATTGCAAAGCTGATTGTAACTTTATTCACATGTACCAGGTTTTATTTCCTGTATTTTATAATTTTACGTTATTAATTTTATTTTTACTGTATACTGTATTGATACCGTCTATCAATGTGATTTTTTTAAAAAAAAACTTCTTTTTTTAGAGTGACTGTTATTAGTTTTATGCTGGTCTACATGAGGTCCAAACCAGAACAATTCTGTGAATACTTCAAAGCAGTTCTTTATTGTTGTTCACCTATATTTCAAAAATTTCACCAGACTGGCTGCATGTTAACACAATGGGGGTGATTTTTAAATGTGATATATTTTAAAAATCTAAAAAAAAAAAAATCTGTCTAAGCATGCAAAATATTACAATGTCCTTAGAATGTTAGAACATGATGGAGTTTTATTTTTATGTATTTATTCGTTTCTTTCTTTGTTTGTTTTTATGTCACCCATCTCCCCTACAAGGGGACTCTGAGTAGCTGCTTGACATACATAGAACCCCATTTTCAATCTCTGATTGTTTCTCTAAAGCAGGGGTTCATTTCATTGGGGGCCGCATCAGGGTTGGGTTTTACCTCAGGGGGCTGGGGTAGGCATGGCCAGCTTGACGTCACTCGTATTGGGGGCACCTGTGGTGGCCTGAGCATTCTGCCAGTGAAAATGGGCTCCTGAGTTCCGTTTTTGACTGCCACGGTGTCCTGCAACCTCCTGCCAGCAAAAATGGAGCTCGGGAGGGCCACATGCAGCCCTCCCAAGCTCTGTTTTTGCTGAAAGAGGCATCACAGGCTGGTCCTTCGCTGTTTCCAGTGTGGCCCCGTGGGCCAGATCTTAGCACTCCGCAGGCCAAATCTGGCCCACGGGCCTTGAGTTACCCTTGCTCTAAAGGATATCAAATTAGGAATGATTCACTCAAGATCTTAGAAAACAGCATGTTGTCAAATATAGTTCTGGCAGCAACAAAATGACTTGACTCAAAAATGGCAACTTCATGTGTCCACACATAACTGTGGCCCATTTTAATTATTTCATCTTCAGGTTTCTGATGTTATTTGAGCACATTCATCATATTAGTTTACAAGATTCAGCATTCTTCCTGCCAGCAAAGCAGGAAGCAAACTACTAAGAAAGAGACACCTCAAGAGACACCTAACAAAGAGAGACCTTGAATTTTTATTAATATCTTATGGAAAATCTGATGAAAAACAGATCACATGGGGTTTAGCAGAAGATGCAATGACAGCCTTAGCTTGATTAGATTGCAAAAACTTTTGCTCTCCACTAGATCAATGCAAGTGCAAATGAAAGTGGAAAGTGCAAGTCATCATAGATCTCACTGCTAATGGGAGCTAATAATATTTGACTGGAAGGACAATCGTTCTTTTTAAGGAGGGTGGGCAACGTATTCCAATTTTCTGGTCTGATCTATCACTTCCTCCTCATCTCTTTGAATAACAATTTCTCCTGCACATTTATTCTTTTCTCTTTTTCTGCTGTCCATATCTAACCTCTCTATTTCTGCCTCTTGGCTGTCATGTCCCATGTCAGTATCTTTCCTCTCCTCTTATAATCTACCTTACCTCTTCTCCTCTGCCTTCTTCCCAGACTGTCCAAACATCACAGTATTTCCTTTTCCTAACTTATTCACTTAACATGTCTTCAGTCTTCCCCTTTCAGACCTCCTGCCTTCACATTCAAATACCTGATGTCTACAACTGGTTCCACCATCGCATCGGACTAATCTGCATTCATTTGTTGGTTGCAAAGCCATGCAGAAAATGTTATTAAGTAAACCAATTACACCCTTTTAGTCAGGGAGACAGTTGGGCCAGTGGTGAAATCCAATTTTTTTTTACTACCGGTTCTGTGGGTGTGGCTTTGTAGGTGTGGTGTGGTGTGACTTGGTGGGTGTGGCAGGGGAAGGATATTGCAAAATCTCCATTCCCACCCCATGCCAGGGGAAGGATACTGCAAAATCTCCATTCCCACCTCAGTCTGAGGCCAGCCAGAGGTAGTATTTGCTGGTTCTCCGAACTGCTCAAAATTTTCGCTAACGGTTCTCCAGAACCTGTCAGAACCTGCTGAATTTCACCCCTGAGTTGGGTGTAGTTGCTAAAGGCACCAGGAGACTCCGGGTTCTAGTCCTGCCTTAGTCAAAAAGCCAGGTCACTTTCTCTCAGCCCTAGGAAGAAGACAGTGACGAAGCACCTCCAAAAATGATGCAGAAATGTGGCAGAAGTCAAGACTAATTTGAAGGCACAGAAATAACAACTCACTTTGCGGCAGGTGACTTGGGAGAATTTCTCTTTTATTTCACTTACCTGCATATATTACAATTGTAGTCTCAGTACTGGGAACAAATCAAATTACTCCATTTTTAAAACTAATGAGGAAAAGAAAGAAAGAAAAAAGAACTCTGGACCATGCAAGACAACTTTCCCATTTTCTTTCTGCACTAATAACTTTGAAAGCAATTTTCACTCCTCCCCCTTAATGCTCTTTGCCTTTTAATTTATCCCACCTTTCACTAATGGGACAAATTAAAGAGAAATGAATGGTTTAGTATTGTACTCCTAATGGCACAAGGACAGGCACTAATGGGCCTCAAGCCGGGACTTGAGCAGCGAGAACCTTACTTTTTGCCTCTGAATATCTAAGCAATACAATTAAATAAGTGGCTTTGTACCCCTTTGATATTTACAAACAGGCACCTCCCAAATGCCAGGGGAGAAAGCACTCTAAAGAACAACTTCTTTAGATTCAGGTAGCTTGAAGCAGATTACAGAACGAAATAGTGAAGGAAGACAGTCTCTTCCAATGCTATATACAAAAAAAGACCCATAATATCTAGGAAGATATCCCTCTTTTTCTCTCTTTCATGCACAGAGAAACATGAAATCAATCTCCTCTTCCTCCTCCTCCTTCCTCTTATTATTCTTTTATTCATTAAACATGAAACTCAGTCAGCTGAACATTTAACATTTATTATTATTATTCATCGCACAGTCAGATAGATGTTCAGACTGGCTTTGGCATTTTTGCCTACCTATCAAGCCCTTACCAAGGACCTGGGACAGGCAAATCTGGATGTCTGATGGTGTTACAGATATCGTCGCAGGATGGAAGCTGTTCCAAGTAAAGCCGCCTTCTGCAATTGACTGATGGCAAATTTGTCAATGCCAATGGTATTCAAGTGGTGCTCCAGTTGCTTTGGGATTGCATTGCACCCAAGGTGCTTATTACTATTATTACTATTGTTATTATTGTTATTGTTATTTTGCTTTAAGAAGCCATATTGTTCTACTGTATTAAACAAAATGATTGGTTAAGGTTTGGTTTGGTTTGGTTTAGCAGATGAGTCTGTAGGAAGTAATTTGTCCAGGATTGTTGGAGAGATGGTTTCAACTAGACCTGTAACGTAGGGTTGGGGTCTGCTTATCTTTGCTACAGGTTCCCAGTGGGGGTTGGTGGGCGGAGCCTCCCGCCTGTTTTACTACCGGTTCTATAGAACTGGTGCAAACCAGGGGCAACCCACCACTGATCTAATGTCAATGCAATGCAATGCAATGCAATGCAGAGAGAGAGAGAGAGAGAAGCTGATTAATTTTCCTACTAAATAAATATAATTTAAATATGGAGTGGGGCAGAATTCATATAGTAAATGCTGCAAGAGGAGACAGAAGGGCTAATTCTGGCTTCACAAGGCCAAGAATAATACAGAGTCACAAATGAGAAGACAGCAGCAGATAGCAAATGCTGCCTCTGCAAAGAACAAACAGCGGACAACCTAGTTAGCTGCTGTAAGAAGATCAAACAGATTGACTATAAACAATGGTGTGACAAAGTAGCAACAATGGTGCATTGGAAAATCTGCAAGAAATACCAGTCGCCTGCAAGCAAGAACTGGTGGGACCATAAAATAGACAACATAATAGAAAATGAAGAAGCTAAATTGCTCTGGGACTCCAGAATTCAGACAGCCAAGCACCTGCCACGTAACATCCCAGACTTAACAATTGTCAATAAGAAAGACATAAAAGTCTGGATACTGCATGTGGCAGTACCTGGAGAGATAGAACTGGAGAAAATCACAAAATACAAAGACCTGCAAGTAGAAGGAAAGCAAAGAAGGTGTTCTGTTCTGTTCTGTTCTGTTCTGTTCCGTTCCGTTCCGTTCCACTCCTCTATTCTATTCTATTCTATTCTATTCTATTCTATTCTATTCTATTCTATTCTCTTCTCTTCTCTTCTCTTCTCTTCTCTTCTCTTCTCTTCTATTCTATTCTATTCTATTCTATTCCATTTCACTCCACTCCACTCCACTCCACTCCACTCCACTCTACTCATAGATATCTTGGGTATAATCTCAACACAATTGGAGCACCACTTGAATATCATTGGCTCTTACTAACTAACCTAACTAACTAATCTGTCAGTTGAGAAAAGGCAGCTTTATTTGGAACAGCTTACATCTTGTGATGATAACTTTAATGTCATCAAATAGGAACATCTGCCTATCCCAGGTCCTTGGGAAGGACTTAATAGGTGGATAAAAATGCCAAATCCAGCTTGGCTGACTCTGTGATGAACCATGATAATAATAAGTTTCTATTTTTTTTCCTCTTCCCATCTCCTTTGGGAATATGTATCATTTGATTAAATCTGAGCTTGCAATCATCTTCTGATGTCCTTTTTGACCTATATATGAGATCTTTGGCTCTATTAGTTATTTTAACTGAAAATTTTCTTAATTTATTAATATACAGCAATTATTAACATGGAAATCCTGAATTAAAATACCAACTCTGAATATTCATTTTTACAATACATCTTTGCCTTTAAGCTCACTTGAAATTTTTAACAATTTTTTCATATCAATTTTAACAGAAGATACACATTTTGAAAGATTTACACCTCTAAATGAAGAACTTTCTCCTTGGAATAATTCCAAGATATTTAAGAAATCAAACACCAAATGAAGCCCACGTTTTTACATATTTCTATAGATACTCGAGAGCTAATAAGAAATTTATGAGATTTATTTCAGTTAACTGGTATTTTGCCAAAGTGTTGTACCATAGCAATACGTTTCAGTGAAGAATATTCATAATTATCAATGACATAATATATCATCTGTATGCAATAATAATTTCAGTTCATCTATGGTTGTTTTTATCTGCAGAATGATTTTTTATTGTTTACAAAGACAGACAAATTAAATATTAGAGTACACAGAGATATTCTTGGCAATTTCCATATCATTATAGCCAGATATGTCTTTACCAAGAATTAAAGTAGTTGTCAAATTAACTTTGATGAGCAAAAGCACTTCTTGATAATAGTCACATTTCACTATCCAGAAATATTTATCATCTATAAATACACCAGGAACATTTCTGTTTGGCAGGATTAAGTTTTGGTTTTTTAGCACCTATCAAATCCATTATCAACTCCAGGTATGTGACAATTTTAAATAGTATCATTTGAACCAATGAGGCATGAAATGCTACTTAGTATCTATTTACAATTTTTCATATGTCATAGAATCTTATTAGAGGAGACAAATCAACTAATTCAAGTTTGGCTATTTATTTTAAGCTCGGTGTATAGGAAGAGCAAATGTAATTATTTATTTGGCTCAGAAGTCAAGCCTTATGAGATCATTTTGTGCACAGATCCCTGGGTATTTCTGTGTTTAGACTTTGCATTATATGTCAGAGTTGGAACGACAAATTACGTGTATCAGAGGCCTAATGTCAAAAACATCCCATTACCAAATTCTCACCCACGAAGTGTAGGAATTGACACCTCCTGACAATGCAATTTCTCCTCCCTGTGAACTGCTTTGATCCTAGTTAGCTAATTATGTGGAGCGGAGGCAGAAAAATCTACACCGTGATGACATGAGTGGGAACAGAACATGGGATTGAAGATGAAAACAGAACCTAGCATCAGATCAAGGACAAGACCTTGATACAGAAGTAAGACATTGAGAGCGGCAATTCTATCAAGTACACAGTTCCTATTTCAAGCTATAGGAGAATATGTAAAACCAGACTGATCCTTAGTCTCAGCTTTGTTTTGTTATTGTTGTTGTTCTTACTGGCTGATGTGGGAGAGGAGAAGCTTTTCTCCCAACATTTTTTAATAAAATCTTAAATTATTATAGTGGAGAGGCTAAATTACATTGCAGGAGTTGGCTGAAGGAGATTTTTCTGCTCTTGAACTTGAAAAAAATCCTGGGTTTGTATGTTTATACTGCAACAACGTAGAAGTTCTCTTGTGGGGTGCCTAAAGTACAGAAGAATAGGATAGTCTTGTAGGAAGAAAAAAAAGAGGACAGGACATGGTCAATCAAAGGCAAATTCTTCCAATACCGAAAAACTTTCATGGGTTCTAATTTGTACCATTAGTTTAAAGAATCTGCAACAATTTTGCTTAGCAGAACTCTTCTGAACCATTTTGTTTATTATTTTATAGGCAACTCAAGGAACTATGATTAGAGAGGGATGCACTGAAGTTCATAATCTTGTTTTCCATGTTGGGACAAGAATATTCATGAGATCAGGGCATTCATCTAGCACTACAAAATGGACAAAATCACATGTTATATTAGACGATTATTGAGCTCAGCGAAGCAGCTTTTGCATTTGCTGGGTCCTTTCTAAGTTGCTGTGTTAACTGTATCTTTGTGTGGCATTCACTATGTTTCTTCTTGCTTTTTCCAAAAGAGCACAGCATTTTGACTACTGATGGTGCACAAATGAGTCAGCAGGATCATCTCTGCATTGTTTCCCCCCCCCCCCCCACCAATCCTATCCCACCATTCAATATACCTCTGCATGTAGTTGCCCAGAAAGATGAAATTAGCTTGCAAAGTAATGAAGCAAATGAAAACTATCACTCTCATCAAATGTGTATAGAAATGACAGAATGTAGAAACATTACCCTGATGTAAAAAAAAAATCCATAAACATCTTGTGTGATATTAATCAGATCTATTTACATTTAGATTAGCTTTGCTTTGCTTAATTTGTAGTGTTGAGGGAAGTCTTCTGATCTGTTTTTGTTTTGAATGCAGACAGGTTCAGTTTTCAGGTACAGGATGTTTAAGTAGGCCTGATTCTCAAACTCAAAGAATCATTGCCAATCAATACAGATAGCACCAAATTAAGTAATGAAGTACTACAAGATAGTTTCATAACTATCCTTCCTATCTTCCTATGAAGATTATTCTTTTGAGCAGGAATGGACAACTCATGAGAGTAGGGGCCATTACTCTAGTATCCACCATCAAGGACATCTTGAGGTCTATGGAGATTCTCAGTCATCAAAGTCATGGTTGTCCCAAAGGTGCTTTTTCAAGAGGCAATTGGACTTTCTGGTTTTTCTTTGAAGATGTTTGACTTCTCAGAGAAGTGAAGAAGATTCTTGGATGAGAAGTGAAACATCTACAAAGAAAAACCAGAAAGTCCGGTTGCCTCTTGAAAAAGCACTTTTGGGACATCTTGAGGGTAATGCTAGAATTGTAGTAGCAATAGCACTTAAGACTTTTATACTGCTTCACAGCACTTTATAGCCCTCTCTAAGAAGTTTACAATGTTAGCATATTTCCCCCAACAATCTGGGTTCTCATTTTACCAACCTTGGAAGGATGGAAGGCTGAATCAACCTTGAGCCGCTCAGAATTGATCTCCTGGCAGTCAGCAGAATTAGCTTTCAATAGTGCATTCTAAGCACTGCACCTCCAAGTAGCACCCAGATTGTAAGACACTTTTTTCCTGGTTTCTTAAAAAGAAGGAAGCAAGGTGTCAGCCTTGAGAGGTAGTCCAGACAGGAAGCAAGCTCAGATGAACTAATTATACTTTACTGTAGGGTTACATTAAAAAGATCTTGCAAGACTGAAAGCATTTCTCACCTCCTCTCTTTTCAGTCTCCTGAAAAGTAAGAAGGATTCTTTCTGAAACACTTCCCCTGCTTTTCCCTCCCCTGAGACTGAGCTGCCTCTTCGCTAGGCTGGAGATATTTCTGCCTCCCAAGGTCATTGCCACATACCATTACACAACGTAGGTTCTTTACATTTTTATGCTATTTTAACCAAACCAACTCCTTGACTAACACCCCCCCCCAAAAAAAAACAGGGGTGGGCTTCAAATATTTTAGCAAGGGGTTCTCTGCCCGGTTGCTGGGTGGGCGTGGCCATGGTGGGCTGGCCTAGTTTGCCTCTTGCACCATGGTTGGAGGGGTTTGCCCTCCCCGGGCTCTGGAGGCTTTCCTTGAGCCTCTGGGAGGGCGAAAACAGCCTCCCCAGGCTCTGGAGGCCGGAAACAGATCTGTTTCCAGCCTTCCTGAATCTCTATTTTTTTGCTCTCCTTGAGCCTCTGTGCACACCCTGCACTTACCTGCTTCCAAAACAGGCTGCGTGGGGACTCCTGGGAGGGGCAGGGCAGGGTGGGCGGGGCCAGCCAGGAGTGAGTTTTGGGGGTTCTCTGAACTGCATAGAATCTTAGCTAGATTCCTGAACCCCTGTGAACCCCCAGCAGCCCACCCCTGCCCAAAAATGCCTTTAAAAAGGGACAGGGATTGGATATTTTAAGGCCCCCTCCCCAAAGACCTTAAAATTCCACACATTCTAGTAAAATTGGGCAGGGGCTTGGACTAGATGACAAGGTCCCTCCCAATTCTGTTAATCTGTTATCTGTTAATCTCACTAGGTTAGCAGATATCCTACTGCGACCAAGAACTTTTTTCTCAGGAAAATCTATGGGTTTTAGATGAAGAGATTCCTTTTCTGCAAGAAAAGATGAACTCTATTTTACTCTCTCCTGTTGCTTTGATTATATGCTTTGTTCTTAGAGGTTTTAATTTTACTTCTGGCTGTTTTATTGCAATGTAATGGTTTACTGTGATTATAAATATTGTATGCTTGTGATTATTAAAGCATATTTTAGATGTAATTCTATTAAGAACCAAATGAAGCATCTAAAGTGAAGAAAGATGGACTATAAATCTAAAAATAAAAGAAATAAACAGAATAATTCATATTAGAAATGCTACATGCTCATTTAAAAAGCACCTTCATTTGCATCCTATAGGTGCCATTTGACACCAATCACCAAACTGTCAAATTTATTCTCCCTGGAGAGAGGAGGAGGCTGTATGAACTTTCCATATAGAGTAAATTCAGCAACTATATAATTAAAATGGCACGTTCCCCAAAGAACGAGCAACCAAGCCAACATCTCATAAATATAACTTCATACACAACAACTTTAATTTGGCATCTCTCACACCTTATGTATTGTGAAGAGCAGGGGCGGCTGCACAGAAGTTGTTTTAAGAACAATATAACAAAGTCAGAACAAAATTGACAAGTCTTCAGATGACTTGATAATGTGCTATTTTCAATCTTATTAAAAAAAAAAAGCAATCCACTTGCTTTTCTTCCGCAACCAGTATTAATAGCCTTTCTCTTTCCTTCTCTTTGCAATTGTCGGTCTCTTAGTGTATAAATCAGGGATTCTCAAAACTGGTGGTGTTTTAACAAATATGCCACTTAATAATTGTAATGATTAATAATTGTATTTGAAGCTATAATCCAGTCTGCTAAAGTTAAGGGCACATCTTTAGTAAGATGTGCTAAACGAGGGAGCTAAGCACCATCAAAAGAGCCAGACTGCCTGCTGCAGACCATCAATCAATCAATCAATCAATCAATAAGAATACAGCTGGAAGGGAACTTGGAGGTCTTCAAGCAGGAGACCCTATACCATTTCAGACAGCTGGCTGTCCAGTCTTTTCTAAAAAAAACTTCCAATGATGAAGCACCTACAACTTCTGAAAGCAAGCTGTTCCACTGGTTAATTGTTCTGTCAGGAAGTTTCTCCTTAATTCCAGGTTGCTTCTCTCCTTGATTTGTTCTCATCCATTGTTTCTTGTCTTGTCTCTGGGGCTTTGAAAAATAAATTGACCCCCTCTTTTTTGTGGCAACCCCTCAAATACTGGAATACTATTATCATGTCATCCCTAGGCCTTATTTTCTCTAAACTAGCCATACCCAATTCCTGCAACTGTTTTTGTCTCCAGGCCACAGAGAAGCTTTAGTTTATAAGGAAGACATATTTATTTTTGCCCTCCCAACTACCTTTGGTCAGGTTTCAAGCCTGCTGCTACTAGAGGCAGAGAGTGGATGCACGGTCTCTCTCATTCCTCCAGTTGATTGACAGGCATCGTAGACAAGGTGGTTATGGCTTTGTTTTTCTATCCTGTTCTTAACTTGCTGGAACCATCAGTCCCCATGAGCATCCTTATTCTCTTAAGAAAAATTAGCCAAGCCAACATCTCATAAATGAAAGCTACTCCATTTTTTTTTTGTATTTTATCTCTTTCTTATTTCAATATATTATTAGAGCAATAAAAAGGCTAAATACTTAGTGAGCTATTTCTGACTAGAGGAGAATATGTATATCTCAGGGTTGAACTACAGATATTAGGGTTGAGCTGCAGGGTTTCATTAGTAGAATAGAGTAGAATTCTTTATTGGCCAAGTGTGATTGGACACACAAGGAATTCATCTTTAACCTTGGTTAGCCTTTAGACTTAGCAAGTTTTGTGAACTCATCTTCTTTGCTTAGTTTATGATTCAATGCATCACTAAATGTGTTGTCTGATTCTAACCTCTGTGCAAATACCTCCGTCCCAGCCTCCATCCCAGTTTCCTACTAACTCTCTGCTTTGTCAGGTTACTTATTTTTTTCTTCTTTTTTTGATCCAGTTTCACCTTCTCTTTTTTTAAATTTATATTTATTTTATTTCTATTGGGCTTTTTGCTCTTTTATATGCCTTCCATCTCTTTAAAGCAAGTACTTGGCAGCTGAACAGAACTCATGATAATAATAAATAATAATAAACTCATGATAATAAAAGAACTGCAGAAAAAACAATTACTACCAACCTACCTTCTATTGAGGACCTGTATACTGTACGCGTCAAAAAGAGGGCTGTGAAAATATTTACAGACCTCTTGCATCCTGGACATAAATTGTTTCAATTCCTACCCTCAAAACAATGCTATAGAGTACTGCACATCAGAACAACTTGACACAAGGACAGTTTTTTCCTGAACGCCATCACTCTGCTAAACAAATAATTCCCTCAACACTGTCAAACTAGTTACTAAGTCTGCATTACTATTAATCTTCTCATCATTCTTATCACCCATCTCCTCCCACTTATGACTATATGACTGTAACCTTGTTGTTCGTATCCTTACAATTTATATTGACTGTTTCCCTAAGACTATCATTAAGTGTTGTACTTTATGATTCTTGATGAATGTATCTTTTCTTTTATGTACACCGAGGGTGCATGCACCAAGACAAATTCCTTGTGTGAACAATCACACTTGGCCAATAAAGAATTGAATTGAATTGAATTGCATAATTAATTAATTAATTAATTAATTAATTAATTAATTAATTCACCATGGGTAAGTCCTTGTTGCCTCCCTTTTGTAATTGTCTATTCCCTGTAACTCTGAAAAGAGATTTTCTTGCCTGTGGACATTGAGATTCACAAAGGCCTAACCCATGGATCACTGAAGTACAGATAGTCCTCAACTTACAACAGTTCATTTAGTGACCATTCGAAGTTATAAAAGAATTGAAAAAAGTGATTTATGACTGTTTCTCACATGACTGTTGCAGCATCCCCATGGTCACATGATCAAAATTCAAATGCTTGGCAACTGAGTCATATTTACAATGGGTGAAGTGCCCCAGGGTCATGGGATCGCTTTTTGTGACCTTCTGACAAGTGAAGTCAACCAGATTCACTTAACAAATGTGTTACAAACTTAACAGATGCAGTGATTCATTTAACACCTGTGGCAAGAAAGGTCATACAACAGGGCAAAACCCACTCAACAAATGGGTTCTGTACTTAGTAACAGAAAGTTTGGACTCAATGGTCGAGGACTAACTGTACAACATCCTTCCGAGACCAATGTGGGTGAGGTTGAAAAAGCTTTTCTTGATGTTTTTATTTTTCCCCGTTATACCCTTTTATTAAAATTGATTTGAACAAGGTGAGGTATGGAACAAGAAGCTTGGGTTCATTCTTAATAAAATGAAAGTTGCAGCCATTCAAAGCCTACCGAGCAACAGAGCTTAACTTTTTACAAAGGAAAATATTAATTCTTCCCTTCCCACCTCAGTCTTTCCCATTCTCTCTCTCTCTCTCTTTTTTTTTTTTACTTTTGCTCGCTTAAATCCATCATTAATGAGTTGAGATGTGACCTCAACTCATTAAATAAAGCAATATTCTTCTGCAATTAATGAAAGTAATGAAATCATACTGTATTTACACAAAATGTTAAGACAACATTCCTCAAAACCCTGGCTTATTCAAGGACAAGCTTTGTGAAATGAGCTCCTATATGTATTATCCATTAACAAACATTTAATAATGGGTACATTTCCAGAGAGCAAAGAATATGAAATAACAAGATAATTCATAAGAAAAGGTGATGTGTAAAAAGAAAAAGAAAAATCTTCATTTTTCTTACCAGAAGATGTTTTGGGTCCTTTGATGGCCCTAGATCAGTGATGGCTAACCTTTTTGCTGTCGTGTGCCAAAAGCAGGGGGAGCGCGGAGGGGTTGTGTGCCCATGTACCCACACCCATAATTCAATGCCCCCCATGCATGTGCACGTGACCCCCTCTGCGCTCCCTCTGTTTTTGGCACGCGACAGCTAAAAGGTTACCGGTGGGCCCAGTTGGCCCGTTTTTCAACCTTCTGAGGCTCCGAGGCTTTCTTGGAGCCTGGGGAGGGTAAAAACAGCCTCCCCCCCGGAGATTCTCCGGAGGCCAGTGACGGCCCATTTCCTGACTTCCAGTGGGCCTGGAAGGCCTGAAAATCAGCTGGCCGGAGTGCGCATGTGTGCTGGAGCTGAGCTAGGGCAACACTCGCATGCCCACAGATATGCCTCCATGTGCCACCTGTGGCACGTGTGCCATAGGTTTGCCATCACAGCCCTAGATATTGTTATGGTACAACTTACCACCCCAAATCTCCTAACATTGCTAAACATCAAGTTGCTACTATCGCCCAAAGATCTCATAAAATGTACAAAGACATTGATATCACAACAGGACTCATGCTAGAAATCCTCAAACTTGCAACATTTTAGCATTCTCGAATAAAATAGCCTAAAACAATTATATTCTAGTATGATATATTAGGGCAAATGTATATATTACACTTGGAGATTAATGAAACAGGGTAATTTGTAAAGTAGTTGTTTCTATTTAATTTTTGGAAGAGTGAAGGCAGACTTTGAGAGATCAATGGGCATCATATACGTGTGGAAATTATGTTGCTGGCTTCTGAACTGCAAGGAATAAATCTAATCTCTGTATAATCAGCCCTATACAGTATCATATGTACATATTTGTTGAGAATAATCCATCTAGATACATACTGAAAACAGCTGAGAGCAATCCATTTTTTAAGTTATAGCAGCTTTGAAAACTATCTCCTTGCCCCACTATTATAACCCAATACTAGCCAATGGCTAACTTGCCTAACATGATTGGCAAGCCTAACCTAACCTGATTACTCAATCATTTTCTAGATCTGAGTTATACATTGAGCTAACCAAAACTACCGTATTTGCATTATACCACAGATTTAGTATATTGGCAGGTGCAGATGCAAGACCTTTAGCTGATCTCGTTAAGGAAATTGTTTGAACCCAACTATTATGTATGCTTCCTACAAATTCTTTGATTTCAAAAATTGGGAAGGAGCACAAGTTTGCTTCAGTTTGAAAATTAAAGCATTTGTAGAATAATATGTTTTTTTTTTCCTTTTCATTTTGTTTCTACAGTATATATTTTTCTTCTGATCAAAAATCAACTTTATGCCTACGGAAGAAAAAAGGAACAGGGAAAGGAAAACACTTGAAAGAAAATATCTTTTACTCTTAATGAAAGCTGTTTTGCATGCTCATTATTAAAACTGTGCATGTGACTGTCGTCCATCAATGATGAACACTGAAAATTATTTGCATTAATTTGTGAACTTGAATGTTGGTCCTTCTGAATCAATACTTTCTTCAAACATACTGCATTACAGAGTTGTACACTCCATTTTGTACAGGAAAACCATCTGGAACCATTCTGCATTCGCAGATGTTCTTTGACATGTAAATTTTTCTTTTAAAAAAACATTATCTAAGTTCCCTTATATTAGAAAGTCAGATAAGTGCCTGTATTTAAGTTTTGATACTTATTATATCAAATCAATCAGAGAAAAGACATTTCCTTCAGAATACTGAACTATTATGAACAAATCACACCATTTTTATATTTAAAAAGATAGGAAATTGTGGGGTTTTGTGTTTGTTTTGAAGAGAAATATAATGGCATAACAAGCCTTCATTCCTAACTGCAACATTCTATAAATTACTGAATTGGTTTAGGAGGAGAGGCATGAATGAACTGAGTGAGAATTGTACTGGCAAAACTTTGATTTCTTTGATTTCAAAACTATTGATTTCTGAACCTAAGAAGCGGGAAGCCTGGTTTTCGAAATTAAAATATACATACACATTTTATTTGTGTATATATTCATGTTTAATTTTATCTGTATTTACTGCAACAATGTACATGGAATGCAGTACTTTCAAGGAGAGGTTCTCTACAACATTATATTATTTTGGTGCCTTAAAGTCAGCCTTGTTTGCTGGTGACTGCCTGGCCTATTCTCTTGCAGTTTTTGTTGATGAGATCTTCTGAAGTGGTTTGTCCCTGTCTTCTTTTTAGAATTGAGAGAGAGGGAGTGACTGTCCCAAAGTCACCCAACAAGCTTCATTGCCTAAGGTGGGTCTAGAACAGGGGTCAGCAACCATAAACACTCAAAGAGCCATTTGGACCCATTTCCCACAGAAAAGAAAACACCGGGAGTCAGAAAATCCTTCCTGTGCTGACTATTTCCTGAGCGGCCACAAAACTAGCATATGTAGTTGAATTAAACATTCTGTTTTCTTCTGAAACTTTTCTTTTCTTGGATTTATCCATGGTTGGCCTACCGGGAGCCGAAAAGCTCAATAAATTGCATGCCGGTGGGTGTCACACATTGGCGGTTGTAACGCATATTTTGAGTGACAGGGAGCCGCAGCAGAGGGATGAAAGAGCCACATGCGGCTCCAGAGCCACAGGTTGCTGATCCCTGGTCTAGAACTCATGATCTCCTGGTTGTAGTCTGGTGCCTTAACCGCTATACTAAACTAGCTCTCTACAATATTAGGCTGAGTGATATAATTACATCAGACTTGATTTTCCCAGCTTTGCATCTTCCAGGTTTATTGGTCTTCAACCCTCATACTTAAGCAAAAGCCTTATTGATTGAATTATTATAGGGAACTCAGGGTTAATGCATAAGAAGGGCATCAGGTTTGTGGATGGCAATACAAGATACAGTAGTATGAACATAACCTACTTCTTCCTTTGAAATATGGAATGGGGAGATAACTTCCCTTCTGCTCATTCTGAAATGACAGCTAGGTTTTGATTACTGTAAATCTGGTGGTTCTTAATGAGTAAAGCTGACTTGAGCTTCAGGAGATGTGCTAGAATTTAGATTGGATATTAACTAATTTTCTGGATTCCTAGGAATCACATTGCCATTCTGGAGAAGGCAAATGAGTGTATTTTCTTTTCTTTACATATGACATATTGACATTAAACTTTATCACTCTTTTATTAGAAATTTCATAACAGGCCACTTCAACAAATCAATAGAGATCTTCTATTCAATATCTGTTTGTTATATTTAGTAAGCTGCAATGTTTCTGATTTAAATTGTCCATTGAATTTTTTAAAATATCAAAATTAAGTATGGCTGCAGACAAACTACTTCAGATTGTGGACGATTGCAACTAACAAATAAGCCCAAAAGATAGTAAATATATAATAGAAATGAAGGCCATCACAATTCTGACACTCAGTTCTGAGTTTTCTCATGTCATATCGGTAAGAAAGAAAAAGAATAGCAAAAAGTAAAATCAAGGATTGGGTTGGTCCAAGCTAAAGATTTAACCAAACCTCTCAAAGAGAAGATTTAGGGAGAATAACGCGGTTTGAAATAGTTATAAAGGTTAAGTATTTAGGAGTATATATTGCAGCCTCAAACACGAAATTGTTTAAAAACAATTATGAAGTTCTTTGGCAAGAAAGAAATGGAAAATTGGAAAAAGCTACAACTATCATTACTGGGAAGGATAGCAGCAATAAAAATGAATGTATTACCTAGGTTTTTATTTTTATTTCAAATGATACCAGTGCTTAAGAAAGACGGAAATTTGATGGAATAATAGAAAGGGGTTAATATTTTTATCTGGGGTGGGAAGAAACCAAGAGTGAAACTGAAAATTATACAGGATGTATGTGAGAGAGGAGGTCTTAAAATGCCTAATTTAAGGTTATACTACGAAGCAGCTGTTTTATCACAAATTAGCGACTGGTTTAACTTAACTGAAGAAAGAATGTTAAACATAGAAGGCTATAATTTGTAATATGGATGGCATGCTTATCTGTTATATGAAAAAAAAGTGGATAAAGTGTTTAAGGGTCATATTCCTAGAAATGTGTTGTTGAGGGTTTGGAAAAAGTATCAATATAAGCTAAATTATAAGATACCTATATGGGCAAATCCCAGACATGCAATAGAAAATATAAGTATAGAGCAAAAAACAGAGGTGATTACTTATAAAGAGCTTCTTCTTTTGGAAAGGGGTAAGTTGCAATTGAAATCTTTAGATGTATTAAAAGAAGAAGGGATAATTTATACTTGGTTCCAATATGGTCAGCTTCAAGCTAGATCAAAAAATTGATGTTATGCAAAATGAGGAAAATCTGGTGAAACAGATTAGAGATCAAAGTCAGATGCATATTAAAAGTTTGTATAATGCTTTATTGGAAATAGATTCAGAAACGGAATTGGTTAAGGATTGTATGATAAAATGGGCACAAAACTTTCAGGAACCAGTGATGATGGAAACATGGGAAAAGATTTAGGTCAGAAATGTTAAATTTATGCAAGCACAAAATTTGAGAGAGAATTTTTATAAAATGTTTTATAGATGGCACTTAGATCCTAAAAAATTATCATATATGTACTCGAATTTGCAAGCTAAATGTTGGAGATGTGAATGTGAATGCAACCTATTATCATATATGGTGGACCTGTAAGAAAATCAAGGCATTTTGGATAAAAATTTGGTGGGTGATGCAGAATATTCTGAAAAAAAAGGTTGAAATTTACTCCTCAATTGTTTCTACTGGGTATAACGACGGATTGTACAGTATTAGAGACTAAATTGATTTTGAACTTAATATCAGCAGCTAGGCTGTTGGTAGCGCAATATTGGAAGAAGGACTTTTTGCCTACTATTGAAGAGTGGATACTGAAAGTAACAAACTTAGCAGAAATGGCGAAAATCTCAGCGTATTTGAAGGACTATACACAAGAAAGATACGTATCGGAATGAAGAAGATGGATTGATTATATTCAAAATAAGTATCAGAGAAGAAAATATCAAATAGCTTATGAATGAACGTTAAGTATTAGAAGTATTATGTTATCTATAGTGGAGTTAAGGTTTCAGGATTTAGTAGTTAGGGATTTCAGGGATTTAGTAGTCTGAGGATAGATAGGTTAATTTAGCGTATGATTGTTAACTGAAATACCTTGTATTTTGCTCTGGGAAGTCTGGGGGAGAGGGTGGGATGAGGGGAGGGAAAGGGTGGGGGGAATATTGGGGGGGGATCCTTTTTTTTTCTGTAAAATTTTTCAATAATAATAAAAAAAAGATTTAACCAAACCTAAGTACAACCAGTAATGCATTCAAGCCTTCAGTGTAGAGGAACTCCAAAATGACAACTTTCGTTTAATAACAAATTGGGATGCTTTTAGAAATATATAAAGAAATACAGTGATTTCTTATGGTACTCCTGTTATTATTTCCTTTTTCCTAAATAATTTTCCAAAATAATATACCTCGACTTATGAGCACAACTGAGCCCAAAATTTCTGTTGCTATGTGAGACATTTGTTAAGTGAGTTTTACCCCATTTTATGACCTTTCTTGCCACAGTTGTTAAGTGAATCACTGCAGTTGTTAAGTTAGTAACACAGTTGTTAAGGGAATCTGGCTTCCCCATTGACTTTGCTAGTCAGGAAGGTCACAAACGGTGATCTCATGACCCCAGGACTGCAACCATCATAAATATGACTCAGTTGCCAAGTGTCTGAATATTGATCATGTGACCATGGGGCTGCTGCAACGGTCGTAAGTGTGAAAAACAGTCATAATTGCCTTTTTAGTGCCATTGTAATTTTGAATGGCCGTTAAATGAACTGTTGTAAGTTGAGGGCTACCTGTAATGTGACATTCCTCCCTACATATACTCACTGTGTATCTATGAATACAGCTCCTGGCAGATATAATTCAGTATTATTTAAATTAATTTATAGAAAATAAACTTATCTATCCACCTATCCATCGTATTTGTATTGGCCACTTAATGAGAGTACATTGTATTGGCCACTTGGCCACCTAATGAGAAGGAAGGACTCATCCCATTCCTTAATTTATTTTTTGAATACATGTTTCTTTAAAAAAAAATGCTACATGTGCAACCTGTTTCAGCCTGGGTGATGAGGAATTCATCAGCTGATAATTATTTCTTTTATTATGCCATCCATACCATAATACGTCTGCTCTTAATTTTAATTCTGTTGGGATGGATTGTATCCATTCCATCAATTGCATCCCAGTGCCCTCCCTTTTTTTTTGAGCTATGACTGCAGAAGTTGATTGCCCAAGGGCAAACAACATCTGCAGGCCTTTAATTATTCTTCTGAAAAGTTCTTCCTACATCTTGCAGCTAGTTCTTCCAATAGCCAATCAATACTTCCCTTCTCTAAAATTCTGAATTATTTACCAATATTTTCATGACTTCATCATTGTTGTTTTTTAAAACTTGTAAGAAAGGCAATCAGGGCATTTTCTTTGATCTTATAACATGGCTGACTTGACATCTTTTGGAAATCAATCCTTTTATTCATTTAGAGTCATATAGCGAATAGGTATTAGAGGTCCTGGGATATGTCAAACACATGCTTACACCTTAATCTGTTTGCTGCATTAAGTGCGCTTCAACACTTTGAAGCTGAGGAGTCAAGTACCATATGCATTTCCCTGTGCATTGCGTCCTTTTCTCTTAACTTCAATGTGATGCCAACTCTCATCTCAATCAATCTCAACATAAAATATTGCTATTCTATTTTCAGCAGAGCAAGCACAAACTGAACAAAACGAGCTCTTCTTTGAAGTCTGCAGCGAACAAGTTAATTCCGGCTGATGCTGTAATGTAAACACACACACACACAGAGATGCAAGCACACCAGTGGCTGAATTTAAGTTTTAAAAGAGCAAGTGCCACATACGATTAATATTTGTGGCCTTGGACTTTCATCACGACAAGTTGAAAATAGAGTTACAGAGGGAAGAAACAGAGGAACATTTCTGATCTTTTGAACCTTTCTGCATTTCAACGACAGCGCAGGCAGATGGGAGCTCAGTAGAGACCGTCCACAGTTCAGCAGTTTTCTTTCCCACTGTGTTATTACACAGTAGGCAGGCTAGGCAAGAGAGGTAAACTCATGCAAATGTTTTCCTAAAGAGAGCTGCTGCTGAAAGCAATATGTGCATAGCATTCCAAGCATATGAGAATGATGCATTTTTGTTCACGTTTATTGAACAATCAAGAACCTGCTGCTATTCTCAATGATTGGAAAAGTAAGGTTCTACATTTAAGGAGAGAAAGACCAAATGCACAGATATAGAATTGGTGGTACCTGGCTCAATAGTAGTAGTTGCGAGGGGGATCTTGGAGTCCTAATGGACAATTACTTAAAAATGAATGAGCAGTGTGCTGCACCATCCAAAAAGGCCAACACAGTCCTAACAGAGGGACAGAATCAAGATCACGCGTTAGTTAGTACCATTTTATAATCCTTTGGTAAGATCACACTTGGAATTTTGCATCCAATTTTGATCATCATGATATAAAAAAGATATTGAGACTCTGGAAAGAGTGCAGAGAAGAGCAACAAAGATGATTAGGGCACTGGATGCTAAAATACATGAAGAATGGTTGCAGGAATTGGGTATGTCTAGTCCAGTCAAAAGAAGGACTACAGGTGACAAGATAGCAGTGTTCTGGTATTTGAGGGGGTTAATCTATTTTCCAAAGCACTTGAAGGTTAGGCAGGACAAGAAGCAATGGATGGAAACTAATCAAGGAGATAACCAACCTAGAACTAAGGAGAAATTTTCTGATAGTGAGAACAATTAATCAGTGGAACAAGTTGCCTCCAGAAGTTGTGGGTGCTCTAACACTGGAGATTTTTAAGAACAGATTGGACAACTATTTGTCTGGAGTGGTACAGGGTTTCCTGCTTGAGCAGGGGGTTGGACTAAAAGACCAGGAGACTCCCAAAGTACCATCCAATTCTGTTATTCTCAGCTCTTTCACTAGTGCCAACAAATGGTAAGATGTGTGGTTATCGTGGTCCTTATGTAAAAAAGCCAAATCTGCCTAAATAATAGAATCTGGTGCAAATGGTGGGTTATATAACTCCAAATGTCAACAATATGGCTATCTGCCAGTCTGTTGTGGCCTGTTGGTCACCGGCCCCTCCAGAAGCCGAATCAGAGGAGGAGGAGGCTTGGGAGTCAGGATCAGCATCAAGGCAAGGGGGAAGAGGGAATGGAGTTGGCAGAAAGAGAGACAGAGGCAGAGCCTGGGACGTCCATCAGCCCTCAGATGGAGAGTCAAACCCCCCAGGTCTGGAGGTGGCTGATGAAGAAGAGGAGGAACAGCTGGGTCCAGTGCCTGACACGTAGATGCGCAGAGGTCAGAGGACAGCAATGGAAATCTGTGGGCTGATCCTTGGGAAGGAAGAGCCACCGCTGCTAATGAAGTCCCACCCTAGCTCTGGGGATAAAAGGCAGGGGGCAGAGATGAATTGATATGGCAGACAACTCTTCATCTTTTGGCCAAATGGCCTTGTTAGCCTGTGTTGAGAGAGAAACGTTTTGCCGGGGCTGCTAGCACTTCTAATTAACTCATCTTTGAGTTCACTTCAGAGGGTTTGTTTGGGGAGCTGGGTCAGAACACAGTCACTTTGTCCCAGGTGAGCATTAACTTCGATTACGCTTCTGATTAAAAATAATTGTTACTGAGAAACTGGTGCGTTTTAAAGCCTCACCAAGGACCACTCTTTTGTTGTTGTTGGCAGAAGTGACCTTGAACACCACACAGACTGAGAAGCAGGTTTAACAACTGCAAATATTGGGAGATGAGCTTCAGTGGTAGTGGGTGTGGGTTGAACAGACTAATCATCTTTACCCTTTCAGTGTGGATTCTACTCTGTAACCAAAGTGATCATGAATTCTCTTGACTCCATTTTCATGAAAGTTTTTAAAACTGCTGAGGTATTTTGAAAAAAAACAACAACACTTCTCTAACTGGTGTGAATTCAAATAGCTGCTCGGATGACTCATGTGTAATTTAGAGCATGCTAATTTCTACTAATACACTGAACAATAAACTGTAATTTATACATTCATAATTGCCCATTAGACACCGGTGGTCTTTTTAGAAACTGTATCTACAATGGCTGAAATGCTTAAATGGCTTGCGCTGAAGTAGCCCAATTGATTACAGTAGGATGTATTCAGAATCAATGAGCAGAAAGGGCAGCAACACAGAAACCTCCCACCGCATTTTCCCCAATTTTAAAATGAATTTCCATTTATTTATTTTTTTTGCAACTGCAAAGTGTAGTTCTATAATTGCACAGATAATAGCCCAACTGATTATCTCCATTTGTCAATGGTAACAAACCTTCCTTTTCAAACAAACAAATTATTGCCACTGAGGAAAGTAGAAATGTTTGTTAGTGTTCTCCACAACTTACATTTAAAAAGACCATCCGTAAATGTAGAAAATGGCTAATGTAATTATTATAGAAATTTCTCAAAATCTTCTTTGGCAAGCAGTGCTGTTCTTTTAATTAAGCACAATAAGACAAACATTCTTTTTTTATCCTGCCTTTATTATTTTTATAAATAACTCAAGGCAGCAAACGTACCTAAATATTCTCCTATTTTTCCTCACAACCACAACCCTGAGAGATGAGCTGGGCTGAGAGGAGGTGACAGGCCCAAATAAGGGTTGACAAAAATAAAACAAAACTTCATAAGGATTTAGCTGCATAAATAACAGACTTTCATGGGCCAAGTCACAAAGGCAGGTCCAATGCTGAGATTTTAAAAATAATTTTATAGAGAGATTTTTGTTTTAGAAAAAAAATTCACAGGTGTTTAGCAACAGAAGAACATCAGCTTTAGAGATTTCTTTAACATGTTAGTATTAATTACTTTGAGAAATGGAGAAAAGGGAAGCAGATGTGTTTATTTTTCTTATTATAATATTATAACATGGTGAGAAGCAATGATTCCCAAACTGTGGTCTGTGGGAGTCCGTCAAGAGGTTTGCCACATCCTTGCTGCAATTACCGGCAGTGCTCTCTTAACAACTGGTTGCTTAGCAACCGTTCAAAGTTACAATGGACACTTCCCACCAAAAGATACTTACAACCTGGTTCTGGAGCTTTGATGGCCACATGCATGTACACACACACACACACACACACACACACAAATGATGGAGTTTGGAACTGTTGGCAATCAGCTTGCATTTACGACCATTTGCAGCATACTGTGAGCACATGATTGCAATTTTTGGCATTTTTTACCTGTTTCTGGCATTTACTTTTGGTTTCTGGTAAAAAAAAATGTCATGGGAGAGGGGAATGGATTTGTTTAATGGCCGCTTTCTCTTACCAACCGCCACACACACAAAAAAAAGGCCATAAAGTTTGATGTACATGGTCACCCACTTAATGACTGTCACATCTTAGGACCATAATTCCAGGCTCAATTATAGTCATAAATTGAGTTAGCAAGAAAAGAGCTCATTCTTTATCCCTGCCTCCTGCGTTCCCTGCTGTTCAGCTGCTTCATAAAAATGTATCTCTGGCTAAAAGTCCTTCACTGACATTTATCTGTAATAATACCAGTTGTAGTTTACAAAACCGATAATAGTGAGATGACCTTGAGGTACAGCTTCATCTACATGTGCCAAGCTAAGTGGAAAGGAAAATGTGAACAGAAGATATAGTAACTAATACAATGTGTAAACATAGGATTATATTAAAACAGAACTACTCTGGAAGTTGAAGTCCACATAGTTTAAAGTTGCAATTGTGAAAAACAATTGCTGCAGACTTGCAACTTGAATTGTTCACTTTTAACTAGCAACAGGCAGCTAGCTATAACCTACAGCAGAGGTGGTATTCAGCTGGTTCAGACTGGTTTTCCCGAACCGGTAGTGGAAATCGTGGATGGGCCCGCCCACCTGCCTGGTTCAATGTCATCCTATTTAGGCAAGTTTTTGAGGCCAGGTGCATGCGTGGAAGGCATGTGTGTGACCCAAGCGCATGCGCGAAAGGCCAGGCGCATGCATGGAAGGTAGGCATGCACGTGAACCGGGCGCACACGAAGGGAGTGTGTATGCGCAGGGCGAACCAGTAGTAACATAATCTGAAACCCACTGCTGACCTACCGTATAAGGAAGCAAAATGTTGTTCATGGCATACAGAATTTGGAAGTAGATAATCAGAAACTGCCAGAAAAAAACCCAAGTAATTTAGCTGCCCCAGTTTGTAGCAAATAATCTCCTAGTGCTTTTATGTTATTGTTTGTTTTATTAATATTTTCTGTATAATTTTCTGGATTCCTTTTTTTACTGCTTGTAAGCAATTTTTTGTTGTTGGCCTTTGGCTGCTATAACTAACTGACTTAGTTACTTGGTCTGCAATTGCTTACTTATTATTAACAGCATGCTACGGATTTTCTGGGGAGTCTTTTTATCCTTGGATGATTCACATCCAAGAAATCAGTATTGCACACAAAATCTGCAGTTGCTGTTTTTCCTGAATGCCTTGTTTAATCACAATCACTTCCAGATCATCAAGCAACGTGGAAAATAAATTAAGAGACTTTTTTAGGATTGTACATCTTAAAGTTCTTGAAATTGAGTAACACTGGGGTAACTTGTGTATGCATCTGATGAGTTGAACAATCTGGTGAGTAATAACTCTGTCAAAAGAGAGGAGGGGGAGAACCATGAAGGAGGAAGAGGATAGAATGACTCAGGAAAGCTCTACA
Source organism: Arizona elegans (assembly GCA_022577455.1). Taxonomy (NCBI): domain Eukaryota; kingdom Metazoa; phylum Chordata; class Lepidosauria; order Squamata; family Colubridae; genus Arizona; species Arizona elegans. The sequence continues at coordinate 20,792,471 of JAKOOJ010000005.1, forward strand.
GCTTGGACCTTTTTTAGCTTGGAAAACTATTGTGAATGTAAGGACAGATATACCAAAGGTGCTTTTTTTCAAGAGGTAACTGGACTTTCTGTCTTTTCTTTGAAGATATTTTGTTTCTCATCCGAGAAGCTTCTTCCCCTCTGACTGGATGGTGGGGAATGGAAGGATTTATACTCCTTGCAGACAGCTGGACATTTGCATTCTTTTAGTGGGTCATTAAGGTCACGTGGAGGGACGTGATGGCTCAGTGGCTAAGACGCTGAGCTTCTCGATCAAAAGGTCAGCAGTTCAACAGTTCGAATCCCTAGTGCCGCGTAACAGGGTGAGCTCCCGTTACTTGTCCCAGCTTCTGCCAATCTAGCAGTTCGAAAGCACATAAAAAATGCAAGTAGAAAAATAGGGACCACCTTTGGTGGGAAGGTAACAGCGTTCCGTGCTCCTTTGGCTTTGAAACGGAGATGAGCACCGTCCCCTAGAGTCGGGAACGACTAGTACATATGTGCGAGGAGAACCTTTATTTTTAAGGTCACCTGGAGGTTTATCTGTGTCATCAGAGTTACCCGAGTGGTGCAAATTGGTGTGGAGCCTTCTTGGAACTGTTGAAAGAACTGTGTTGTATATTGGAGATAGATGATGTTGTATCCCTCCCCCTTTGTTGAGTGAGGGCTGTTCAATTTTGACATAGGTGGACTCTTTAAAAAAGTCCATATTTTGGACAGAGAGGATCGCTGGTTTGAAAGAAGGGTTAAAGAGGCCATCTATGTCAAAATTGAACAGCCCTTCTTGGATATGAAGCGAAACGTCTTCAAAGAAAAACCAGAAAGTCCAGTTGCCTCTTGCAAAAAAAGCACCTTTGGAACAACCACGACCTGGATGACTGAGAACCTCCATAGACATGTAAGGACAGATACTCCTTATAAGAGGGTGCTTGATTAAAAAAAACATCATGAAAGAGAACTAAAACAAGATGGAGCAACAACATCAGCAAGTATTGCAGGCTCAATTGGCAAAAGAAAGCTCAAGACCAGAATTGGTTGGGAACATGGAGAAGAGGCCTTCATTCTGCGATGATGATGATGATGATGATGATGATGATGATGATGACGACGACTCCTTATAAAAATAACATGGCAAATATGGAGGAATGAGTCATTCTGTGTCATTCTACAACAGAGCTAGACATTTTTTAAAACAGCATTTTGGTTTTTGAAAAAAGAAAGGAGATAACAATTTGCGTGTGGATAGAGCACTGTTGGCAAACTTTTTCAGCACCAAGTGCCGAAACGGGAGCGTGTGTGTGTGCTGGAAACCGGAAGAGCAGCCGCCCAGTGCGCATGTGCACGTGGGGAAGATGATTATCCGGTTTCTGGCACACACATGTGCATCAGCCACCTGGTCTTCCAGTTTCTGGCATGCATGTGTGCATGAAGACCAGCTGGCTGGTGCACATGCATACACCGGAAACCGGAAGATCATCTTCCTGGCGAGCACATGCACACCGGGCAGCTGGTTTCTGGTTTCTGGCTTCTGGCACTCCCATATGTGTGAAGACCAGCTGGCCGGTGTGCTGGAACCTGAAAGAGCAACGGGTGATGGCTTTTGTGCCCGGAGAGATGGCTCTGTGTGCCACTTCCAGCACACATGCCATAGGTTCGCCATCACGGGGATAGAGGATAAGAGGTAGGTTGTAAAAATAATGGTATGCAAAACATTTCAAATTGAAAATACATTGTTTGACCTTGGTAGCTGTTTGAACCTTACCAGAAGCGTTCCAACCAGTTCCAACTATATTGAAAATGCTCTTCACTCAGAACATTTGTTTCAAGACAGATAGAAATGGAGATGATTTGAGCTTCAGAACACTTCCTGCATTCTAAGATGTGACTCACACTTTTGGCTTTTTGATACTTTTTGTTGCATGCAAAGCATGCAAAGCCCTAGCATTCTTTGATCACACATCTGTTCAACAGAGACATCTTTAGGATTGTCTCTTCTTACTGCTAAAAAAAACTTTTCTAATTTTCAAGCTCAATTAATTAGCAATTTGTAGTCTCTTACACCTTTAATTATTCCATATTCAGCTGAAATCACTTCCCTTCCGTTTTGATATTGATATAATTCTATTAATGTATTGGGTTTGACCAGGCACTTTCTCACGGAAGGTTAGACAGCTTGGGTTATTGGTTCCATCAAATATGGAAGTGGCCCAGAATAAATTAGCAATCTGTTGAAGTACTTGCAACTGTATGAATTTAATTCAATAAACACTTTGGTATGAAGTCTGTAATGTTTAGTCAGTGTGTTATTATTTCCATTTTTGATGATTGGTGAAACCTACATTTTCATGCTTTCAAGCTGATTTTGCTCAATCCAACAACAGTTTACTATACAGGTAGTCCAGGGGTGGGATTCAAATCCCAGCGCTAATGGTTCGCTATCGGGAGCACATGGGTGCATGTGTTCTCTTCGCGAGCACGCGGTGCTTCTGAGAATGCGCAGAGTGTTTTTGATGGTGGGTGGGCGGAGCCTCCCGCCACCGCTGCTACCGGTTTGCCTGAATCGGGGCAAACCAGTAGCAACCCACCACTGAGGTAGTCCTCTACTTACAACAGTAATAGAACCCAGAAGTACAACCATAAGTAATGTGGGTTGTTAAGTGGGTCATCACATGACAGACCTGATTTTATAATTTTTTTCTGGCACTTGTTAAGACAACTCATTTTCTTCAGTTGGTGTTTTTTGCTGGAAACCAGAAAATGAACTTTAATTTTACTTTATCTTCCAATAATCAGTAAAACAAAGACCTCTTTTAGCAACCAGTAAGTGCAGGTTGTTACCAATTCCTGGATTTAGAAGAACTGATGGAATAAAATGTGATGATATAAATTAGAAATGACGACCCACTGGAGTGAATTAATACTGGGGTCATGAACTTTCCACCTAATTTCGGAAAGGTGTCATGGAAAAGTGCCATCTTTCAGTCTCTCTGCTCACATTTAAAACCAGCATATACATCTGGATACTCATCACATCGGTCCTTTGAATATCAGTAGTGTAACATAAAGTAACAGAAAAAAGAGTACAAAAATAGTAAGCAAAATTAATTAAAGATGTGAGTTTAGATTTAGAACAAATGTTCTAAATCTAGAACAATATTTTGTTTACACCAACACCATTTATTATAACCACATAACCAGAACCTTTTTGGTTTTCAGTTTTCACATCTTTCTTCTTTCTATATAATTACATTTCCATGTACTTCTTTTATGCTGGTCACTTGATTTTTTATCCAGTTCATTCATCATTTGTATGTTCTTGGGTCCATCTCTTCTCATTTCACCACACACTTCTTCAGCAGTCCATTCACACCACTTCAATTTAACAGCCTTTCAATGTATCCACTAATGCAGGACAGACAGGCAGAAAACTAACAAAACACATCCATGAACACCAACTAGTAGTCAGAAGATACAAGGAAAACTCCTTAATTTCACAACACATGAATGGACTCAACCATAGTTTCAACTGGAAAATGGTGGGCATCCTAAACCAAGCTAAATCCCAAAATGCTAGGGAATTCCTGAAGCTTGGTATTCAAACAAATCAGCCATCAATAGATATGTAGATAAATAAACCAAATTTGCACACCATTCAAAAGAGAACTAGAAAAGCAGAAATCTTCCAATTACCAGTCAAAAAGCTTTCATAAGTTTCCATTTTGCCAGGGGGAAAAAAATGGCACCAGGATAGATTGCCTACAGAAATCAATGGTTTTATTTTGTTCCCCATGCTCACAGAGTGGAGAAACTGGCAAGGAAGAGATTATAAGAGAATAAGTATCTATGGAGATTCTCAGTCATCCAGATCTTGGTTGTCCCAAAGGTCTTTTTTTTCCCAAAAGGCAACTGGACTTCCTGGTTTTTCTTTGAAGATGTTTCGCTTCTCATCCAAGGAGCTTCTTCAGCTCTGGCTGGATGGTGGGGATTCATCTGAAGAAGCTTCTTCGATGAGAAGCGAAACGTCTTCAGAGAAAAACCAGAAAGTCCAGTTGCCTCTTGAAAAAACACCTTTGGGACAAGAGAGTAAGAAGGCACAGAATAGGGAATGTCCTTGGCTATATTTGTGGGTTTCTGAATGACACACTTTTTCTACTTTTTCATTCCTGTGCATCCATTTGTTTTAATAAAAATATTTTCTCTTGGATGACAGTCATTCAAACGCTGTGCACTTTCCCCCCCAAATCACTATATTTCTTCCGTCGTCACCCATCAGTGGAATGTAGAATACAGCTATCACCAGCCTATGAATTCTACTTCACAATCTTCCTTATAGTCATTATCAGATGGACTCAAAGATCTTGACTTTCAACACCTATCATAGCTTTGACCAATCAAGGTTTTCCAAGACAACTTTTTACTAAGCTAGAGAAGGAGTAGATCGGATTACTACCCTCAATCATACTCTTGCTAATCTTGGTGCAATTTTGACACTAAGCCACAAATGCCAAGACCCCCAGTTTTAAGCAAAGAATACACAAACTGTTGCGCAAGCTAGGATTCCTAAACCGGAGATCACAATGCAAGCTAAGAAACTGTAGCTCATGTCCTATCAATTGAGAGATAAATGCTACATACTGCCACACTCAAAATATCTAAAAATTAAACAAAAATATCAGAATGGGGATAGTGGTGTTTTGAACTTCTATATTTTATTAGCATCATCTTAAAAAAAGAGAAAAAAGTTCAAGGCAAGAACTATTCATTATGATGTAAATTAGCCATACTTATCCCAAATTTACAATCCTATACACAGAGAGATTTTCTTCTCTTTATGTATAGGATTGTGCTGCAAATTTAACATATACCATTCATTATAAATTGCTATTTATAGTCATTCTATATCTATGACAAGAGAGGCAGACAAAACTAGGTCATTTAGAGGGTGAAGGACTGAGAACTGTGACAGACAAGTAAATGAAAAAAAAAGCCAATGCTTGACGATAGCTTAAAACATTAACATATTTTGTTCTCTATAAAAGTTTATTGAAGATCCTGATTTTTAAAATGATTTATTTTTTCATATTTTTAATTTTTCTTAAAAAAATATTGGATGCTATCCATCCTGTTGATCCACAGAGTACATCCAAAGATGTAGGGGCAGTTTCTACAACTGAAGCATGAATATCATTTTGGTCTCTAAGGATTGCATTTAATTTGGAGAAGAGGGGAAGAACACAATGAGTGAAGTAATAACCTAGAATGAGAATTGCAATAATGTAAAGCTGTATCACATGCATGAGTTCTTCTCTTTCTGGTTTGGGTTTTAAGTGTATTTAGGCTATTCCAAGGCTCATGCAATACTTACGCTTGTTTTCCAGCTCAAAACGACAGGAAAATGTACCTGCATTTCCAACTGTCAAGCTTTATTAAGCTTGCTCCATTCAAAAAGGTGTAGGAGCAAAAACAGCTGTTTTGCAGTATAGCCTTTGCATCTCTGGAGGCTTCCAAATGAGCAAGCTCTACTTCCTTTAATTTCCAGGCAGTAGATTATGGTGACCAGGAATTGAACTCCAGGTTCCCTCCTTGGCCTCATCTTTCCTTCAGTCACATCATGTGCAAAATGTAAAGGCTCATAAAACCTACCATACAGTGAATTTTACTACCTGAACACTAACTCCATTGAAATAAATTGAAATAAATTAGAAAAACCATATGTATTGCAGTTCTAATAATATTAGAAGACATGTGTGCACAGTTACTCAGATATTAAAAAAATCAGAAACATTACTTTCCCATTTATGTTTTGTTTCCAAAACTAAATGGAAATTTGTGGTAAAGGGGCATGATGTTATTGTTCTTTGTAGTCAGTCTTGACTCTTGGTGACTACTCTATCTGGATTAATCCCTGCAGTTTTCTTGTCGAGAGTTTAGAAGGCTGGATGAGAAAATGACTGGTCCAAAGTAGCTGGCTTCCATTCCTAAGGCAAGACTAAAATTTGGGTTTCTCTGTTCCTAGTCCAGTGTCTCAACCAGTAGATCGAACGTCAGCATTCCAAGTAATATCCATAGAAAGGATAACTCTGAGGCAGGCAAGTTCTTCAAAGGACAACTTATTGGAAACATCATATTGGCACAACTGGTGAAAGTCAACTCTAAAGTTACCAGGGGGTTCACCTAATTAAAAATAAAAGTTTCCCCTTTCCCCCAAGTCACTGGTCATGCTGTCCAATCCAATTGCTGGCCAGTTGCTTGGTTACTTCACTCCTCCTCTGGCCTGCCACCTGTGAGAATGTCCTTGGTTCCCACAGGTAAACTTTATTGTTTTGGTTATCAAACCTCGTCTAACTATTTCCCCCCTCCCTCTGTTGTGTGGCAACCCTGAAGCCTCCAAGATGGCCTCAGCCAGGTTCAGGATTGACATCAAACTAAGAATTTAGTTACTAAAATTGTCGCTAGTGACTGAAAACTCAATTGTTCCTTGACTTTCCATCCCAACGTTCCTGATAATTTCTCAGTAATCTTTTAAGTGAACACAAACTAGTCACAATTTTCTTGAAGATATACTGCCTCTTTGGCTTTTACTCTTATTTCATCACCATATTTTTATGACAATAGATGTTTCTAAATTCAAGCATTCACTAATATATAATTATCCCACTAAATTACATGAATGTAATTTAAATCCAAATTTAATGTAATTTAAATCCAAAAGTAAAGGTTTAAGTTTTCATTCAGTGAAAATATCTAACTGGATATAAATCTGAATTAAATGTTAGTTTGTCTCATCTTTCATATCTGTGCATGTGTCTTCAAGCAGCGGGGTGTAGAAATTAAAACTGTTAAAACATAGCAGCTGCAGAATTACTTTTGAAATGTTAATCATTTCCCTTGAGCATCCGGATCCAGCTGTGCATTACTTCACTAAATAGGGGCCCACTGAACTTCTAGAATTTATTTCCAGATGTAGGGAATGTTCATTCCAGCAAAGTGAGATAATTAATGCTATAAATAGGCCCCGCTATCCTGCCTCATCATCACAGCGTGATGCTCCTGGAAATGATGGCTGAAAAATGCCAGGAATAATATGCCAAGAGGATATACCCCCAAGCAGGGTCACCTAAGGTGTGAAAGACTTCTTATCTGGCTAACTAAAAGCAAGCAAGTACTTATATTGGACACAGCAAAATAGGAAGAGTCAGGAGGTGGATGATCACTTTACTGACAATAGCAGAGGCATCAATTCATGCTGTGGGGAAGACAAAATAATAAACCAATCCTGTATTTTACGAAGAAAATTACATGGATAGACGAGACAAAGTGAATGATGATGATAGTGTCAGATAGTGGGCCCCTCAGATTGGATGGAACTCAATATGCTACTGGGGAAAGAGCTGAAGTGTGTTCGGAGTATACTTTGTTGTTTATGACATGGCTAAATTAAATCCTTCATAAGTCTTCCAAAGCTGTAAAAACAAAAATTACAGTGGGAAGATCGCATATAACAAGCATAAAGATGGAAAAGCTCAACACAGTTTTTTCCATCATTATGTTGGATAGTGAAAGATGAAGCAAATCAATTACACGTCGACGTCTTAGGCATCAGCAAATTGAAATGGACTGCAATTGGACACTTTCAGTCAGAAAATCAGAAAAACTGTGACTGATGATTCAAAAGCCAGAGATGAGACAGTGTGGCTTTCATAATGAGGTAGGATATAGCAATGGTAATACTTGGATATAAAACTCTCAATGGCTGAATACTACCATTAAGACTTTTTGGACTTCCGGCTGATGTTGAATAGCTGATTTTGCTTCCATAAATTGAACTAAATTTGGATTACCATATTTTTTGGAGTATAAGATGCACTTTTTCCCCCCTAAAAGAGGGTGGAAATGATGGTGTGCTTATACACCAAATACAGCCATTTTTGGCCTCTCAAAGCCCACCCCACTCATCCCATTTTTGTGAAACATGCAAAAATGGGGGCATTTTTGCCCTCCCCCAGCCCCCAGGAACACTCTGCAGGCCTCCCAAACCCTCTGCATGCCCGTTTTACACAAAAATGGGCAAAAAATGGGCAGAGGGTTTGGGAGGCCTGCAGAGTGCTCCTGGGGGCCAGGGAGGGCAAAAACCTTTTTTTTTCTTACTTACTTTGAAATCTTGGTGCATCTTGTACACAGGTGCGTCTTATAGTCTGAAAAATATGCTAATCAATTTATCAGAACTGAAACAACACTGAAACCTAAGCTGAGGTTGCGATCTACTGGTGAATGGAAAATATACCACAAGACTACAAAAATTCTTAAGAGAAATAAACAACATTCATCTGGACAACTGTGGTGATACTGTTTTATAACTATCCACTTTATGATTACTGGAGACTCTATTGTGAGAATAAGGAAGACGTAAAGTAAAGTAAAGTAAAGTAAAGTAAAGTAAAGTAAAGTAAAGTAAAGTAAAGTAAAGTAAAGTAAAGTGACTCTTGATTTGTGGGGGCTGCCTGGACTACTTAAATGGAACTGATTAATAATCCTGAGATATAAAGAACTATGATTATTGAACTTTCTGAGGAGCAACATTGGATTTGAAAATATTGTTTTTGAACTTGAATAAGAGCAGGATTTATTAAAATAAGACAAGATGCTCCATTAGGGGAAAATGAGTGAAATAAGTGAGATTTCAAGAGAAATTGTGTTGATGTTTCAAAGCATTAGGGGTACTATGACAAAAAATCATAGAGAAATAAAGAACTTAATACAAGACATAAATGAGAAAATAGAAAATATGCTACAACTGATATTGAATGAAAATCAAAGAGTCCAGGAAAGAGAGGACAAAGTAGAAAGAATGGAGGAAAAAATAGAACAGACAAACCAGCAAACAAATCAAGAGGATGAGAAGGAGAAGGCAATAAAGATATTGATTATTAGGGGAAAGTACTTTAAGAGACTTAAAAATGGAATTGGATAAGCTGGAAAATACTTTTGAAAAGGAGATAGGGGTTTGGGTGGACACTCGGGAGACCTGACAGCTTAGGAGGATAGAGATGGGAGAAATATTCAGATTGAATGATGAAGACACAGATGCTGATAGAGACAAAGATCCAAGAGAGGAATATGGGAGGCAAGCCAAAAAATGAATAAGAATTGAAGTATTAAAATGGGTAAGAGATGATAGCTAGAAAGGAATTTTCATTACTTTCTTTTCTTTACTTTTCTTTCTTTTTTTGTTAATATAATGATGGCCTAATTAAAAACTAGAATAGAGGTAGAAATAAGAACACACACTTTTATATAAAGTAAGAGTTAGATGGAAAGATTGGATGTTGAAATATGATTTTATTAGTATGTTTAAATAATACGATGATTGCTACTGGAATGGCGTATTGTGACTTTGAACAACCAAATAATGAAGGACTATGTCTTAATATAAACAAGTGTATTAATGCTAGGATTAGTAATGGTGGCAGTAATTAGGAATGGTATTCTAGAAGTTAGAATAGAGGTAGAAATAAGAAATAGGGGGAATATTAGCAGATATAGTTTTTATATCATAGAATATAGATGGAAAGATTAGAGGTTGAAAGATGGTATTACTATGTATGCTTAATAATATCATTGGCATTAAAATGGAACATTGAAATATTGAATAACTACTCTAAAAACAATCATGAATATCAATACTAGGATTACATAAGCTTGACAACTATTAATTTAATGCAACAACTATTATTATTACTGTTATTGCTGTTTGTATCAAAATGGATTAAACCCAGAGGCCACACTTTTCATGTATTGATATTGATGTATATTTTTTTAAAAATCCAATAAAACTTTTTTAAAAAGGATTTTTTTGGACAACCCTTTAATATGACATTTATACTCCAATCACTGATGCAGAAAAAGGGGGGTTGCTGATCAAGTTCAACAATTTGCTTTATTTTTATTTTGATGCAATGGCTAAAGTACAGTATTGCAGGCAAACTCTGCCCACAGCCTGGAGTTCAATCCTGATGGGGCTCACAGTTAATTCCACCTTCCATTTCCAGGTCAGTAAAATGAGGACCCAGATTGTTGGGGAAAATATGCAAATAATAGTTACATTGTAAACCACCCAGAGAGTGAAGTAAAGTACTATGGGGCACTTTTTAAAATTTTAAATGCTATTGCTATTGTTCATTGTTAATACAATTTTCAAGTAGCTAAAACAATGCATATGTACAGGGACATCATCAGACTGAGTATGCAGAAATTAAATTGACCATATTATTAATACAAGGAAGTGGAAGAGCTTAGTTATACAATGAAAGTTTTGCCAGGACTAACTGTGGAGCATACCACGAACAGCTCATATGGAAATTCAAGTCAAGCTAATCAGATTTCATACGATTTGGGCAAATACTCACCACTTTCAAGGAGAACACCAGGAATTTCTTTGGGATAGGAAAGAAACAGATCATCCCAGAGAAATTGTAAGTAGTTGCTAAGACTTGACACTGATTTGATACATAAACAGATTATTTTGAACAGAAAAAGCTTCTCAAGCTACAGGTATTCCCAAGTCTGATTTTAAAAGGTATATGGTACTTCATAGTTTCTACAAAGAATTGAGAGCAGTAGAGTTTGGGAGTATACAAAAGCTTAAGAGGTGCTAAGATAGCACATCTTCACCTTAATACAGCTGGAACTGAGGCTCTGTAAATAAAGTTATGGAGCTGTGGAATGAAAATAAAATTAAATTGTTCTTTACAGAAAACCTCAGCCATGATGGGGTTTATATGTGTTTAAAATAGATTCTGCATTGGAGCAGGCATAATTATAGCATCTTTGTTTGTTTTTTGCTCCGGGAAAGATATTGGTGCAGGGGACAAGGAAGATCAAGAAAATATGCAAACCAGGACTACATGTCATTACTGACGTTTACCGACCTCTGACCAGTATTGTTGCTTAATCAAATCATTTATCTACAATATACAGAACTTGGCAAATCTATATATATGCAAATGCCTCCCATATTGCCAAAATAGTTAATGGTGAGTTAGACTGTAAGGATAATCCAGAGGATTTATTGCTATCTTAAAAACTCTATGCCCATCAATAGTTTTTTATCAAAGAGGTAGGAGATACTAAGAGCAGTGTCGAGATTCAAGTCAAGTGTACTATACTTTTCATAATATATATGTATTTTATATATATATGTATTGTATAAAATATATGCATTTTATACATATATTTAATAAAGAGGTAAAGGAAATTCTTATTTGATTTGGCAGTGACATAAACCTGGTGAGACAATTTATCTAAAATGACAGAAATAAATTTCAAAGAATGATGACAGAATTTAACAGGGAAAGATGCAAAGTTAGGAGGGAAAAAAACTCAAGATCATATGCACAGGCACAGAATTGGGGTTACCTGGCTTGATGGTAGTACTTGTGAAAAAAAATCCAGGAATAGGAGAATGAGTCAACAGTGTGATGTATTGCAAAGAAAGTTAATACTTATTTTAGGCATTAACAACAACAGCAGCAACAACAACAAAAATACAGGTTCCAAATCAAATCAATGTTCCATTTTATTCTAGTTTGACGAAAATCTCTTTGTGTAATGTCCATTTCTGGACAACGCGCTTTTGAGAAAAAATTTAGACCCTTTCAGAGAGATTAGAGAAGGGCAGAGAGGATGAAGTCATAAAAAGAGAGATTCAAAGATCTAGAAATGTTTGCTTTAGAGAAAAGGGGAGAGGTGAGAGCCCTCTACAAATATTTGAAAGTGTGTCACCCAGAAGGTCAAGATCTATTCTGTATCATTACAGAGGATATGGCACAGACTAATAGATTTTAGTTAGAAGGGAAAAAAAAGATTTTTTTGGAAGTTAGGAAACAAATTCAAACAGAGCTGTGGTGGCCCAGTGGTTAGAATGCAGTACTGCAGGCTACTTCTGGTGACTGCTGGCTGACTGCAATTTGGCAGTTCAAATCTCACTGGCTCAAGGTTGACTCAGTCTTCCATTCTTCCGAGATTGGTAAAAACTCAGATTGTTGGGGGGCAATATGTTGACTCTGTAAACCGCTTAGAGAGGGCTGTAAAGCACTGTGAAGTGGTATATAAGTCTAAGTGCTATTGCTATTGCTAGCATGGGCAACAATGAAATCAAGTACTCTGTCTAACTTTTGCTAGATTTCTTCAAGGAGAGACTCCACAGTTTACTGTTGTGGATGCTTCAGTTTGGATTACTTCGCCTTCCATATTCAGTAGCCCAAATATTATATGTTACATGGGTTTTTCTTCTTCTTCCATACAATTCATGTTAAGCATCCCTCATTCAAGTAACTAATTTAAAAAAGTTTTTTACAGTACAGCAATCAGGACAGAGATCTGTGACACTCCTCTCAATACTTTCCACCAAGTTGAAAAGAGCCTTGATAGTACAGTGGTTTAATGCACCCTGTTATTAACACAGCTGCCTGCAATTTCTGCTGGTTCGAATCTCTCCAAGGCTCAAGGTTGACTCAGCCTTCCATCCTTTCTAAGGTAGGTGAAATGAGGACCCAGTTTGTGGGGGCAATAAGCTGACTTTGTATAAAATATACAAAAGAATGAAGGCTATTGCTTAACGCATTGTAAGCCGCCCTGAGTCTCTGGAGAAGGGCAGCATATAAATCAAATAAAAAAAAAATAAAAAAATAAAAAAAAAAATAAAAAAGTGGCCCAACTAATAGAAATGTTGTGGGACTAGTCATTCAGTCAACTGGGGGCCCATCTACAGCTGTGTCCAGGGGTAGGTTCTAATTTCTTTTACTACCAGTTCTGTGGGCGTGGCTTGTTTTGTGGGTGTGGTTTGATGGTCATGTGACAAACAATTCTTTAGGATTTAGCAGAGGTACTGGTCTATCAGGCTTTTAACTGCTTGCAGAGCCATACCGGTCTGCCCATTTGTTTTTGGAGTGTTCCTACTTCTTTTTGGAGTGCACTGGTCCACCACACTGCCTATTACCACTGATCAGCTGTAGAGAGGCCCTTTGAAGTGCCACGGCAAGAGTTTAAACATTTTTTTGCCGTACTGCCATCACCGAGAGCATCAGAAACCGCTTTCAGGCAGCTTGGCCTCAATTGCCAATCTACAACCACCAAGCGGTTTACAAGGAGCGGATTGGTTCTAGCTGATCAGTTGGGAGGCTTCTTGGCTTCTCAATTTAAAGCTAAGGTGTCTTGTTTTTCTTTTCTCTTCTTTGTCAAGTGAGCCCTGATTTTTTCCTTCTAGCTGATCAGCTGGGACTCGGGAGGCAGCAAATAGATTGGGGATGGGGCCAGGCAGAGGTGGTATTTACCGGTTCTCCAAATTACTCAAAATTTCCACTACCAGTTCGCAAGAATCGGGCAGAACCGGTAGCAACCCACCACTGGCTGTGTCTTTCTCCTCCTCCTCCTCCTCCTCCTCCTCCTCCTCCTCCTCCTCCTCCTCCTTCTTCTTCTTCTTCCTTTTCCTATTATTATTATTATTATTATTATTATTATTATTATTATTATTATTATTATTGATGACATTTCCATGGTTATACTTTAATGGAATAATGGATAGATTTCCAGGTTTAACCATGGTGCTCTTAGTTTTTTTTTCAACGAACATTCACGTCAGCACAGATGGGAAACGTTTTTTTTTTTTTTTTTGCCAAATGGATATTAAATCAACAGCTCCAGCAGCTCTGAGCATCATTTAGCATCCTAAATACCCTTTCTGTTCATGTTTTGATACTTTCTGATAAAGTGAACCTTTTAGAATCCATTCCCTCCTTGCTAGTTTTTGTAAAATTGAATCAGTGCTTTTAGAAAATTAGCTTTGCTAGCAAAAGGGAAAAAAACATTCTGGAGTCCCCAACATCTTCAAACATTTGCTTGAAGCAGCAAAGTGGAAGGAACCTGCTTAAAAAAAACCCACATTTGTGCTTTTGTGATTTTCCCCCTCAAAAAAAAAAAAAAAAACCCTGGCTCCTTGCCTCTTTTTAATGTACTTGGAAAGCATGCCTTTCTAAAGCCCTGTGAACAGTGGTGGGTTCTACTGGTTCGCCCTCGATCAGGCGAACTGGTAGTGGTGGTGGTGAGAAGCTCCGCCCACCTGCCTGGACACTTCTGCACATGCACAGAAGTGTCACGTGCGCATGAGCGCACACGCGCCCATGTGCAAAATGGTAGCGATGGGTTTTGAAACCCGCCCCTGCCTGTGAACCAGGACTATATTCTTTATGGGAAGCTACCAATGATCTCTCCATGACGAAGGAAACCCCCCCCCTCTTGAAACTCACAAACGAACATTTTCAACCACAATTTGGGTCTGACACTAATAGCCCCAAACACCCTTCTCAAAATAATAAGTGGCATTATGATGGATAAATCTTTATAGTTAAAGAAATAGCTGATGTCTGGAGGATGTATGGATTGACTCGGTTTAGTGAGCTAGAAGAGTGTTAAGTATTCATTAATATGATGGATGAAAACCACAATGACATCCATGCAGCATAACAATATCAAGTCAACATCAGCCACGTTAACAGCAGGCAGTGTTAACAAGGCTTCTGGCTTTCTTCCCCCCCCCCATTTTTTGTTGTGTGAATTATATAAAGCCAATCAAATGAAAATCCCGTAAGAGCGGAATGGAAAACCTCAATTAAAGGTAAAGAAAACACTCACACTTTCCTCATTCTTGAAGTGCGGCAGCAACAGCAGCTGGTAGTTTTCCAAAGGAGTTAACTCATCAGCTTCCTGCCACGGCAAAGAAGAGTGGGGGGTAAAATTTAATTGCAGCAAGCATTCATACTACAGCGCACCTAACCTATTAAGAGTACTTGGAAACAAAAGGGCTTGCCAGAGTGAAATCCTGAATCAGACAGACAAAGTAAAGTTGTACAGTTGAAAGAAAATTATTTGACCTTAAGATGTTCTGACTGAAAGGAAAATGCTGTAAGAAAATGATTGTCATAGCATTTTTAAAGTAGATTTTGGGGTATGTGAATGTTCTAATTCTAAACAGCAGTACATTTACAACAGAAATAGCAAGTCTGAATCATAAACATTATAAGAACACCTGCTATATTCTGGAATTCTGTTAAGCACTGTCAAGTGATAAAGCTTTTTAAGTTTATTGAAGATAGAAAATCTGCATCTTATAATAGGCTATCTGTCACATCCACCCTCCTTTCTGTGATCCATCGTGAGGTGTGGGTGGTCCATCACTGGACAGTTTTTTTTTGAAGAGATTAAGAAGTGGAGGGGGCTGAGGTAAGGAGGCACTGCCTTTTTATTGCAGTACAAACACTGTGCTAGTGGGTCAGCCTATTCTCCAAAGCACCTGAAGGCAGGACAAGAAGCAATGGATTGAAACTAATCAAGAAGAGAACCAACCAAGAACTAAGGAAAAATTGCCTTCAGAAGGTGTGGGTGCTCCAATACTTGAAGTTTTTAAGAAGAGATTGGACACTTATTTGTCTGAAATGGTAGAGGGTCTCTTCCTGAGCAGGTGGTTGGACTAGAAGATCTCCAAGATCCCTTCCAACTATGTTATTTGTGTTCTGTTCTGGAAAGAAAGTAAAATGCCAAAATAGTACTTCATGGAAAAATTTAAGCAGAACAATAAATAGCACATTCAAGGAAAGTCCCTTTCCCTCTGTCAAAACACTGGCAAGAAATTTTCAGAAACACGGACTCTTGAGTTTTGCTATCATATTTGCCTTTTGCTCATGACCTCTTGGGGAATGAAGCATCAGATGCTTGGTGAACTAAAGAAAGCAAAGATATGTTAGCAGCTAGCTGCAAAATATCCACCTCCATCAATTTTGTCTATGACCAGAATTATGCAAACCTGCCATTCACATTTGTAGCTCCCCCCTTTTTTTCAAATACGTGTAATGTAAATGAACTGCTAATCAACTTATATTTATTTATTTGTTAAACTTATTTGCAGTCTATCTTGCCATGGGGCTGCTGTAGGAGGCTTTCAATTATAAAAAGGAAGCAAAATGAAAAGGCATTGTTAGAAGAAATATCAATCTGGTTCAGTTCCAAGCGGGGAGAAAGACACTGGAAACATGGAGGCTGATTGGAAAGATGGTTTAATGGAGCAAAACCATTCAGGTGCCGCTGAACATATGCTGACTATTTTAGAGGTCAATCAAGATGAAAATATTTCATGTCCATCTCACACATTTACTCAAAGTAAATGCATTTCCATCTGCTTCATGCAAGAGCTGAGGTAGCGCAGTGGTTAGAATGCAGTACTGCAGCTACTTCAGCTGACTGCTAGTTTAGCAGGTCAGCGGATCAAATCTCACCGGCTCAAGGTTGACTCAGCCTTCCATCCTTCGGAGGTGGGTAAAATGAGGACCCAGATTGTTGGGGGCAAGATGCTATTTAGTATATTGTCTTTGGTGTAAGACGCCCAGAGTCCTCGGAGAGTGGGTGGCATAGAAATATGACTAATAAAATAAAATAAATAAATAAATTTGTTTAGATTTGTAAACACTTTCTTTTGCCATGTCTCAAAACTTACTACCAGAGGGACCAGTAGGCCAAAACAAATCTTAGAGATCTGCAAATCTCTACTTGCAACATTTCTTTTGTAATCACATAGATTTTCTTACCTATGGGGAAGGTACCTCAGTATAACCTTCTGCCATATAAAAATCCCCAGCCAAGCACTGGGTCAATGCCAAGGGTGGCCTTTGTTATTATAGAGCTGTCCACATTTGTTTGTTTGTTTATTTGTTTGTTTGTTTGTTCATTCATTCATTGTATGTAGGTATGTATGTATATATGTATATTTTGTTGGACAAATTCAAATTTCTGAGAAGCTGAGCAGCAATTGTATCAACCCTTACAATAAAAATTGGGACAGTAAAAATTCAAACATGTTTCTTCCAGGAAGTAATAAGAAACCATCATTCATTTCCATCTTTAAATCATGCATACCTGATAGAGAATAACAATCCCTTTGCTAACGGAGCAAGTGCTAATAAATGAAAGGCAAATCACAAGCGGTTGATGAACCTCTCAAAATGCATCATAACATCGCGTTACAGAATCTGATCAGTGCCACAGCAATCTCTACAATATAATGAGATGCTCCATCATCTCCACAACATAGCTTTCAATATAAAATATTGTAATATTGATTGATTGCAAGAAAACTCCTTCACACCATTGACATTACATGGCATGTTTATAATTAGCTACCTCATGGCAGTTGTTCCCCAATGAGGACTAGGTTTCATGGGTAATATCTCAGAACCCTTTATTTCTGCTTGGTCAGTAGCAGCAACTAATTTACCTCAAATTGATAGCTTGAATTAAATAACAGCTATAGGCAAAATGAAGATTGCAAAGGACAATGAGCTGCTTTGCAAAGCAGCTCATTGCAGATGTAGCAAGCTGTTACGTTAAGAAATGTTTGCTAGCAAAGGAAAGATACAAGGAAATGTTAAGACTTTAACTTAATTAGGACAACTTCCTTGAAGGGTAATCAGCTCATAACTGAAAATGAAACTTAAAAAGTAATTTCAGCAAAAAAAATTGCCCAAGCTCCTTACAAAGTATTTTCCAAGCGATTTGCATATGTTCCTGTGTCTTTAGCTGGAGAATATAATGCCTATTCCAAGTAGTCAAGCATCAAACAGTTTTATTAGTGAGTTGACAAAACGTTGCATACTCTTGAGTATTATAAAAATCACTGTATTGTGATGTTAAAGCACGCTAACTTGGTCTTTACATTCTATTGTTGAATTTAACAAAGATCATACATAGAGAAGATATGCAACTTGTCCTTCAAAACAAAACAAAATCAACAGTTACTATATGTTCTGTATTATTTCCACAAATTTAAACCTAATGGAAGTTATCACACAATCACCTTTCTCCATCTGGCACACCAAATTCAGTGTTTTTGGTGCAGATAAGAGAAATAGCATTGCTCACATTTTTTCATCATAAACAGTGGCTCTACCTTGGATTTTGATGAGAAGTGATGTATAGACAGGGTTTTTATCATTGTCATAATCATCCTTAGACTGTTATAGTATAGAATTCTGTCAAAGAATGGCCAAATAGAAGCTCACAAACCTGGTTTGAAATAGAAATATCCCACTTCTTTTGTGGTTTCCCAGCAACCCATCTTCTTTTTCATTTATGGGTAATTATTAGGATTATTCCTTGTAAATTAATATAATAGTAATTATGTTCATTGGCATAAAGACAATATTAAGGAGAGGACATAAGTGAAAAAGTTTAAAGTCCTTTAACAAAAAAAATGGATTCACCCATGACATGCTTTGTTCTAACCATGATGTGTCTAACAAGCCACAGTGGCTTAGTTCATACAATATACTAATCTAAAACAAAACTATGATATGATTTGCCTTGATTTGGAACCCAGACAAATAAGTTTGTACATCATACATGGATATGGGTTTGTACATCATACTTAGCCAGATAATTAAAAATGACTGGATACATTCGCAAAACATGCTTATTTTGGTTAGCATTAAATCCTTTCGGTGTTTCCTTGTTATGGTTTTAGGTTTTTTTTTAACTGGCTTAATGTACTGTGCAAACCTATATGGTTACTTTATGCTTTGTTCTATTCAGTGAATCTAGAAAATCAGTTAATTGAGTAATCAGGTTAAGCATGTTGTGTGAACTTAGAACTCATGCTTTCCACTCAATACTATGCAACATTATTTTATCAAACTTTTGGTCAAGATCAGAGCACCTCTTCCTATTCATTATCACTCAAGGGTTCAACTAATCTTACTCTCTTGAAAAATGTCCTGACAGGAAGCAAGTTTGCCAAATTGCATCTTACCAAAATTCAATGTTTTCCAATCATGAAAGCCATTTAAACTGACACTGCAGGCATTACAGAAAATAAATGGGATGTCCATTCTCTTAGAGTATTGTCTAGAAATAAATTTTCCAATCTTTTGTATTCAAGGCAGACACTTTTAAAAACTGCTTGACAGTAAAGTGTGAACTCAATGACTTTGGAAAGAAAGTATATATGTTTAATATAAAGAAAAGGTCTATCTCTAGTTTGTCCCTTTTGAACACTCTTTGTTTTTGGATCCAAATACCATAGATTCTTTACAAAATTATCCAGTATCTTGGTTTTCGCTTACAGCTGAGAAACAGGCTGTAACCCCAGACTGAATTAATATAAATAAAGGTGATTTGAACCACTAACCTAAATAGTAAGGAATTTCAATAACAATTTAAAGAAAATTTTGATTTGTGCATTAATTACTTATTTCAATCATGTATTTTTATGATAATTTAAACTGTAGCATATATTTAAACCTCAACAAAGGCGAGTATCCAGCTTTTTGCTTGGAAGCTATCAGGGCCAGTCCTGGTTAATTGTTGGAGGGAAGACTACAAGCAATCAAACTAGGAAATCAAATAAACCTGGAAGAAGACAATAGTCAGTTATTTCCATTCTGTCCATTAAGTCTGCAGAAGTAAATATCAATATTAGATTTTACTTGGCTTTTCTTTTGAAAGATTCTGGGAATTACCAATGAGTCATAATCTGAAACACTTCCTATGCAATTATTCATTAGATTAAATTTAATGCCTCCTCTTTTCCAACCATTCCAATTCACTGAAGAAGTCAATGATGCTAGAAATGGTTAGTGGATCAGGAACTCGCTGGTTTGACACCATCAAAGCTGATACAAAGACAAACATCCAACAACTGCAAGAAGCTATGCTTGATAGGGTAGCATAGAAAGTACTTGCCTATAATGGAGCAAAGTATCAGATATGTCTGAATGGTTAAAACTAACTATTTTCCAACTGGTCAGAATCTCCAGTTGAACAATTTAGCTTAATTTTGTATCATGTGACAGGACCTGGTCAATGAATTCAAGCCGTAATATAGCATTGGCCTTAGTTAGTATTTGGATAGGCAACTACCAGAAATACCAAGAGTATTTCTTGGTTCTGGTAGAACCAAAACTGGAAAGTTGGAAAAAAATATTCTGAAAGAATGCAATGGCAGACCATTTCATTTGGTCACCAAAAAGACTTATACATATATGCCCATAAAGTTACCAGAAGTTAAGTGTGATTGAAAGAAAGGATTTTACTCCCAAAGCACTCAAGCCAATAGAGAAGATTTCTGAAAGTATACATGCAAAATATATACACTGCAAGTAACCAGATGTTCTAGATGGAAAGTGTTGTAGGGATCCTCTAACAGTACCAACAGATGTGTGTCAAAAATAGCAGGCATGGTGCTGAGATCTAAGTCCTGCCCCTTTTGAAGATATTCATTTATTTAAAACTAAAAAAAGCCAAGGGCAGGGGTTGGATTGCAATGTAACACCCACTATCTTGGAGATTTAACACCTTCCAAAAACATCCCTGGTGTCTATGCAAAACATTGTTTAGTTCCATCAGATGGATAGTCAGTGTCTCTGTTGACAATATGGGAAGCAAATTGTTTGTTCAGATTAAACAAGTCCAGTTTTGTCATTTTATGCACAAAGCTGTGATGAATATTGCACTCGACTCTTCACTTTCCTTTTCAGAAGCTTTTCCTTGCAGCAAACTGTAATTTGCTATTTCATTCAGAAGGCACAAAACTGTAAAACCCACAATTTATTCACAAACCTGGAATCAAACCAATAAATCACCATTACCAAATTCTAAAATGATTCTTCTTCCTCTAAAACTGCAGTTGTTTTTAAAGAACTGTTCTAAAAGACAATAAATATTACCTTAGAACAAAAGATACCTTTGAGAGGGGAGAAAAAAAGCAGATTTCAGAAAAGCTGATATGACTGCAAACTGAAAACCTCAGCACCTTAGTAATTTTTTTTTGTTATATAAAACTACAATATATGGCTTTTGTTTCAGTGACTAGATGCATCAGATTAACCCATTCTGTGAACCCTAATAAGCTGACTTTAGTAACTGTCATAGCTTACCAGGCCTTTAATAAACCTTTTAGATGAAATAAGGTTGAATAAAGCTTGCACATTGTCAGTGTAATAAGAGATAAAGTCAGTCTACAATAACTTCAAGGATATTGACTTTTCAGCTACTGTTCCAAACCACAGTAACAGATATGTTCATGATTCAACCAAATCCCATTAAAAAAACCCTCAACATTTCTATTTATTTTGATGTATTCTTCAAAATTGGCTGAACCCAGGTAAGACTGAAAGGCTATGGATGCATGGGACTTCAGGATCCAGCAGTTTAACATCTTTAGTTCTGGATAGTGTTGTATTGTCCAGACAGACCTCCTGTGCAACTTGGGGTTCTCCTAAACTTGTGACTCCTGCTTGAAGAAAAGTGCCACTTGTGGCAAGGAGAGCTTTTGCACAACTTCCTGCTGTGCACTAGTTGTGCCCATTCCTGGCAGCTGTGAATCCCTGCGCTCAGTCACTCATACCCTCATCATCTCACATTTGGATTACTGCAATGAGGTCCCCATGAAACTGTCCTTGAAGAGAATTTGGAAGCTACAAATGGTGCAGAATGCAAGGACAGTTCTGGAAATCCTTAGCATGACCCATGCAATACTGTTGTTGCGTGAGCAGCATTGGTTGCCAGTTTGCTTCGGGGTCCAGTTCAAAGTGTTAGTTATCACCTTTAAAGCCCTTTGTAGCATGAGTCAAGGCTACTTGAGGAATCATCTCACCAAAGAAGGAGCATGTAGTGGACCCCGTTGGTCAAGGAATTCCATTTGCTGGGGTCCTTTTCAGTGGTGAAATTCAATTTTTTTTTACTACCGGTTCTGTGGGTGTGGCTTGGTGGGCGTAGCAGGGGAAGGATACTGCAAAATCTCCATTCCCTCACCACTCCTGGGGGAAAGATATTGCAAAATCTCCATCCCCACTGCACTCTGGAGCCAGCTAGAAGTGGCATTTGCCGGTTCTCCGAACTACTCAAAATTTCTGCTACCGGTTCTCCAGAACCTGTCAGAACCTGCTGGATTTCACCCCTGGTCCTTTTCTGCCATGCTCCTGCCATCTGGAACATGATGCCTGATCAAGATGAACTCAGTCTCTGCCCTCTTTTAAAAGAGCTTCAAAAATTATGGCAATTTTTCTTACAGATAACAAATAAAGATACAATACAATAAAATAAAAATATTTATCACATTTTTTAACTCCTCATCTTCCCACAGAGGGACATAATTGTGAAAAAAAAAAGAGAGTGTAAACAAATATATCAAATGGATTCTATAATCCCTTCAAACAGATTACATTGGGTATAAAACAATGGTTCTAAAAAGAAAAGAGCAAGTAAAGAAACTCAGAGGTTTTTCAACTGGAGAGTGATAGATAGATTTCTCTAAGAAAGGCATTTCATAGAAGGAAAGTCATACCCCCCAAAAAAGGGGGTTGTCACCTGCTTAAGTGTGGATGGTATGTGGTTTAATGTGGTGATCAAAAAATAGGGATGACAGATGAGCAAAAAAACCCCCACCTGATTCATTGTACTGAAATTTAAAATCCAACAATAGTTTTATGGACAACCAGACTTATACTATAAGGACAAAGCAAAATGCAATCCACATGCATGTTTCTCCCTATCCAATGAGAGGTCCTTCATGGGCATCTGACATCCATCCATCACCTTTCTCTTGGTGTCCAACATACCTCCTAACCATAGCTACCCAGCTACCGTATATTCATATTGCCTAGATCAGGGGTCTGCAACCTTAAGCACTCAAAGAGCCATTTGGACCTGTTTCCCACAGAAAAGAAAACACCGGGAGCCACAAAACCTGGGTGGGCATGGCCAACTTGATGTCACTCACTTCCACCAGTCACATGACCCCCCCATAGCCACGCCTACCCAGCTGGTCATAAGGGCAGAGAACCAGTTGTTAAAAAACACCAGGAACCACAAAACCCTTTTGACATATCTCTCTCCCCCCTCCCTCCCTCCCTTCTCTCTCTCCCTCTCTCTCTGTATCTCTCTATGTCTCTCTCTCTCTCTCTCTGTATCTCTCTGTCTCTGCCCTGGCCGCTTCTCCATCCCCTGCCGTCACCCTTACCTTCTCAGGCCAGGCGAGGAGTGACTGGGAGGGGAGGGTGAGGGGTGGGACCAGCTAGTGGTGGGATCACCTGACAAGGAGCCACATGTGGCTCTTTGGGCCCTCTGCTGCGGAGCCGCAGGTTGCTGACCACTGGCCTAGATGAACTTCTATCAGCCTTTTTTAGTCTGATAGGGATGGAGTAAAAGAGAAAATTGAAGGAGAATAATTGAAATAAGAAGGTGATAGTTACAGAGTGTAATGATTAGACTTCTTTCACCTTCAATAAGGTAAATTGGACTGATCGAAAAGTATGCCTAAACTTAAAGAGAATCCATTCTGTAAACAAGTATCAGTGCTGAATGTACTGATATTTCAGGGCTGAGATTTTGGCACTTGAAGGCTGTGATTTCAAACCATAAATTCTAACTCAAATATTATTAAAGTCCTTTTGAATTATCTGCAAATGAATAACTGAAGTGTTTTGCATACTGAAGCACCAAAGGACAGTTAGACAGGTGACTGTAACATTGCAAATAAGATCTTCAAATCTCTCCTTTGACAAAGAAAGAAATATTGGTTTGCGTGGCTTAGTGAATTTAGGCTACTTAGACGTTCAATCTTGTAATTAGTGAATCTTTATATATCATGGTTCAAAGCAAAACAACAATTTGCGATTTAAATATGAATCAAGTTTCATTGCAAGCCAACCTTGTAGTATCCACATCATCGTTTTTTTGCAAAAATACACTGAAGCACCACAGAAGCCCCATGGACATTGTTAGAAAATAAAAAATGGTTGGTTCTTTCAGCTCATTGCTTTATTTATAAGAATGGATCTTTACCCAGAAAAATTGATACAGTCAGCTATGGTGACAAAGGATACCCTGGAGGAGTGAAGTAGGGAGAATATTTCACCATTTTGCCTTCTGGTAAATGACCACACTATTCCTTTGAATTTTTTGACACAAGTATTCCTCATCACGAAGAAGCTCCAAACAGAATATTGAGGGTCCTTTTCTATACAGAAGCACAAGTTCCAACACTAATTGGGTCAAAGGTTTTCATTTCAACTGTCCCTTGTATATTTTGAATAATGTACATCCAGAATTCAACGCATCAGTTGGTCACGCTTTAGATTAAAAATTAGATTATTAACAATCATAAATGTATGTGTTCTGTTTATGAGTGCAAGAGTAATCTTTTAGTGACTATTGGCAATGTTTAACAATAGGGAGAGGGGAAAAGGTTTCCATGAGTGGTCTAATAATTCAAAAGGGCTATCAGGAAAAAAAATTACTACTGTTTTGTGAGGAGATTGATTTTAGAATATACAGTGAGCCTACACTGGCTGGGATCACACAAATATGGTTTGCTTAAGCATGATTTATCAAATGAACCAGAATTGAATAGATATATAAATAGACTAAGCTACCATTCATAGTCAACAATTCACAATGGCTAGGATTGGACATACTAAAGCAAACCTAAAAAAGCCATGTCTGAGGATGGCATGTGAACAGTGGTAGTTGGATTCAAAATTTTTTACTACCGGTTCTGTGGGCGTGGCTTGATGGGCATGGCATGGCTTGGGTGTGGCTGGGTGGGCGTGGCAGGGGAAGGATACTGTAAAATCTCCATTCCCTCCCCACTCCAGGGGAAGATTACTGCAAAATCCCCATTTCCTCCCGATCAGCTGGGACTCGGGAGGCAGAGAATAGATGGAGGCAGGGCCAGTCAGAGGCGGCATTTACCGGTTCTCCAAACTACTCAAAATTTCTGCTACCAGTTCTCCAGAACTGGTCACAACCTGTTGAAACCCACCTCTCCATGTGAACCAGACCATTAAGGTGGATATAGTAATTCATCTGGAAGGAAAGAAAAGAAAGGAAGGAAGGAAGGAAGGAAGGAAGGAAGGAAGGAAGGAAGGAAGGAAGGATAAAATATTCTTTATTCTTTAGAATTTAATATTCTTGGTTACCCAAGTGTGATTGAACACACAAGGAAATTGTCTCTAGTGCATAAATTTGCAAACGGAATGATTTGCCTCTGGAAGTTGTTGGTGTTACAATACTCGAGGTTTTTAAGAAGAGATTGGACAAACATTTGCCTAAAATGAATTGGGTTTCCTGTTTAAGCAGAGGGCTGGACTAGAAGATTTCCAAGGTCCCTTCCAACTCTGTTATTCTTTTATTTTATTATTCTCTGTGAATCTTCCTCCACAAGCAACTAGCTGCTATAAAGACCATATATAAAACTATCTCATCTTAATCACAGAATTTGCAATATGCCTATATTCCTGGTAAGGTCAAACTTTTTTCATCTCTTCTGCCTTATAGACAGTTCTCAGGATTGAATGGTAGGAAGGCCTAATAGTGACGTAATCTCCATTCATGCTTGCTTGAAAGGAGAGCAACAAAATATACACCAAGGCAAGCTGTTTTATACTTTGGATTCTTCCACTGGGACCATGGAAAAAAGCTGTTCTTTAAGGGACGTAGTTCTGTTCAGCCCAACTGAGAAACATAATTGATTTTGAAGCAGGAATGGACAAATCTGCCAATTTCCATTTCTCATTTTAGCTTATCAAGTTCATTTCCTCCCATTCAGCATGTTTGCAACTTAAAGCAAAAAGTTATAGATCTGTTGATTATTTTTTGTCAACGGTTTCTTTTTTAGGATTTTCTCTTTCTCTTACAAACGCAAAACGTAAGTGCAGAAAAAGAACAATTTTAAAGTACCAAAAAAGACAACCAGGTAGCAAAACCTACAAAATTACCTTCACTTAAAAATCTGTGGTTCCAAAATGTTAATAAACTGGAATCAAACTGGAATCCTCTTCAAGGAGGACTTTTGATAAAGTATGGGTCAACTCACAAATATCCCAATGCCACCAGTGGTAGGTTTCCAATATTCTTACCACCAGTTTGCCCCGCACACACCTTCCACGCATGTGCCCGGCCTTCCGTGCATGCTCCTGGCCTCCAAACTGTGCCCAAATAGGATGGTATAGAGCCAGGGCAAGTGAGTGGTAGCAAAGATCGTGGGTGGGCCCCGCCTACAATCTCTGCTACCGGTTTGCCCAAACTGGTACAAAACGATTGAATACCACCTCTGAATGTCACATCTCAATGCATAAAGATCGGACTATCAGACCAGTATTTCAGGAAACAGACAGGAATGTATAGGAATACATATTCTTACATTCTTATCAACTATATATGTAAAGCTGAAGATGAATTTTCCCTTAACTGTCCTGAAAAGGGATAAGTTTAAATATAAACTCTACAATATAATTTTTTGGCATTTTGAGCTATCTTCCTTAGCGGCAATTCCATTTTCTCTACCGATTTTTCATTTAACCCAGTTTTCTTTTTGTTGCTGGCATCATTTTTCTTTTATGAATCATTTTATCTTTCAAAATGAATTGGTTTTGCCAATTGGTGTGATATCTACCATGGCAAGCATATCCATTATTAAACCTTAACTTCAAAGGCAAAGATAAAAGCCTTGAGCTATACTGACACCTCTAATCTAACACTAAATACAATACTCTGTTCAGTGGGAAGAACTCGGATATAGTACCATGTTATAGGTATAGGTTTTTTTAATTTGTTTTTAATTGTTAGCCACCCTGAGTCATGCAACTGAAATGGGAGGCCATATAAATGTAATAAATAAATCCATAAATTAGGAAGAAATGGATTTCCCAATACTGTGTGCTTTATAAAGTACAAAAAAATAGCTGTTTGAACTGAACTGTAATCTAAACTTAGAAAATCAGCTGAGATGATATAAGACTGGCACAGACTAAACTAACAGTTGCATCTAGGTAGTACTCTTGTAGCATCATTCTGCAATTACCTAAACACCCCATATTGTCCTCAGGGATTACTATGACATACAGTGCATTGTAATAATCTAAGTGGAAGGTAAAAATCTATCTCAGCATCTACTTCCGTCCTACTATCGCAGCACCATTGAGAGTGTCCTGACATACGGCATTCTTACATAGTATGGGAACAGCTCCGCAGCGGACATAAAAGCTCTACATAGAATTATTAAAACTGCCCAGAATATCATTGGGCTCCAGCTACCAGCCCTGGATGATATCTTCGTATCTCGCTGTTTGAGGAAGTTGCACAACATTCTCAGAGACTCTTCCCATCCTGCTTACAATCTTTTTGGACTGATACCTTCTGGCAGAAGATACAGAACAATTAAAACTTGGACCACATGTCTTCTGAATAGTTTTTATCCCAGAGCTATAACTGCACTCAACAATGAACTAAAGGGCTACCATCAGTGAGCTGTTGGACAGCATTACTTGGTCTGCTGTCTGGATGCTTGGGTGGTTTAGGGGTGGGGAATTTTTGGTGGGTGGGGGTGCATCTGGAGATTGTCTTGTGTATTGGGGTTGGGCTCTGGGATTTATGTGAATTTTGTTTTTATGGGTATACTGTGTATATATGTAACAATGACAATAAAATTTGTGTGTGTGTATGTGTGTACAGTTAATATCTCGGGTTTCTTCCCGCGTAAATGTAAACATATTCTTAAAAGGGTAGTAGCGACGTTTCAACAAAATCACATTCGTCATCTTCTGGCTGAAGTTCTCGGTTTGGTTCTTATGGGCAAACTGTGTGCCAGGCTATCATTGTCTGGTCAAACATCAACTGAAAAATTGATATTTTTCCTAATGTAGTGATATAGCCATCTGAATTTATATCAGGGACCCATCAGATGACAGTGCATATACCCTGTGCTATACTTATATAGCCCTCTATCTTATATCAAACTGTGAATTGAATTGAATTGCACACTTTATTTAGCCAAGTGCGATTAGACACACAAGGAATTTGTCTCTGGTGCAGAAGCTCTCAGCGTACATGCAAAGCAGCAGAATAATAATCGTAATCATAATCATACCAATAAAAGGAGACATAAAGAAGATAATAAGAAGATAAATAATATTATAGCCATGCTACGTGCATAAATATCCCAATCAATAATTAAAACAATATCTATAATGAAACAACATAATATCATATTAAATTTATTAAAACTATAAACATTAAAAATCTGGCGCCAAAATTAAATTTCTGACAAACAGTCCCTCATTAAAACCTCTCAGCCATCTCACCCGAGCCCAGCTCTTGGTGGGAAAGTCACATCTTTGGCACTTTTCAAAAGGCTAGGAGGGTAGAGGCCTGCCAAACTTCAGGGGAAAAATATTCCATAAAACAGGGGTTGCTACAGAAAAGGTATACTTCCTAGCTCCCATAAACTGGCAGTAAGGGAAGGGAATAGGAGCATGCCTGCCCTATGTAATCTAATTTGGTAGGACAAGTAGATGTCTTTAGGAAAAGGCAATTCTACAGATAATCTGCCCCTGTGCCATTCAGGGCTTTAAAAACAATAACCAGCATCCTGAATTGTATCCAGAAGAAAACTGGGAGCCAGTGTAGTTCGTGCAACAGAGGTGTTATACGAGTAAACCCAGGGCCATCCATCGCTGTATGCCTCACTACATTCTGTCAGGGTTCCAAGTAACACCCCCAACAAAAGAGAGAGAGAGAACATTCTCTGAGAAAGGAATGTTATTTTGACTACATATCACCCCATACTCTATGCAATTTCCCCCTCCCATTTTCCCACAGTAGAAAATGTGGCAAGCCTGAAAGTCCAAATGTAAAAGATGGCTTCCAGGCCTGACATTCTGGACTAGTTGTAGCTTCCAGGTGTTGTTCAAGGTTAGCCCCATGTACAGCACATTGCCATAATCCAAATGGGAACCAATCAAGACATGAGTGAGCACGAACAAGGCGTCCGTGTCTAGGAGAGTGTGCAATTGCACACCTAACCATTACTGAAGTTCAGCCTGGTTAATATGTGAATGGGTGACTATCTGGAAATGTCCAGAGAAGTGGGTAGTCTGTAAACATAATGAAAGAAGGTGTTCGCAAACCACTTCTGTAATACTGTGCATGCACAAAAGCACACACATATCCTACCTCCACTACAATTCAGTCACCAGGAATTGACCTTGACTTAGGGCATATTTACCATTATGTAGACCAAATCAAGCCAACGTTTTGTCCAGTTTACTGTGTATGTCCTACTTTTCCCCCAAAATGCCAATTACATTATCTTGATTCTTCTTAATGAATGATGGGGAAGCAACGTACACTTCACACCAAAACCAAAATCAGAATTATACCCGAAAACTGGATCCTTTGTAATGGTTTTTGTTAGATCAGGCGCAGGAACAGAAGACGTGACCAGCTCGATACATTTAGCAACTTTATTCGTTACAAGTAACAAGTCAAGACTGCTGGCGCGCTGCCGGAGCTCTCCTTATATTCGCTCCCGGCAGACGCACCGCCCCTAGCCAGGGATTCAAACTTTCCTGCCCGGTGGCTGGCAGCCAATCCGGGCGGATGTCCTTATAAGGACATAACACTCCTCCCCCCTAGTCCAAGAAAAAGAGTTCAGTGTTCGTCAATAAACGTGACGTAGTCCTGCAGGTACGTAGGACGCCTAGGCACCCTACTTGACCTGCGCAGTCTCATTTCTTCCGTGTCCCCGCCCTGGACGGACGGGGTTCCTGTGGCTCCTGGATCCTTCCCCGGAACCGGGCTCGGTTCGGCTGGCGAGTGTGCGGGGTCACCCTCAGCGCCTCCGGCCGGACCGCAGGCCTTGGCTGGCTGGTTCTGGTGGTCTTCTTCCTGGCCTGTGGATCTTTCGCCTCGGCGGTGCTGTTCAGTTCCGACCCGGGAAGAGCGTCTGAGTCTCGGTAAGACCCCGGCTGTCACTTGCTCTTCCTCGGTCTCCCGGTGGCTGCGGTTCTGCTGCGGCCCGGTTCGCTGTGGTCCAGAGGGTGGTTCGGGCCGGTGCCCTTGGGTCCGGTCTGTTCGCTGTGGGTGGTGTTGGCTCGGGTCGCGGTGTCCCACCTTGCAGGGGTGGCGCAGGTCTCCTTGGCCGGGCTGGCGTTGGCCTTCCCCGTCGGGTTGGTGGTGGTCGACCTGGTCGGGGTGTCGTTGTGGGGATACCTCCTCGGGTTGGTGGAGGTCTCCCCTGCCGGGGTGGTGCAGGCCTCCCTGGCCGGGTTGTTGTCGGCTTTCCCTTCCCCCTAGTCCCTGGTCTACCGCCAGTTGGTGGTTGGGGTCGTCTGGGTTGGGTTGTTGTTGCCGGGTTGTTTCTTGCGTTGGGCGGGGGTCCCTCTCGCCGGGGAGCCGTGTGCCACCCTCGCCCATGTGCTGTGGTGTGCCCATCTGCGATGGTCCCCGGTCTACTCGCCTCGCGTTGAGGTCTCCCTGGTAGGGCTGCCGTGGGTTGCCTTCACTGGTAGGGTGCGGTGCTCCCCTTCTGGGTAGGTCCCGGTCTACCTGCGGCTGGTTCGGGGATCCCTGGCCCTGTTGTGCCGGGTGCCCCCCTGGCCGGGTTGGTGTTGCCATCCCCCGTGCGGTTGGCCCTGGTCTACCTCGCTGCACTGCCGACGTGACAGTGCTTGGTAATGTGCTGGGCCGACCTCGTCGGGATGGTGTTGGTCTGCCTCGTAGGGGTGTGGTAGGCCTACCTCGTCCGGGTGTGGTAGGCCTACCTCGCTGGGGTGTTGTAGGCCTCCCTCGTCAGGCTGGTTTTCGTGTGCTCCCCCCCACCTTTTCCGGAGTTGGTCGATGTGACGTCTCACGACCTGTCCATCTTCCAGCTCGACGGTGTAGGATTTGGGGCCGGTTGTGCTGGCAATCTTCCCTTTCAGCCACTTAGGAGAGCCGTTGAAATTCAGCGCGAAAACTGAATTTCCTTTGCTGAAGGCGCGAAGCGGCCGGCTGGCGGTTGCGGTCACTTCCGGGCTGTATTGGGGGTGCAGCCGGTCCAAGGGTGACCTCAACCTTCTGCCCATGAGGAGTTCGGCCAGGCTCTTGTGGGTGGTGGCATGCGGCGTGATGTGCTGGGTGAGGAGGAAGTTGTCGATGCGTTCTTGCCAGTCTCCCGGGCCCATCTTGGTGAGGGCTTCTTTTGTGAGCCGGACCATCCGTTCCGCTTGTCCGTTTCCGGCCGGCCTGTACGGAGCGGAGAGGGCATGGCGGATGCCCAGTCCTGCCAGGAAGGACTCCATGGCCAGTGATGTAAGCTGGGGGCCGTTGTCCGAGACCAGCACGTCCGGTAGTCCATGTGTGGCGAACAGACGGCGCAGGGCTCGGATTGTCGCTTCTGTTGTGGTAGATGCCATGGGCACCACCTCGAGCCACTTGGAGAAGGCATCTACCACGATGAGGAGGTGTCGCCCTTGCATCGGACCCGCGAAGTCAATATGGATCCTCGCCCAGGGGTTGCTGGGGGTCTCCCACTTTGCGACTTCGGATTGCGGCGGCGCTGGGCGAACTTCTTGGCACGGGTCACATCTGGAGACCCATTGCTCAATGTCTTTGTCCATGGAGGGCCACCAGACGTAACTCCGTGCCAGGGCCTTCATGCGAACGATGCCCAGATGCCCTTTGTGCAGCGTTTCTAGCGTCCGCCGTTGCAGAGTGCTGGGAATCAGCACCCTGTCTCCCCATAGCAGACAGCCCTTCATGGTGGACAGCTCCTTCTGTTTCCTGGCGAACGGGCTGAACTTTTCCTCTGGCGTTTCCGATGGCCACCCTCTGAGGACCCAGGACTTCACTTGGCGGAGGGTGGGGTCCTTTTGGGTGTGGACGGCCACGTCTGCGGATGACACCGGACAGCTGGCGTCGTCATCTATGTGGAGTAGATGGAGCGTGGGGGCTGGGTCTTCGACTGGTTTCTTTGACGGGCATCTGCTGAGCGCATCGGCGTTCCCTATGGCTGTGCCTGGCTGGTGCACAAGCCTATAGGAGTAGCCGGCTAGGAAGATGGCCCATCTTGTCATCCGTGGGGACATGAAGGTCGGGGTGGGTTGGTCGCCGGCGAGGAGCCCCAGGAGTGGCTTATAGTCAGTGACGATGGTGAAGCGTCTTCCGTAGAGGTATTCGTGGAAGCGCTTCACTCCAGCCACGATGGCCAGGGCTTCTTTGTCCAGCTGACTGTAGTTGCGCTCCGCGCCGGACATTGTCTTTGAGAAGTAGGCGATTGGGGCTTCCGTGCCGTTGGGCAGTTCATGGCTGAGGACTGCCCCCACCCCGTATGGCGACGCATCGCAAGTCAGCTTGGTGGGCAGCGTCTCGCTGTATTGGATGAGGACGCTTTTGGATGTCAATAGCCCTTTGATGGCCCGGAACGCTGCTTCCTCTTCCTGGCCCCACTTCCAGGAAGCCGATTTCCCCAGCAGGCGGTGGAGTGGCTCAGCAACTGTGGCTTTCTGTTTTAAGAAAATGGCGTAGAAGTTGAGCAACCCAAGGAAAGCCTGAAGCTCCGTTTTGTTTTTTGGGCTTGGAGCTTCATGGATTGCTTCCACTTTTGATTTGGTGGGGTGGATGCCTGTGCTATCAATGAGGTAGCCCAGGAACTCGACTTCCTGTACTCCTATGATGCACTTGTCCCGCCTGACCCTCAAGCCCTTGGCCCTGAATCGCTGCAGGACAAGCCTGAGCCTTTCAAGGAGTTGAGCTCTTGAGTCACCGGAGATGAGCACATCGTCGAAGTAAGGCACCACCCCTGGAACGCCTTGGAGAAGGCGTTCCATCATAGATTGGATTCCGGGGGCAGCGCTGACTCCAAATTGGAGGCGGTTGCATTTGAATGCCCCCCTGTGCGTGACAATTGTTTGAGCCTCCGCCGTTTTTTCGTCCACTGGCAGTTGCTGGTAAGCCTGGGCCAGGTCCAGTTTCGCGAAAATTGATCCAGATCCCAGGGAATGCAGCAGGTGTTGCACCACTGGGACTGGGTATGCGCTCTGTGCCAACGCCTTGTTGATGGTACAACGGTAGTCGGCGCAGATGCGCACAGACCCATCATGCTTCAGTGGGGTCACAATGGGGGTTTCCCATGAGGCATGATCGATCGGTTCCAGGACGCCCTGGGCGATCAGCTTATCCAGCTGCTCATCTACTTTAGGCCGCAGGGCAAACGGAACTCGGTGGGGCTTAAGCCTAATTGGGGTGATTCCCTTGTCCAGATTAAAGGAAATTGGCCTCCCCACAAATTTTCCCAGCTTACCATCGAAGACTTCCTTGAACTCTTCGATGATGGTGTCGAGTTCGTCCCTGTGGATCTCATGGATGCCCTCGATGGAAAGCCCCAGCGGGTTAAACCACTCCACTCCTAACAGGTTCGGTCGGCTGTTCTCCACGATGGTGATGGGCAGCTCTCCGTTAAAGTCCTTGTATTTGATGTGGATGGTGGTTCTGCCCAGGATTCCAATGGGGTTTCCGTTGAAGTCCACAAGCCTCGACTTCGGGATTTTCAGCTGGGTCTTCTTGCAGGATGGCTTCAGCTGCTGTAGGTGCTGCCAGTCCATGATGGAGTAGGCGGATCCAGAATCTACCTCCATCTTGCATGGGGACCCCTCTGCCAGCAACGTCACGTGGAACTTGGTGGTCCCCTCGTCGCTTGTGTGAGCGATGGTGGTCTGGTGCACCGTTCTACTCCGGGGATATTCCTCCTCCCCGCGCCGGGACTGGTTTGAGGACCGTTTGGATGTCCTCTGATTGTCTTTGCGATTCTCCCGGAAACGTGGTCTGGGTGGCTCCGGGGCTGGATCTGTGGCTCTGCAGGCCTCGGCGATGTGCCCTCTCTTCAGGCATCGGCGGCAGGTCGCGTCTCTCCATCTGCAGTTTGCCCTGGGGTGGTCGCCTCTGCAGCTGCCGCATCGTTCTCCCCGGTCGCCATGCTGTGGGTTTTCCCGCCTGGGGGGGCGGGCAACCTTGTGGACGGCCATTTCCCCATCAGACTCAGATTGCGTGGTTGCCTCGTCTGATGAGGTCAGGCCCGACTTGTGGATCTTATGGATCCCTCTTGCTTTTACCATCGCAGCGGCTGCTTGCTCAGATGTCTCAGCCGCTGTTGCTTCGTCGAGGACGTCTTTGAGTGGGATCCTCTTCCGGCTGAGGAACTTCTTTTGTAGACCCACATCTCGCATTCCAAAAACAACGCGGTCTCGGATGGCATTATCCACGTTGTCGAACTCGCAGTTGGCGGCGATTTGGCGAAGCGCTGCCACGAATTCCTTGATGGATTCCCCCTCCCGCTGGTTTCTTTGCTGGAAGGTGAATCTGTTTGCGATGGGGGTGCCTGTAGGTGCGTAGTGCTCCTGTAGGACTTCCTGCAGGTCGTTCCAGGACATCTCTTCAATGTCCCTGGGTGCCACGAGGTCAATCGCCATCTCCAAGACGTCCGATCCGCAATGAGCCAGGAAGAGGGCTCTTTTCCTCTCATCGTCGAGGTTCTGGTAGCCATTACCTCGCAGGAATTGTCGGAATCGGACCATGTATGACCTCCACTTTTCCCGGGATGGGTCGAATGGATTCAGTGCGGTCATCGGGGCTTGCGGGGTAGCCATTCTGGGGTTCACTGTGGTGTAGTGACTTCAGCTCGGTGGGCGCTCGTGCCGCGAGTCTTGTTCAGGTTCTCTTCTCTAGTCCTTCGTCGCCAGTGTTAGATCAGGCGCAGGAACAGAAGACGTGACCAGCTCGATACATTTAGCAACTTTATTCGTTACAAGTAACAAGTCAAGACTGCTGGCGCGCTGCCGGAGCTCTCCTTATATTCGCTCCCGGCAGACGCACCGCCCCTAGCCAGGGATTCAAACTTTCCCGCCCGGTGGCTGGCAGCCAATCCGGGCGGATGTCCTTATAAGGACATAACAGTTTTTGCCATTTTTCATTCTGAACTATCAGCTTAATTTCTATTAAGAATACATATCCATATATTCAGGCATGGGAAAAAAATGTTCCTTCTTTCGGTCTCACTCTGCACACAAACACAGAGCAAAAAATCAGAGCCGAGCACATTCAGTACATAAGCTTCTTTGTATTAAATAGGCATTTCTCAGCATGCAATTATTCTTCTCAGTTGGAGGCCTATTTCTTTTATATTATTAATGGAATTATAAAATAGCTGAAATATTTTAAGCAATATAGGAAGATCTTAGATAACATTGGTGTGGTTCTGCATTAGAATTCCAAGTAAGTAGGTACCTGAGGAAAAGCAATTGTGCAAATGTTGTTTCCCAAACATGCTCCAATTAATAATCCTGCTGGAGGTCAGAAGGAATCTTCCCATCCCTAACATTGGAGATTGTGATTTAAGGGTCACTCTCCTAAGTGAAGTCATAGATTCAGTGTAGATTTACTAAAGCAATGTAATAAAATCCTCTGATGCTGAACGTTACTAAAATATTCCAGGCCAAGAATGGGTGGAGGTTTTCATGTTATCATGTAATTAGCATCCTTCTCCTAAAGCCAAGACTGTCAGAAGGAAGATCAAAGGCAATAGGAAGGCTTGATCTTAATCTATGCACTGACAAATGAGGGCCAACGTGCTCAGCTTCCAGTTTCTGAACTTCCATAATTAAACCCATTTTGTTGTTGCAAAATACTTGCCTTCTCTAAAATGTGCGAGAATCTTGCTTTTTTGATGATGACTTCCAGAAAAGGCTCTGAAAAACAAGACATTTTAAGCTACAGTGCCAATACTGTTGAATGCATTCCCAGAGACTCTGTCTAATCCTGACATATGCTTGCTTCCAGCATCAAGCCAACCCTGCCTTTTCTGGAAGATACTGGTTTTGGTAACAATTAAAAGATTGCTGTTTAATGCTGTTTTGCCTTGGTTTTTTTCCCCCCATGTCTTCAAAAAAAAGTCTTCTGTTTTTTTTTATTAATATGATTGTTTTTTAATCATCTACTTTGATTATGTGCCCTCAAGTCATTTTCAACTCCTGGTGACCACCGATAGATTTTCTTCATCAATTATGTAACTTTGCCGTTGAATTATTTCTATTGTAATAGATGATAAACGGTGCATTATCATCATTCATGTACAATAGAGACTATCCCCACTTATTTCTAGCTAGTGTTTGACTAAGCGTATCTATGTAAACTATTAATATTGAACCTTGGAGTAATATAGACCCCTTAACTCCAAATTCGGATGGTCTCTTATTCAGATTCTAGGGCCATAGCAGTGGTGGGTTGCCCCTGGTTCGGACCGGTTCTATAAAACCAGTAGTAAAACTGGCGGTAGGTTCTGCCCACCAACCCTGATGTCATCAGGAAGCTTCTGCATATGCGCAGAAGCGCACGCACAGCCCCATTGTGAACCAGTAGTAAAGGTAAGTAGAACCCACTCATGGGTCATAGCATATTATCAAGAAAACCAGAAGATGGACATCATAGCAGGGATGTGTCTATGATGATAGTCAGTTGTCAGTTTTCAATTTCAACTAAAGTGGTCAATTTTCCAACTTCAAAAATATTTCAAGAATCTAGAGTAACCTAGAGCTTTAGAAATAGACACAGGATTTTGAGTTTGGGCGATGGCATCTGATGAATCAAGAATGAAGTTTCATGGATTCTTCTACCACAGGAGTTCTGTTCGCTGGACTACAAAAAGTTCTATATGTAGTCCTTGACATACAACCAAAATGGAGCCTGCCCGTTATGTTTATGTGTTGTAATGGTCATAAAATAGGTTGGCCACAGTGCTGATATGATTTAATGACTTTTTCTGTGGCAATTATAAGGCAGCCACATAGACCCCGTGTGGTCTCTGTGGCCGCCTTATGGCCACAGTGGTCATTAAGCAAACTAATGATTCACTATGAATGTGGTTTTGGCAAAAACTGTCGTAAAATATGGTCACCTGACTCTGGGACACTGCAAATGGCCATAAATGAGGTCCTATTGCCAAGCACCCTAAGTTCCATAACATGACTGCAGAGGGGATCTGACTTTCAGGTTTGGGTTGTAAATCCCCTTTTTTTGGTCTCTAAGGTCGCTAAGCTGTCATAAGTTGAATCCTACCTCTAATTGTGCTAAGGAAGGAGAAGAAACTATGCAATTTTGTGTTTCCTTTCATCTGTTTCACTATGTAATCCATCACGGTTGTGTCTATAGTGACTTCTAGAATGTGAAATGTTCTATACTTGTCCCTTTTTTGAATACACAAGATGGAAACCACAACACACACACACACACACTCCTTAACATGTATTTGTTAATCCTTATAGAAAGGCACAAAACCTGCAATTTTGGATGCATCCTAGTGGAATTCCTAATGGCACAGAAAAGACATTGTACTCCATATCTCAAACAGAGGGAAGTCTGCAGCTCGCTTTCTGAATTTCCTGATTAAGTGGCAGATGGCACAAAGAGGGGAAAAACAGCTAGTGTCAGATTATCAGATTTGGCACCCTGCCACTTTCTTCCCAGCAAGATTCCTTAGCTTCCTGCCCTGATACTCATTTAAAAGCCCAAAACACCTACCTTCTGCCTGTTTAACCCACAACAGTGTTGCACATTCAGGGAAGATCAATCCGGCGCATGGCATTAAGAACAACATGAAACGTTTGAAAGGTTCCAGTTAACATTTTTGTTTATTTATTTCATCAGCGGCCAGATATAGAAAACAAACACCAGCATATTTTGAAAGGCTTTTACCGCAATTAAAGCTGCACACTGATGAGGAAAGAATCCGACTGAATCAAATGAAGCATGTCTCCGCTTACCTATTCAGAGCTTCTTCTTCCAAAGCTATTTCAGAGCTAAGACCATAAACAAACATCTTTTCTAAAGGGCTAATATGGCCACTTAAAGCAAGCCCGGCTGACATCAATCAAAGATTACTCTGGCTATATAACCAAAGAGCTGCTTTATCACATGGGATATGTCCCATAGGGTACTACTACCTCTATTAAATAACACAATAAATAATTGTGACATTGTGTTGAGAAAGCAGGAATGCAAGGATGTATTTGGCTAGGGTAAACTGCTTGATACAAGAGAACCAGTGAGTCTTTGAGTTCCCAAATCTTGCTTCCTTTTAGAGATGGGACATAAAAGAAAGTTTTCAGGCTCATGCTGGACTCCATCCTTAGGAACGTCACTTTCTCTCTAGAATGTGTGCCCTGGACTGTTCTACATGTTGTATTTGAATGATGCCTGACTGTGTGTGGCTTTTTGTTGTCAATAGGGGGTTGATACCTGGCTATTATGTTGTTAATTGATGTTTGCTTGTGCCACTGTGCCCTTGGTGCCTAAGTACCTGGTAAACTGGTGGTAAATCAGCACTTCTATTGACTGACAAGGGGTCCATTTCCCAGGCTTCAATCATTTCTCTCCCACTTGCAACCAAGAAGCTCGGAAGACCAACCTGAAGCAGAGGGTGGAGATGGAGAACAGCTGCAACCAATGAGCAAGGATGAGAAGGAACTGCCTTCTGCTCCAGGTCCTAGGATACGCAGGGCCAAGAGGAGAGAGGCACAATAGAGATCAGTGAGGCTAGCCACAAGGAGGCAGCCTTGCCCCTCTTAATGAGTTGCACCAGCTGGCAGCTATTTATCTCTGCATGCAGAGCAGAGCAATGTTGAGAACAACTCTTCCATTTTGAATTGTGAATTCGTTCAGATACTGTGTACCTTGCCTTAGAATTTTGCCCTTGTGGTGGACCTGCCCAATGGCGAAACAATATTGGCAAAGGATCAAAATACAAATAGAGGAAATAACACATCAAAAGATAGAACTAAGACCAGAAAGCTTCCTAATAGGTATAGTAAATGGACACTACGAAAAAGAAACAACATATTTAATTATACATATGATAACAGCAGCACGAATACTATATGCGCAACACTGGAAGAGAAATGTATATTACAGTTGCGACAAACTGGACATGTATTGAAATGGGTGTTTATATGTTTTTATGTTTTGTACGTTTCATTATTCTGTTTACTTTGTACTTATAAATAAAAATTGAAAAAAAAAAATAAAGTAAATCCTAATTGGACACCCCCCCCCCAAAAAAAGAACTTTGCCCTTGACTCTGGTTCTGGACTTCGGACTTTGCCTTGTGGACCTTGGACTAGG
Source organism: Arizona elegans (assembly GCA_022577455.1). Taxonomy (NCBI): domain Eukaryota; kingdom Metazoa; phylum Chordata; class Lepidosauria; order Squamata; family Colubridae; genus Arizona; species Arizona elegans. The sequence continues at coordinate 20,831,497 of JAKOOJ010000005.1, forward strand.
ATTTTGGCTTGCAGGATTTGTGTTTTGGACCGTGGACTTATCTTTGCCAGCCTTGCTCTGTGTTTCCCTATCTTGGGAAAACTGGACCCATTGGATCGTGCTCTAGTTCCTGTGTGGGGTATTCCTGGGGAATACAATTTAGGTGAATTTAGGCCTCAATAAAGACTTCAAACCTTTGTGGCATGTACATGTGTCAGTGGGACAGGACAATGCTGCTCAATTCTCAACACCTATGGGTGGCTCACAACAATCCAAATTACATTAAAATCGGTGGGTTTCAAAAATTTTTCACTACCGGTTCTGTGGGTGTGGCTTGGTGGGCATGGCATGGCTTGGTGGGTGTGGCTTGGTGGGTGTGGCAGGGGCCATTCCCATCCCACTCAAGGGGAAGGGTACTGTAAAATCTCCATTCCCACCCTACTCCAGGGGAAGGTTACTGCAAAATCCCCATTTCCTCCCAATCAGCTGGGACTCAGGAGGCAGAGAATAGATGGGGCGGGGCCAGTCAGAGGTGGTATTTACCGGTTCTCTGAATTACTCAAAATTTCCACTACCGGTTGTCCAGAACTGGTCAGAACCTGCTGAAACCCACCTCTGATTAAAACCAATAGAAGATAAAATGATGGCAAGCATAATGACATGAAGGGTCTCTGTTAGATCGGCGCAGGAAAGGAAGACGTGACCAGCTCGTTACATTAGTAACTTTTATTGAGTAAAGAAACAGTAGCAAGACTGGCTGTGCGCTGCCGGGGCTCTCCTTATATTCGCTCCGGCAGACGCACCGCCCCCTGACAGGGATTCAAATCTTCCCGCCCGGTGGCTGGCAGCCAATCCGGGCGGATGTCCTTATAAGGACATAACACTCCTCCCCCCTAGTCCGAGAAAAAAACAGTTCAGAGTTCGTCAATGAACGTGACGTAGTCCCGCAGATACGTAGGACGCCTAGGCACCCTACTTGACCTGCGCAGTCTCATTTCTTCCGCGTCCCCGCCCTGGACGGACGGGGTTCCTGTGGCTCCTGGCTCCTTCCCCGGAACCGGGCTCGGTTCGGCTGGCGAGTGTGCGGGGTCACCCTCAGCGCCTCCGGCCGGACCGCAGACCTTGGATGGCTGGTTCTGGTGGTCTTCCTCCTGGCCTGTGGATCTTTCGCCTCGGCGGTGCTGTTCGGTCTCGACCCGGGAAGAGCGTCTGAGTCTCGGTAAGACCCCGGCTGTCACTTGCTCTTCCTGGGTCTCCCGGTGGCTGCGGTTCTGCTGCGGCCCGGTTCGCTGTGGTCCGGCGGGTGGTTCGGGCCGGTGCCCTTGGGTCCGGTCTGCTCGCTGTGGGTGGTGTTGGCTCGGGTAGCGGTGTCCGACCTTGCAGGGGTGGCGCAGGTCTCCTTTGCCGGGCTGGCGCTGGCCTTCCCCGTCGGGTTGGTGGTGGTCGACCTGGTCAGGGTGTCGTTGTGGTGCTTCCTCCTCGGGCTGGTGGAGGTCTCCCCTGCCGGGGTGGCGCAGGCCTCCCTGGCCGGGTTGTTGTCGGCTTTCCCTTCCCCCTAGTCCCTGGTCTACTGCCAGTTGGTGGTTGGGGTCGTCTGGGTTGGGTTGTTGTTGCCGGGTTGTTTCTTGCGTTGGGCGGGGGTCCCCCTCGCCGGGGAGTTGTGTGCCACCCTCGCCCATGTGCTGTGGTGTGCCCATCTGCGAAGGTCCCCGGTCTACTCGCCTTGCGTTGAGGTCTCCCTGGTAGGGCTGCCGTGGGTTGCCTTCACTGGTGGGGTGCGGTGCTCCCCTTCTGGGCAGGTCCCGGTCTACCTGTGGGCTGGGTCGGGGGTCCCTGGGCCTGCTGTGCCGGGTGCCCTCCTGGTCGGGTTGGTGTTGCCATCCCCCGTGTGGTTGGCCCCGGTCTACCTCGCTGCACTGCCGACGTGACAGTGCCTGGTAGTGTGCTGGGCCGACCTCGTCGGGATGGCGTTGCTCTGCCTCGCAGGGGTGTGGTAGGCCTACCTCGTCTGGGTGTTGTAGGCCTACCTCGCCGGGGTGTTGCAGGCCTACCTCGTCTGGGTGTTGTAGGCCTACCTTGTCAGGCTGGTTTTCGTGTGCTCCCCCCCACCTTTTCCGGAGTTGGTCGATGTGACGTCTCACGACCTGTCCATCTTCCAACTCAACGGTGTAGGATTTGGGGCCGGTTGTGCTGGCAATCTTCCCCTTCAGCCACTTAGGAGAGCCGTTGAAATTCAGCGTGAAAACTGAATTTCCCTTGCTGAAGGCGCGAAGCGGGCGGCTGGCGGTTGCGGTCACTTCCGGGCTGTATTGGGGGTGCAGCCGGTCCAAGGGTGACCTCAACCTTCTGCCCATGAGGAGTTCGGCCGGGCTCTTGTGGGTGGTGGCATGCGGCGTGATGTGCTGGGTGAGGAGGAAGTTGTCGATGCGTTCTTGCCAGTCTCCCGGGCCCATCTTGGTGAGGGCTTCTTTTGTGAGCCGGACCATCCGTTCCGCTTGTCCGTTTCCGGCCGGCCTGTACGGAGCGGAGAGGGCATGGCGGATGCCCAGTCCTGCCAGGAAAGACTCCATGGCCAGGGATGTGAGCTGGGGGCCGTTGTCCGAGACCAGCACGTCCGGTAGTCCGTGTGTGGCAAACAGGCGGCGCAGGGCTCGGATCGTCGCTTCTGTTGTGGTAGATGCCATGGGTATCACCTCGAGCCACTTGGAGAAGGCATCTACCACGATGAGGAGGTGCCGCCCTTGCATCGGACCCGCGAAGTCGATGTGGACCCTCGACCATGGGTTGCTGGGGGTCTCCCACTTCGTGACTTCGGATTGTGGCGGTGCTGGGCGGACTTCTTGGCACGGGTCACATCTGGAGACCCATTGTTCAATGTCTCTGTCCAGTGAGGGCCACCAGACGTAATTCCGTGCCAGGGCCTTCATGCGGACGATGCCTGGGTGCCCGTTGTGCAGTGTCTCTAGCGTCCGCCGTTGCAAAGTGCTTGGGATCAGCACCCTGTCTCCCCATAGCAGACAACCCTTTATGGTGGACAGCTCCGTCTGTTTCCTGGTGAAAGGGCTGAACCTCTCCTCCGTCTGTTTCGATGGCCACCCCCTGAGGATCCAGGACCTTACTTGGCGGAGGGTGGGGTCTCTCTGGGTGTGCGCGGCCACATCTGCGGAGGAGACTGGACAGCTGGCGTCGTCATCTATGTGGAATAGATGGAGCGTGGGGGCTGGGTCTTCCACCGGGTTCTTCGATGGGCATCTGCTGAGTGCGTCGGCGTTTCCTATGGCTGTGCCTGGCTGGTGCACGAGCCTATAGGAGTAGCCGGCCAGGAAGATGGCCCATCTCGTCATCCGCGGGGACATGAAGGTCGGGGTGGGTTGGTCGCCTGCGAGGAGTCCCAGGAGTGGCTTGTGATCGGTGACTATGGTGAAACGCCTTCCATAGAGATATTCGTGGAAGCGCTTCACTCCTGCCACGATGGCCAGGGCTTCTTTGTCCAGCTGACTGTAGTTCCGCTCTGCGCCGGACATGGTTTTCGAGAAGTAGGCGATGGGGGCTTCCGTGCCGTTGGGCAGCTCGTGGCTGAGGACTGCCCCCACCCCGTATGGCGACGCGTCGCAGGTCAGCTTGATGGGGAGCGTCTCGCTGTATTGGATGAGGACGCTTTTGGACGTCAGTAGTCCCTTGATGGCCCGGAACGCTGCTTCCTCTTCCTGGCCCCACTTCCAGGAAGCCGATTTCCCCAGCAGGCGGTGGAGTGGCTCAGCAACTGTGGCTTTCTGTTTTAAGAAAATGGCGTAGAAGTTGAGCAACCCAAGGAAAGCCTGAAGCTCCGTTTTGTTTTTTGGGCTCGGAGCTTCATGGATTGCTTCCACTTTTGATTTGGTGGGGTGGATGCCTGTGCTATCAATGAGGTAGCCCAGGAACTCGACTTCCTGTACTCCTATGATGCACTTGTCCCGCCTGACCCTCAAGCCCTTGGCCTTGAATCGCTGCAGGACAAGCCTGAGCCTTTCAAGGAGTTGAGCTCTTGAGTCACCGGAGACGAGCACATCGTCGAAGTAAGGCACCACCCCTGGAACGCCTTGGAGGAGGCGTTCCATCATGGATTGGAAGATGCCGGGGGCAGCGCTGACTCCAAATTGGAGCCGGTTGCATTTGAATGCCCCCCTGTGCGTGACAATTGTTTGAGCCTCCGCCGTTTTTTCGTCCACTGGCAGTTGCTGGTAAGCCTGGGCCAGGTCCAGTTTCGCAAAAATTGATCCAGATCCCAGGGAATGCAGCAGGTGTTGCACCACTGGGACTGGGTATGCGCTCTGTGCCAACGCCTTGTTGATGGTACAACGGTAGTCGGCGCAGATGCGCACAGACCCATCATGCTTCAGTGGGGTCACAATGGGGGTCTCCCATGAAGTATGATCGATCGGTTCCAGGACGCCCTGGGCGATCAGCTTATCCAGCTGCTCATCTACTTTGGGCCACAGGGCAAACGGAACTCGGCGGGGCTTGAGCCTAATTGGGGTGATTCCCTTGTCCAGATTGAAGGAGATTGGCCTCCCCACAAATTTCCCCAGCTTACCATCGAAGACTTCCTTGAACTCTTCGATGAGGTAGTCAAGTTCGTCCCTGCCAATTTGGTTGATGCCCTCGATTGAGAGCCCCAGCGGCTTGAACCACTCCACTCCTAGCAGGTTCGGTCGGCTGTCCCTTACGACGGTGATGGGGAGCTTGCCTTCGAACTGCTTGTAGGTGACCCGGATGTTGGCTCTTCCTAGCACTCCGATGGGGTTTCCCCCGAAGTCGACGAGCTTGGAGTGTAGTGGCTTCAGCTCTCGCTTGGTGATGCTGGGTTGCAGGCGCTTCAACTGCTGCCAGTCCATGATGGAGTAGACCGAGCCGGAGTCTACCTCCATTTTGCAGGGTGCTCCTTCCACGTGGATGGTCACATGGAACTTGGTGGCACTGTCTGACGTCGTGTGAGCGATGGTCGTCTGGTGGACCGCTCCGCTCCGGGGAAATTTGTCGTCTCTGCGTCTGGAAGGGCCAGAGGACCATTTGGATGACCTCTGGTAATCCTTCCGATTCTCGCGGGGACGGTGGCTGGAGGGCTCTGGGGCTGGTTCCTCAGCTCTGCAAGCTTCGGCGATGTGACCCCTTCTGTTGCAGCGTCGGCAGGTCGCATCTCTCCACTTGCAGGTTGCTCTGGCATGGTCCCCTCTGCAGCTGGCGCAGCGCTCCCCTTTGTAGTTCCGTTGGGCGGTTTCCCGCCTTGGGGGTCTGGATACCTTGTGGACGGTGGACTCCCCCTCCGACTCGGATCCAGCCGTGGAATCCTCTGTTGATGATTGCTCTGTGGAGCGAATCTTGTGGATTCCCTTGGCTCTGCTTACTGCGGCAGCTGCTTTCTCCGAGATTTCGGATGCGGTGGCTTCCTCCACCACATCCTTGAGCACAAGCTTCTTCCTGCTCAGGAATTTCTTTTGCAGGCCTCTGTCCCTCATGCCGAAGACCACGCGGTCAGCGATGGCATTGTCCACGTGGTCGAACTCACAGCTGGCTGCGATCTGGCGTAGGGCGGCCACGAATTCCTTGATCGTTTCACCCTCCTTCTGGTCCCGTTGGTGGAAGGTGAAACGGTTCGCCACCGGTGTTCCTGTTGGGGCATAGTGGTCCTCCAGGATCTGCAGCAGGTCTGTCCATGGCACTTCTTCGATGTCTCGTGGTGCTACGAGATCGATTGCCATGTCGAGGATCTCGGAGCCGCAGTTGGCCAGGAAGATGCCCTTCTTCCGGTCATCATCGGCATCCCTGATGTTGTTGCCTCTCAGGTATTGCCGGAATTTCACTACATAGGATTTCCACTTGTCCTTCCCTGGGCGGAAAGGAGCAAGGGCTGGCAAAGTGACTTCAGCGGATGCCATGCCTTTGGAAATGCCTACTGTAGTTCCCGGTGCCGGAGTCTTGTCTTGTTGGCTTGGTGCTGCGAGGTTCGTTCTTCTCTCAGTCCTTCGTCGCCAGTGTTAGATCGGCGCAGGAAAGGAAGACGTGACCAGCTCGTTACATTAGTAACTTTTATTGAGTAAAGAAACAGTAGCAAGACTGGCTGTGCGCTGCCGGGGCTCTCCTTATATTCGCTCCGGCAGACGCACCGCCCCCTGACAGGGATTCAAATCTTCCCGCCTGGTGGCTGGCAGCCAATCCGGGCGGATGTCCTTATAAGGACATAACAGTCTCACTCTCTGGAAAGGCATCTTCCTTATTTTCTACATTCTGGGATTGAGGGAACTGGAGTCCCAATGTACTGTAGCTCAAGGAAGCCAAGTTGAAGAAGACTAATCTAGAGAAGCAAGCTGCAAAGTTTGGTTGTGTGAAATCTTGCTTTAATCACCAACTCTAATAACAGTTTAAAGTGGTAGATTAATTTTACCTTCTCTTATCTTTACGTGGAATAATTACTTTTGGCCACTACATCTTTTCAAAGATATGGGAAAAGTTAAAATTTGCGAAGTTTAGGATACATCAGTTTTTATAGATATTAGGGATCAGATCTTAAGAGTTGCACGCCAAGCCTTGAGATTAGAAAAGATGTTGTAAATCATATTGCGTGGTGGTTATGGGAGAGTTTTAACACAACTATTAGAAACATCTAACCATTTTCAAGGGGAGTATTAGCTCTAATAGGTTTGCTTAACAAGAGGTTTCATAAAAACCAGTGCTGATGAAAAGTCACTGCTATTAGGAGTGCATCTTGTTCCCAACTTTTTCAAGAGTAGCTCTTTTCCTCCAAGGACAAAACATAACATAGGAAAGATAATTACATGCTTGTCTATTTTAAACTTAGAGATGGGCTCAAGGGGAACCTATTATTCCCCAATATTTCAATAGCCTAATTAGATGCAGGAAGCTTCTTCATTAACTGTGTCTAAAACAGCAAGACTGGAATTTTAGCAAAACATTAAAAGGTTATAATTGGTTACTGTCCAGGTATTTCATGATGATGATGATGACACTGAAAGCAAAATTCTACTGACTTTATCCTAAAAGTAGTAATAATCCTTATCTTAATGAGTTCTGAATATATTGCAGCTCTTCAGAATGCCTTTAAAGAATTCTTTGCTAAAAAGAATGCAAAAATATAAGTAGGCCAATATGCTCTGGGAAGAAGGTAGATATACTATCTAAAGTGGAACTGAGTTTTGGAATTTTTCCAGGCAGGCGTTCCTTCCACCTCTTAGTTCCTAACATAGTTTCTGTGCCTTAACAACTACATGGCAGACAGAAACTTAACAGCTGAAATAATTTCACACCAGTAGATTTTGTATCTGAAAATCTGTCAACCTTTTACTTAGAATTCTATTTCTAAAAACACATGAGAGGAAAAATACAAGATTGTTTAGTCTTTGTTAATAAAACAATTCTGCCATGGAGCTTTGCTAGTGGGTTTTTTTTTTTGCGGGGGGGTGGAGTTCGAATATCTAAATAAATATTCATACATGCACAATTTCATAACTTTCTGAGAAGTTGGGAAAGAAAAATTACTAATCAATGCTAAATAAGAAAAATATAATAAAATTAACAGCCATTAATTGGCAAAAAATATAATAAGCATTGACCTATATTTATTGATTAAATCAAATACTATTTATGGCCATATTTATGTCTGCTTGGGCCATATATGCATCAGGAGTCCTGGTTTTAAGTATTAGGAGTAAGTAATATTGCTGGTCATGAATTTCCCTCAATAATAATATGCAATCACACCTCATCTATCTCATAAATGTTAAATATGAACTTAAACTATAAACCAAGACAGGGGTGAAATCCAGAAGGTTCTGACAGGTAGCGGAAATTTTGAGTAGTTTGGAGAACTGGCAAATACCACCTCTGGCTGGCCCCAGAGTGGGGTGGGAATAAGATTTTGCAATATCCTTCCCCCAGGAGTAGGGAGGGAATGGAGGTTTTGCAATATCCTTCCCCTGCCATGCCCACCAAACCACACCACACCACACCATGCCCACCAAGCCACGCCCACAGAACCGGTAGTAAAAAAAAATGGATTTCACCACTGAACCAGGAGTGTCAAACTAAGGCCCAGGGCCCTGATCCGGCCTGTGGGGTGCTTAGATAAACAGCGAAGGACCGGCCTGTGATGCCTCTGCCAGCAAAATTGGAGCTCGGAAGGGCTGCATATGGCACTCCCAAGCTGTTTTCCCTGGCAGAGGTTTGCAGGAGGCTGTTGCAGCTGAAAACGGAGCTCGAGAGGGCTATGGGAGGCCATTAGCTCCGTTTTTGCTGGCAGAGGGTTGCAGGAGGATGTCGCAGCTGAAAAGAGAGCTCGGGAGCCCATTTTCACTGGCAGAGCGCTCAGGCCATCACAGGCACCCCTGACACGAATGATGCCGAGCTGGCCATGGCCACCCCCACCCCAACCCTCTGAGGTCAAACACAACACTGATGTTGCCCTCAATGAAAATGAGTTTGATATCCCTGCTATAAACGAACATCACTTATTTTCCAACTCTGGCTGAGCTGATTTTAAAAAAAAATATAAGAATGCATCTAAAGCCAAACATTCACACTTTAATCTGGAACTGAAGTTGGGAGTTATTAAACTGATTGTGCTGGAAATATATAGCACTATTGTACAGCAGCCATAACTAATTGATCTATACTCACTGATAAACAGAACTTTGCATCTTTCATCTTTTACTAGTGTCATATTTCTTTGAGATTTAACTTGCACTGAAAACAAGTTTTTAGTTGTATGAAAAATTACAAAGGAAAAACATTTATAGGACAGCTTTTCTCTAAGAAAAAATTGTATGCCGGTCCATGTTTTAATATATTTAAAGGATGGGTAATGCATCATATTATGTCATGGGATTAAACAAGAAGATACAACTTGAGCTGTTGGAGGTGATGCTTAATATAAATCATATGAATAAATAAATAAACTTGGTATGGTACTTAAGTGGAATTCATACTTTTAGGCTGAACAATGGCATACTTGTAATAGAAAAGTAAGGATGCCCAGGAACTGATTTTGAGCCTTTCAGAGTATGTCCATAAACTTTTCCTGGGAATGGTGCAAATTGTACCCAGCCTTGTTTTCCTGGGATTTTTTTCTCTTTTTTAGTCTAATTTGTAGTCCTTTTAATCAATGACAATCTCCCTTACAACTATGAATTAGGTCTGACCCAATTTAATTACAGGTAATCTTCAATTTATGACTGTAACTTGAGAATGCAATGTTGGTCGTAAGTCATGATGGCCATAAAGCAGATCACCACGCCCAAGTTTGCAACCTTTTAGCGGTAGTCGTAAAGCAAACGCTGTGGTTGTAAAGCAAACTCATTTTTCACCATTGGTATTTTTTCCTCTAAACTTGAAGTAAACTTTGGTTTCCAGCAAATTGTCATGTGACCGCAGGACAATGCAAATGACTGTAAATGCAGGCCAGTTGCTGAGTACCCAAAATATGATCATGTGACCATGGGGGTGGGGGGCTGTAGAGACATCATAACTTTGAATCTGGATCGTAAGTCACTTTTTTTCAGGGTCCTTTGTAATTTTGAAAAGTTGCTAATTGACCAGTGGTAAATTCAGGATTACCTGTCCTCAGGATCAGCCAAATTCAACTAGAAGTTGCCACCTTTTAATGAAATTTCTTATAAGAAGAAGAAAATGTCTGGATGTGATAAGTAGTAATGCTAGATGATAAAAAGGGAGAACACTACCATATTTCTCCCTGTTAAACCAATAGAACAGCTTGGTTTATGTAGAGCAGTCTTACATCTATATATGTATGTAACCTACGAAGGTGAGCACTTCATCTTAGAATGTCTCAACCAGAATGCATATTTCGATCATATATCAATCTGTCATTGAAAGCACAAACAACTATTTTGAGGAATGCTAGAGAACACCCAGCTGGGGAAGCTGATGTAGAACTTATATCCTATACAAATTGATCCAAATCATAGAAGGTCATTATAAATCAGAGTGCACAATTCTGGAATCGGCCTCTAAGATAACAAGTAATAACTGCAATTCAAATCTCCTGAAAATCATAAAGCTTCCAACGTCTATGGAGTCATCCAGGTCATAGCTGTCCCAAAGGTGCTTTTTCAAGAGGCAACTGGACTTTCTTATTTTTCTTTGAAGACTTCACTTCTCCTCCAAGAAACTTCTTCAGAGCTGAAGTGAATGGATAAAAAGCAAAAGAAAGTTCTGTTGCCTCTTGAAAAAGCATCTTTGATGATACAGAATATTATGCAGTATGGAACAAATGGTGCAACTGGCTGGAGATTAGGAATAGTAGATAAAAATGATTGGGGAAAATTTTTTAAATGGAAAGTGTTTGTAGGATAATGTATAAAATTAATATTATGTGTGAAGGAAGCTAAAGAGCAATAAGGGATAATGGGACAAGAAGGATATATATAATATAAGGAAAGTTAGGGGAAAATGTAAACAATAGAAGATTACCGGTACGAAACTGTTGTAAAAAGGGGATATATGTTTTGTGTCTTGTGTTTGTCATATTGTGTTGTTTTATAAATAAATAATTAAAAAAAATTGAAAAAAAGAAAAAGCACAAAACTGAGACACACCATGAACACATGGCAAGACCTCAAACTCGGAGCCAAACCAAAGCCCGGGATGTGGCATCACAGCCATCTGCTCAGGATATTACATAAAAAAACTCAGGATATCACAACACTAGAACTCAGGATGTTAATACACAGCCCATTACCCAGATTATTAAAACACAAAAGACTAAAGGGCACACATCAAGGACCTCACCCACACAGGATGTTACAAAACATCTGACTAATCTGGAAATATCAACTCCATCAACCAATCAAGATGTAACAACACAGGCAACCAACCCGCTCACAGCAGCAAAGCCAGCATCCCACACCTCCCCACCAGTATTTATAGAGAGACGGCAGCTCCAATCACGCTTTCCTTGCACAAGCATGAAGCGAAGACACCAGCCTGAAGATGACGAATGGGACCTCATCGAAACGTCGCCAAGATATTGTCAATCTTACATGGGAAAAGACCCGAATACACCAAAACTTGCATACATCTACCCATGAAAATCTACGAAAACAAATATATATAGTGCACGTTCATGTAGTTTTGTGAGTATTTCAAATTATATGGATGTTTTAATAATGATTCAAAGTGAGGCAATTTGTTCATGCTGATGCATGATGCTAAGTAGCCTTTTAAAAAGCTTTCATGGCCCTACCATATATAAATTTCATTATGTTTTTCTAGAGTTGTCCAACTTTGTGACCATAATTATAACTTTTCACTTTTAGCTATGCACTTTCTTGAATTTCCCACCATTCAGCTTGTTCTGACTCTTGTATTTTAGCATATGAGAAAATATACTTCGTCTTCTTTTCCAGTGCCACATCTATTATGCCTTGGAGTTGAACAACATGTATATTATTATTATGGTTGGTTGCATGATCACCCAGATGTTTAGAATAGATTTGACATTTTTGTCCACCTTTGAAGTGCTTCCCAAGTACCTGGAATAGGCAGCTGTTGTGATTTGACAGTGTTAAAGTTATTGTCATGGGCTGTAAGTGTTCCAAGTAAAACTGTCTTTTGAAATTGACTGATGGTGATTTTGACATCGCCAATGATGTTCAAGGGGTGTTCCAGATGTTTAGATATTGCACCCAAGCCTCCTATTACTATTGGTACTATTTTTGCTTTCTTTTGCCACATTTGTTCCATTTCTATTTGCAGGTTTTTGTACTGTGGATTTTCTCCTAGTATTCTAACTTGATGTCTTAACCACTACATCAAACTGGCTCTTTAGGATATTATAGCACCTTTGAATACTTGAATACTAGATGTCCCAAAGAAGATAAGTAAAGAATACTATATCATTGCAGAGAGTGAAATATAGAACATATTTAATGCCCTTCACCATTTTTGGGGGAGCCTAGTCCATGACAGTTTTACCAAGCTAATTTTTCTCATACTGGCTATAATCTTAAAAGAATTCCATGCACAAAGCTCTGATCCTTTGAAGACAGGACAGGAGATGAAGATTTAAAGTGAAATCCTGCAGAAAGCAATCAAAGAAACCTTGCCAGCCTCTTCAGTTCTAGCAATTAATTGTGATGGCTGAATCAAAACCCTCAATAATCCATTTTGGATCTCATCACTGTGAATCCAATAGTGGTCTCACCTGTAATTATCTTAGTAAACCACCACCTTCCAAAGCATATAGCTTGTAAACTGTACTGCATTAACACCAAAACGTCACTTGAAAATCCACCAAGGACATTATAAGACATCAAATGCAAAAAGAAGCACCTAACTTTAGTAATTTAAATAGAGATGGTCAGGAGACAGATCTGTCTTTATCACTTGATGGAACTCTGAGGAATTAGAACAACAAGCTCCCAGTTCTTGATCATAGCAATAATTTATTCTTGTCTCCTTGCCCAAATTTATACTGCTAAAATTATAGTAGTATATTTATATACTAGTAATATAGTATATTACTGCAATAATAACCAGAAATAGAACTCTGTAGAGGATCTTTAGCCAAGTCTTCAATGAAACCCAGCCACTCTCAGTGAACTATGATGGTGAACTGCTGCAGTCAGTAGACTCCACAGCGTTTTGACGTGGCTTAATCATGGCTAGTAACCACAACATATATCTATTGTATTTTTAAGAACAGTGGTTATAAGGCAGCTGAGCCATCAGGAAAGTTAGAATTTAACATTGAGTCATATCTCACACCCTTCATAGAGAGACAACTCTTAGATTTCTTCTTGTATGAGTTCTGCAAGAATCTGTTGAAGAATTATTGTTGTTTATATTTTCGGCATTCCTGTTCTCATTTAGATAAATGACCCAAGTTATATTGGATGTTTTCAATCACTAACTGAATCCCAACAATTGTGATATAATATACTCTGGCAACAGGTTTTTTTCCTGTTATGTTCCCCTGACATTACATTCATCACATCTCCAGCCCCAGAGAGACATAAGTCATCTTTAGCTGTACCAGTCTTAAAATAGTATTTTTCTGCTCTATTCCAATTCTATGCAAGAGAAATGCCAAACTGGGTACCAGATTTTCATTCTCTTAGAAGAAAATTGAGAGAATGAACATGACGAGGATCAGAGGCAATAAATGCATAATAAAGATCAGGATTTAGGGCAGCAAATTCTATGCCAGTAATGATTTTGGATCACTTAGACTTATATACTACTTCATAGTGCTTTAAAGCCAACTCTAACCATTTTACAGAGTCAGTATATTTCCCTCAACAATCTGGCTCCTCATTTTATTGACCTTGGAAGGATGGAAGGCTGAGTCAAACTTCGAGCCGGTGAGAATCGAACTGCTGTCAGTCGGCAGAATTAGCCTGTGTTCTATTACTGCATTCTAACCATTGCACCATTGGAAGTCTGATGGGAAAGAAATTTATTTGGCTTGCCTTTTAATGCAAATTTATTTAACACACATTTCCTATGTATGTGAACTGGGTCACATTATCATTTGAATTTTAAACTTTTTTTTTTTGAGTGTTGTAATGCAGCTTTTCAACAAAACAGTACTGAGTTTTGAGGAAAGCTTGCAAACGAACAGGTATAAATAATGTGCATTTTATTAGGAAAATCTCTGCAAATTATTTACCATTAGATAACACCATGCACCAGAATTGTTCTTCTTTGAAGAAATGTATGCAATTTTTCATGCAGATCATAAATAAAGCAAGTAAAGGCAACACTGAAAACAAGGAGAAATGGAACAAAAGAGATATACATTCTCATCTATTCTCCGATACATCCATTCCACTGAATTCACTCAGATGTGTCTTAGAAGGATGGTTCAGTAGAAACATTAACATTTACCTCTGACTCTCAAAGTTTATGCTTGTGTAGAAAAGCTGTGCTACTTTTTTCAGTTTTTTTCTATGAAACACTTTGCTCTGATTTGTTCTTCCCCATCAATGGAGTCCTATTCATTGCATGCAAGCTACTGTTTACATTCTAAAACACTGGTCAAAAGAAGAAACTCCTCCCTACCTATAATTATGGAATTTTTTTTAAAAAATGAAACCTTTATTAAAGCCATTAATGAAACCACTATAAATTATTTCTCGTTTGTCAAAGACCCCGGGATGTCAAGAGATAACAGAAATGACAGATGAATGGTGAAAACTTCAGCAAGTAAACTCTATTGCAATGAATCAATGTCATTTGCAAAATGACAAAAAGCTATTTGGAAATTATACTTCACTGGAAGTTCCAGATCTGCCCTAGTTAATTCTTGCTTTTTAAAATTTAAAAAGGTAGGCTTCAATTCCTGCATTGGAAACTAAAACCAGAATTTTCTCTTTAACTGTAGTAACAGTACCTAGCTAGGTATGTGTAAGGTCTCCTTAACTTCAGGTACTGCTACTTTAAAGGAAGCATAACAGATAGAAAATGCAAAAACAATAATATAAGTACACTTTAAGTAAGAATAATTACACCCGCTCCTCAATTGCAACAAACATTGATTCATTGTTTATTTGAGGCAAAGCTGTAGCAATACCTATACAATGTGTCTCAAACTGACTACTTGACCCTGAGGCAGACTGCATTAGAAGATAGGTAGTCCTTGATTTATGACTGTTCACTAAGTTGTTGTTGTCGTTGTTGTTGTTGTTATTATTTATTTATTTATTTATTTATTTATTTATTTGTTTATTTGTTTATTTATTTATTTATTTATTTATTTATTGAATTTGTATACTGCCCTACTCCCGAATGACTCAGGGCGGTGAACAGCCAAATAAAATACATATAATACAAATGTTAAAAAACCATTAAAATACAATTAAATAATTGGCCCGGAAAACGAAATTTAAAACACCCCAAATTCATAAGACAAATTTAAAATTTAAAAATTTTAAAAGTTTTAAAAGAGAGGTTAGGCCAAGCCGACCTGCTGGAAAAGAAATGTTTTGATGGCACGGCGGAAAGCGCACAGGTCCGGGATCCTCCGTATCTCCGGGAGGAGCTCGTTCCAGATGGCGGGTGCCCCCACAAAGAAGGCTCTCCCCCTGGGGGCCATTAGTCGACATTGTTTGGCCAACAGCACCCTGAGGAGCCCTTCTCTATGGGAGCGTACTGGTCGGTGAGAGGCTACTGATGGCAGAAGACGGTCTCGTAGATAACCAGGTCCTAAGCCATGGAGTGCTCTAAAGGTGGTAACCAAAACCTTGAAACGCACCCGGAAGACCTGGAGCCAGTGCAGCTCACGCAGGAGGGGGGTCACATGGGACCGCCCCGTCGCTCCCATAACCACCCGCGCGGCCGCATTCTGGACAGTTGGAGTCTGGGGAACCCCATGTAGAGAGCATTGCAGTAGTCCAGGCGGGAAGTGATGAGGGCATGAGTGACTGTATTTAACGAGTCCTGATCCAGAAAGGGACGCAACTGGCGAATCAGGCCAACCTGATAAAACGCCCTCCCGGCCACAGTGGTCAAGTGCTCTTCTAAAGACAGCTGTGAGTCCAGGAGGACCCCCAGGTTGCAAGCCCTCTCCGTGGGGGCCAACGACTCACCCCCAATAGTCAGTGATGGCACCAACTGACTATATCAGGATGTCGGAAACCACAGCCACTCATTCTTAGATGGGTTGAGCCTGAGTCTGTTCCTCCCCATCCAGATCCATACAACCTCCAGGCACCGGGACATCACTTCAAGGGCATCATAAATTCAGTTATGATGGACTTTCCCAGGTCTACTTACAATCTAGATTCAAAATTCCAGTGGCTGCTCCCGCTCCCGTAGTCATGTGATCACATTTTGGTCACTTGACAACTGATCTGCATTTATGCCCATTTGCAGTGCCCTATGGTCACGTGATCTCAATTTATGTCATTTTTTTTTAAAAAAACAGAAACTGGTGTTTACTTCCTGTTTCCAGCAAAAAAAATTCCCATTGCAGAAAATGGTTTTGCTTAATAACCAACACAAAAAAAGTCACAAACTTGGGTGCGGACACAGTGACCTACTTAATGACGGGTACAATTTATGACTGTTAATTCAAGGCTCAATTATGGTCATAGGCTGAGGAATCCCTGTAAGCAATTCTGGAGGTAACCTAGACTTAATCCACTCATTGCTTTTTTATACCAAAGTGCATACCTTGGATTGGGTTCAGAAAGCAACCAGTGTTTCAGAGAAAGACCGAGAGGTGAGGTGAGATGCCACTCACCACCCGTATGGCTGCAGCTGTACCTTCCAGGTCAGTGGTGGATTTCAAATTTTTTTACTACCGGTTCTGTAGGCATGGCTTGGTGGGCGTGGCTTGGTGGGCATGGCAGGGGAAGGATACTGTAAAATCTCCATTCCCACCCCAATCCAGGGGATAGTTACTGCAAAACCTCCATTTCCTCCCCATTCCAGGGGAAGGATACTGTAAAATCTCCATTCCCTCCCCACTCCAGGGGAAGGATACTGTAAAATCTCCATTCCCTCCCCATTCCAGGGGGAAGGCTACCATAAAATCTCCATTCCCTCCCCACTCCAGGGGAAGAATACTGTAAAATCTCCATTCCCTCCCCATTCCAGGGGAAGGATACTGTAAAATCTCCATTCCCTCCCCATTCCAGGGGGAAGGATACTGTAAAATCTCCATTTCCTCCCGATCAGCTGGGACTTGGGAGGCAGAGAATAGACGGGGGCGGAGCCAGTCAGAATTTTTACTACTGGTTCTCCGAAATACTCAAAATTTCCACTACCTGCTCCAGGTTGTCTTCAAGGATTGCTACACAAAGCCTCCCTGCAATCAATTTCTTCTTGAGCTTTCCAGTCCCTTTATCACACCAATGCCAGATTTCTCTCTTTCTGGATTTATCAGAGGAAGCTGATAGACACATTCTCTTTCTAGAGACGTTCATGTGAAAAGTTTTTTTTCTGGAATTTGCACATGGGGCATATCACCCATCGTTCAACGTCTCGCCCCCTGAACCAACTACTCTGCCTTATCCTAATTCAACTTCAGTATGCTTCTCTTCATGAAGAGGTTGACAATACAGATAGTCCTCGACTTACAAGCATTCATTTAGTGACAGTTTGAAGTTACGACAACTCTGGAAAAAAGTGCCTGATCACCCTTTTTCACACTTATGACTGTTGCAGTGTCTCCATGGTCATGTGATTTACATTCGGATGCTTGACAACTGGTTCATATTTATGAGGGTTGCAGGATCCTGGGGTCATGTGATCATCTTTTGCGACCTTCTGATAAGAAAAATCAATGGGGAATCCAGATTCATCTAACAACTGCAGTTACTAATTTAACAACTGCAGTGATTCACTTAACAACTGTGGCAAGAAAGGTCATAAAATGGGGCAAAATTCGCTTAACAAATTTCTCACCTAGCAACAAAAATTCTGGGCTCAATTTTGGTCATATGTCAAGGGCTACTTGCATTTGGCAACATCCCCATCAACTGGAATTTTTGTATAGAATAGAATAGAATAATTGGACGGGACCTTGGAGGTCTTCTAGTCCAACCCCCTGCTTAAGCAGGAAACCCTACACCACTTCAGACAAATGGCTATCCAACATCTTCTTAAAAACTTCCAGTGATGGAGCATTCACAACTTCTGCAGGCAAGTTGTTCCACTGATTAATTGTTCTAACTGTCAGGAAATTTCTCCTTAGTTCTAAGTTGCTTCTCTCCTTGATTAGTTTCCACCCATTGCTTCTTGTTCTACCCTTAGGTGCTTTGGAGAATAGCTTGACTCCCTCTTCTTTGTGGCAGCCCTTGAGATATTGGAACACTGCTATCATGTCTTCCCTAGTCCTTCTTTTCATCAAACTAGACATACCCAGTTCCTGCAACCGTTCTTCATATGTTTCAGCCTCCAATCCCCTAATCATCTTTGTTGCTCTTCTCTGCACTCTTTCTAGAGTCTCAACATCTTTTTTACATCATGGTGACCAAAACTGAATGCAGTATTCCAAGTGTGGCCTTACATCACCAACCATCACTGGTTCAAAATAACAGTCATGAGGGAAGGCTTTAAAACTCTTCGATGATGTTTGAGAGATGCTAAAGGAGAATGCAAGTTGCTCCTGGGACCCTGCCTTCAGGTTCAAAGAGGGGTAAACAGATAATTCTGTGAAAAGCTAATTATTTGCCTTGACTTTAGTAACCTGTGGGAGCCTCTGGGAGCCTTATCAGAACTGCTGCAATTGAAGTCTTTGGAGAAGAATGGAGTATACATTTCATTAAATAAAATAGCTAGATAACTAAATGTGAGGATATAAGGTTTATGTTTTTACTCTCCAGCATGAACAGAGTTCGCTTATCATTAGACAGCCAGAACCCAGAGAGAGAGAGAGAGAGAGAGAGGAGGGAAAAAAACTTTACCTCATTCATTCCAGCATATTTAGAACTGTAATCTTAATGTCAGCTTGACTGGCACATTAGAATCATCACATTTCCTCCGTTGCTAAACTATTTAGCAAACTCTACTTATCAGTCTCACTCTTGGGAACTGCAATCCAAAAGGAGGGAGCTATTCAAGTTTCTTCTTCCTTGCAGAGGTGAAAAGGAGGATAGAAGAAGATAAGTGGATGAAATGGGGAGTGGGGGGCGGAAAAAAAGAGAAATGCTAATCAGCCTTTCTAATAGACCAGCATGTGCCGAGATGTTCTTATTCTCCAATATCTATGAAAAAAATGAAGGTATGTGTTTCTGAACAGTGACATTAAATAAAGAAGCAAGCATGGCTTCTCAAGTTTAGCAGCTGGCTTCTTCTCATGACCTCTAAAGGAAGAATACACAACAGTTTTATGCTGAGAACTACGTCTCTCTTTCACTGCAACAATAGAAAACAAATAATAACAACAACAATAACAACAACAACAGTGTATGTAACAGTGATACCCATTGTCACCGGGGCACTTGGTATCATGTCCAAGAATTTTATAACATACATCAGCAAATTGCAGCTTCCTGCAATAACATCAGCGGAACTGCAAAAAACTGCGCTACTCGGAACATCGTACATCTTAAGGTACTTGGTTGATACTTAGGACGCTGGCAGCAACCCGTATCAACCATTTTTGAATGTTCAGTTGACTGAGTTTCATATTTAATGAATAAAGAATAATAATAATAACAACTTTATTGTCATTGTACGTGTATACACAGTATACCCATATAACAAAATTCACTTAACACCCAAAGATCAGGTCCAACACACATAACAATCCCCAAACACACTCCCACACACCACAATTCCCCATGCCTGAACCACCCAAACATCCACACAACAGACAAAGTAATGCTGTCCAAGAGCTCACTGATGGTGGCCCTTTAGTTCATTGTTGAGTGCAATTATAGCTCTGGGATTAAAAACTATTCAGAAATCGTGTGGTCCGAGTTTTAATTGTTCTGTATCTTCTGCCAGAAGGCAACAGCCCAAAAAGATTGTAAGCAGGATGGGAAGAGTCTCTGAGAATTTTATGCAACTTCCTCAAACAGCAAGATTCAAAGATGTCGTCCAGGGCTGGTAGTTGGAGCCCGATGATATTCTGGGCAGTTTTAATGATTCTCTGTAGAGCTTTTTTGTCCATTACAGAGCTGCTCCCATACCATGCAAGAATTTGGAAGTCACCTGCCAGAAGTGCTGGAGGCCAGAGCCCTGGACCAGGCAATTCTCCTCTTTTTGTCACATGTCTCCAATCTGTTACTTTCTTTTTTATCTTCTATTTTTTCTCTCTCCCTTTTTCTCTTTCCCCATATAACGAAGAAAAGCTGTTCATATTGTTAACTGCTTTTTTTGAATGCCGTTTACATTCCTTCTGTAAAATTTAAGGCACAGGACCAAGAGATAAATAAATTTTTAAAAAGGCAGGCTCAAGTAATTTCAAGAGAAAAAGCTACTTTGGTGGGCAGGGGATGATAGTTCTAATTGCAGCATTAGGGAACATACTAGAAACATGCATGAATATGTTAGTTTCAGATTCAAGATGGGAAACACGGAACAAATGAGAGCGGTAGGATTAAATTAAAAAAAGTAATTTCCAAATAAATCATTTATAAAGGTGAATCCTATAGGCCACCTTATTAAAAAAGATGGGATCATTTTTACTTCTGTGCACAAAAGAAGTAGGTTTGGGACTCAGTGAAGCTGCAATGGTATGTGGGAATGACCTTGGGGGACAGAAGGAGGAAGAAGAGGAGGGGTGGGAAGCATTTCAGAATGTACCCTTCCTGACATTAAAAGGAGAAGAGGGGAGATATGCATTTGCAAATTTACAAACCATGTATCAAGCCCCAGGGAAGTCAGAAAATCAGGCAGTTCAAATGAAAGATTTATTAATATTTATTGCAAGCTTATGTTCCCTACAAGAATCTGAACTATTAATGATTCAATCAAATTAGTGGTAGAAAAGAGTCAAGGAATTCAAGGAGGGCTGGACTTAGATCTGTTGTGGGTATGAAGAGATTCATAACTGATGATGTATTTGACCCCTCCCTCGGGCTCTGGACACCATTTACATTGATTTAAAAAAGGCATAGAAATGGAAATGGGAAAGAGGAGAGATGAAATGGGAAAGAATGAAATTCAGTCAAGCAACTCCAATTTGTTGAATAGGTTACTATTACATTAAGCAACTGATAGCTCAAACAATCTTTTTCCAGAGATGAATATATCCTCATAGCTCCTGAAACCAAGTATGGGTCGCCTTCTAGTTTCTTCACGAGGTCTCACCCAGCCTTGATTTCTGGAGCCAATCGAAGTTGACAAACAAAAATCCATACTTTTCTGTATAATCGTATTATGGATACATGTAAGCCACCCAAGGATTTTTATTTCAAGCTTGAAAATAATGATTTGGCCATGGTATGGCATGAGAGTGATATGATTTAATTTGGACACAGATATTTTTCAAAGCAAAGAAGTGACAAGTAAAGTTAAACAGGGTCTTGATAAGAAAAAGAAGTATGAGAAAAAACTGTCATGGACACAGTGGCAGCTACATATCTTTGTGGTCATTTCCTTCCTTTCCAACTGCAATCAAAGGTTAGGTTAGTAGTAATAGTATTCAACAACGTGCATTTAATGATAGGTTTTATGTGTATTGTTAACAAGAAAATCATGTGGTCAATTCTTGCTACAGTATTTGTTTTGACTGGCATAAACACAATATGAAAAATGATCAACACGAATACCATTCATAATTCTTGAAGGGATGGTGATTAGGCTTCCTGTTCAAAAATAAATTCACAGGGTTAACTTTTTCAAACACAGTTCTATACTCTGAGATGCTTTTGTTGAGTCCATCACTGTAAATTGCGTTTAGGCAGGAAGACAAACTAGAAGTAAGATTTGGCTTGTTATTTTATTGAAGATATATTCCAGGAATGTTTAAGTTGTAGTTTGTGGGACCTCTCAAAAGTTTTTCATTATAGCACCAAAAATCTACTGTATTTCCTTTGTGGAAATAGGACAGCGTTACTACGAAGAATAAAAAAAAAAAAGCCATAAAACTAACTTTGTAAAGTTTTCCATAATTCTTTGTCAAGGTCAGGGATACAAAAATACAGGATAGGAAAATGAGCCCAAATATCCCAAAGAAACTCAGAAATAGTGATTCTTCAAGTGTAGAAGCCGATGGAAACTTATCATAAAAGAAAATCCAAAACACCTCCAAGCAATATTGGGTAGAACCACATTCGGACAAAATTTGATGATCAGTTTTAATATAACACTAAAATTACATATTCATTACAAATTCTCCAAAATCTGCATCATAATATTTCTCAAAAGAATACTTAGCTCAGGGGTGTCGAACTTGATTTTATTGAGGGCCGCATCAGGGTTCTGTTTGACCTGGGGGCAAGAGTAGGCATGGCCAGCTTGACATCACTCATGTTGGGGGAGCCTGTGGTGACTGGAACACTCTGCCATTAAAAACACGTTTGCGAGCTCCGTTTTTTGCTGCGATGGCCTCCGGTGACCCTCTGCCAACAAAAATGGAGCTCGGGAGGGCTGCTCATAGTCCTTGCGAGCTTTGTTTTTGGCTGCAACAGCCTCCTGCAACCCTCTGCCAGGGAAAATGAGCTTGAGAGGGCTGCACGTGGCCCTCCCAAGCCCTGTTTTTGCTGGCAGAGGCACTGCAGGCTAGTTTTTCGCTGTTTCCAGGGCAGCTCCATGGGAAGCACCCTGTGGGCCAGATCCGACCCGTGAGCCTTGAGTTTGACACCCCTGACTTAGCCTATCTAGTCTGCAATGACTTATTTCACCACATGGGTCAGAACCGTGAGGTGGAAGAGCTACCCCAGAGGGACATTTTCAGGAAACACATTCCCTAGATCCATATTTGCACTGGGCAAAGCAAGGAGCATTATTTGTGAAGTGGTGGGTAGGTTACCTGCTGATTATAAGCATGTTACACCATTCATTCCTGACAGAGCTATAACTGAACAGAAAGCACAGGAATAAGTAAGATAAATAAATTTCCTGCACAATTTGCCACTGACATCATTTTGTGTTCTCTCTTCTGCAAATTACAGAGGCTGATAAACATTCCTTGCTTATTTGGCAATAGATTTTCTTCCTTCAAGGAAGCGGATTTTCTATTACCATGTAAACTGCAGGATTGCCAAGCAGACTAGCCTCATTAATCTTGTCCCAAGGTAGAAGAGTTAGCACTTCTGTATGATGTTGGTGAACTTATGTCTTATTCCTTCACCCCCAGCCCCATCATCCGTGGCTTACAGTAGACTTCATCTTTTCAGTAGATTCGCTTGATAGTTCCATTAACTAGAAAAGGATCCTTAAATGCCCTGAGCTGAATTTCTAATAATTTCTAAGAGGTCCCAATACTAATATTGTTGAATGGTGTGGAAAAATGTACAAAAATAATTTCTCTGCTTTTTGACAGAGGTATAAAATGTTGGGACTTGAAGCATCTTTTTTTCTCCTCATGCACCTTTTAAACTAAAATGTCAAAAATCAGTGAAGTAGTTTTTTAACATTTTTAAACAAGAAATATGCAAAATGCTTCAGAATGTGGGTTTTTTTTTTTCCTGGCAATGATGACAATCACTACCATAACTCTCTCCATTTTCCAAGGAAAGACATCTTAACCCTGTCCTTTTGTGTAACAGATAGTGGTGGAATGTTGCCGGTTAAACAACCAGTTCAGTGAACATGCACTTCACACTTTGTGCACCAAAGGCGCTTGTGCGCAGTGCTGAAAATGGAGCATTTAGAAGCTCAGCTGCTTACCTTCCAAGTCAGCAATGGTAGAACAGCGACGGGCGGAGGAATCAGCTGTGCTGCATGATTGAGATGAGCTACAAAGCAGGAAATAAAGGACAGGATAGAGCGGGGGCAGATGGGCGGGACCAACTGATTGTCAGCACTATCGGCTCATCCAATCCAGTCCGAACCAGCTGAATTCCATCTCTGGTAACAGGGCCCTTTTTATGTGATAACAGTGATAACTTTTTATGATTGCCTCACACTCTGCAATCCAAAATCAAATCATCTTTGTGTCAAGTTTAATTCAGATGGTTTCCACATTGTTTTCTGAAATGATCTGTTTTTGACTATATAATACCAACTCTGGGATTCAGTGGTGGTCTTCCATTCAAGCTCTATTGAAATCCACCATTGTTTAGATTATGAGATCATCCCTCATGTGGGCATGCACTGCAGTCCTGAAGCCCCAAAGAATTTAAATGTGAGTCGAAGATACCAAATGTTGATATACAGTACATGGACATAACATAAAAACAGTTCTGTCAATCTATTAAAGATACAGGGTTCTTCTGACTCAGTAAAGATGGCAATATCTTGTAAATGAGCGAAGTCTCAGAGAAAAGCTAATATAAAATAAAATAAATATGTCTTCTGTTTAATGGGTTGTCCAGTCTAGATCTGGTTGAGAAAGTTGTCTTATAGAGTTACTGTACAACATGAGGAAGCACAATGAGCAGACTTATAGCTTATCTTTGTTCCAACCTTTTTTACCTTGTTGAAATATACTGCCCAACTGCGAGATATGTGGCATGGAAAGTTAAATGAACAAATAATAAACAAACATATAAATATCTTCTTCAAAAGAAATACTGCAACATCTTAATTAATTCTAAATTTTTCTTATTTGAAAATTGCCATTGTTTTGTTGATACATTCCCCTGATAAATAGGCATAAATAAATAGAGCTTATGCCAACCTAGAAAAAGATCCATTATATCCCTTGAGACCTCATCGGTTCACTGATCTGCAGCTTGGTTTCTAAGCAACACCTTAAACAAGAGTTTCCTGGTTTAAGAATCACAGGCAATTGTAGTTAATGAATCAGGAAGTCACCTTTCAAGATGGACAAGAAAAGAGAAGGTAATTGCCGGAATTCCCTCACTCCCATGTATTTTTATTGCCATTACAGTTCTAGTTCTGAGTTGGGCCATGTATTAAAGTTGTTTCTGTTCGTTTAAGACTAGGTATTGGGGGAGAGGTCGGCACAAGCACAAAAAAAGATTTTAGTATTCCCCTATCAAAAAAGGGAATGTCAGCCTCATGTCAATAATCATCAAACAAAACCCATCCATATTAAAAGGAAAAGAAATTGAAATGATATTGAATTAAGGATTTTAAGATTAATGTAATGGGTTTTAAGAATTTTTTCTTTTGTCAGATAGAATTTATGGCAACAATGTTAGAGAATATTAAGTTGTGTTATTTTAAAACTAAGATTTGTGGTGAAATAATAGAGGGTAACTGATTTGTGTAAAATGATATAAGTTAGATAATTTCTTTTTTTTTTTGCTTTTTTTTAAAAAAAGAAGGTGATTAGTGGGGATTTGGGAAAAGCTTTTGTTAAAGAGGAATTAGTAATTGTACCTACTTATGACCGGATCAATGGCTCGTTCTGAAAAGATTTTTGTATGTTTATGTTTTTTTAAAAAAAAATTGTTCAAAAAAAATAATAATCATCAAACAAAACCATCTCCTCCTTTTAGGAAGGTGTGAATAATTTGGATATTGAGTATTAAAGGTCAAAATCAACCTTTGAATTGTACACATCAATAGTTCTACCCGATTCAGGATTTGCAAATCTGCGTTCTGATCATCTGCAGAGATCCAGAAAACCCTCGTTGCTGACATCTAGTGCTTCCTTGAATTTATGCACCCCAAATCTTGTAGTTGCAATGTAAAAATAAATTAGAAAAGAGCTGTGGAATTAATGATGGTGATTTGCAATCACTGTTTTTACTAATTGAATTAGAAACTTTTTTTAAAAAAAATTAAAGATTCATAAAGTATACAATCCACTAACTCTGATGATGTTATCTAGTTTGGATAATGAAACGGCTGCAAGAAAACAACCAAGCTCAGAGAGCACCAAAGACCCCTCATTTCTATACTGGGTTACAAATATTCTCCTTTATTAGTATACAGTACAGTTGAAATAAACTTGTTTATGTAATTGTTGTATACTTCAGATATTATCAGTAGAGGAGTTTGATACTTGATATTTTTTTGCTTTTACCCTTTGATGCTGTTGTTATTTTTGCTTCTTTGAAAAAGGAAAGGGCATCTATACAAAAACATATCCACCATTGGTTTTATTTATTTTTCAAATCTTTGTTGCTCAAACTTCTTATTTTGCATCACTCTTTCACTTCTGTCCAATAAACTCCTTTGGCAAAGAAAACATTTTGCTTGTTATTGGAATTCTATAATCTATATAAATAAAATTGTAAATGTTCGTTTGTTCAAAATTGTAAATCTCCTAAAGTTCTTCACCGATTGCTTTGAAATTTTGACACAATGTTGCATTTGAATATGCGCATGTTTTTATATACCTATATTATATAGATGTCACACCTGTGACAGTTAAAAACATGCTTTTTTGAAAAACAGTGCCATTTGAGGGTCTTTTCCCCTCAGCGTCGCTGCCGCCAAACCCACAAGCAAAATGGTGGGAAATGTCAACTGCCGTGAAGTATCCTCCCGACTAATGGAGTGTGCCGTACCTTTGGCAGGGACCCCGATGTCACCTGTGGTGCAGAGAGCTCTGAAGGTGAAGGCGGTTATACCGGCAAGCTGGGAAACCAGCTCTTACAACTGCGGCAAACTATCCTTGGAGGCGTCTGAAGACAAACCTCCGGAGCCCCAGGAACACAAACTCACCGATGGCAGCCCGGCCAGAGGCCTCCGCCAATCCCACAATGCGCAGCTCTCCCAATACAAGCACCAAATAGCTAAAAGTCCAAGAAAGCAATTGATTAACTGATGTTAAAGTCCCAAAAGAAACGTAGAGAAAGGCAACTCAGGTCTGAATCCAATCGACCGAGTGAAAAGACTGGTGGGACGGATGCAAAGTAGGCATGACCTGAGCTACAGAGGGAAATTATTGGCACTCGGTCAAAAAATATTGTATACCTACAAGACTGGGCCACAACAACGTGGGGCTGGGTACAGCTAGTACATAGTATAAAATGAGGGTATTGTGTTAAAATAAAAGTTTCTACTGAGTTGCTCAAAGTTTAATTTGGACTTCCATAGAAAGAATCAGAGCACGGACTTTTGAAGTGTGAATGAGTTTGACTATGTATCTTCTAAAGTTTAAGCAACACAATTTCATCCATCTCCCCATCCTCCACAAGTTCATATGATTGGTTGTTTGATGAGATCATCCACACATTATCACTAAAATAGCCATTTCAATCTTCTCATACTTATCTACCGACATGGATTAAGACTGTTTTAATTACAATTTCCGCACCAGGAGACTGTATAAACATTTGTGTCTTCAGATGATCGTTTTGAACATAACCCAAAAAGACTTATGCACCCTTAGGTTAACCTACAAAGTGGGATGAGACAAACTGAAGTGAATGAGTCCCACTCTTATTTCACTTCAAGAGAAGCCCACCGCAAACCAATTACTATACATTAAAAAAGAACCCATAATGAATGCAGCCCCTACTCTCAGTAACGTTACACATTTGACACTAGAACTCATTTTCTGCTTTAATTATGCCATTAGTTAATTCCATCTCCCCAATATATGTGACTTCATCAGATTTGGATGGTTTATTGATGAAGCAGAACCACATATGATTCTGGGCAGCTGACAAAATGGAGTTGAGAGTGGGTGGGTTTTATACCTTCTTTGGGCTTTGTATTTGAGCTTCCTGTTCCTGTACAAGAACATGTCCTTTAATATTCCTTTGGCTGTTGTCAGATTCCTATAGGGGTCATGTAGGGGTTATGTAAAGGTCATAGCTGGCTCTATAGGCAAAAGAGGAAATGCAAATCCTAGGTGTTTGTCTGAGCTAATTTTGTCAACTTTTTGTTTGTTGCTTATCTGAGTTTCTGTCTTCACCCAGCCTTTCTGAATGGATTACCAAATCTGCATTTCTAAAAACTGGCCTCCTCAGTTTCTGCTTGGGGTAAGGAAACTGGGGCTGGTTTCTGAATAGGCTGACTCAATCTTTCTTAATGGGCACAAAATATCTGCTGTGGGCTATTAAGAAATGGGCGCTGATTTTTGCCTCTAAAAAAAAATGTTTCTCCATTTCTCCCTTTGGGGAAATATAATATTCTGCCTTTTTAATATTCCTCAAAATATTTCATCCTTCTAAGGGGGAAGGGGCTTCCCACACTATTATTAACCAAGTTGCAATTAATATGGTCCGTGTCTGCACAAAGATTTGGATAGGACAGATTTGGACTTTTTTGTTTGGGCCAAATTTCAGTTCTAACTTTTTTTTAAAAAAAAAAAATTGAGGGATACAAAAGATGTTTGGGGGCATTAATGGAGGAAGTTGGGCTTAAAAGTAGTGTGTTTTTGCTATTATTTTGTCAGGGTGATAAATGGTGCTACAAAAATTAGCTAACTTGCTGCATCTTCTCAGCATTGCAATCCTAAGGGGCTTTGAAAGCCAGAAAACTAGATCTGAATAACCAAATGCTGACACAGGCCATAAGCTGCTTACCCCTGCTCTTTATGAACCCATTAAAACTCAATTTTTCCATTTATTGTTTTATTTAAACCATTTATATAAATTTATATTCACACCAGTGGATCTGGGCAGTTTACAAAAAATTAGAACTTAAGCCAAAATATAATATACCAAGAATATACGTGCTGTTCTGTTCCATTTTAAGTTCAAAGGTGGTAACAATATTTTTATTTTTATTTTTTATTCCAAAGCAAAGTCGATTTCTGGCTTTTTTTTCCCCCATCTGTTTGCTTATATGGTTGTGCCTTTTTCTTAGAGTTTGGAACAATTATAGAAAGTGCTGCATTCAGAGGCCAGTTTCAATGAAAGCTTTAATTGCACTGTCTGCTGCAGTTCCTTACTTAGAAATAAATACCTTTGCTAACCAAACATCATGTCATAATTTCTGCTAGAAAAAAATAATGATTAAAAATAGGACAATCTATTAAAAAGTTGGCTTTTACTTTTAACAGTGCTCTCTCCTTGAAAGTTTCTTGGGGAGTAAAGCAAAAACTTAGAAGTCATAATGATGGCAGCCGCAAATAAGTAGGATCTTCAAACAGAAGACCTCATTTCAAATAGCAATTATTTTTGCTAATAAGAACAGAAATAAAAATATCTCTGACTGGACGTATAAAATAGGACGCTTTATTTATATGGCCGAATCTCCTCCAAAGCTTTACGAGGCACATCGTTTTGATTCCTTTGATGGGCATGCCAAATATCAGTTTTAGATCAAACAAGAAACTTGTTCATTATTTTTAACCTTCAGCAGGCAGAAGAATATGTTCTTCTGAACTCATTAGGATATAATTTTGATAGTCATACTTTGGATCAAGTTGTAAGGTTGTAAACTTGTAATTTTTGAATGGGATTGTGCCTCACTGAAAACAGCAGGATTTATTCTTGATTCCAAGTTAGCCTGTTAATGTTGTTGTGGCCTGCCAGCAGCCAGCGGAGCTGGTGGCAGACTCAGACAGTGAGGAGGTTGTGGAGGAACATGAGCCAGTCCTGGAGTGTGGGGAAGGCTCTGATGAGGGCTCTGAGTTGGAGACAGAGATGGGGCCATCTGACAGTTATCAGCTGCATTCAGAGTCGGATATCAGTGGGGCAGAAGAGCAGCTGGAGCCTGTTCCCGATGTGCGCATGCGCAGAGCTGCCAGGAGAAGGGAACAACTAAGGAACAAGGGCCAGCTTGGGAGTAAAGGCACAGGTAGACGGTGAATGGCCCCTCCCATAGGGAATAAAGAGGAGAGAATGAGGAGTGGAGTTTGCAGGAGACAATTTGTTCGCTCTCAGAGACTCCTTGCCAAGTTTTGAAGATATCCGCCTGGCAGCTCTCCAAGCCAGATAAGGTCTGTGACTGTAAATTGACCCTTGAAAGACTTTGCTGGATGTGAATGAGATGAATTCACAGTAATTTAATAAAAAGGAGTTTTTGTTGAGGCAAGGAGTCTGCTTCATGCACTTGGGAAGCCAGGTCAGAACAAATGTAACTCTATGACTTCCAAGTCCATTCCCAAAATGTTTCAACCATCTGTATCTACTAGTCTGCTATTTTTATACTATCTTCAATCCACAAAGATCACCAATATGGCTTCATTATAAATAACAGATATACTCAATTAAATATAATGAACACAGGACTGCTTTCATCCTACTTTGCCCTTGCATTCTGCCTGGTGAAGAGACTAATTAGATTATCATATTACTCAAATAAGAGTGGAACTTTTCCTGGTTCTTTTACCTCATGGGTGTCAAACTCGTGACATCATGTTGCCATCACGTGACGTTTTGTGATATTTTTCCCCTTCTTGAAGTGGGGTGGGCATGGCCTGCACATGACGCATTTGGCCCACGAGCCACCAATTTGACACCCCTGTATTTACTTGTTCTAGTTGGTATAAACAAACAATGGAAATGATTAGATAACATGCTCCAATACATGAGAGCTGCAGTGGGGTGGGTGGGTGGGTGAAAAATAAAGTCAGTATGGCGGGGATGACCATCTCCTCATTTTTATGTGTGCTAATGCTCTCATAATAGAGCTGCCATCTTGATTTTGCTGACTCCCTCCTCTACAGAAGCTCCTGGCCCAGGAAATTTGCTCATTTCTACTAATCTAAAATTGTTCAAAATTCTGTTTCCTACTATCATTCTTTCATAACTGGCCCACTCAGTAACATTCCAACATTCATTTAATGGTTGCCATCCTGTTCTGTGTAATTGCCTTCTACTCCTTTTCTCCTATTCCGCAGGACTTTTGCTGCCTAAGAACAGAGACAAAAATGGCATATTGAGCAATGTTGGTGACACTTTGCTCATGCTAAATCAAGCAAAGAGCATATTTTCACTTTCCCTTTGCCTAAGTCAAGGTTGGCAACCTCCAGTTGTACGGCTCCATGTGGCCCTCTGCCTACATTTATGGTAGCCCTTTGCAAGAAATCAGTTTTGAACTCTCTGAATACCTTCTTGGGGGGAAAAGGAAGAATCAGAAAGAGAAATAGAAGTGATTAATTATTTTCCATGTCTTTTACACAATGGAAAATCTGAAGCTACCTGTGAGAGTGAAAAAAAAAAGTTACGTCTATATTTTCACTAATGTAATAAAAGTCAGCACTGAATGCTAGAAAAGAGACTTTGATCAGAATATAGTCAAGAGTTTAAATTCTGCATTTCCAAACTCTCTTACCCCCTTACACATTCATTGGTCACACTATTTTAAAGCCCAAATCTCCCAATCTTCCCATCATAGCTATTTTCATCAAAATTGAAAACACACACAAAATACTATACTGTACAGATTTAAACCATTTCATTCTTTTTAAATCTAAAAATATGATTTGCCCCACATCAAGCATACCAAAGGATAGGCCAGGAGAGGTATTTAAATACTGATGTCAAAAGCTTGTCTGCCATTTTGATAACAGGTGCTCCTCACAGATGCTTTCTTTTTGTTGGAAATCTTACAAAG
This sequence comes from Arizona elegans, assembly GCA_022577455.1. NCBI lineage: Eukaryota > Metazoa > Chordata > Lepidosauria > Squamata > Colubridae > Arizona > Arizona elegans. Next base: position 20,862,478 of record JAKOOJ010000005.1, read on the forward strand.
AAAATCTGAGCAGTCATCTGTTGAAAGTATTGCACAGTATTTTGATTATACATTGCAGAGTTAGACTATAATGAAAAATCCTGTTCAATTCCCTGATTTGGTGACAGATGCTTTTCAGATACAAATCATTGCCTTTTTGCCATCACAAAAGAATAAAGAATTTAGCAACCATCTAACTTGAACATCTAATCCATAAAAATTCCCTTTGCACTTCAATGATATCACCTGGTGAAAATTAACTGTACTTATTCAGCAGTGCAACTGAACACAGTAAGTAAACTGCTGAATACTTTTTCCCATAATCCATAAAATAATAGCAGTATATCCAGTTGCTTGAATTTGTTTTCCTTTGAGGCCACATTACTACAAGGATGGGCAAATGGCCAATTCAGACTGAGGTCTACAGAGATTGATATGGATCATAATGCTTTCAAAGATTTTTAGATCTGCATTTCTGCAACTAAATAAGCAGCTCTTCAAACACAGAAATCTGAGAACTGGGAAGAAATAATTGCTTCTTCCTCCAAATGGTGCATTTCTGCAAGCTGCCTTTGTACAGAAAATATTTAATTAGTCATAAATATATATCAGTCACGTTGCAAGAGAAAATCACACCTGATTTTCCTGAGAAATGCATAAGGGAATTTTAATCATTAAAAAAAACCTATCATATATTTTGGGGAGGGGGCGGTTTCCTAGATCAAAGAACATGAAAAGATTTTCTCTTATATGAAATGAAGAATTAGCATTAAAAAAATCCAGATGGAAATTAAAGAGTTAAGCTGTCAGTGTAAATCAGGAATTGCCTCAGAACAGGATATAACACTTAAAAGAAACCCAGTGTTTTCTTTCTACTCAATTTATTTCCTCTGCTTTATCCTTCACTACTAATAAATGCAGGAGAATTCAAAAATATAAGATGTGCTCATCAAGGCCATAGCAATCTGTGGCAAAATTTGTCTATACACATCAGTCAAAAGCTTCAGCAAAGAATACCCAGAATCACATTATTAATCCCTGATCTCTTCCCAATTCCAGGAAGAACCAAAAACAACAAACAAAACAAAACAAAGATCTAGTGATTAAGGCAAGAGGCTAGAAACTGGGAGTTCATGATTTCTAGTCCTGCTTTAGGCATGAAATCTGGCTGGTGACTTTGGACCAATCATCAGGATATTGTGAATTCTAGTCCTGCCTTAAGTATGGAAGCCGGATGGGTGACTTTGAGCCTGTTCTTCTCTCTCAAGTGAAACCACCTCACTGGGAGGGGAAAATAGGAAGAGGATGGAAAATTAGGTATGTTCACCGCCTTGAGTTATTTATAAAAATAATACAGACGGGATCTAAATAAATATTCAAGGGCTGTTCATCAATAGACACTATTCTGGGTCCCAAAGTATCACACAGGTCATGGACACAAAGGAACATGTTTATTATAATCCATGCAAAGTTTTCAGAGTGTGTCCAATTTGGGAAATAATTTGCTTTGCGCTACACCAGAAAACTGTGAGCAAGCTGTGTTCCATTGGAAGAGGACTCAAAGGAGCTTGAGAATTTCCTTCTGAACCTGAAAACAAAACAAAACAAAAATACTCATTTTGTTTTGCATTTAGAATATTCAATATGGTTTAAAAACAAATTCCCTTGTTGTTTCCTATGATTTGGTGATACAAAACAACCACACTCACAACTAAAACATATTCTAAAGTTTTTTGAAAATGTACATGCCTTACACTTGTGCATATAGAACATGAAATTCATATACATCGTTTTATTCACTGTGATCTATAACCCCCCTTTTTCTCTGAAGGCTTCCTGTCATTTTGCTCCCACAAGTATCTGTGAAATAAATTGGATTGAATGTATAATTAAATGTAAATTAAGCCAATTAAATGCAGCAAAGGCTATTATTTCCTCTAAACTTCAATATATTTTCCCGTCTTTCACATTAAACAGTTTGTTCTCCATTTTGTGAACTCCAGGACCCTATATAAGACTCCCATATTTGCAATTCTAATCTATTCATTTAACTTATGCCCACCTTAATTCTTGAAAGCCTTACTCTAAATTAAGTTAGGCACAAATGAAATAGATTATTTAGACTAGTTTTCACCTCCTTGTGTTATTTGCAAAGCCATTGCATAAAATACATGGGAGAAGGGAAGAATACAGGTAGTGCTTGGCTTATGACCAGAATTGAGCCCAAAATTTATGTTGCTAAGCAAGACATTTGTTACATCTGTTTTGCCCCATTTTACGAACTTTCTTGCCACAGTTGTTAAGTGAATCAATGCAGTTGTTGAACTAGTTACATGGTTGTTAAATGAATCAGGTTTACTGATTGACATTGCTTGTCAGAAGGTTGAAAAAGGTGATCACATGATTCCCAGATACTTCAACCATCATAAATGTGAGTCAGCTGCCAACTGCCTGAATTTTGATCATGTGACCATGGGGATATTGCAATGGTCGTAAGTGTGAAGAATGGTCATAAATACTTTTTTCTGCGATGATGTAACTTTGGACGATCATTAAATGAACTGTTGTAAGTTGGGAACTACTTGTATTTGGAATAGGCAGGACAAGGGCAGGGGCAGGGCAAGAAGCAATGGATGGAAACTAATTAAGGAGAGAAGCAATTTAGAACTAAGAAGACATTTTCTGACAGTTAGAAAAATTAATCAGTGGAACAACTTGCCTCCAGAAGTTGCAAATGTGCCCAACACTAAAAGTTTTTAAGAAGAGATTGGACAACCATTTGTCTGAAATTATATAGGGTTTCCTGCCTGAGCAGGGGATTGGACTAGAAAACTCCAATGTCTCTTCCAACTCTGTTTTCTAGGTCCTGTGTGGTTACTGTACAACGTGTAGCATCAGCTCTTTTTCTGTGTAGACATCTTACTTTTCCAGTAAATCTCTGCCTTTTTGTCATTTAATTTGTCCATCTTTGGGGGACAAAAAGGTTGCATTATCCTAACTACTGTCCTTTCAATGAGATGGTACCATTTCATCCTTCGTTTATCAAACATAATCATTACATTTACTCTCTATCTTCATCATATAATTATATGGAACACTGCTAAGGCTATATGTTGTCAGTCTTAATGTTCTATTCTCTTTAGTTTTCTAAGAAGTTTGCTAATCTCTTTAATTTTCCAAGAAGGGGTTCATTATCTGAGCTACGTCAGCCCAAAATCCTATTTTTGCTGATTGAGTAATTCTCTATCTTTGTATAATATATAGCCAGTTTGATTTTGGTGTTATCTATCTGCAGTCTCATCTTTCAAGTTACTGAAAGTGTTTGCTAACCCCATTTAATTTTCTTGGCAGGATATTTGTCATCTGCCTGCTTTGTTTCATATACCACGGCAAAAATTTCCCATTCCAATGCTATTTTACTATAACTTCAGCAGAACATTCCAGTGCTTTGTTGTTGTTGTTGTAGTGTGTAAAGCCATTGTTTCAGTTTTTTATTTCTGTGTATCTGCAGTTGGAAGATAGACATAGATTGTTATAATACTAATTACATTTTTGGACTTTATCTAACATTAATTTGGACACCTTTTCTTAATAGTGGCGACCCCATTTCTTCTATGGCTTTCTTGTATGCAGTAGAAAATAGGACGCTGCTCTTAGGAGAAGTGACATGTTCCGGTTCACTTCAGTTCACTGATTCCCCAAATGTCATTTTTCAGTCTTGACATTTCCGCTCTGACATCAAGTTCACCTTGGCTCATGATTCTGACATTCCACATGCCTGTGATACGCATTTCTTTGTGGCATCAAACTCGCTGTTTGCCTTTTTGCCATATGAAGTCTTGAACATTCTTTGGGTTTTAATTCAGCTACCTCATAAGCACCAGCACTGCAGTATTTACTTACTTACTTTCACTGATGTTTCATATTTCTAGACTGCCCATCTCCCTCAAGGACTTTGTGCTTACCCCCTCATCTCTTCCACATTATCTCACTGGTTATCTTTCAACCTGAGGGTATTCTAATATCATTATAACTATTCTTCATTTAGTTGCATTAAATAAGGCAAAGATATGAAGTGTAAAGAGTTGCAGACGCATATCTACGGAGATTCTCAGTCATCAGGTTATGGTTGTCCCAAAGGTGCTTTTTCAAGAGGCAACTGGATTTTCTGTTTTTTCTTGGAAGACAGTTTGCTTCTCATCCAAAAACTTAGGATGAGAAAAGAAAAGAAGAAAAGTCCAGTTGCCCCTTGAAAAAGCACATTTGGAGCTACATACATAGAACTAATTTCAATAAATGATTTTTTAAATTAAATATTTGTTCGCATAGGGAGGTTATGAAGTTTTCCCAATAACAGCTTTATTCATGTAAAACCTTATTGATATCTCAACAGACAATAACTTTAGTAGGATTTACGGTCATTCACAGTTAAAGTTTGCATAAAGGACTGCAGTTTTGTTTAGACCTTTTACTAGTATCCAACCTGTTCATTATTTTTTAATCTAGTTGGGAAACTTTATAGTGATATTGTATCTCCAAATCATAATCTCTGTTGAGAGTTGTAATTTTTTCCTTCTCCATCCAATTTATTAGAAATCACTTTTTTATTTTCACATCCAGAGGAAAAAGGAGTCATTTGCTAATGGCTTCTTATCCTTAAAGCCAACTCCATTTTTTTTTTTTTAAAATGATGAGTTTGCATTTGTTACACTTAACCAAATTGCAACCATTCTTTTGGGGGCAGGGGGGAATGGAAAAATGTGAGTATAAAATAAATAAGAAAGTAGAAAGTAAAAAGCTATATAACATTTGGAGGAGGAAAAATAAGAGGCACAGAAAGAGGAGAAATATAGTAGAGTCTTAATGTTGCACTTCATTTTTGCTGATAGATAAAGGAGTGAAGATGCTGTTACCTGCAGTTGTATAGGGAAGATCTGGTAGTGTGAATAAAGTGATCAACTCAGAAATAATGGGAAACTGAAACTCAAAAGTGCATTTTCAGGAAAGATTGGGAAAAATGCGTACATGACAGGAGATCGATGCTGGCTGAATATACCGGAATGAGTTTCACTGAGAAGACTGGATAAAGCCAACGAAAAGGACTGCAAAATATAAAGAGGGTTATTTAGAATAGAGCTTACTATGGCTAAGTGATTTTCTTTAGCTAAGGCTCAATTCATAGGAACTACGAGGGGGATTTTAAGCACTTCTAGATGGGTTTCCTGTTTTAAAGCTTGGAACCCTCCCAACCCCAGAAGTGTTGCTAAAGTGAACATACTGTATACTTGAACAAGAACAGTTCAAGTCACTGCTACAAGTATGCTGGTTGATTGAAACCACTCTCATGAAAATCCTGAAAGCCATTTATGGATATCTGGTTGATGATTCTGCATTCCTTTAAGAAAAGGTAGATCTGTTTTTACCGATCTATTTACCGAGGCTATTGGTGGCAGAAGTCGAGACCAACTTCTGCCACCAATAGCCTCCCACCGACCAGTTCGCTCCCACAGAGAGGGTCTCCTCAGGGTGCCATCAGCCAAGTTATGTCGGCTGGCGACACCCAGGGGGAGGGCCTTCTCTGTGGGAGCCCCAGCCCTGTGGAATGAACTGCCCCCAGAAATACGTAAGATCTCCGACCTCCGGGTGTTTCGCTGCGCACTGAAGACCCTGTTGTTCCGCCAGGCCGGGCTATCAACATAATAATTTTAAATTGGGTTATTTTAAATTTTCGGGGTTTTAAACTGGGCCAAATCTATTTAATTATTTTAATTTTTAATCATTGTTTTGTCTTGTGTTTTTAAATTAGCTGTATACCGCCCTGAGTCCTTCGGGAGAAGGGCGGTATAGAAATAAAATAATAATAATAATAATAATAATAATAATAATAATAATAATAATAATAATAATAATAATAATAATAATAATAATTATTATTATTATTATTATTATTATTATTATTATTATTATTTTACAAACTGCATTTCTACATACCATCAAGCCATCAAAGGTAATGTGGCATAACTGGAACCTAGGAGATCTCAATTCACATTCAAAGTCAGCTATGGAAATGCACAGGGAGAAGTCACTCTTTCTTACCTTAGTGAACCTCATATGACTGTAGGGGAAATTTGGAACTTTTGTAGGCTAATTTGAATTCCTAAAGAAAAATAGAATACCTTCAAACCAGGGGTGGGTTCTAAAATTTTTTACTACCGGTTCTTATTTTGTGGGCGTGGTTTGATGGTCATGGGACAATTCTTTAGGATTTAGCAGAGGTACTGGTCTACCGGGCTTTTAACTGCTTGCAGAGCTGTACCGGTCTACCCATTTGTTCTTGGAGCATTCCGGTTTACCCATTTGTTTTTGGAGGCACTGGTCTACTCATTTGTTTTTCGAGGCACTGGTCTACTCATTTGTTTTTCGAGGCACCGGTCTACCTATTTGTTTCTGGAGGCACTGGTCTACCACCGCACTGGCTTTTAACACTGATCAGCTGTAGGGCAGCCCTTTGAAGCCCCTCGGCAAGAGTTTAAACAGTTTTTTTCCTTCTAGCCCATCAGCTGGGACTCGGGAGGCAGCGAATAGATTGGGGCGGGGCCAAATAAAAAGTAAGAATAACGTGGGGGGTGGGTGGGAGGGCCCAGCTCCCGAATAAAGAGAACCGGTTCGGTGACATCGTATCGTCACCGCTACAAGCTCGGCCGAACCGGGAGGAACCCACCACTGCTTCAAACCCAGCATATCCTGAGAGAGATGGAAAATGCCTCTTTCAATTCTGGAATATCTGGGCTAATCTGTGTTAACACTGCAAAGATAAATGCCCCCTAATGCAACATCATGTGTGCTAGGTGATCCAATGAGACATCAAGTCCTGCATCTGAGATCAGCTGATTTGCTTTGAGGATGTTCAGAGTTTGTCTAAGTTCTTTCTTAATAAAGTCATCCTCACATCTCATGGTAGTTCATTCACAAGAGATTACTGTGTTGTAAAATCAGTACTTCCTTTTTTCGTCTTGAATGTCTTTTTTAGTCCCATGAAATATTGATTTAACCCTAGAAAATAAAATAAAACCCAATCAAATCATAAAACCTATGATGTGCTCTTTCAACAAGCAATCCCAATAATTACTAACACAGCAAATGTATCGGTTTTTAAAGCTACAGAACACAAATTGTATGTTCCCTGGCCAGTTTACAGTATATGCACAGATCTGTTAATGGGATGGAGAGAGCACTAATGCAATGTTTTCTCTTTTAAACCATATCAGATGCTTGAAACATTTCCTTTATTGGAGGCTTATCTTGTTTTAGGAGACAGCTGGAAAATACCGTGAACATTAAATGTAGATTTAATTTGCCACACAGACAGAAATGTAAGGGAAGAATTATCCAAGAAAGTGAGAAATGAGAGACGAATACTTGGGAGTAGGATTGATGAAAGAGAAGGAACAAAATTCTGTTAGGATGAGATTGTGATCTTCCCTTTTCTAGAGCAGTGTATCTCAATCTCCAAATCAATATTTCCTCAAAACCAATATTTCATTCAGACTATAGTAGGAACTTAACATAAGCATTGATATATAGTAAAAGAATAACTAGGCTTTAAACCTCCAACATTGCTGCCCTAGTATACAATCTTCCATAAATATTAATGCCTCAATTTTTGGATTAACTAAATTGCCACCTGTAATTTAGGACATAAACTGCATTTATTGGCTGCTTACAAGTAAAAGACATGCCACCAGTTACCCTGTAACATTCATCTCAAAGTTTATTGTTTCAGTAATTGGTCTGTATAGTCATAATGGATAGCAGAACTAGAACCACTATGCGACTTTAATGGAACTGGCGCCTTCTTATTTATTCATTGAATTTATGAAAGGAGTATGGATCATGAGGTTGGAACACTGGGCTGATGATTGGCAGCCTCACATTTGAGACCTGTTGTCATGGAACAAGGTGAGGTCCTGTCACGTACTCCCATTGACCCAGCAATCTGAAAGCAGATGACCACAAATAGATAAATGGATACCTGTTGTGACCTAGCCCAAGTAGTTATTACCAGAGACAATAAGTCCTAAACAAACATATTTTATTAGAACAGCTGAGAATTACGTCATTCTCAGCTTAGTCCAAATTAATTCCAAAACAAGTCCTTCAGAAAAAGTCCTTCGGCCTTATCACAAACCTTTATCTTATTTGGCACCCTGCCAAAGGCTTTTCTTGGCAAAGCCCCATGAAGTTCAGAAACAAGAGACTCTGACAATGTTGCTTTCCTACAAAGAGCCCAAGAGCCGTTGCTGCTCTTTTAAGCCTTATGGGAGGGGCTAATCATCTCCTGGCCTTACTCCTGAGTCATCCTTTTTGCTTTAGCTGCTCTTACCTTCTGGCAGCTCTTCGCATGTGTGCAGTAGGAACAGGCTCTGTTCCTCTGCCTCTCTGCTTTCCACCTCTGAAGGCTCCAGAGTCCATGCATCACTCACAGATGGCCCTAGCCCCATCTCTGCCTCCGACACAGAGCCCTCATCTGGCCCTTCCCCGACTCCAGGACTGGCCCATTGTCCTCCCCAGTCTCCTCCCTGTCCGACTCTGCTGCCAGCTCCGCAGGCTGCTGGTGGACCACAATAGTACCAATTTGATGGGCAACTTCACAGGGCTGCAAAAGGAGTCCCCCAGGCAAATCCTTTCACCCTGGGTACCCCATGGGCAACAGTGCTATTGTTACACTGGTGTTGTTACCAGTGCTGTTTCAGCCCAGAAGAACTCTTTGCTCGGAGATGATTGACTAAGAAGAGCAACCTCAAAAAAATGGTCCTTCTCAGGGCCCAAATTGACAGAATTCCAGTAATGCATAGATGTGACCTCTACAGAACTTTTTGAGTTCTGTAGAGAAGTTTTTTGAAAAGTCACCTGGACTTTTTTTCTTTCTTTTTTCTTGAAAACGTTTTGCTTCTCTTCCAAGAAGCTTCTTTAATTCAGCACCTTTGGAACAACCAAGTCTTGGATGATCAAGAATCTCCATAAGAACTCATTCCACTTTTTCCAAATGGCTGTTGATCAGCTACCTGGCATAAAACAAGAACACTCCCCAATTTTCCACTGATAATAATAGTAGTAAGCCAGTGATATGTAGTGGATCACTGCAAGAAATGAGGAATCTTCACTGTTTTCCCCTGCTACCCAGGAACCATGCCTGAGATTCATGGAAACAAGTTGAATGCATGTATGAAAAGCACATATATACATGAGAACCTGAGTTCAGCCCTTCAAGTCCTGTGGAATTGAAAAATATAGCCATATAACTAATGAAACATAACACTTACCAAAAGTCTCTCCCCTACTTCTTATGTTTCCAATGATCTTTCTACAGGTTACCACCAGGTCTTCTTGCTAAATGGTCTACCTTCCACAATTAAGTAGAGCAGACTCACTGGTGTCTCCATGACCTTTAGGAACTACCAAGTCAGACTGAACTTTGCTGCTGTTTTGAAAAATATTTTCAGCATCTACTAAGATCAGTTATATTTTATGTCATTTTTTTTCTCTTTGATTCACATCGATACCAGGGGTGGGTTCTACTTACCTTTACTACAGGTTCGCATGTGCAGATCACCTATGATGACATCTGGGTTAGTGGGCGGAGCCTCCCGCCGGTTTTACTACCAGTTCTTGCAAACTGGTTCGAACCAAGGGCAACCTACCACTGATCTATACATTGATCTACATATCTATATGTATAAACCAGTTTGACCCAGTGGTTAAGGCAGCAGGCTAGAAACCATGAGTTTGTGAGTTCTATAGTCCCGCCTTTATCATGAAAATCAGCTGGGTGACTGTTGGACCGAGAGAGTCACTTTCTCTTGGTCCAACCTACCTCATAGGATTGTTGTGAAAATAGGAAAAATAGGAGGGAGGAAGTATTAGACATGCTTGTTGCCTTAAGTTATTTATAAACAATAATAAAATAAAACAAATAAATCTACATTATATACAAGCTAATGGAATATGCCTCTGGAACCACATTTATTAGAATAGAATAGAATAGAATAGAATAGAATAGAATAGAATAGAATAGAATAGAATAGAATAGAATAGAATAGAATAGCAGAGTTGGAAGGGACCTTGGAGGTCTTTTAGTCCAATCCTCTGCTTAGGCAGGAAACCCTATACCATTTCAGACAAATGTTTATCCAATCCCTACTTAAAAACTTCCAGTGTTGGAGCATTACACTTCTGGAGGTAAGTTGTTCCACTGATTAATTGTTCTAACTGTCAGGAAATTTCTCCTTAGTTCTAAGTTGCTTCTCTCCTTGATTAGTTTCCACCCATTGCTTCTTGTCCTACCTTCAGGTTCTTTGCAGAATTTTATTGGGACACAAATGGTGACATAAAGGCTAAACTGTAAGTCCAATTCTGCAGCCATCATTCAGATTTAAAATTTTAGCAAGTTCTTTTAGACTTTTGCTGTTGGTTGCTGATTGTCGTGTTTATAATGTTTTCATTGTCTAAGTGCAGCCTTGGACAGACATAAAATATTTATTTATCTCTCTAGCACTGGTGGAATGATGATTACTCACTCTTTTCTAGGCCTTCCATATGAGCTTTGAGTTGTATAAGAAGTACTGCAGGACACTGCAGGGAGAACTTGTGAAAGTAGAACTTGTAACATCCCTTTTCTTCCATAACAGTTTACTGAATTATTAGTCATTCAGGAACAGAAGGCTATGTGGCTGTATGTAAAAGCCATTGGCTTTTCATTAAAGACAGTATTCAATCAGAAAAGGAAGTTTGTAGTTTTCCAAAATTCCAGCTCCCGTAATCCTGATCATCTTGATTTGATGGTCAGAAAAGAAAGGAGACATCATTCAACAATATCTAGAATTTTGTTTTACTCCTGCTTATATTATCAAGAATAAAACCCACACTTTTGCTCAGTTCTTCATACCGTTGCACATTTTTTTCCTGTTCAAAAGAGACTACAGTAATAGTAATCACTCACTAATGCAGCTAAAAGTATTAGGACCCAGGAAGATTTTGGATTCTTTTTTTAATGAGGATTTGGACTTTAAATCACTTGACTGAATTCAGGAAATCTGTACATGCTTTAGCAATTCAACTATAAAACAGAGATAGAAACACAGCGAAAACTTTGTAGGTTTTACCAGCAATGAGCACTCATGTGTAAACATCCATGCAATTCTGCTTCTCAGGATCAGAGAGGATTAATGCTCAGATACATATTGCTGCCAAATGAAAAGCGAGGATATTCATATTTTGTGATTTGCAAGTCTTCCTTCATTTGCATTCAAATTCAAGTCATTTATTTGTTGAAAAGATGCTTCGGTTTAACACATTCCATATCTAAAATTCTTCTTCTAAAAACCAATTTAACTTTCTGCAAACTCAATAACAAAGCTAGACAATGAATTAAAATTCTCAACAGCCAGGCCCTGATCCTAATAGTTTTGCTGCAGCAGGGCAGAAATTTAAGGCAATATCTACTTACCCAAAGGCCAGGTTTTTGCCTTGCAGGGCCAGCATATTTCATACCACTCTGACAAGGGCAAAATTGCAATATCACTTGGAGTATTATCATTATAACATGCAGGAATGTATGGAAGATAGCATTCCTGTTGGTGTATTTTGTAAAGGAAAGAAACTTCTTTATTTGCATGCATATCCTATGCAACAGAGAATTCAGGATAAGATGCAAACGTAGGTCCCAGATAAACATCTGCTCACACTTAGAGCATTACTTGTGGGGGGGAGGAAGGGTTATATAACTAGACCCAAATGCCATGTTTCAAATGAAAAAAATCATCAGAAAGGGCAACATGGGGCAGTAAGTATGTTTAGTTGAATGTGTTTGCACTCCTGTTAGGTACTCAAAACTACAATGGAGCTGGATTTCCAAGCATGGATAGGATTGTCAACCTTTCAAGCATGACTGTCAGGTTCCGAATCAGGATAAGAAAATAAATCGCAGACAACAGGATGGATGTTGTTCTAAGGCTTTATCTTCCTAAATTCGGCAGGCTCCGACAAACACCCAGTGCAATTACAGTGAAATATTTTCAGCTCTAACTTTATCGTGTTTTCCCTTCCCGTTTTAAACCTAGCGCGCCTCACCCCGTTACTCCTCCCCCAGATTCCACCCCAAAGCCCTGTGCTGATTGGAGGGCTACAGCCCCCTTCCTCCGACCAGTAATTCAGTGCAATTAGTCCTGGTTCGTTGGGGCCATTCTGATCGGGACAGGTCTGGTAAGCCTCCATTAATGCTGGCTAACGCAGCCGGCACCTCATCCACGCAAGTGCAGTCCTATCCGCCCTCAGCTGGAGGCCCTGTGAACGGCTGAAGGAAGAGGACTCCACCGTCTGTATGCAGGAAGAGGCAAGTGACGGCAAGGCAAGATGGGGACAGGGCAGGAACGGGCAGGAACGTGGGCTGCATACTCTGTCTACCTCTGTTCCCACCAGAATGACAACCCCGATGAAATGGGCTGACAATGACTTCAGCATGGTTGAAGCCCACCTTATGCAAACCTTCATTTTAAACTTGTGAAGTTGTCTTGGATTTACTTTTCATGGTAGAGTGTCTGTACAGCCTACAGTTTGGCTCTACACGTGAGCACATTAAGTGAAGGGCTTCAAAAGTACTGGTCAGAGATGTGAGAGAGGTTAGACCAACCTTATTCAGAATTTAGGAATGGAGCTTTCAGAAATTTTCTGGTCTTGAGTCATATGAGCTAGAAGTTCTAGAAGTTGAAGTCCAACAAATAGGAAAGACGCAAGAATGGAATGAAGTAACAGAAATTCAGTTGTGTTATAGCTGAAAAAAGTATCACCTGAGTCCAACCTGAACGGCATCCTTTTAATATATCAGAAACTGAAAGCATGCTGGATCTTTGGAAGTCTTCATGCATTTTTTTTTAATTCCACCTTTATTTTTTTTATAAATAACTCAAGGAAGAAATCATATCTAATACTCTTTCCTCCTCCTATCTTCCCCACAACAACCCTATGAGTTGGGCCAGGGGTGAAATGCTACCGGTTCGCACCAGTTCGGGCGAACTGATAGTGATAAAAACTACCGGTTCAGGCGAACTGGTAGTAAAAGTAAGCTACCAGTTGAGTCGAACCACTGGTTAAAAAAACTTACCGATTCGTCTGAACCGGTATTTCCAATGATCAGCTGTGCAGCGCGGTTTATATCTAAATATAAACTAAATCGTGCAGCACAGCTGTCCCTCCCTTCGCTGTTCTACTTACCTAGTAAAGTCTTCTTTTTCCGCACACGGGTTTGGTGCGCACTGTGCTTACATGTGCGTAGCATGCTTTTGGCATGCTTTTGGCATGCACCGCGCATGTGCGGGCAGCGAACTGGTGGCGATCCGTGCCTGATGCCTTAGCCACTAGACCAGTTGGCTCTCATGTTGTAGCATTAGGTACAGCAGCTTAATACCTGAAGGCCTCTATAAATTGCCACTGGCTCAAACTAAATAAGGGATCCTCAGTCTCTTTTAATACCTGTTTCAAAATAGACAATAGATAATGCAATATACTGGCATAGGTTCAAGGGATAACAATGCAGTAGTAGGCAATCTAGCATTTTCTGGATGTTTTTGATGTCACATTCCATCAGCTCTAGTTTTCAAAATTGGCTACAAATTGTAGAAATCATCTTCCAAAACAGACAGTACCTTATTTCCTATTCTGGATTTAAGGAACAGTTGTCTTTGGTAACTGGCACTTCTTTTGGAGACCTATAATGTGCTCAGAGCATGGAGTCCTATTTGCTTTGTGCTCTAAAACAGCTTAGCTGTCTTTTGCCTTTTGACGCCTTCATTCCAAGAATTAAACACAAAGATATTGGTTAACTTTGAAGGGATTACAGCTTTGACAATGCAAAATGATATTCATGCTGCTACTTTTTTCCTGCTACTTTCCCAGTTATATGGCATTGTTCTTAAATTGGCCCTAGCTTCTCATCGGTATCCAGTCACAAGTCAAGTGGCTGGTCCAATAATTTAAGGTGAGTGGCATTTCATATCTAATGATACCTATCAGAAGAGACATCTGTCCTTCGTGGTGGCACAGTGGTTGGACTGCAGTACTGCAGGCTACTTCTACTGACTGCTGACTGCCAATAGTTTCGCAGTTCGATTCTCACTGGCTCAAGGTTGACTCAACCTTCCATCCTTCCGAGGTGGGTAAAATGAGGACCCAGATTGTTGGTGGGCAATATGCTGACTCTGCATATTAGAGAGGGTTGTAAAGCACTGTGAAGCGGTATATAAGTCTAAGTGCTATTGCTATTGCTTTACGGCATGTTAGGGATAAAGAATAGGGCTTCTGAGCATGAATCAGGTGAGGTTATGCTGGCCGGAAAAATAAATTAAAATAGCTTCACGAGGATAATTCACTAAAAAACTGGCAGGGTCTACCACAGCTAAATCCTCATCTTATGACCGGTTGCTTAGTGACTGTTCACAGTTCAGCCTGGCTTACCTAGGAAGTTCTAATGACCTGAATTTATAAGAAAGTGACAATGGCAATCCACTTCCCAAAAAATCTTGCCAAAAGAACTGCAGGGATTAGTCCAAGCAGTCACTAGGAGACATTGTTAATTTGACAGCACACGCACACATGCTGCATTACAACAAAAGCAAGGTTAACAAAATTGAGTCTACTTATGGATTAAACACTGAAGTTTCTACTCAGATCAAGGGAGCCAAGCAAAATAAGAGAATTTTTTTAGTATATGCCGTGGTGGCGCAGTGGTTAGAATGCAGTACTACAGGCTACTTCTGCTGACTGGCGGCTGCCAGCGGTACGGCCGTTTGAATCTCACCAGGGTCGAGGTTGACTCAGCCTTCCACCCTTCTGAGGTCAGTAAAATGAGGACCCAGATTGTTGGGGGTGATATCTGTAAACCGCTTAGAGAGGACTGTAAAGGACTGTAAAGCACTGTGAAGCTGTATATAAGTGTGAAGCTGTCTATAAGTGCTATTGCTATTGGTGTATGCATTTGGCTATCTTTTCAATTTTATTACTTGTAATCTCTATCCAGGGATAGGCCACTGGTTGAATCTTGAAGGGAAGTTTGTGTAGGAGATGAACAGGCTGAGCCTCACGGAGGGGTCAAGCATGTCATCACTTTGTAGTCCCTTCATGCCCTTAAGGGATCTAAGTCCAGCCGTCCCTGAATTCTGTTGACTTTTATCTAATGCCAATTTACCTTGACTATTAGTAATTCACATTCTTGTTTAGGGATAGCATGGAATAAACTTGTACTCATTTTGAACCCAAGGTTCATTTTGAACCTTGACTCCCAATTTCTTGCACTTGACAAGAGATTTTCATTTTATCTCAGTAAATTTACCTTCAACTTTGAAATCGCATGGTGCAAATATGCCAAATAAGCCGTAGAGAAATATAAATACTCTCACTAAAGTTAGATTCACAAGAATTTCCATCCTGGAAATGTATTAGAATCCAATGGCGGTCATTTTTGTAATATGGGAAGTCAACTTCAGAAACACATTGGAGTCTAGCATGGAGTAGATGCATGCATCCCAATCTAAGTCACCAATATACTCTTTACGCAGCACAGTGCCTTTATTTGCTTTGAAACTACTTCCTCCTTAGGAAAGCAACTGGCCAAAGTAGCATATGACAAAAAGCAGCCGATAGCAAAGATCTCCAGGAAATAAACCGTCCTTACATTTTAAGGCAGCACTTACAATTCTCTCTCAGCAAGAAATTGCTTCAATTAATCTTCACACCAATATGGTAACCAACTTCATGGCATATCAGAATGTAGCTCTAAGGAACAGTAATTAAGTGCTAACCCTGGTGAGTAGCAGCACTTCTCTCTCTCTCTCTCTCTCTCTCTTTTCTTTGAATTTGTCATTAAGGGAAGACTGTATTATCTGCCTTGTTGTTTAATAAGATTTATTAGAGCTTAAGGGTGGGGGCAGGAGGGAAAATTAAGAAGCAACCCAAAGGTGAACACATTTTTCATAAAGTATTGGGCAACTAAATCGGTTTTCTCAACAAGCTTCCTGACCTTGAGCTTTGTGTTTCTACTAAAAGACAGATCTTCCTTTAGCATATTTGCTATTCCTGGAACAAGGATGGATAATCGTAGTTGTCCGGATGAACTCTGACTTTAGCACCCTTGGAATGATGGGCACTGTAGTCCAACAGTGGTTAGAAGCCACACGCCTCCCCACCATCACTTCTAGAGGCATTCCTATGGCACGTGCTAAATTTTCCCATTTATTTCCTTGAGTAATATCAACTGATGATTGGAACTGATGTATTTGAGATTTGTTATCCTTTGTACTGTAGTTAGTCTACATCCAAGTATATTAATAGAATATAATGACAGACAAAAATATGAGCCTATTAGATGCAAGGATATGAATAGCTTTTCCATGTTATGATCACAAAACAACCTTTTTTTTGTATCCTACATTCTGAGTTCAAAGCTAAATACATGATTACAAAGCTCTGTTTCAAGATCAAACCAATTTAGGTGGCTCAAGGTTTCTAGGCATCGTAACTACCTTTGGGTTGAGCTTTTTTCTTTTCTTTTCTTAAAATTTTAAACTCCTAGTACAGCAGCATATACTGATTATGTTCCAAATGCTACTGGCAGAAGCTAGATGGACTAATATTTAAAAGGACCTTTCACTATCCCAACCCCCACTCTTCAAATAAGACATGCATGTTGATTTGGTGAAATTAAATTATTCTAGTTAGATGTTGGGTAATTTTAAATTCATAGACCCTCTGTGCTACTTCCTTAGCCACGAAATTAAATGCAGGTAGTCTTTGAGTATGACAGTAATTGGGACTGGAATTTCTATCACTAAGTGCTGACGTCATAAAAGGCCAAATTCTTTCCCTTTTGCAGCCCCCTTTTTAATCAACATTTGTTCTATTTTCATGGAGTGCTTACTGAACACCTTGAGGTTAAGCCACTTCCACTTGTGTGGTTGCCCAGGAATTCGGTAGGGACCTTGTCTAATTACCCGTTTCTATTTTGTGTTCAGCTAAGATAGTTACACCTGGCTGTATGGGAAACATATGTTTACAGGCCTCCTACATTTTTCTCTACCTCTTTCTTTTGACTGTCCCCTAGATCTGAATTGATAAGTATCAACCAACTAAGATAATTACACCTGGTTATATGATAAACATGTCAGGCTTTAGAAGTCATCATATGTTTACCATATAACCAGGGAAACATATGTCATATGTTTACCTGGTTATATGGTAAACATATGATAATTTGCCACAGCCAACTCGCCACAGCCAACTCATCACAGCCAACTTACTACAGGACAACTTACTGCGGGACAAGAATAACACTGATATCAAAGAAATGGTAGAACAGAATCATTAAAGAACGAATAAAAAGGAGGGATGGAATAAAATATGAATGACAAAAATTAAAAATATTTTTAATTTATTTTAAATAATTGAATTGAATTGTTAATTTGTCCCATGGCAAGTTGTCTCGTGGCGAGTTGGCTGTGGTAAATTGGCCGCAGTGAGTTGTCCCATTCCATTAGGAGTCAGCCTAGAAGCTGGTACCATGGTATAAGACAGTGATGGTTAACCTTTTTCCCATCGCGTGCCAGGAGAGGGGGGGCAGGGGAGGTTCGTGCGTGCGGGTGCCCACACCCATAATTCTATGCGCCCTGCCCTGCACATGCGTATGCAAACCCCCTCTCCCTGCTCATGGCACGTGATGGCCCAGTAGGGCCGGGTTTTTTTTTTCTTACCTGGCTCCAGATCCTCTCTATGCATCTGGGAAGGGTGAAAAGAGCTTTTCCCAGTCCCTCAGAGGCCTGAAAGGGCCCATTTCCCAACTCCTGGTGGGACAGGAAGTGATGTTTTTTTACTGTCCCCAGCCTTCAGAGCCTCTCTAAGAGTCTCTGGAGGCTTGGGACAGCAAAAAACATCACTTCCTATCTCACTGGGAGTTGGGAAATGGGCCGTTTCAGGCCTCCAGAGGGCCTCCGAGGGAGTGGGAAAGGCTGTTTTCACCCTCCACAGATGCATAGAGAGGAGTTGGAGCCAGGTAAGAAAGAAAAATGGGTCTTCCCCACCCACCTCCAGGCTCTCCGAAGGCAGGAAACAGCCTGTTTCCCTATTCCTGGTGGGCCCAGAAGGCCCGAAAATCAGCTGGCTGACACGTGCATGCACCCCAGAGCTGAGCTGGCGTGCCCACTGATATGGCTTCGCGTGCCACCTGTGGCACACATGCTATAGGTTCGCCATCACGGGTATAGGAGGTCAAAACAGAGAGTAGTGATGTGTGGCTTTTCCACAGCCAGAAAGAGAAGGAGATATGTTCCTGAAGGAGGTATGTTCTTTACACTAAATCCACTCCTTTCTGTTAACAACATAGGGGTTAAAGATTATAACCACCAGAAAGAACCCACTTCTCAATCCAAGCTCAGAAATAAGTTGATGGTAGCCCAGAGAAATCAGCAGCCACCCACTATCAGTGCTACGCTGTGGTCCTGTGATTGGGGTACAATTGCAACAATTCAAGTCTAAGCAACCACAGCAAGCCACAGACCAGCACAAAGAAGGATACTACCTTGGGGATACTTAAGCATCAGTTTAGGCATGGTGCAAGTATACACAGCTGACATCAGCCTACAATCTATACCACCAATCAATGGTAAGGCATCCTTTTGAAGCATTAAAACAGTTTATGTCAAACAACCATAGAGGCCAAGTGGTAGGATGAAAAAAAGAAAATCGGTCCTAGCATTAACGATTGCTTAGATGTTTAGGCCTTTCATAGGGAAAATGCTACTCTTCTACTCCATTGACTTTCTAGAATGCCGTAGCTGTTTACTGTGATTTTGTTCTGTTTAATTTTGCTCTTCTGCTATGTAATTTCAGCCATATATATGTTCACAGATGTGCAAGATTTCTCATCTAATCAGAACTTTTAGATGGTATTCTGGGACACTAAGGTACTGCATTATTATAATCATCTTTTTGTTTTCTCTACTTATTCATGTGTAAGTTATAAACAGCAGGCAGCAGCAGTTAATTCAAAAAAGATATTTAAGAAGAAGATAAAAAAATTCAATAGCCGTGCATAGACACACATGCAGGGGGAGGCGAGAGAGGCAGGGAGAGGGAGGGAGAGAAAGAGAGCATTGAATTGTATGATTGTAGCTACTGTAATTTTTGGTAACCAACTGCTAAGTAGTAGATAAATAATGAAGATGATAGCACCCCTTTCTTGATTCCGTAATATGCTACGGTAGTTGAGTACCCTTGGTGGTTTATTTTTTAAAAAAATGAAAATAGCTTTTTTTTTCCTCTAGTGAGAACCAAAAAACCAGATTCTAAATTAACAATTAACTAATTATTTTTTTCAGATGCAATATTTATCTATAACGCTTTAATTTTGCATTTTTCCATATTTCCCCTGGATATTGGCTGGTTGTTAGCAGCCATGACAGGCTGCTATTTCACCTACTCTTGTGGTTCTTGAGGAGAAAAAAAAAGGGGGGAAGAATTGGCTTATTTCAAGGATTATTATTTTTTTCTATGTCTGGAATACTCAAAAACATTTCAAATTTCGTTCCTAATTGTATTCCATCAAAGTGTAACTAATGTGAAATATACCATCAGATGTACTAATTGGGAATGTTTTTTCTAAGCAATAAAGGAAACATGTTTCTGATCTTTGTGCATCTTTATACTCAATAGACTAGGCACAATTATGTACCATTTTGTGTTTAAAGTTAATCTCAGTTGTGATTTGGATCAGACTAACTAAAAATGAAATCTGTCTCAAAAGAAGCTCAACTCCAGGTGACCTGGAGAAGTCCAGGTTGTTGGGTTTTTTTTATTATAATATGGTCCTTCTTTGACTTTTCAGTCTAATCTACACATTTGGGATCTCCTGGTTCCAATTATTCATAAATATAATAAATATATATAGATAGATAGATAGATAGATAGATAGATAGATAGATAGATAGATAGATAGATAGATAGATATATATATATATATATATATATATATATATATATATATATATATTTGTTTTTAAATCAGCCAAAATTGACTAGGTATACCACCTGTTGTGACCAAGTAAAAAGGGAGCCGTGTGAATCCACAAATTTCTCATGACTTAACTTTCTGTAAATAAATATGTGAGGAAATTTGTTGGCTTTACCCCACAAACCCCAATAAATGGAGAGGTAAGAGAGATGCATGAAACCATAAAACATTCTTTTTTTAAAAAAAAATAAATCTCTTGGGCAACAACCCATTTCATGATTATAATTAACCTCATAATCGTCTGTTGATTTGCCGTAATTTATTTGTTATTTTTTTTTCTGGACAAAGTATGTCAGTAAACTTAAACTAAGCCTTTATGCCAATAAAATCATGGGGGGGGGGGAATGAACTAAAATGGAAATTTAGTTTATACTTTTAACGAAATAGGGAGTGAATTGAAATATTTCTAATTATTAAATGCTTAAGCATTTCAAGTGGAAATGATTTCCAAAGCTTACTTGTTCTGTTTTCTCCCATCCAAAGATACATAAAACCTATCGTTTTATGTCCTCAGTTTCTGTTTTCCTGGGAAAAAAATTGTATGGTTTTTTTTCTATGTTGAGGAAATGGATTCTAATGAGCAAAAGCTTACATTAGAAAAAGGTGCATAGTTTTTCAAGTATCACTAGTTTATTTTTGCTGCAATAGCTAACTCCACCTTCAGATTCTTCACCAAATCTTACACAAAAGCCTTTTGTATCTGTCTCTGCAGCGAAGTGCAGAGTTCCATTCAAAGTTCATACTGCCGGAAAAAAAGATGATGGGGTGTTGACAAGATACATAGCCTGGAAGTCTGAGATTTCAAATGTTCTTTTCATTAACAGATGTGTTTTGGCTACAAAAAAGCAATCATTTTCTTAGGTCAACCCTTCTTTAGATTTACAGATAAAGCATCGGCTTCAGCTACAGAACTTAATCACAGATAGAGATGAGAAATTCTTGAAGACAATAGTCAATATTGCCATAACCCTTTTTGCTACATAAATACACACATACACACGAGTGGTGAGTTTCAAATTTTTTTACTACCGGTTCTGTGGGCGTGGCTTGGTGGGCGTGGCAGGGGAAAGATAGCGTAAAATCTCCATTCCCTCCCCAATCCAGGGGAAGGTTACTGCAAAGTCCCCATTCCCTCCCAATCAGCTGGGACTCGGGAGGCAGAGGATAGATGGGGGTGGAGCCAGTCAAAATTTTTACTACCGGTTCTCCGAACTACTCAAAATTTCTGCTACTGGTTCTCCAGAACTGGTCAGAACCTGCTGAAACCCACCTCTGATACACACCGACACAAAACCTTTAGTCTAAGACTTGCAAGTCAGATTAGTGACAATGTGACTTTAGTATCTGCGATATATATCCTTGGCTGAATTTCAATACAGAACAATTGTAAAATATTTCTTGAGGTTGTGTTTAGTCAGCTCATACTTGGAGAAGACCAATTTAAATCAATGGGACTTAAGTAAATCAGAGTTGGTGATCTTCTGATTTTTTTTTACATTAGGGGAATCAAGGACCATAGCAGGATGGAAAAAGGATGCAAGGCAAGCATGATGAGATCATGTCACGCCTATCAGAGGAGCTGAGATTTTGCATTTTGTGCATTTCCACTGTGTCAAGTTTGCGCTAGAGCCAAAGTAGAGTTCCCAGAAAATTATAAAACTGTATTCAGCAATATTGAATGGAATTTGGCTGCCTGCTCAAAGATAACTTGAATGACCTTCTCCTACTCCCAATACAGCAGAAGACCAAATGCAACTCTGAATTCCAAGTTGCCTTCATTGAAACTGAATCATGGTTATATTTATCTAAATTAATACCTTCTAGAGAACATTTTCCCATCCTCTCACTTTCCATCCTGTTTTGAGTGGGAAAGCCACTCAAAACAGGACGGAATACTTGCATTCATTTGGACACAAATAAAATAATCCTAGCAGCACAGACCTATTTTTTTCAGTGTCTAGAGCTCTAAAGAGAATTCTACTTACATGAAAAAAATGTGAAGAAAAAGATTTGGAGATCCAAGCTAACAAATTCAGGGAAACTGGGACAATTGTGCATGAAAGACAGAGAAGAAAGTATGTCGGCTAAGAATTCTGATAATTACAATCCTTATATTTATGGATATGAGAAGATAAATAAAAAAATAAAAAATGGTAACATTTGAAGAGAGCTAACTTCTGCAGAGACTACTAGAAGGGTGGTGAGTGATCTCATTGCATTCAACAATAACAAGACTTAGCATAATGTCTAACTTTGTCCCAAATCTTGTGGAACATCACTCTAAGATCAGGAAAATCATACCTGTGAATAGAATAAACTTATCTATTCAATTTCTAAATTAAGCATCTGGTACAATTTCCATTGTTTCTCCCCCACCACCACTACCAAAAAGGAAGATAAAATACATTAATGCTACACAGATTCTGTATTTACTTTAAAGAGAAAATCTATAATTCATTTTAATTTGGGAAAATAGTATCATTACATGTTGTAGTGCATACTTTGAGCCACCTGTGTTTATGAGTGTTATCTGGTAAATGTGTTAAAAATAACAAGTATCTGTATGTGCATCAGTAAATGCAGGAGAGAAAGCTTTATAAAAGTGATCACTAGGTGTATCATTAAACTAAGGTAAATGTGAAGAACAAGAAATTCTAACAAAACCACATGCACACCTACAAGTGTATAATAAATATTTTTGACTCAATATTTAATATCTTTTCCTACAGCTTTTAATGGAACCCAAAAGGCTTTAATGGCAACAACGCCAAACACAAAACCTCAATTATCTTCATTTGAAATATAAAGCTGTCACCAGAGATAGCAATTTATTGTCATCTTAACAAAAGTACCGTATAAAAAGCATGTCATTCAATCCCCTTTCCATTTTAGCAATCTCTCAGCTTCAATTCAGAAGTAATATGTGGGCTTGTTCTATGTGCATGACAACACAAAGCACAGAAAATTCTAGTCTTCTTTCTGATCCTAGGCAAATAGATGAAAACTTATAATGGGATCAGCATGAGTTGTGTGGAGTTATGGAACTCAGCTCTCAAATTCCCTAGCCAGCATGGCTTGCTGGGGAATTCTGGGAGTTGAAGTCCACAGGCCTTCAAATTGCCAAGGTTAGACACCCCTGGACTAAAGCAATGGTTTTCAGACTTTCCAATTTCATGCTGCCCTTTCTCCATCAGCTGTTTAGAGGACATGCCAAGGTTGGATCCTACAACATAGCATGTAGTAGTAAGCAAAACTGGATCCAAACAAAAAAGAAGGATTTAGAAATGCCATGCTGAGCATAGAAAAGTTTTGTCGTCTTCAAAATGTTCCGATTCCTGCTCTGAGTTTACTGTAAGAGATCTAAATCCCTATCAAATTCCCCAAACTCCACATTTCCCAGAATTATTTTAATGATTAAACTGGATAAAAGCAGGGTAGATCTGCAGCTTTCTCTTTTCAGCTAATTATTATTTGCAGTCGATCCATGAAAGAAAGATGAGCCTTCAGGGATTAGCTCAGAATTTTAGGATGGGAAAAGAGAGGAAGGCAGATGGAGTCTTAGCTTCACCTTGAGAGTGGCATTTGAGTTCAATGTTAATAAGAGATTTGCATTTGATGAACTCTTTGAGAATTATTCATTTGCTAGCTAGCTTGTTGCTGCATTATGGACATAATAACAACTAGAGTTGTTCTTACATGTATGCACTTGCTGGCAAATTTCATTTAAGCGCTTCTGACATATGTTTTTCATTTATGTGTCAGACCTGGAAGCCATCTTTTGCATTGGGTTTTCAGGCCTGCCACATTTAGTACTATGGGAAACTGGGAGGGGGGATTGTATGGAGCAGGAGTGATATATAGTCATAATAACATTCCTTTCTCAGAGAGTCAAGGACATCTTGCCCTGCATCTGGAGGGGTGTGACTGAAAGGCATCTCCAGTTGGGACGGTGCTTTGATTGGACCATGTGATGGACATGTGGATGCAGGAGAAGGGTCGTGGACTTTCCTTTGGGTGGGGAAAATCTGGAAGCTTTCAGATTCGGATTTTCCCAGATGCGCCAATATGACATCTCTAATAAAATGGAACTTTGAGGAACTTCAACCCTTGGAGTCTTCTTTCATTGGGGGTGTTACTTGGAACCCTGACATTATGTTTAGGAGCTCTAAATAAATTTATTGGGAAGCCCAAGAAATCTTCCACAGTAAATCAGAAACAAACTTATGACTCTTCCAGACTAAAAAGCAATGTAATCAGTAGAAGAATTGAATTCAATAGAAATAGAAATAGCACTTAGATTTATATACTGCCCCAAAGTGCTTATCAGCACTCTCTGGGTGGTTTCCAATGTCAGCCTATTGCCCCCAACAATCTGGATCCTCATTTCCTTGACCATAGAAGGATGGAAGCCTGAGTCAACCCTGAACTGATCAGGATTGAACTCCAGGCTGTGGGTAGAGTTAGCCTGTAATACTGCATTCTAACCACTACACCACCAGGGCACATATGACAAATGTGTTCACTGCTATCAAACTTCTGCTCCTGCTTTATCAGATAGTAGATAATTTATACTAATTATTTTAAATCAAGTACCTATGGGAATCATGAGCTCAGAAGAGACATTCTGCTTATCTCACCAAGAACTACTACCAGTTCTCAGATGAAGCCTAACAAAACATATGCATACACATTTTTTGTTAAAAAAAATTCCTTGGAACTATTTATATATGCAAATGTTCACAGATTTTTTTTTGAATCTAAACTCACATCATTAAGACTTCTTTAATTCGCTCACAATATAAATATGCTAAAAAAATACATATTGAATATATTGATTCAGGCTTCTATGATGAGAGAAATCAAGAAGACATTTCCGCACTTACTATTTCATCTCCACTGGTTTTCTGTGCACATATCCAGATGAGTAACATCCCTATTCATCCTTCTTAATGTATTGCCTAGTGGGAAAGAGGCATATGTCACATTTATATACTTGAATCTCTGCTCAAGTTATCAATGGCTTAGCTTCCAAAGAATTACTTTTGTCTAAGTAAACAAAAGGAGAGAGAAAAAAATAGAACTATTATGCATTTCCCCAAGAAACTGATTTTTCCCTAAAATGTAATTGGTTCATGCATGGTATAAGATATGCATATTTACTGGTTTTCTGTGCACATATCCAGATGAGTAACATCCCTATTCATCCTTCTTAATGACAACTTACATACAATATTTGCTTCATTGCCAAACTCTTTGTAATATACTCCAAAATGAAAGAATTGACTACATGAACCAAAAGATCATATAGAGATTGCACAATAAAATAATGATATTCTGAATTGTTTGTTGCAAACAATTAAGGATGAATAAGGCATAAAACTTTTTCCAACCGTGGATTACAATTCCCTTAACTTCCATTTGGCAAGCTTAATAATATCCGTAGATCTAAGTCTAAAAGTGATAATTTAGCATATCTATGTTTTATGTCTATGTTTTTTGATGGAGATTTCCTCTTTGCCATTCTATCCTTTCTTCAAGATACTCAGCAAGCTTATAATTTTGTTTTATTTTCAGGGCAACCCTGAGAAGTAAGTTAGAGAGCAATAAAGACGTTTTGTTTTAGATCATCAAACAAAATAGAGATTTCAAGCTAGGTTTCTACAAAATCCCTACAATTCACTTAGTACCTCATACAAATATCTGTCCTAGGGAATTTGCTGGGCCACCAAAATAACCCAACAAAGGCACACACAAACATTAAAACCTGCAATATTGTGAAGTTTGGGGACAGTATTTGGCTAAGTCCAGTGGTGAAATCCAATTTTTTTTACTACTGGTTCTGTGGGCATGGCTTGGTGGGCGTGGCAGGGGAAGAATATAGCAAAATCTCCATTCCCACCCCACTTCAGGGAAAGGATACTGCAAAATCCCCATTCCCTCCCCACTCCTGGGGGTAGAATATTGCAAAATCTCCATTCCCACCCCACTCTGGGGCCAGCCAGAGGTGGTATTTGCCAGTTCTCCAAACTACTCAAAATTTCCACTGCCAGTTCTCCGAACTGCTCAAAATTTCCACTTTTGGTTCCCCAGAACCTGTCAGAACCTGTTGGATTTCACCCCTGGCTAAGTCTCATATTAGAACACTATAATCTCATAATGGAACACCAAAGTTGAGTTTTTCAGCCTCATTCAAAATCTGTACTATTATCAAATCTATATGGTTGAATCGATGGATCAACTCTGGGCACTGTGGCATCACAATATGCCACAATGAGAATAGCAACTCTTTCAGATTTATCAGCACTGATGAAATGATATTAAAAACAAGAAAAAAATAGGGGCATATAAGTCTCTAGTATATAGGAGATCATGGCATCTGCCCTTCTCAATTCCTGGCAAATAGATGGGGAAGAAATGGAGGTAGTGACAGATTTTATTTTCCTGGGCTCCAAGATCACCGCAGATGGGGACTGCAGCCTCCCATTCCTGGGGAGGAAAGCTACGGCAAATCTAGATAGCTTACTAAAAAGCAGAGATATCACCCTGTCAACAAAAGTGTATATAGTCAAGGCTATGGTTTTCCCAGTTGCAATGTATGGCTGTGAAAGTTGGACCATAAGAAAGGCTGAGCATCAAATAATTGAGGCCTTTGAACTATGGTGCTGGAGGCGATCAAACCGATCAGTCCTAGAGAAGATCAACCCTGACTGCTCTTTAGAAGGCCGGATCCTGAAGATGAAACTCAAATACTTTGGCCACCTAATGAGAAAGAAGGACTCACTGTACGACAGGAGGGTATTATACTATAAATCATATTAATCTAAGTATTGTATCATGCAGTATTATATTGTTTTCTGAGGTACTGACTTTGGAGCAGAAGTTATGTTGCAAACCTCAGGAAAGTACAAGGAACAGAAATAAGGAACTTGTTAAATGTACTGATGAGCTTAATGACCTATGTTCTATATCATCCCTGTAATGAACTTATATTAAGAAACATATTAACAGGAGTGTTCATGGAAAGTAACAGACGGTGTACCCATATATGGAAATAGAGTCAGAAGCGTAACGCCTCTGGCATGGTTAGAATTGCAAAATGTATAAAAGGTACACCTTGGGCATAGACCAGGGTTTGGAATCTGACATGTGAATGCTCCGAACCTTTGCTAGCAAATAAACATGTGTTCTCCAACTTTTGTGGTCTTGTCTCCTGCATTTGGGAAAGTGGGTTTTCCTGCTTCAACTGGAGAAGTGCCTAATTCTGGGAAAGATTGAGGGCAAAAGAAAAAGGAGACGACAGAGAACGAGGTGGCTGGATGGAATCACCGAAGCAGTAGGTATGAGCTTAAATGGTCTCCAGAGGATGGTAGAGGACAGGAAGGCCTGGAGAAATGTTGTCCATGGGGCTGCGATGG
Source organism: Arizona elegans (assembly GCA_022577455.1). Taxonomy (NCBI): domain Eukaryota; kingdom Metazoa; phylum Chordata; class Lepidosauria; order Squamata; family Colubridae; genus Arizona; species Arizona elegans. The sequence continues at coordinate 20,889,982 of JAKOOJ010000005.1, forward strand.
GTCAGACATGACTTCGCAACTAACAACAATGAATATAGAAGAGAACTTGCTAACAATTCAATTCAAGTTTCTTCTACAAAATTATTATCACTTGTCCTTACTATTCTTTTACAAGAGCTACAGATCAGTGGTGAAATCCAATTTTTTTTACTACCAGTTCTGTGGGTGTGGCTTGGTGGGCATGGCAGGGGAAGGATACTGCAAAATCTCCATTCCCACCCCACTCTGGGGCCAGCCAGGTTCTCCGAACTACTCAAAATTTCCCCTGCTGTTTCTCCAAACTGCTCAAAATTTCTGCTACCGGTTCTCCAGAACCTGTTAGAACCTGCTGGATTTCACCCCTGCTACAGATGCAGATGGAGAGAAAAATTAAGACATTTGAAGTTTAAACAAATAATAGAGTATCTCTTTTTTTAATATAAGGAGACATTTCATCTTGGCCAAAACCTTGACAGCTTGGAAAGCAAACACCTAATCTTGTTTTCCATTATGGTGGAGCAGTAGTTCAAAGCAGACTGCTAGGAGGCTCTTTTTCACTCAAAGCAAACATTCACTGCCAACAGGGTATTACTTATGTAAAATAAGTAAACAGAATTAGATTGGGATAATATATGCTTGCTCTCTCTCTTCAGAGTCAGTTTGCTTTAGAAAAGAGCAGTTTCCCACAAGAGGCTTCTAAGAAGACACTGGACAGCCATTTGTCAGAAATAGTACAGGTAGCCCTCAGCGGTGGTATTCAAATTTTTTTACTACCGGTTCTGTGGACGTGGCTTAGTGGGCGTGGCAGGGGAAGGATACTGTAAAATCTCCATTCCCTCCCCACTCCAGGGGAAGGTTACTGCAAAATCCCCATTTCCTCCCAATCAGCTGGGACTCGGGAGGCAGAGAAAAATGGGGGCGGGGCCAGTCAGAGGTGGTATTTATTTCTCTGAACTACACAAAATTTCCACTACCAGTTCTCCAGAACTGGTCAGAACCTGCTGAATACCACCTCTGGTAGTCCTGGATTTACAACCACAACTGAGCCCAACATTTTTGTTGCTAAGTGAAATATTGTTAAGTGAATTTTGCTCCATTTTACAACCTTTCTTGCCACAGTTGTTAAGTGAATCATTGCAGTTGTTAAATTAGTAACACGGTTGTTAAGAGGATCTGTTTTTCCCATTGATGTCAGCTTTGGAAGCCATAATAGGCTGGAAGCTTCCATGCTGCCACCTTTTCATGTGTGGGAAAGTAGGAGGGGGGATTTAGTAGAGGGATTGTCTTTAGACATAATAGCATTCTTCCTGTCGGTCAAGTTCAGGCCAATCCTGCATCTGGAGAAGGAGTGGTCAGAGTGCTGTCTCGAGATGGGATGGATGGTGATTAGAGCATGTGATCGACTGAGGAGTGAGAGGATGGTTTGGGGGGTTTTGATTTACTGAGGGAAAACCTGGACCTCTCAGATTCAGGTTTTCCCAGATGTGCCAGTTTACCTATTCTAGTAAATAGAATCATACATCCCTGTATCATCTGCCGGGAGTTTTAATTGCTTGGGGATTTTAAATTGCATTATTTTAATATCATTTTATTATCGTGTTGTTTTATCTTGTGAGCCGCCCCGAGTCCTATGGGAGAAGGGTGGCATATAAATACAATAAATAAATAAATAATACAGACTCCCTTGCTTTCTATCTATTGCATTATGGATCTTCCTAGTCTAAATCAACAATAACTAATGTAGAAATATTAATTGCCACTGACCGGGATTGTCTTCAAACAGTGGAATTTGTTGACATTCAAAATAACCGCCAATAAAATACATTTCTTCTCCTCATGCTTTTTTTAAAAACCTTGCTGAAACATTTGCTCAAATCTCATGGCCCTCTTTTTGAAGCAATACAATGCCCTTGAATCTCACTGTTTTAGAGAGATTCCTTTATTTAAAAAAAAATACATTAGAAGGTATTTTGCCTCCCTACTCAGGTGACCTGCCTGCCACTCCATATTTACACATATTTGCAAAAGGATTTGGAGCCATATTTTGGATGTGCCATTTATGTGATACATCTGACAACCACACTGGACGTATCTATCACTTTGCAAGAACAGGCAGATTACTCTCAAATAGTATCATCAATAGCCACAGGCAACAATATTTCTGGCAATACTAATCTTCTTTTGGAGGGACCCCTTAGCAAAAACCTCAAAATTTTCTTCTCTAGCACAGCTCCAGCCTCTTGCCATCTCATGGGACTTGAAATGACACCGTTTCAACACACCAATAACAACCACTTAGCTCAAAATACACTGGTGTAGGCTCAAATTTTTGCCATAAAGAATAAGTTACTAGCAAAACATTAAGAGCACCACAAAGTCAGCCTCTTTATGAAACATTTAATTTCTGCTTCCTTGAGGTTTAAAATCTTAAATCAACACAGGGCCCATAAAATCAAATGCCTAAGTTATCGAGCAGAAGGGAAGTTCTTGCCAAACCCTGCTTCTCATTAACCAGGTTTCCTGCTTTTCTAATGAAAAGGATCTCAGACTCCAGAGAGGAACCTTCTGTTTTGTTTAATAGTTACAATTTAATAAAGCAGATATAATCCAGACCTCTCTAAACCTTAAGGGAAACATAGATTGGATAAAATCCATGTGTGTATTTTCAAGTCTCTTTCAAGAGAAGCTACTGCTTTTATCCTTCTAGGGCCAAAAAGATATCTACATAAAACAGCTTTCTCTTATGCTTAATATCTGTTTATTTGATGAGCCACATAGGACTTTATACACATATTGGATATCAGACTCACAATCAACCTGGAGATGGGACCAGGAGATGGGAAAACCTCAGAAGGTTTAGAGAGTCAATTAGAATGCCCTTTCAAATGTCATCTGGGCTATTTAAAGCAAATTAATGCATGGTGAGATGGAGATCATGATAATCAAGTAAGCAGAGCAAAAGGACTGAGATTCGAATCGTGCACTGTCTGATACTCCATTCTATTAAACCAGCATCTATTAAAAGAATGTGTGATAGTTTTACAATCTATTTTGAAGAAAGTAAAAATGTCACTAAGCCGTATCTGAGAATCAAGGAAGTACACCTAGAGTCAACTATTTTATTCAGACAAAAAGGGCACAGCAGTGAGGCACCATGCAATTTAATTCTCGCAAAATCTTGCTGGTTTTGTTGTTTAACTATTAAACAACAAAATGGTCAACATTTTGGGAGAATTAAATTACTTATAGTAGAAAATTTCAGAGCTCTGTAGAAAATTCACAAAATGTGGTACATTGAAATTTTATAAAATCTTGTAGGATATCGGCTATTTTTAAAGTTATTATTATTACTAGTTGTCATATTTAGGAACCACCCATCTCCCTCACAGAGGGACTCTGGATGCTGTACAATAAAATATTGAAGGCTTAAAAACAGTATGTAAATTTTAAAAGTGACAAGGGATGTTAAAAAGTTGATTAAAAAGCAGGAGGAGAACTTTCAGGTCAACAACCTATGTGCTCATCACCCCAAGCAAAGGGTCAGAGCCATGTTTTTACACCTTCATGGAAGCTAAGAGAGTGAGGGCAGTGGTGGATTGCTACCAGTTCGCACCGGATCTGGAGAACCGGTAGTGGTGGTGGCGGAAGGCTCTGCCCACCAGCCTGGATGCTTCTGCGCATGCGCAGAAGCGTCACGCGTGTGCAGAAGCATCACGCGCGAGCGCACGTCCACGAGCAAACCGGTAGCAACGGGTTATGAAACCCGCCCCAGAGTGAGGATCCATTTCATTTCTGCAGTGGGTGAGTTTCACAGGGTGGGGGCAATGGCAGAGAAGACTCTCTTCCTGGACCCCATCAGTCAGAATTCTAGAGATGATGATATTACCTAGTTTGGGTAATGAAATGTCTGCATAAAAACAATTAAGCTCAGAGAATTCTTTGGTTGATGGGATCCACAGCATACCTCCTCTGCCTCACTGGGTAGAACAGGCTGATGTAACTGGATGAAGATATCTTAATGTTACATTTCATTGAATTTCATACTTTTTCATGACCATTTAGAAGTGCCCCAAAAGGATTTTTTTCCTATCTTCTTTCCATTCTTCAATGAGAGAGAACAACATTATGTCTTTGTTACTTAGCTATTACTTAAGACTTGCATAAAAGCTTTTCTAGTTTTAGATTTTATACTAAAAATCAAAGTTACTTTAACAACTTACTAGAGTTCTTAAAATAAACATCCAGACCTCCCTACTCCCCCTTCATGGAAATAAATGAAGAGATCCATTCTTGAATTATGCTGCAAAATGTTTATCATTCAGCTTTGTTGTTGTTAGTTGAGAAGTTGTGTCTGACCCATCGTGACCCCATGGACAATGTTCCTCCAGGCCTTCCTGTCCTCTACCTTCCCCCGGAGACCAGCTCACAGCGACTGCTTCAGTGACTCCATCCAGCCACCTCGTTCTCTGTCATCCCCTTCTTCTTTTGTCTTCAATCTTTCCCAGCATTAGGCTCCAGTCAGTCCTTCTTTCTCATTAGGTGGACAAAGTGTTTGAGTTTCATCTTCAGGATCTGGCCTTCTAAAGAGCAGTCAGGGTTGATCTCCTCTAGGACTGACCGGTCTGATTGCCTTGTAGTCCAAGAGACTCGCAGGAGTCTTCTCCAGAACCATAGTTCAAAGGCCTCAATTCTTTGACGTTCAGCCTTCCTTATGATCATTCAGTTTTACCTTATTTAATAAAATAGGGAGATTTTTGACACCAGATTCAGGACAACTCAGTAAGTAAAACTTCCCAACTAAAAGTACTCATCTGGCCAGCAACTTAGAAGGGCAAGAAATATATTGCTTTCTACAAAGACAAGGCAGGCCTTTTAATTGAGACAAACTGTCTGAATCCAACAGAGGTGTCGAGCACAAAGTCCAGCTCGTTCATATCCATGTGCAGACAAAGTCATACTCATGTAAACTGAGAGACAAAGATTGCATTCTTTGATTCTTTTTTTTAAAGCGATCTAAGCTTCATCGTTTGTATATTGGAAATTAAAGATAAAAATGGCCCCATTTATCAAGAGGAGAGTGATGTTGGAAACTTACTGTCAATTATTATCTGAGCTTCTGAACCATAATAAATGGCAAACCCTCTGGGCTTTGCAATCCCAGTCATCACAAGACTTCTGAAGTAATTGCATTCCTTCTGACACAGGCAAAGGATACTATCTGGTGACAGATGGAGAGAATTTGGCATGTCATTTCACAGGGTTTGGGATGGTTGACTTGTCATCTGAATTTCAGTGGCCTGTCACAAGCATCACTGCCAATTAAACCGAAAACCTTCACTCTTAAGAAAATCTTTGCAACTGTCTTTTCCCTGTCAAATCAGACTACAGAATAAACAGGAGAGTTCTAAGGCGTTGAGATCTTTATTCTTATTAACAATGTGGAGAAAAGCAAGGCGGAAAATCATTGTAACATGACATATAATGATTAGATTCATACTTGTACTTTGTTATAATGTGATTTGCTTGTTAGTGGCTTAGAACAAAGTGTGACCTTAGCACTGTAAGCCTTAGCACTTTAGGCTTAACACGAATTATGAATCCAGGTCTAGGAAAAAACAGTGCTATTGGTCATCTGAACCTGGTAATTTATACTCCATAACTATAGAGCTCAAGATCCAGAAAATTACAGATTCATAGATGATACCTTATTACATGCATTTACTTTCCACTCTCATACCTGATCGCTTATTTGTACCCTATGACTATCATTAAGTGTTGTACCTTATGATTCTTGATGAACATATCTTTTCTTTTATGTACACTGAAAGCATATGCACAAAGACAAATTCCTTGTGTGTCCAATCACACTTGGCCAATAAAAAATTCTATTCTATTCTATTCAGACTAACAACAGGTACAATATTATCCAAGGCCACCAATGCTCTCTTATTTCAAGAAACAACGAAGGCCTTGGATGAACTGCCCATCAAAGATTCAGGAAGCTTCCAACTGGTCTCTGGAAACCAAGTGGATCTATTGGGGTAACTCAATCTAATATCCCACCTTCTTGAAGGGAGAGCAGTATTAGAAAGCTTCAAATTAACTAGAAGGTGATATTACTGTGATGAGGGATAGATCTTAATGTCCCACACCTTTTGGATTATATTTCATCTGTCCCATTAAAACTATCAATCAGCTCAATAGGATACCACAACATTGCAAGGAACCAAGGGATGGTATTCACTTACCTTTGCTACCGGTTTGCAAATGTGAGCACGCACAGAGCATCAAAAATGGGACGTGATTATGTCCAGGCGGGAGGGCGGAGCCTCCCGCCGCTGTCGCTACTGGTTCGCCCAAACCGGATAGAATCGGCTGAATACCAACACTGCAGGGAACCATTGTTACTCAATCATTCTCTAGCATCTAACTTCACAAAAATCATATTACATACTTTCATCAATGACACACTGACACTGGGCACTATAACAGTCCTCCAAATAAAATAGCTATTCAAACTACGCCTGGGGTTGCAGCTAGTGCCAAAATTAAAAAACAGAAGGCATATTTTTCCCACTATACATGCCAGATCATCCTTCTCATCAATGATAAGTTCATGGATAATGGAGCATATATTACAAACTGACCTGGTATTACTGTACATAGTAACAGTCAGAGACCAAGGCTACTAAAAATTTGGTGATCTAGAATCTGGAATGAAGATGGGGACCTAGAAGTGGGAATGATGCTAAGGTCTTTATTGTCAATCCAAATGATCTGCAGCAATTGTTTCAGATTATATGATGGAAGAGGACCATGCCTTTGAAAATTAACATTATCAAAGATTAAAATAGTTTTATTTGACAGGGGAAATAAAGGGAACAATTGCCAGTTCTAAATTGGTGATTTAAAAAAATCCAAAGCAAACAGATGACCTTGTGAATTTGATAGAATGTTTATTAAAGATAGGAAAATGAACAGAGAAATTTCAAGATGAGCAAATATTAGTAGAAAAGTAGTGAGTGATAGGTGACTTGTGAGAATGTTAGTTGAAAGACACAAAAATAACTATTGGCAAGAGAGTATTTCTAGGCACTTTGTTATATGGAATTGAGTACAATTCAATCACGGGTATGTTGAATTTAACAGGAATGGGGTACTTAAGTGTCTATGGTAAAACAAAGAGACAGGCGGCAGAATGAATGGGTAAAGAAGGAATATAGATTTAATACAAAAGTGACTGACTATATCAAAGTAGTTTGAAGTAGTTTGGTACTGAAGGGCTGATTGAATGGAACTTGAATTACAAAATAAATATATGAAGAAAGAGTGAGTGGGTTGAGAGAAAAAGGAAAATTGAGGAAGTCATGGTTGGATAGACCTGATGAGAAGTGAGAAATTTAAGGAATAAAAGGTAACATATGAAGAAAAGTATGGATATGGTTGAAGCAAGGATCACTTGTTAAAATAGAAAAATATAAAAAAAAGATAAGGGTGCTACTATAAATTATTTTAAGTCATGTTTCCTTTTCTTATCTCATGCCTTCAATTTCTTTTTGCTTACTATTTCTAATTTCTTTTTTGCATGTGGCATAATATTGTTTAACATATGAGGGTATAATTTGATGACTATGAAGGTATCTATGCATTACACTTGAAAGATTTAAAATTGTTTTAAAATTAAAATCACCTTGGAGATTAATAATTTTATAAATAAATTAGATCTGGATTTCTGCAAAGTCATGTTTCCTCCCTCTCTCCCTCCTCCCATCCTTCCTTCCTTCCTTTCTTTTTTTTTTCTTTCTTTCTTTTTCAATATCTGCCAAACTCAACCATGTGATTCTGGGTGGCTTTTTTTTTAAAAGAGTAAAATCAATTGAGCTGCATGTTCTAAAGCACAAAGTCACAGTTAAGCAATGTATACTATACTAAATGTTCAAAGTTACTATTATATTAAAATTACCTATTCTTCCTCTTCAAATTGAATTTCTGAAACAATTTGGCAATGTGTAGAAATGCATTCCAAGAAAACCAGAGAGATAAGACAATCAACTTAATTCCAGATCTTAATATTATTTCTTGCAGTTTGGGCTAGTTTTTAAAAGGACTTGGTAACTCTATGTAAGTTCATTATATATGTTCCAAATAAATAAAATATACTATTATTTCATCTAAAAGCAACAACTACAGAATCTGATCCTTCCATCCAATCCAAAACAATCCTCCTCAAACCCCACTCTTCAAACAATCTGAATCAACTTTAAATGTACTGGTTTCTCCCGAAGGATGATGAGAATAAGATTTGTTAGAAATCCTAAAATGCTAGTTGCAATGTTATGATTTCAAGGGGAGGGATAATTATTGCAAGCATTGCAATTTTATCCTTGTTTAATCAGAAATGAAGTCAATAGGGATTGATCACATGTAATATCAATGCAATTTACTTTCTGACAGATGAAAGGAATTTATGAAGAAATACCCTACAGTATGATGACTGCTAATATTCAATTAAATAAAAGTATTAGACGAGCAAAGTTTCATCTCATACAATACCCAAATATAGCCAGACACATGGCTTTAAAAAGGTAAAGATTCCCTTCGCACATATGTGCTAGTCGTTCCCGACTCTAGGGGGCGGTGCACATCTCCGTTTCAAAGCCGAAGAGCTAACACTGTCCGAAGACATATCTGTGGTCATGTAGCCAGCATGACTAAATGCCAAAGATGCACGGAACGCTGTTACCTTCCCACCAAAGGTGGTCCCTGTTTTTCTACTTGCATTTTTTACGTACTTTCAAACTGCTAGAAGCTGGGACAAGTAACGGGAGCTCACCCCGTTACACGGCACTAGGGATTTGAACCGCTGAACTGCCGACCTTTCGATCGACAAGCTCAGCGTCTTAGTCACTGAGCCACCGCGTCCCTCACGTGGCTTTAAGAAGGTCCAAAACAAAGCTCTCCAATCATTCCAACTGCTTTTCCTATAGCCTATAGAAATCTGTGTCCCAAAAGCTCAGTTTCTGGATTCCATTTTCCATAAACCTCAACCAGGTAGGCAAGAATTAAGGTTTATGGAAATTCTTGCCCATCATCACCTGAAATGGATGCACATCTATTTCACAGATGTACCAACTAAGCTAGTCACCACTGCAACTTCTTATGGCAGCAAACTATGAAAATTATATGTCAATTTTTTCCTAAATCTGCCTCTGATTATGTTTCATTGGATGACCTCTGGTTCAATCCAGATGAGGGAATTTTTTTAAAAAAATTGTGTTTTCTATCATGCATCATTTTATATGACTGCATCTTGTGGATTGTTCTGCTGTACTGTTGCCTACTGAGATGCCACAGGGCATGATAAGGAAACTGAGATAAGGTTGTTTGAAATAGCTTGGACATATGCTAGCAGTGAACGTTCACATTGAAAAATGGGACAATAAGATTGTTGCTCTAGGATAGATAATCAGATCTGTGCCAACAAAAAAGCTATGTCAAAAAAAATTATTTCCCAGTCCAGATAAGTGAGAATTTAAAGGTAAAGTATGTGAACATTTCTGAGTTGATATTTTGATAGCCGCATTTAAGGAAAGCGCAAAACAAGACAGCAGTAACATATTAGTATTTTACAGGATCTGGGTAAATTAATCCTAAGGGATCATGCAGACTGGCAGAATGTCAGCTAATAAAGAAAACCTACAGAGTTTGCAGGTTGAAACTGAGCATAAATTCCTGAGGTTTAAAAAAACTGATTGTCTTCATATACAGAAGCCTCCTAGCTTGTAAAACGGAATATAGCATGGGGTCAGAAACTACAGCCAAAGTCTTGTACAAATAGATGGAATAATAATAATTTGCTTAAAAACAGTTTTCACTTCCTAACGATAGTGGCTATTTTAAAAAAAACAAAGTTATGTTAAAATCTGCATGTGTGATACCATTCTTGCAATTCTCAGTCACTCTCCATTTCATAGAACATGGCTGTAATCTGAAATAAAGTATTGTTTAAGCAAAAATCAAGTATTATCTTTTCCCTAGTTGCCTAATTCATGCACAAAACACTAGAAAATTAAAGCACACTTTTCTTTGAATCAAGAAAGGGGATTTTCAAGGGTGATAAACAGCATTTTCTGGAAAAAAGGAACAATATATGTGGGGAAAGGAGTAATCAAGGACTCCACTGTTCAATGCTGTTGACCCTCTCATGTGTTCAGCTACACAAATATCTCACTAGGGTGAAACATGAAATATGGATTTCCCACATTTCTGTACTTCTCTTAAGTTATCAATGTATATATCTACCATCAACTTTTTCTATGTTTACCTATATAATCTTACTCCTTGGTTCTTGCTCCTTTGGGCCAGTGGTGGGTTTCAAATTTTTTTTACTACCAGTTCTATGGGTGTGGCTTGGTGGGCATGGCATGGCTTGGTGGGCGTGGCTTGGTGGGCATGGCAGGGGAAGGATACTGTAAAATCCCCATTCCCTCCCCAATCCAGGGGATGGTTACTCCAAAATCCCCATTTCCTGCCATTCAGCTGGGACTCAGGAGGCAGAGAATAGATGGGAGTGGGGCCAGTCAGAATTTCCACTACAGTAGTGAGTGATAGGTGACTTGTGAGAATGTTAGTTGAAAGACACAAAAATAACTATTGGCAAGAGAGTATTTCTAGGCACTTTGTTATATGGAATTTGTTATATGGGTATGTTGAATTTAACTCACAAAGTTGAGAATAAATGAAAATTTAATGTTGGCCCAAAGCAGAGGTGGGTTTCAGTAGGTTCTGACCAGTTCTGGAGAACCGGTAGCAGAAATTTTGAGTAGTTCAGAGAACCAGTAGTAAAAATGTGCAAAGAAGCAAAAGAAACAGCAAATCATATACTCAGCTCATACAAGAATGCACATACTGACTATAAACAGTAACACAATTGCCAAAACGATTCACTGGAAAATGTGTGAAAACTAGCATGTACCTGCAATTAAAACTTGATGGGAACACAGAATTGAAAAAGTAGGCAAAAATGAACAGGTTAAAACACTGTGGGATTTCCAAATACAAACTGATAAATTTTGGCTCATAACACACCAGATTTAACTGTGGATGAAAAGAAGAAAGTGTGGATAAGTTATTTGGCAATACTGGGGAATAATAATTGGAGAAGATCATAAAGTTTCAAGATCTGAAAATCTAAATTGAAAGATTATGGTATACACTAGCCATGGTGGTCTCACTGGTTATTGACACACTGAATACCGTAACAAAAAATCTTATATGGCATTTGGAAAATCTGTGTATTGACAAAATTTTCATCCATCACTTACAAAAAGCCACACTGCTTGCATCTGCACATATACTACGCTAGTAAATTGGCATTGTAGGTTCTTGGAAAGAACTAGAGAACTGTCAGCTGTGTTTTAACACTGCTATGTATATAATAATAACAATACATTTGCCCAACTCCCAGCAACACTGGGTAATTATACCTAAATGAAATAGATACTTTTCTTAAATGAAATTTAAATTTAAGTACCATTATCATAATCATTTTGTACATATTTCATAATTTTCTATTTTTGTGACATTAAAAATTATACTTTGGCATTAAATTCTGAAGAGTTCTGAGTATGGCACCCAAAGCTTTGGGGAGCTGCACCCAGATATAAATGACTGGTCTTTGGATGAAACAGTCACCATTATCATAATTTAATGGTTTTACATTCCAATATGTAGAGATAATATGTGAAAACATAATACCAATCAATTAATTTACATCATGCTTTAGGTATCTAATTTTAAGTTTAAGGAAGAGTCATTGGATATGAGATGGGCAGCAAATAAATATTATAAGCAAACGAATATATAAAATCAATTTATTTTTCTATTAATTTTCTTTACTTCTGCCTCCCTCAACAACAGTATTTATTGCAAGTATAATTGTCACATATCTTATTTAATAGAGAACAATTCTAATCTGAAGAACTACACGAGGAACATCTCCTGCACAAAGATCTGTCCCGCTTAAAGAAAAAGAGCAACAGAAGAAAAGAAATTTCTTAAAATAGCCACTAACTTTTAACACTTCATTAAACAAAATGAATAGATTCTCCTGCTTAGTCTTCCACAATATCATAAAATACACTGCAGTTTTATTGAAATGATGGGGGAGTTAACATGCAATTAACATGCAATCTCTGTTATCTATTTTCCCTTTTATGCCATACAAACTTTCACTTGTAAACTTTTCACATCTTATAGGTTAAGGAAGATGAAACTTTGGAGGCTTCCCAATAGTATAGCTCAGTGATGGTGAACCTATAGCACATGTGCCGGAAGTGGCCATCTTTTCCGGCATGCCAGCCATCGCCCGTTGCTCTTCTGGGATCCGGCATGCACATCCGCACTGGCCAGCTGGTCTCTACACATGTGCGTGCGCCAGAAACTAGAAGAGCAGCTCCCTGGTGCACATGCGCACTGGGGAATTGCTCTTCCGGTTTCTGGCACTCCCCTGGGCGTACGTGCGCACTCCCGTTTTGGCACTCAGTGCTGAAAAGGTTCGCCAACACTGGTATAGCTCTATAATTTATCCCACATTAAGGCATCAGGATATCACTATTCCAGAATAGTGACACAACAAACCCAACTATCAAATCAAAATCACAACCACATTATCATTGATATGCAACCCAAGTCTTCCAACATTAGCTTGTACTTTCCATAATCTTCAATAAGCAAATGCATTTGATTGGGGTTGCAATTCTAATTCCACAGATCTGAAGGCACTGAATCAGAGGATGCTTTTGACATACCTGTTTCAGAAAGATGAGATTTTTGAGTAGGTGTTGTTTAGGAGTAGAGCAGCATGGTGACCTAGTGGTGAAGACACTCACTTCCCACTCTGAAGGTTGAGAGTTCAATCCTAGGTAGCAGCAGTTATTTCTCTCTAGGACACAATGAAAAAAATATCTGCTGTGAACTCTTTGTAGCATCAGGAAGGACATCCGGTCAGTAAATGCTCAATTTCATCCAGTCACCTGGATTTAATTCTGAATTAAGGGATTACAAGGTCATAAAAAAGGGAATTATTAATGTTTAGGAATAATATTGACTATAGCACAACTATTTATTTAAGAGTCTCCATCTCTCTCTCTCTCTCTCTCTCTCTCTCTCTCTCTTTTTCTCTCCCTCCCTCCCCCACCTCTCTCTCCCTCTCTCCTTTGGGGGGGGGGGGGCAAAATTCAGCCAGAACACATTAGTTAAATTACATCAGATATTCCTGAAAAATATGGGATGAACAGATCTCCCATCTAATATCCCTTTTCTCTTTGAAGTTAAAATATTACATTTTAAAAAATGTGTGAGAAGGCTTGGAGACAGAGTGCTCTTTTTACTCATTACCATTCTCATTAGACTTCTGATAGTTTAAGGTGGCAATTCATTTGTTATGGTAGTCAATCATTATTACCCTGTCAACCTCTTGATATTAGCATTTAGCCTGACAAGCAGATAAATTGGGGGGGGGAGAGAGACAGGAAAATCACCTACCTGATGAACTCTTGCATCAAAAAAAAAAAAAAAAAACTAGTAAACTTCTTGTGAGTTTTGTTGTGAAAAAAATGAAGGAGTTAGGAAGCATCCTATACAGAAACCAGTTATCAAATGCTTAAACTCCATGCCCTGCACTAAGTTGAATGAAAATAAAATGTTTGGCATATTGCTCTCCTCTGAGCTGTTAGCAAAGTCACATTGAAGACATTCTTCCTGCTGTTGCTATTTAAGTTGTAATCACCTCGGAGCAGCTACCTGTCATTTCAAATCATTCCATGCAGACACATACAGAGCTCAAGGCTGAGAACTTGTTTACAGACATAGATCTGAAAATAAGACCCCAAAATTCAGTAGGACTTACTCTAAATGGAGCCCTGGTAGCGCAGCAGACTAAAGCACTGTTATTAACGTCAGCTGCAAGTTCAAATCTCACCAGGCTCAAGGTTGACTCAGCCTTCCATCCTTTCTAAGGTAGGTAAAATGAGTACCCAGATTGTGGGGGCAATAAGCTGACTTTGTATAAACATACAAAAGTATGAAGGCTATTGCTTAACACATTGTAAGCCGCCCTGAGTCTTCGGAGAAGGGCGGCATATAAATCAAATTTTAAAAAAATGCAATTTCAATGAGAAGGAAAAGGGGAAAATAAGAGATATTTTTTTTTAACATTTAGCCCCATGCCCCGGTAACTATAAATCCATTGTTACTTGTCCAAGTTTCCAATAGTTTGAAAGAAAGGTCTAACACCAAAAAGAGGTCTGATAGAACTGGTTGAAGCCTCCATATTTGGTGGCCAAGCAGGGATCTCTGGGAAGTTCAGAAGTTCATACAGGCAACATGAGATGAGATACGTTCAGTTAGTAGGCACTCATACAACCAAAGGCTCTGTACTAATTAGTATCCATCCTGATTAATAGCCATTAACAATCTTAACTGGAACATTCACTAGACTGATAAGATTGGAAGATGTTATTTAGATTATCCCATCCCATGAGCCCTGATGGTACAGTGGTTAGTATGAGCACTATAGGCTAACTCTGCCCAATTCAATCCTGACGGGGCTCGAGGGCGATTCAACTTCCGCCTTCCATTCTTCAAGGTCAGTAAAATGAGGACCCAGATTGTTGGTGGCAATATGCTGATATTGTAAACTGCCCAGGGAGTGCTATAAAGCACTATGGAGCGGTATATACAGTTAAGTGTTACTGCTATTATTATTCAGAACAAGAATCCAAATGAAAGCATTCCAGACAAACAATTGCACATTAGCAAGGGACAATCCATTATCTGAGTAATTGTTCTATCACCGAAATGCTCTTACAATCAGAAATAGTTTTCCCCCCAAACATTCAGCGGAAATCTACTTTTCCATAATTTTCATCCATTATTAAATAACAGTTGGCTCAGATGATGCTTAAAATGAACAGCAAAACTGCAGTTTTGGAAACTGATGATGATGAGCCACTATCAGTATGGGTTATTTTCTCATTAATCCGAAAGACTTGCCCCACCCTGCTTTCAGAACGTTAAAATTTGAACTGTCAAGCAATATAATATAATCCCTAAATCCAATTTTAGCGCTAGTCACTTTCTAGCTAATTTCACAATACCTGAAAAGAAAGTCTTTCTTGACTTTCCCTGTAGAAGGACGCTTTACGAATTCATACAGTACTTTTACTTCTTTTGCCTCCCAGTCTCTGGATTCAAACCAGGGGTGGGTTCTAAATTTTTTTACTACCGGTTCTGTGGGCGTGGCTTATTTTATGGGCGTGGTTTGATGGTCATGTGACAATTCTTTAGGATTTAGCAGAGGTATTGGTCTACCAGGCTTTTAACTGCTTGCAGAGCTGTACCAGTCTACCCATTTGTTTTTGGAGCATTCCAGTCTACCTATTTGTTTTTGGAGCGCACCAGTCTATCCATTTGTTTTTTAAGTGCCCTGGTCTACCACCACACTGCCTTTTACCACTGATCAGCTGTAGGACGGCTCTTTGAAGCCCCGCGGCAACAGTTTAAACAGTTTTTTTCCTTCTAGCCAATCAGCTGGGACTCGGGAGGCAGTGAATAGATTGGGGGTGGGGCCAAATAAAAGGTAAGAATAACGCGGGGGCGGGCAGTTCCCAAACAAAGAGAACCGGTCGGTGACGTCATATCATCACTGCTACCGGCTCGGCTGAAGCGGGCCGAACCCGGGAGGAACCCACCACTGATTCAAACCAATTATCGTTCTCTATTGTCCCAACAAAGAACCTGCATAGTTGAGTTGCTAGGGAAAATGTTTGACTGAAAAACTACAACATGAACCCACCACTACTAATTCCAGTAGCAACATTACGCAGAAATAATAACAAGGTCTTTTTACACCAACCATCTTTTTTTTTAGAAGGTGTCCTAAGAAAGGCACACATATTAAGGTGGGTTTTCTTTTTTAAAATCCAAGAACATGGGATAGTCCAGGAAGTAGTATCATCAACTCAGTAATAATATTTGCACTCTCTGGTTGGATCAGTTGAATAGATCACCAGTTGAGCTGGACAGCTTTGTTCCTTATGCCATCCGTCTTGTAAACTTGCAGGATTCTTTGTTTTCGCTATGTATATGTGCACATCTTAACTAGACAGTGATGTTTCTCAGTGTTATATACGTATATGTATGTGGGTAGATGCATAATGGTTATCTTTTGAGAGCTGAATGCAATGAAATTTTATTTTAATGTATTAGTGTACATTTAAAGTGACAATAAAGTTTTTATTCTATCCTTCTATTCTGTTCTTGGGTTATGCTGTTTCAACATTTCCCGGATAGCAAAGTTCTGTGCACAGTAACTCATGCCCTGGTAATCTCCTGGTTGAATTACTGCAATGTGTTCTACATGAAGCTACCTTGAAGAATATTCAGAAGCTATAATTGGTTTAGAACACAGCACCACGGACAGTTCTGGAGATCCCTCGGTTGACACATGTGACAGTGCTCTTATGTGAGCTGCACTGACCCAATTCAATGTGTTAATCATCCCCTTTAAAGCCCCTTATGGCACAGGTCCAGGGTATCTGAGGGACCGCCTTACCCCAATGGGACTAATCTGCCCCACTCATTCTAGCGGATCCCATTGGATTTCATTGCCCAAAGAATTTCGGCTGGTGGGGTCCAGGAGAAAAGCATTTTCTGCTGTGCCTCACCTTCTGGAATATTCTCCCATCAGAGATGGGATCCGTCCCCACATTCCTGGCCTTCCGGAAGAGTCTAATCATTTGCTTGTGCCACTTGGCCTGGGGCCCTGACATTGGGAGGTGGCTGAGAGGATAAAGAAGATTCTCACCTCCAGACTGCCTGTCACCCATGTCCTTAACTTTTTTTTCTTTTTATTGTAATTTTAACTGGGGTTTTTTTTTTGGACTTTTTAACTTTTTTATTATATTGTAAGCTGCCCAGAGTCACTATTAGTGAGATGAGTGGCACTGAAATTCAATAAATAAATAAAGAATTTAAAGAATTTATTTATGCCTGCACTGTGGCGTCTCTGGATCTAAACTTAAGAGTGAAAACACAGGCAGTGCTGAGCTATGGATGATCTAACAGGCATCAATTAGATCATGATAAGACCTTAAAATGTATAAAGAGAATCTAGAGTGCCATCTTTAATAATGCATTGACTATGTTCACATGGAAACATCCCCATAATTTGTCAGAGTGGTGACATGTGCATTGTATCTTAACACTAACGTGTTTCAGCACACAGAGAAAAAGGATGAAATTCTTTTTACAATGTCACAATGTGTATTTCAACACTTGCCTTCCTTACCTCCAGTGGATTTCCATGTGCTTATGCACGAACAGTAAACGGTGTTCTTGTAGCCTTCTTAAAATGATACATTTCTGTCAGTGGTAGGTTTCAAAATTTTTTACTAACAGTTCTGTGGGTGTGGCTTGGTGGGCATGGCATGGCTTGGTGGGCGTGGCAGGGGAAAGATACTGCAAAATCCCCATTCCCTCCCCATCAGCTGGGAGGTAGAGAATAGATGGGGGCAGGGCCAGTCAGAATTTTTTCTACCGCTACTGGTTCTCCAGAACTGGTCAGAACCTGCTGAAATCCACCTCTGATTTGTGTGATCACTTCATGAATAAAACTAATTTATTTCAGTGGTGTTAGGATGGAACAAGAAATATACACTTGCTGAAATATAGGTAATTTTTATCAAACCTTTTTGCCTTAATCTTATTTTTTACCAACATTATAAGAAGATTAATCATCTTTTGTTTCTTCTTGCCATTCAAGAATAAATTTACTATTTAAAAAGGACAAGAAGTTAAAAATAATGGATAAAAATAATTTTAAAAATATTAAAATTCTCTACTTTAATCCAAGGCAACAGATCTACTACAGCTGGCAAGAAACTGCATCAATACTAGTGTGGTCTCTCCAGGCTTGGCTCTTTACTTTTCCATGTAAATCTGATTAGAAATATTTTTTTTTAATTGCAGCCACTAAGGGGGACAATTTGCATTTGGAGAATCCTTGCAAATAGAGTTGGTTCATGGCGGTGGTGGGTTTCAAAACATTTTACTACCGGCTCTGTGGGTGTGGCTTGGTGGGCGTGGCATGGCTTGGTGGGCAAGGCTTGGTGGGCATGGCAGGAGAAGGATACTGTAAAATCTCCATTCCCATCCCATTCCAGGGGAAGGATACTGTAAAATCTCCATTCTGTCCCCACTCCAGGGAAAGGTTACTGCAAAATTCCCATTTCCTCCCAATCAGCTGGGACTTGGGAGGCAGAGAATAGACGGGGGTGGGCCAATCAGAATTTTTACTACCGGTTCTCCAAATTAATCAAAATTTCCGCTACCGATTCTCCAAACTGATAAGAACCTGCTGAAACCTACCTCTGGTTTATGGGTTCATATAGAATGCAATCACTGTGCAATAAAGGCAGAAAACACCTCTGTCATTGAAAACCATTAATTCTCCCTGCTCTTTCAACACAGCCCAGGATAATGAATGATGCAGCTGGTACCATTATTATGTCCCATGGACGAAGGAAAGTGAATATTTTTGTCCAGTGCTTTGAGCCTTTTGAAAGAATACCTAAACAGGAAGTACCTGTCCAATCTGGACGAGTTAGAAATACGAAATGGGAAGCTTTCTGCCAACACTATAGTTTGCAAATGGAGTGCTTACCTGCTTTGTGAACCCACCCCATGCATTACTACCAGCTGTACTTTAAACTTTCTTTCTTCTACTACTTACTGTATGCTCTGAGACTTTCACATGGCCAATTTACCTACTCTTTTCCCCTGCAGTTCCTAGTTACCTATACAGTATACAGGGGTGGGCTTCAAAATTTTTAGCAAGGGGTTCTCTACCTGGTTGCTGGGTGGGTGTGGACATGGTGGACATGGCATAGTCAGCCTCCTGCACCATGGTGGGGTTGGGGGTGTTTTTTGCCCTCCCTGGGCTCCGGAGGCTTTTCTCGAGCCTCTGTGAGGGCGAAAACTGCCTCCCCAGGCTCCAGAGGCCAGAACTCCGAGGCCAGTTTCTCGCCGTCTCGGAGCCTCCGTGCGCACCTTGCACTTAACTGCATCCAAAACGGACCATGTGGGGACTCCTGGGATGGGCGGGGCCAGCCAGGAATGGGATTTGGGGGTTCTCCAAACTGCACAGAATCTTAGCTAGAGGTTCTCCCGAACCCATGTGAACCTCCAGCATCCTACCCCTGCCTATACACATCCATTTAGCTCTTCCATATTTTAACTACAGATTAAGTTGTACAAATTTCGTATTCCATATCCCTGATAGTTTCTGCTCATCCTGCTACATTTGGCAGGATGGTTATGCTCCAGGTCCTCTCAGTGAAATAATGTCAATTAGTGGGACTTTGGAAGTGTGCCTTCTCTGTCATGACAACTGCCTAATGGAACAGTCTTTCCATGAATATATGTTGGCCTTCAAGAAAGTGGTGTGAAGACCTGGTTCTTTTTTCCTCAAGGCACTGAGTCCAGGATGTTGATGGAGCTGATACAGGGTGGCTAGTGGGGGAAAGTGAGTTTTTGGGGGGCCTAAGTGTTATTGATTTATATGTTTGGAGGTGGTGGTTTTACTGCATTGTGTTTTTATTCTGTTTGTTTCCCAGAGTTCCTTCTAGTAGATGTTTCTCCTTTAAAACTAGACATGTTTGTTTAATAAATTATTAAACAAAACAACCATTTCTTCTTTCACTTTTCCAACTTTTTCAATATTATTGGATAGTTTCTGTCATTAATTTAAAAGAGAATCTGGTAAGAGCCAGATAGAGATCTAACAGTATTATTCCGCTCCCAAGCCCTGAAGTCTTTGTGTGGGTATGTTAGGTGCCACAGGAATCTTCAACCCTCTTCAACAAAAAAACAAGTTTCTCCCAGTGTTTCTTTTTAACAGGATTTATTGAAAGAGGATAAGAAAAAAATACAGAAATCTGGTTCTTTACAGTCTTTTATTCAGGGCTTGTGTGAAGTGGTACACGTTTTCTTAACCAGTAAATGATTCCTGGGGTGTCAGCAAGTGAATCTTTCTCAGGCTCTGAACAAGGCCACTGAATCAAATAAAACACTAAAATACTGTTCTTATTCTTATCTTTTAGCAATGCTGCATGATTTGTAACACTGCATAAAACTTGAAAGGAGCATTTTGGAATTCCTACTCATATCTGATTTCTTAGTAAAATAAGTCCTCATTTTAAGAGACTAATTGGGAGAAGGGATGCCTTGAATCAAAGAGCAGAAATGTATATCATTTGTCTGATGATGTTATCATACTAGTTGCAAAGAATAGCTGTTTGCATCTTGGTGTAATGGAAATGATGCAAAAGAAAGCAGGAAATATGTCTCCATCTCTGAAGCCTTTTGCAATACAATAATGTTTTATTGAAATATTGAAAATACACCTTTGGAATCTGACCCATACTTATTTAAACTGTAAAACCTGGAAACTGCCTATACTGCTTTTATACAAAGTAACAATTACAACTGCACAGCTGTATATTTGAAATTGCTAAGGCAAATTAGAATAAAACAGCATGCACTTAGAAAAAGAGGAAGGACTTGGGCTGAGCCCTTTAATCATTCTATTGGAACTTTCAAGAGTGTTCAAAGTGTGCTAGATGAAAAATAATTCTATTGCACAATTTTGGAAATGCATTTCTACCCACTCCTCCTCCTTCTCATCCTCATTATTGCCATCAAGGTTTTATATCTTTTTCCACCATCCAAATATTCAAAATACTAAATGTATAAATAGATCCTTTTATGCAATTTCCATAGGTATTACCGTATATAAAATTAATTGTACCAATAAAAGAGAATATAGCTCAGGGTTGAAATGTGGAGTCTTTGGTACTCTCTGAACTTGGTTGTTTTCTTGCAGATATTTCATTATCCAAAGTAGGGAACATTATTAGTGCAAGAAAACAACCAAGCTCAGAAAGAACCAAAGACCCATCAAAATTAATTGTGCATTAGTTTTTTTTTCTTTTTCTGGGGCTGTTTTCATGCTCTTTTTTAAAAACATAAATACATTTTTCATTTATTTGAATGAGACATCAAAACATTTGTGTTGTATGTGCTATCTCCTTACTGCTGTCTGTCGTAATTCTTAGTCATGCATGGTGGGCAGCTCTTGAATGGTTAAGCATAACATACTGTAAATATGGATCAGGTAGTGATTCCTGTGGATATTAACAAGGTTCTGGAACCATGGTTATTTAACTTCCAATTATTGTTAACTAGAAGTGACAGGAACTCTCTGCTGTTATCGTCATAACCAGATAAATGTTACTAACCACAGTTAACCTGTATGCATTCACACTATTCAACATAATTGGCATTTGCTTTATATCAAGCAACTTTTTTCACAATTCTATTGTGCTCTTCAAAACACTCCTGAAAATCAAACTCTTCACAAAATTTCATTTGCTGGGAGTTATCTATCTGCAAGTTGGCCAGCTATATAAATTTGTTTGGGGCTTCCGCTTGGCTCCGCGAGCCTCGAAAGACGTTTTTTTGAGAGCGTCCGCTCCCTGGCTCCGTTAAAGCCCCAGAGCAGCTGACAAACGCTGTCTGGAGGCTTGAAATTCTCTCCCCGGGCAAAGGGGAGAGAGAAGAGCAGGCAGGTGGAGGTAGAACCCCCCGAACGGCCTAGGAAAACTCCTGGGGCGCGAAGGGTGCGCGCTCCCTAAAAGCCTGTCAAGCCGCTCCAGACCAGGGATGTCTCCGCTAATTAGCGGAATTAGAAGCCGCGACCAATCTTGCTGAATGGAAATGAGGGAATTAACATCTTGAACTAACAGCAGGCGGAACGAGCAAGGAGAAATCAGACTGCAAGTATTTTTTACCTAACTCCAATGCCTAGAGCCTCCTTCGGAAGTAATCACTTAGTACTTTGCAACAATATGGCGATTGAAGCTTGAAAGGGTGGGGGAAACGGAAAGTTACAGGAAAAGTTTCGTTTTGCTGGCAGCCCTTTGCCTGGGAAAAAAAAAGCTTTTGTGCTGACAGAAGGAGGATTTTAAACATTAATTAATATTGGGAAATCTTTTGAGGAACTCTTCTTTTTGACTCTGGTTAAATATAAAGATTAATTTCAAACTGGAAATGGCCTCAAAGTCTGTAAAAACTGTTCCTACTAAAGGAACTGGGAGTGCTGGTAGCTCCCCAGCTCATATTCCTAGATTACAAGTTTCTGCTCCTCAAGCGGATCCACAGACCCTAACGTTGGAAATGTTGCAACAAGCTCTCCAAATCACCCAAAATAAAATTGTTGATGTGATTGATGAAAAAATTAAGGAAACTAATGAAAAAATTAAGGAAACTAATGAAAAGATACAGGCTGTGTCAGATGAGATTGCAATTCGCAATCAGGGGATTAGGGATGATATATTAATGGCATTTAAGTGTCTGGCAGGCAATATTGAGATGGTGGATGATAGAGTTGAGGAAATTAAACAATCTTCTGAAATTTTGGATAGTAAAATAGGAGAAGCTCAAAACAGAATTCAAAGCGCTGAAGACGACGTAATAATGATACAATACAGAGACATGGAATTTGCTTTAAGATTCAGAGGGGTGAAGGAGAATAAACAAGAGAATTTGAGAGAAATGATGTCTGAGGCATTGGCACCGCTGGTGGGGGAGTCAAAAAATGATCTGGGCTGGCAGATGGACAAACTGTACCGTGTTAATTCCTGGATTGCTAGACAGAAACATCTACCAAGAGACATTGTGATATATTTTACTACAAGGAGAGTACGTAACAAAATTTTACAGGCTACTTTTAAAAACAAGCTTCGGGTGGGAGGCCAGGAAGTAATGACAATGAAAGAAATCCCCCCTAAGATCTTGAGAGCTAGAAGGGAGTATGCCTTTCTGGTGGATGAGCTGAGAAAACGTCAGATACAGTACAGATGGGAGGTGCCAACTGGACTAGTGGTGACTTATTCAGGAGAGAGATATCGGCTTAATACAATTTGGAAAGCAAGAGATTTTTATACTAATGTATTAAAGGCTGGCACACCCAAACCAACTAAATCACCAGAAGGCAAAAGAAAGAAAGAAGTAATGGAAGCTGAGACAGAAGAGCTCTTGACAGTAGTTCAGGGGGGAGCTTTGGCTGATCAAGAAGAAATATTATAAATCCAAATGGCTACTCAAGAGTTGGCGCTGATTGATTTCTCGCAGTTACCGAAGGACCAAAGACAGACCAGATCGGTGACAGCTAGACTCAAGGAAGAATTAAGACAGCAACAATCCCAGATGGCAACTCAAGAAATGATTCAAGATACTACTAAAACAGGAGCAGTGGGGGGCGCAAGACCTAAAACTCAAATGAGATCAGAGCATCAGGACTTGCTTCAGAGGCTCCAAAGGCCCAGAGATGGGAACTAGATTTTTGACCTGGAATGTTAATGGCTTGAATTCTCCACAGAAAAGAAGAAAAATATTTCACTATCTTAAGCAATTTAAGAATGAAGTAATTTGCTTACAAGAGACTCATATAAGAATACAAGATCAAAAATATTTGATTAATGCAAGACTTGGTACATCTTACGTAGCAGCAGCATCAGAAAAGAAAAATGGTATAGTTATATATTTGAAAAGAGACTTAGTTGCTAAATTAATTGAAGCAGACAATCAAGGAAGATTTTTAGCGATAGAACTTTTAGTAAAAGGAGAAAAAATACTTGTAATTGGAGTTTATGCCCCGAATCAACAACAAGAAAACTTTTATAATTTACTACACTCAAAATTGACACAGTGGGCATATAAAACTTGTACCCTGTTAGGCGACTGGAATGGTGTTTTGGACGTTAAAAAAGACAAGAAGGGACCTAAATAAAATGTGTTAACAAGAGCAAAATTGCCCAAAGCGTTTTGGGAAATGATGGACGACTAGGAGTTGAGAGATATCTGGCGTGAAAGAAACCCGGAAGAAAAAGATTTTACTTTTTTTTCAGATAGACATCAATCCTTTTCAAGGATTGATTTTATACTAATTACTAGCGATCTTTTATCTAGGGTGAAAAATACGAAGATTTGCTCAAGAACATTGACAGACCATAGTCCAGTTTGGCTGGAATTGGAGTATGAGAAAGGGCCTAGGAGGTCCTGGAGGTTAAATGATAATTTGTTTAGGTATGAAGAAAATGTAAAAGAGTGTAAAAAATTTATGAAAGAATTTTTTGTTATGAATATGCAAAAGGGCACATCGATGGAAATGGTATGGGATGCAAGTAAGGCATACATGCGAGGAATTTTGATATATTTGAATAATAAATATAGAAAGAAACAGGGGACAAAAAGAAAAGAATTAGAAGATGAGATTAGTAAACAGGAATGGGCTTTAGTAGCTAATCCAACGGATAAGAAAATTAAGAGGCAACCAATTTATTGATAGGTCAATTTAATATGTTAATAGCAGATCAAGTGGCAACTAATTTAAGATATGCAAAACATAATACTTTTTACAATGCCAATAAACCAGGCAGGTGGTTAGCATATTTGTTAAGGAAAAAGCAAAAATCAAGGACAATAGAGAGAATAAAATATAAGAGTAAAGAGGTTTATGAGCAACAATTGATTAAAAAATCTTTTTTAGAGTTTTATTCGAGGCTGTATACTGGTGATAAAATTAAAGATATAGATATAGAGAGATTTTTGCAGAAAGAGAATATTTATACAATTTCAAATGAGCAGAGGGATAGTTTAAATCAATCAATAACTTCTGAGGAAATTGCGTTAGCAATTAAGCAGTTGAAAGTGGGTAAAGCTCCTGGGATGGACGGTTTGACGGCTATTTACTATAAAACCCTACAGGAGGAAATGATAGAACTGTTGAAAGAATTATTTAACAATATACAACAGGGAGGAAAGGTACCTCCAACTTGGAAGACAGCATTTATCTCGTTGATCCCAAAAGAAGGGCATGACGACTGTGACTTCCTATTCTGGGTAATGTTTTCGTGTGCAGACAACAAAATGTTTTGGGATTCTCATTTTCCTAAGCCCATTCCACACTTTGGCATGAGCTACACAAAGGCCTTTCTGTAGGATACAGATCCTAAAAATTATAGGCCAATTTCATTATTAAATACAGACTATAAGATATTTGCTAAAATTTTGGCAAATAGATTAATGACAGTCATGCAGCAAATGATTCACCATGATCAAACTGGTTTTATAAATGGTAGACAAATGAAGAGTAATGTAAGGCAAATTGTTAACTTATTAGAGTATTTGGGAAGGAACAACCAGGTCCCCGCAGTGCTTGTGTTCTTGGATGCTGAGAAAGCCTTTGATAGATTGAATTGGCAATTTATACTAAAACTAATAGAAAGGATGCAATTTGGAGAACAATTTGTACAATCTATTAAGGCAATATATCAAAAACAAACAGCGCAAATAATAGTTAATGGTGGTTTAACAGATGCTTTTAACATAGAAAAAGGAACAAGCCAAGGCTGTCCTTTGTCCCCGTTATTGTTTATTTTGATGCTGGAAATTTTATTAAACAAGATACGCGAGATGAATACAATTAAGGGAATTAAAATTAGACAGCATGAATACAAGGTACGAGCATTTGCGGATGACCTGGTTGTTACCTTAACCCAACCGGTACAATCGATTACAGCCTTGATGGATATAACCTGCTTATATGGACAAGTATCTGGCTTTAAAATAAATGCAGCTAAAACAAAAATAATAGCTAAAAATATGGTTAGGAGCCAAAAAGAAGAGATAGAAAGGTTAACAGGATTTGAAGTAGTTAAGAAGGTTAAATATTTGGTGGTTTATATTATGACTGCAAATACGAAATTATATCAGTACAACTATGAACCATTATGGCACAAAATACAGAAAGAGTTGGACAACTGGAAAAAACTACAACTGTCTTTGCTGGGAAGGATAGCCGCTGTAAAAATGAATATTTTACCAAAATTTCTATTTCTTTTTCAAATAATACCTATACTTAAAAAAGATGAGAACTTGAAGGAATGGCAGAAGGGCATAAACAAATTTGTGTGGGCAGGGAAGAAACCATGAGTTAAACAAAAGATATTGCAAGATACTAGAGAAAGAGGTGGTCTTAAGATGCCCAATTTAAGATTGTACTATGAAGCTGCTGCCCTCTCAACAATCACAGATTGGATAAACTTAACGGAAGAAAAGATATTGAATATTGAAGGATATGGTTTGGTTTATGGCTGGCATGCTTACTTAGTGTATGATAAGAAAGTAGATAAGACTTTTAAAAGTCATATATTAAGAAATGCTCTATTGCGTGTCTGGAAAAAGTATAAATATAAACTAAATGATAGGTTACCAATATGGACAATACCCAGACACGCGATAGAGAACATAAATTTAGAGCAAAAGCAAGATAAGATTACATATAAGGAACTCCTTTATAAGGAAGGAGTCAGACTATAGTTAAAATCCATGGAACAACTAAAAGAAGAAGGGATTATTAAGACTTGGTTTCAATATGGACAGCTGCTGGCCAGATGGAGAGAAGATCAAAAAATTGGTATTTTGCAGCAGGATGAGAATTTGATAAAGCAAATAAGAGATGAAGGTCAAATGCGCATAAAAAGGTTGTACAATGCATTACTGGAAATAGATTCAGAAACAGAGTTAGTCAAGGATTGTATGATAAAATGGGCACAAAATGTAGGTGAACCAATAATGATGGAAACATGGGAAAAGATATGGGTTAGAAATGTAAGATTTACACAAGCACAAAATTTAAGGGAGAATTTTTACAAAATGTTTTATAGATGGCATTTAGACCCCAAAAAACTGGCTTGTATGTATCCAAATTTACAACCCAAGTGTTGGCGATGTGAGTGTGAAGATGCTACATATTTCCATATATGGTGGACATGTAAAAAGATTAAGGCTTTTTGGATAAAAATATGGTGGATTATTCAAAATATTTTGAAGAAAAAAATTAAATTTACACCACAGTTTTTTCTGTTGGGAATAGTTACGGATTGTACTGTAATAGAGACTAAGCTGGTTTTGAACTTAATAACGGCTGCCAGGTTACTGGTGGCACAGTACTGGAAGAAGGAAGATCCACCTACTATTGAGGAATGGACATTAAAAGTTGTGCATTTGGCGGAAATGGCAAAAATTTCATCATACCTTAAAGACCATTCAAATGAGATATATATATCGGAATGGAGAAAATGGATTGATTACATACAGAAGAAGTATCCGAATAAGAAGATTCATATAGCTTATGAATGAAATAATATTAAGTAGTTTATGTTTGTTTTTTCTGAGTTATAAGGAGTTAAGGACCTAGGGAGAACATGAAATGCAATAATTTGTTAGCACATTTTAGTTCTTGGTTTGTGAATGCTATACCCTGTGCTCGTTCTGGGAAGTCTAGGGAGGGGGGTGGGGGAGGGAGGGGAAGGGAGGGTGGGAAGGAGAGGGGGTTGAGGGGGGAAGGGGGGTGAAAATGTTTGTACTTTTCATAAAACTTTTCAATAAAAAAATAAATAAATAAATTTGTTTGGTAAATAAATAAATAAAATAAAATAAACAGACATATAATTCCATCCTCCATACTGTTTACCAACTCAAATGAAATTACAAGTCTATGCAAATAAACTTTTCACATTCAATCTTTTCTTATCTGACCTTTATTAGTTCTTTCCCTGTTACCTACCTTTAAGACAACTTAGCAAACTACCTTGTATTTTGACTCATACAGTAATGCAGAAAGGCAAAAAAAGACAGCCCATCAACATCTGATGCTGCAGTGGTTAGAATGCAGTACCGCAGGATACTTCTGCTGACTGCAAGCTGCCAGCAATTCAACAGTTCAATTCTTACCGGCTCAAGGTTGACTCAGCCTTCCATCCTTCCGAGATAGGTAAAATGAGGACCCACATGGTTGGGGACAATAGGCTGACTCTATAAACCACTTAGAGAGGGCTTTAAAGCACTGTGAAGTGATATATAAGTCTAAGTGCTATAGTGCTCTTCTGTGACTCCCCAATATGGGTAGAACTAAATATTTTGGGCACTTTTGGTTTGGAAGAAACAAGTTTAAGGAGCGAAATGGATACAAAATCTTCAATCTTTTCACCACTCAAACCTCTGATTCTCCCCTCCCTTGCCATCACTTTGGGGGTTCAGTCCATGATGAGCTGATGTGGCCATCAAGTTGATATACATTCTTTCTACAGGCTATTTTGATAGCTATTTGGGGACACTACATTTCATAGAAGGCAAGTTTGCAACCCATATACAAAGGGACATAAGGACTTGGTTATTTTCCAGGGCTTGTTTCTTCCAGCGATGGGGCATCTTAATATTCTTAAAGGTTATGCCCATTTGAAAGCCAACATTATAGATGTGGTGAATGCCGAGCCTCCCAATTGCCTCAGTTTTTTTGCAACTGTGGTTGGAAAGGGTTCTCTAGGAAAATAAGAGGAGCTGCATAATTATTGTCCTTCCAGTTGAAGAACACCTGCATTGAAGGTAAGTTTTGAACAGTATTCATCAGGAGGATATGTAAAAATGTCTAGAGATCAGCTTTCTATTAGTGTTAGGCCTTCCTGGCCCCTACCTTCAAAGACAGATGTAAAGAAAGGACCGCAAGCAAAATGCTGGCAATCTAACCGATGGATATTGCCTCTCCCATCCCTGTCAGCTTTTCTAAGCTCCACAAGGCTACAAAATTACTGTGCAGGAAAACAGATTTAGGTCAGCAACCCTGAATATAAAGCGCTCGCAATATTGGCAACAGCAAGAAAGCAATTGCCTGTGAATTCTTGGTGAACCTAAAGCAATTAGATTTACAAAAAAAAAAAGGGGGAGGGGGAAGAGCTAGAAATAAGTTCTCTGTAAAAAGGCAAACTCCAAATATTATTCCCATTATTTTTCTATACATCCCAAACTGAAGAATGCTATCAAAACCTTTTTATGGAAAGAAATGGAAGCCACTTTCATCAAGGTGACCGGAGGGATAGAGAGAGGAGAAAGCTTGATTTTTAAACTCTGGTTTGGGAACGCAGCCAACACAATGGCTTTTAGAAACCTTGGGAAAAGAATGAAAAAGGGGGAAATTTCAAACTGCGATCCCCCCTCAAATTGAGACATCACTGAGACCAGATGTGTTTTGTTTTTTTTTAAAGAAGGAGGGAATATCCCTGCTTTTATGCTACTGCAGGAAATGTAAAACATATCCCCTTACCCGATACGCTAAGTGCCTGTTTACGTTAACTCAAAACTAAAAGGTCGTATCAAAGCAAATGGAATATACAGTATATGCATGCAAGCCACACAAAAGGCAGGGGGGAAAATGTAACCATTGTTATTTGCCGCCTCTCTAGGGAAATCTGTATTCCCGTTAATACTTGTTCGGTGAGCCATTCTATCAAATGACAGCTTTTTTTAAAAAAAAAAGGAAAGAAAACACTCTAATGCAGGTTGCTTGAAAAGTTACTAGCATTATCCATTTTCCAGCAGCTGTTGCTAAAACCACAGGGTTGCCAGCTCCTAATTAGATCCAGATGCCCCTACTGAGAGCTCATTCTTGATGGGAGCAGGGCTACTGAGTGGTTGATGATGGGTCTTTCGCCTGACTTTTAGACAGACAGTGTAATTAACTTTGCTGCCCCTCTTAGTGCAACTCTCTAGCAGAGCTGAAAAGGTGCTCGAATGCCTACAAACTATTATGTATGCACTGGAAATGAAATTATTCCTCCCGAAAACTCAGGAAAAAGGGGATTGGCAGATCACATGCAGAAGACAAGAAAAGGTGAGGAGGCTGGTTAATTCCTTCTGCTTTGCATGCAAACCCCTTGGTGTTTACCTTTGGCTGGTGGCAGGTGGAAAATAGCTAGCTATGCAACCTGTTCCCTATTCAGGAGAAGTTTCGTGTCTCTCTGAATTTAGGAATGCCTCGCAAAAGGTATTGTCATAAGAAAATTCCAATAGGAAACAAAGACAACATCACAAGCAATAATTCTTACTTTAAGATCAGAGGTTTATTGTTTCTAATAATTTGGAACATTAGAAATGAATAGATATAAAAAATATAATAGCAGTAATACACTTGTATTAACAAGCCATTGCAATGGGGTCCAATGACATATAGCAAGTCCTACAAGGGCTGCTATAAATCAAAGGGCCCCGAGCTGATCTCTAATCTTATCCTTTATACTCTTCTTCTAACACTTCACAACTTCACTGTCATTTTCTGTAAACACCAGTTTACTTTCAGTTCCTCATTTCCAACAATTTCATTCTTCCCATTTTAAATGTATCCATACAAGTGCATACTTTGCAAAAACATGTTTCACAGTTAACAACGGCTCAGCAGGATTACAAATACATCTGGTACATTTTGAAACCACCCTAGCTGAAAACTTTGGTTCATAGAATAGAATAGAATTCTTTATTGGCCAAGTGTGGTTGGACACACAAGGAATTTGTCTTGGTGCATACGCTCTCAGTGTATGTAAAAGAAAAGATACATTCATCAAGAATCATAAGGTACAACACTTAATGATAGTCATAGGGAACAAATAAACAATCAAATCATATTAGGAAACAGTCAATATAAATCTTAAGGATACCAGCAACAAGGTTACAGTTCATACAGTCATAAGTGAGAGGAGATGGGTGACAGGAAGGATGAGAAGCTTAATAGTAATGCAGACTCTTTCTTCTGGGGCCTGCTATCATCCATAGAACTTATTGAATCTAATAGATCAATAGGCTACATTTTTTGATTCTCACAGTATCAACGTGCTTTCTCTAGACTTTGTGCAAGCATGAAGGACTATCTGGGGCTTCCTGGCCCTTCTCAGAATATGACTTCCCTATTTTTTTTTCTGTTGTAAAGCTATTCTGGGATGGTGTTTTGAAAAGCAAGCAGGTGGATCAATATCAACATGATTTGCTTTTCAGATGAAAGGATATGGGGACAATTTATGGACAGCAGAAACTCATTAATACTGAACTACAGTCCTCATAACTATCAATCCTAGGCCAGGTTGGTGGGAATTATAGTTGAAACTCAACACATTTGGAAGGTGCCAAGCTAACTCCATGGAGCTGGGCTATTCCACAGAATACAGAAAGGTTTTATTCCCTACAACATGTACAACCATCACAGGAAGCAAAAAGTAAATATGAGGGAAGCTCCAACCAACAACTAGATATTCATTCATGAATTTTGAATAATATTGTTCTCTTCAAGGAAGAAGCTTAGATAAAGTCCTGAGAATATTCATTTTCTGATAATCTGCAGCTCAACTCATAAACCAACCACTTTATGGTTTAGTGAACATAAACATGATTATGTAGACTACTCTGTCTTGTAAGAAAGCAGAGTTTTGAAGATTATAACCATTCATTTAGTGACCATTCAAAATTACAATGTACTAAAAAAAATGACTTATAACCATTCCTCACACTTATGTCTATTTTGGTCATGTGACCAAAATTCAGATGCTTGGCATTTCATATATATTTATGACAGATGAAACATCCTGAGGTCATATGATCGGCTTTTGCGACCCTCTGACAAGAAAGGTCAATGGGGAAATCAGATTCATTTAACAACTGTGTTACTAATTTAACAACTGCAGTGATTCACTTAAGAACTGTGGCAAGAAAGGTCATAAAATGGGGCAAAGCTCAGGTAATTGTCTTGCCTAGAAATGGAGATTTTGGGCTCAATTGTGGATGTAACTTGAGCACCACCTGTATATCTTGATGGGAAACAGGAAAGTTCTGTCTCTGTAAATTCACCTCACTAGAACCTTCCCCTCAGGCTAGTGTTATGCATAGATCCTCTTTTCTGCACATGACTTCAGTACAGCTATTTCATCTGTAATTTAGAATTTCCTCTAGCCCCCTGGTTCATCTTTTGCCACATTTGCTCTTCCCCATTTTCCC
Source organism: Arizona elegans (assembly GCA_022577455.1). Taxonomy (NCBI): domain Eukaryota; kingdom Metazoa; phylum Chordata; class Lepidosauria; order Squamata; family Colubridae; genus Arizona; species Arizona elegans. The sequence continues at coordinate 20,921,959 of JAKOOJ010000005.1, forward strand.
AAATCATCTGTGCACCCCACTCACTGATGAAGAATGCATTTATTTCTGCTTAGACCCCCACTTCTCCTAGTTGGCAAAGTAAACAACCTCTTGCGTTGCAGGCATTAAGAATGCATTTGTTCTCAACTGGTTATTCTTGAGAGCATTTACTGTTGTCACATCCATTTGGCAGTTTGCAGTTCTCCTGCTCATCTATCTGTCGCTCAGCACTAATAGCTCTAAAGTTCAGGTACTCCTGGGCAGTTTGTCAAGATGTATGGATTAATGTCTTGACACATCTGTTCAGGAAGCAGACAATGATTTTTCAATCTGTACTTTACAGTTTTCATTCCCTCTGCCTATTTTTTTTTTAAGAGGACCCCAGAAAGAGGAGATATAGTGCATTGGTGTGCATTGGTTACATCAGGGGAGGAGGAATGTTCTGGAAGTGCTCTTCTGCTAAGAATTTTATATCAGGGTACAGAGCAAGGTTAAAATGCTACCGGTTCGGGGCAGTTCGCCCAAACCGGTAGTGAAAATGCTACTGGTTCGCCTGAACCAGTAGTAAAAAAATGTTTTAAAAAGTAAAAAAAAAAGTTCCAACGATCGCGCGGCACAGCTGATCCTTGGAATTTTTTTGTACTTTTTTAAAGCATTTTTTTACTACCAGTTCAGGCAATAGGTAGTAAAAAAAAATGCTTTAAAAAAGTAAAAAAAAGGTTCTGACAATCAGCTATGACAATCAGCTATGCTGTGTGATGGTCGGAACTTTTTATTTTTACTTTTTAAAACATTTTTTAGTACCTATTGCCCGAACTGGTATTTTTGTGTAAAGTGTGATAGTTTGTTTTTGAGCTCTCTGTGACTTTGTGAGGTTCCTGCTTGTTGCAGGGGCCATTTTGTGTGAAGTCCAACTGCTTTTGCATTGTGTGTGAGTCAGTTGTGTAGCTTTTGTGTTATTTTTGTATAAACTGTGATAGTTGGCTTTCCCGGTCACATGACCACCAAACAATGCCCATCCAGTCACATGACCACCAAACAATGCCCATCCAGTCACATGACCACCAAACCATGCCCACAGAACCGGTAGGGAAATTTTTTGAATTCCACCACTGGTACAAAGTCATAGGTATCATGACCATAATTCCTAAAAATCAAACACCAGGCATTCAAGCAACCTTGAAAGTTTTTCCCATTATGCATTGACATAAAGGTAAAGGTTTCCCCTGTCTAGTTGTGTCTGGTTCTAGAGAGTGGTGCTCATCTCTGTTTCTTAGCTGAGGGACCCAGCATTGCCCCAAAACATTTCTGTGATCACGTGGCCAGCATTATTATACGCCAAGGCGCACGGAACATTATTACCTTCCCACCAAAGTGATACCTGTTTATCTATTTGCATTTTCATGCTTTCAAACTGGTAGATGGACATGAGATAGAGCAGGTAACAGGAGTTCACCCCATCATGTAGTATTCGGGTCTCAAACCTGGGCTGTCAGCTTTCCTCCTGACAAACTCAGCATCTTTAATCGCTGAGCCATCATGGTCCTACATTTGACATTGTAAAACATCAAAATTTCAATCAATAAAATCTTTATCTGTGCTATCAACTTTGCAAGCTAATGTTCTGACTCAAAAAAGGAGGGCCTAAAAATAATGTGATGTTTACAGTAATCACAATAAGGTGATTAGGGTTGGACCAGGAGACTCAGAATTAAATTGCCACCCACTTAGGAAATTTACAACATAAGGCCAGTAAAAATTTCTCTATCTAACCTGAATCACAAACTTATTATGAGGTTAAATTTGGATATGGGTATGGATAATCAGGAGCCCTAGTGGTGCAATGGTTAAAGTGCAGTATTGTAGAGGCTAACTCTGTCCACTGTCAGGAGTTCAATCCTTACCAGCTCAAGGCTGATTCAGCCTTCCATCCTTCCAAGCTCAGTACAATGAGGATCCAGATTGTTGGAGGCAATATGCAGACCTTGTAAACAACTCAGAGAGTGATGCCAAGCACTATGGTACAGTATATAAGTCTAAGTGCTATTGCTATTGGTGTATCTTCTTTAAAGAATGATGAAAGTTAATGTGGTAATAATGACTAGTTCACATCTGACAGGAATATGTTTAACATTTCATGCTTAAGTGTCACACAGCCAGAAAGTTAGTTATTCCTCAAAAATATACATTACTTGTCCATACACATTACTGAATATAATTATAAAAATAAGACAGCTATTATACCAGGGAAGTACTATTTAGCGTGGATCTGTTTGGCAAAATTGTCAACAATATGTGCACATTTGCGGAAATATACTAAAAAATACATATGAATACTTTACCAAAAAAAAAAAAAAATCTGTTCCAGGAATAGGAGAAAGCCCAATTAAGAATTGGAAAACTGTAAAACTAAAAGAATTCTAAACTGAGAGGTTGCCTAGCTTTAACTAGAGGTAAGGTCAACATACAAATTCTTGTCAAAGTTCAGGATTGTTTCGATAATACTCTAATCATTTTGCTTCTGGGAAAAAAATATCCTTCTGAGCTTCTGCCAGGCATTCATTACACACAAACAGCCCTACACCTTAGCAAATGTTTTGCGCCCCACATTCAAGAATAAATTGACATTCTTACCCAGTTGCTAGCATCACTGAACTTTTTTTTTTAAAGGTCATTATAATCATAAGCAACCTAAGAAAGGTATTTCCTAGTGATTCTCTCTTTCAAAAGAGACAATTTCGGAAGAAAAATTGAGAAGCGAAACCTATACTGGGGTTAGTGAGGGTGAAGTTGAAAACATAAACTCTTCCATCTTTGTTGTCATACGAAAAAGCAATTCCCTTTACTATAACAACATGAAGATACCTCTCCATTCAGCAATGGTTCAGGTCAGAAGTGTCAAAATATGTTGGAATGCCTCATGAAGAATTTAATCTGCCTGAAAGTTTGAAAGAGAAAATACAGTGAGGGAAATGTGAGCTTCCTGCTAAAGACTGATTATGAGCCAATTATTATTGTGGATGAGATGAGGACTCATTAAGTAGGAAAAAAAAGTAAGGACTTCTGGAAATCGCTTTTGTTTTCATATCCATAATATTTGTTAACTACAATTAACAGACAATCAAACCCTGCTACAGACAGGAGCTGAAGCTCATTTTTATTATTAAAGAAATTTAAAAACTATTAAAGTGGTTTTTTTTTTTATAAGCATAGACTAGTCATAAGTAACAGCTAATCTTTTTTTTAAAGTCTTATATCTTAAAAGGAAGGCCAGAAAGTTGAATAGACAAATTAAGTTTGCTTAATATGATGTGCATCAGACAGCTTTTGCAAATCCAATTTCATAGTCATTTTTGGAACCTTTCTATGGAAAGCCCTTTGCCCAATGGCTGAAGTATTTAGATAAATGGTGACTGCATGCATACATAGGACAAGCTACTAAATGGCAGCTCGTTTTCAGGAACATGCAAGAGGAGTCAAGTCCAATGGAGATCATGACCATGTAATTGAAGTCCCACCCTGATCATGTAGTCATAACCATGATCTCAACTCTGCAGCCCCTTTATTTAATTATTAGGTCATATTGATCAGCTAACCAAGCAAACATTATCTTGAACTCTCGTTTTGAAGCTAAAATCTTCATGGAGAAATTCTGATCTTTTCCTTTATTCTGAATAGTCAAATTAAAAACATATAAAATTGTTTGAAGAATGACATACTTATTACTAAAATATGTTTTGATGCAAACAAAAGATGAATTATAGTTATTAGCTTTTTTCTTTCTTTTTTTTTAGAAAGTCAGAACTTAACACAGGCTAAACATTTAATTTCTATTTTTAATGAAGCTTATGGTCAGCTTTTCCTAACAGTTTTCTTCCAATCCCTTTTGTATTATGGCAGTTAGGAAAAGTAAACCATGCATGATGCATGAAAATTTGTAAAGGGGTCTGTATTTCTGGCCACTGTTCCATAAAACCCAATTTGAAAAATTATAACCATGCTAACACCTCACAACCAAGAAACATCTGCAGGTTTGCAAAACAAATTGTAAATATCTTATGGAGTCATTTGGATAGCTTCCCAATTGCAAAAGAACTGCTCTTTATCACAAATTGTTCATATCCCTGGGCTGTCAATAGAGCCACAGCATAATGCATGAATAACATGTCTTCTTTTCGAAAAGCCACTTGCCAGTTTTCTTCCAATATACTGGCGTGGAAGGTAACAAGCAAAAAACTACTTAGGAGACAGAGACCTAGAGACAGACATAGACATATACATATTGATTTATAGAGCCGCACATCTCCTGGCAGTGACTTTAGGCAGAATACAAAGATTAAATGATTCCCAAGAACAAGTAACTCATGATGTCCTGGCTAAAACAACAACCGACACCCACCCACCCACCCATCCAAAACCACAACATTAGCATTACTCGCCTATTCTCAACTTAACTAACTTAAACTTTTTTTTATTGTCATTTTTTTGCTGTGACCACACTGGCCCACATTAAAAATGAAATTCCTTTGCCTGCTCTCAAGAGAAAGTATATATCTATCCATATATATACATAACACACATATATACATGCTATATGCATACATATATACCTGCACCCATACACACACACACACACACACACACACACACACACACACACACGGAAAAGGTTCCCCCTCGCACATATGTACTAGTCATTCCCGACTCTAAGGGGCGGTGCTCAACTCCATTTCAAAGCCAAAGAGCCAGTGCTGTCCGAAGACGTTTCTGTGGTCATGCGGCCGGCATGACTAACCGCCAAAGGCACACGCAACGCTGTTACCTTCCCAAAGGTGGTCCCTATTTTTTTTACTTGCATTTTTTATATGCTTTTGAACTGCTAGGTCGGCAGAAGCTGACACAAGTAACGGGAGTTCGCCCCATTAGCACTAGGGATTCGAACCGCTGAACTGCCAACCTTTCGACTGACAAGCTCAATGTCTTAGTCATTGAGCCACCGCATCCCTTTTCACACACACACACACACACACACACACACACATTGAGCCTGAGTGGCACAGCAGTTAAAAGGTAGTATTTAGCTTCCAGCTGCCTGCAATTACTGCGAGTTCAATTCTCACCAGGCTCAAGGTTGACTCAGCTTTCCATCCTTTCTAAGGTAGGTAAAATGAGGACACGGTTTGTGGGGGCAATAAGCTGACTTTGTATAAAATATACAAAAGTATGAAGGCTATTGCTTAATGCATTGTAAGCCGCCCTGAGTCTCCGGAGAAGGGCGGCATATAAATCAAAATAAAAAATTATATATATATATATATATATATATATATATATATATATATATATATATATATATATATATATATATATATAATTATATATATAATATATATACATATTATACACACACACACACACACACACACATACTGTCACTGTCTATACATAGTGAAAAGAGGAAAATTGAGAGTTCACAAGGTTGATGCCATATGGAACAAAACTGTGCCTCCTCCCAGAAGGTAACAAGGAAAACAAGTTGTGAAGAGGATATTCCAGACAATCCTATGGACTCTGCTACCCTGTGGACTAGCATCACTTATATGCTATTCTCCCTGCCCCAATGCCTGGGGATACAGCTCAGAGCCATCCAGATCTTGGAGGAGGAGGGGGAGGGAAATGCTATTCCACAGACATGCACAGTCACATAGAAGACATTATTTGATGGAAGAGACCTGAACATGAACTTCTGCTGGTGGGATAGGAAGAATCAAGAGGAGGCAGTGGTCATAACAACAACCTCGTCCTATGTCACATAGGACTTTAATCAGTTAACCATAGGAGTAACCAGTCCCTTGAATCAGACATGGAAGCCTATTGAGAACCAGCATAAAATATTAGAACTGAAAGAAATAGATACTTATGACATCTGTAAGAATACCAAAGCAGAAACATTTGTCTTAATACCTAAAAACTGCACCATAAATAATCACTGTGAATTCAGTTTATTTTGGTTCATTTTATACTCTGCCTTTCCTCCAAGTACTCAAAAGTAGCTTATATCGTATCTTGCTTCATTTTATCCCTTATGTGAGGTAGCTTGGGCTGGCAAACCTAAAACACAATGTTATACATCCCACCCACCCACCCACCCCGTAGGTAAATCAGTATCTACAGGAATTAAGCTAGTAGCTGTCCCTTGAGGAGAGGAAACAAGCTGAGGATTCTGGGAGTTATCTGAAGAACATTAGACTGGGGTAGTCTGTTCCAAACTTTCAGCCATTTATCCACTCGTCACTCTCTCAATAACAGGTGTAGTGGCACGTAACAGAAGCTAATGACTGAATTCCATGCCAGGTCCTCAAGTGCACAGATCACTATGGTAAAACACCTCTCAAAAGCACAAGCCTACAAATGGTAGACTAAATAGCACTGCTTTCAATGGCATCTCATCAACCCTCTAATCAACTCCCCATGGAGCTCATTTCTGATTCCCAAACCTACCCTTATTCTTTCCTATATTACAGGAACTGCCATTTAACCCTTCTCAAAATGCCAAATGCTTTGGAGACCCTAGGAAACACCTTTACGCTCAAGGTGTTTTTAAGGAAATTGCTGTACTCATGAAGTTTCCAAACTGCTGAGTTTTTTCCCACCTCTGAATTTTCTGCTGAAGTGGACACTCTGCATTCATCACTAGAACCCCAATTTCGTTCAGCGCCTCCAACCTGCTGATATGTATTTGCTATTCTACTAATTATTGGTTGCAGGAAGACTTCTATCAAACTTTTTTTGCTCACCATTCCATATTACAATTTAGTCTTTAAATTATACAAAAACCATTCTAAAGTTGCACTAGAGAACAGCCTATCATAAAATGAATAGTGTCAGACATTTTCTTTGCTCACCGTTGAGTTCCAGGGCATCAAACTGACTACCTATCAATCTTAGCACTTGGTTCCAGCTGATTTTTTAAAAAGTTATTCTTATTCTTCATCTTATATCAGATTATTCTGTTTAATTAAAACTAGACTAAGAGATAGCTCATTGACTTTAGTCTGACATAACTAGTTTATATAGGTCCCCTAATAAAAGATTTTATCCAAATGACATCAAGCTTTTGGATAAGATTTTTCAGTTGGCACTTGAGATATTCTTTCCATAATTTTTCCTTGGTCCCTAATAATTACTGAGGTTTCACGGGAAAATGCCAAAATTATTTACAAGAATGCTAATACTGAGCCTTGTTTATTAGAGCAGTGAAACACTTTTTGCTATATGTGATGCTTCGAGTGTGAACTTCTGTGAAATGTCCTATTTTGAGGGCAAAACTACACTTTCAAGTACAAAATGGGCTGTTTTGTGCATCTTGGAATGCTTGCAATGTCTTGAAAAAACTGTTTTGTGTATCCTTATGTGTATGTTTTGTGCCTTTATCTTTGCCTGTGGTAGATCAAGACCAAAATCATGCTGTAGTTTTACTCCTATTTCCCCTAACCTCCATGCATTCAGTTAGAGATCTAAAAAAGCCCTTGCGTTTCCCTGACTCATATATAGCTCTCATGGCAATTTAAAATCTTAATAAAGCAGAGATCTGGATGTCATGGATTTTTACACATGAATTCATGCAGATAAGATTTCTGGGTAAATGCATAGCATAAAACAAATCTAGAATTCATCACATATATAGAGTTGCTTGGGTAATGATGTGAGAAATATCTAAATTTGACAAATAAAATAATTTTTTTCTCTACTATTTGAGGCCTTCCATATATTTGCATAACTTCAGGTTTATTTATTCATGTTTTCCTGCCAATCCAATCAAAAGATTCTGAATGGCTTGCAAATCTTGTAATAGTATGTGAGGTGAAGCAATACAAGGAACAGCCAAACTAATCAGGAAAACTACAGAATAATCCTATTAGTCAGTAGTGCTTGACTAAAAAGAGCACTACCATCTGGTCTTCCTTCACAAGATCCATAGTCCCATAACTTGATTCATAACATTTATGGAAGAATTGTTCACACACTCCACTAAGAAGCACAGAATTTCCTAGAATAGAATAGAATAGAATAGAATAGAATAGAATAGAATAGAATAGAATAGAATAGAATAGAATAGAATAGAAGTAGAGTAGAGTAGAGTAGAGTAGAGTAGAATTAACAGAGTTGGAAAAAACCATGGAGGTCTTCTAGTCCAACCCCCTGCTTAGGCAGGAAACCCTACACCACTTCAGACAAATGGTTGTCCAACATCTTCTTAAAAACTTCCAGTGTTGGAGCATTCACAACTTCTGGAGGCAAGTTGTTCCACTGATTAATTGTTCTGTCAGGAAATTTCTCCTTAGTTCGAAGTTGCTTCTCTCCTTGATGATGCTTCTTGTTCTACCTTCAGATGCTTTGGAGAAGAGAGTGACTCCCTCTTCTTTGTGGCAGCCCCTGAGATATTGGGACACTGCTATCATGTCTCCCCTAGTCCTTCTTTTCATTAAACTACACATACCCAGTTCCTGCAACTGTTCTTCATATGTTTTAGCCTCCAGTCCCATAATCATCTTTGTTGCTCTTCTCTGCACTCTTTCCAGAGTCTCAACATCTTTTTTTACATCGTGTCAACCAAAACGATGTCACTTTTTATAAAGCCATTTATAAAGTTAGTTCTGTATATTTGTAATAATATCTGGATATTCTTTGCAAGCACTGGCCTCCATTGAAGCAAGTATGTACCAAGCATCAAGCTGGATTGAAAGCACGACAGACAGCAAATAAGTTATAACTTATTATAACTTATACCTGTTATTAATGCCATTTCTTAGCACCCCAGGAAACCCTTCATGTCCCATTTAAAGCTGCATGTTTGCATAACCTATCTCTTCAGGAATAAAGGTAATCCTCAATTTAAGGCCAGAATCGGTACCAAAATTTCTAATGCTAAGCAAAGTGGTTGCTAAATGAATTGCACCTGATTTTACAATCTTTTTTGCCATGGTTGTTAAATGAATGGTTGTAAATCAAGGACTCCCTATAAAAGAACACAGGCTTGAGCTTTTTTTGCATATTGCACACTAGGAGAACCAGAATTTCCTATTTATGCAAACTCAGCCAGAGCAAAAGTTGCATTTATAATACATAACCATGCAGCTTTTATCCTGGCCTTTCCCCTTTCAACATACACATTTGTAAACGTCTATCTATATTTATGAATCAAGATTGTAGAGGAAGCATTTTGTCAACGTTCCTCCTGTTTCGTTCAGGTCAATGTTTAAAAATAGTTTTTATTTATTTATTTATTTTATTTTGTCGAGTACGTATTAGATAATATATATAAGTATAAGCATGAATTGAATACATAAAATGAATACAATTAAAGGGAACATTAGGACAGGGACAGTAGGCAAGCTGGTGCTCTTATGCATGCCCCTTAATGATGGTATACAGTTTGTTATAGATGGTATAATGCCTTGTTCTTTGAGGTAGTTAGACATATGAAAAAGCAGAGGACGTAAGGAACACATTTTTAAAACAAATATTCACCTATTTTGTTTAATCGGGGTTAGGGCTACATCTAGAACAAATTAAAGAACATGTCTTTTTCTATGACTTGTTATTTTGAGACACATGAATCAGTTTCTGTAAAGCAACAGGTTTCAAGTTTTCAATCTCTTTTTATACTGATTTATCCATGATTCTCCATTTTCAAATGAGCAACCAGAATTGACTGTTAAGTCTCTGCAGGAACACTTGACAGCTTTCTAACTCACAAAGGTTAATAAGGTCAAGTTTAAACATAGAACAACATTCGATGGACGCAAAAGATAAGTCTAACTTGGTACTTGGATAGGAGACTCTTAAGAATTCTGCAGGAATTAGGTTATTTTCAGAATAAAAAAAAAATCTCAGAAGGCTGGGATGGAATATCATTTTTGTACACTTACCAAATTTTATTTTGAATGGACATAACCATGAAATTATCAAGAGTCCAACTCAACCCAAAGAAGTCTTTATGTCGAGCACAGAAAATCAGGAGTCCAGGTAGTTCAAGTGAAAATATAGGTTTATTACAAGCTGAAGCTCTCTACAAGAATCTAAACTCCTAGCGTTCAAAGCAAATTGATGGTAGGTAAGAGTCAATGGAATTCAAGGTGGGCTGAAGTCAGATCTCTTGTGAGCACAAAGCGGGGTGAAATCCAGCAGATTCTGACAGGTTCTGGAGAATTGGTAGTAGAAATTTTAAGTAGTTTGAAAAACCGGAAAATATCACCTCTGGCTGTCCCAGAGTGGGGTGGGAATGGAGATTTTGCAATATCCTTCCCCTGGAGTGGGGTGGGAATGGAGATTTTGGGGTATCCTTCCTCTGGAGTGGGGTGGGAATGGAGATTTTGCAGTATCTTTCCCCCTGGAGTAGGGTGGGAATGGAGATTTTGCAATATCCTTCCCCTGCCATGCCCACCAAGCCACGCCCACCAAGCCACATCCACAGAACTGGTAGTAAAAAAATTTGGATTTCATCACTGGCACAAAGGGACTCGAGACTGATAATGCATTTGACCCCTCCCTTTGGCTCAGCCTGACCATTTCCTACACGTTATTTATTTATTTATTTTATTATATTTCTATACCGCCCTTCTCCTGCGGGACTCAGGGCGGTGCACAGCCGAGATAAAACATAACATATAAATTTTAAAAAACAGTTTAAAAACAATTAAATAATTTCTCCCCGGTAATTAAAATAACCCAATTAAAACTAATTCAATTAAAACTGAGAAGATGGGATCAAGCCAGCCCAGCTAGATGGAACAAGTGTGTCTTCAGGGCCCGAGGAAAAGTCCGGAGGTCTGATATCGTGCTTATCTCAGGGGGCAGGTCATTCCAGAGGGCAGGCGCTGCCACAGAGAAGGCTCTCCCCCTGGGGGTCGCCAGCCGGCACTGCCTGGCCGATGGCACCCTGAGGAGGCCCTCTCTGTGTGAGCGAACCGGTCGGTGGGAGGCTATCAGCGGCAGAAGGCGGTCTCGCAAATACCCCGGCCCTAGGCCATGGAGCGCTTTAAAGGTGGTCACCAACACCTTGAAGACTACAGGAAGCCAGTGCAGCTCGCGCAGGAGAGGTGTTATATGTGAGCGCCCCGTTGCTCCCATAATACCCCGCGCGGCCGCGTTCTGGACCAACTGCAGCCTCCGGGTGCACCCCAAGGGGAGCCCCATGTAGAGAGCATTGCAGTAGTCCAGGTGGGAAGTGACGAGTGCTTGAGTGACCATGCGTAGGGAGTCCCGATCCAGAAAGAGACGCAACTGGCGTATCAGGCGAACCTGATAAAAAGCTCCCCTGGCCATGGCCATCATATGCTCTTCTAAAGACAGCCGTGCATCCAGGAGGACGCCTAAGTTGCGAGCCCTCTCCGTGGGGGCCAGTGATTCGGCTGGGTGATTATCTGATGACGCGATAAGAGCGGCAAAATAGCTAGATTTCGCCGCTTTTTTCGCCACTAGGTAGGTCTTAATATGAGACCTCACCAGTGTTCAGTTAGATTCGGAGCAGATTGGTCTTCCAAGTACTCTCTAGGCGTCTTTTCCGGCGCTTCATCTCCCTCAGCTCCTCAGAGAACCAAGGAGCTAGGTGAGTTCAGTGCCGGGTCAGAGGCCACAAAGGCATGACACGGTCCAAAGCCCCAGTGGCCGCACTATCCCAGGCGGCCACCAGGTCTTCAGCCGAGTCATGAGCCAGAGTCTCAGGAAATGGCCCAAGCTATCAGGATCCATCAGGCGCCTGGGGCGGAACCACCTGGTCGGTCCCGCCTCCCTGCAGCAAGGTGCAGCGGTTAGAAAGTCCAGTTATCTTCCTATGCTGGTTTTGTGAACTCTCAGCAGTGAACTAGCAAAATAGGACTCTCTCTCACACACACATTTACTGCTTTTGACTAGATATGAAGCAACTTTAGATACATCTTAGGTCCAATTTATTTAATGCAACAACTTTAATACAGTTTGTTTGATTTGGTTTGTGCTGTGAATTTGGGTTTAGATATTGGAACTGCAACCTCCAATCTCTTGTAGCTCTGATGTATATTTGTGCTGACAAATTCCCTCCAGAGCAAGGAAAGACCATGAGATAATGCATGTGTACTTTGCACAGTCCCTCTTTGCAAGTATATCACAGGAACGTAAGCTTTTGCAATAGATTTCTGAATTCAATTGGCAGGGAATCAAGGATTCCATTTTAGGTCATAGTTGTAACACAACTATTTTTATGCACTAAAAAATTGAGTGAGACTCATCTCTTAATCATCCATGGAATTATTTTTACTGATTTTGAAATATTAAGAATCTTTCAAACAGAAAGACTTTATTGCATTCACTTAGTTTCCTTTTTCTTTGTGAATAAAGCTTAACATATGATTTTAATTTCTAGGTTCTACCATATTGCAAGATCTAAAATGGACAGCTAACGTCAAAAATGTCATCAAAAAAGCACAACAAAGACTGTTCTTTCTGCACCAACTCAGAAAGCTCAAACTGCCCAAGGAGCTGCTGATCCAGTTCTACAGATGAATTATTGAGTCTGTCATCTGCACCTCTATAACTGTCTGGTTTGGTTCTGCAACCCAACAAGACAGTCACAGACTTCAGAGGATAATTAGAACTGCAGAAAAAACAATTGCTACCAACCTGCCTTCCATTGAGAACCTGTATACTGCACGAGTCGAAAAGAGGGCTGTGAAAATATTACAGACCCCTCACATCCTGGACATAAACTGTTTCAACTCCTACCCTCAAAATGATGCTATAGAGCACTGCACACCAGAACAACTAGACACAAGTACAGTTTTTTCCTGAACACCATCACTCTGCTAAACAAATAATTCCCTCAACACTGTCAAACTATTCACTAAGTCTGCACTACTATTAATCTTCTCATCTTCTCATTATTCCCATCACACATTTCCTCCCACTTATGACTGTAGGACTGTAACCTTGTTGCTGGTATCCTTACGATTTATATTGATATTGTTTCCTGATTGCTTATTTGTAACCTATGACTATCATTAAGTGTTGTACCTTATGATTCTTGATCAACGTATCTTTTCCTTTATATACACTGAGAGCAGGGGTGGGTTCTAAAATTTTTTACTACCGGTTCTGTGGGTGTGGTTTGATGGTCATGTGACAATTCTTTAGGATTTAGCAGAGGTACTGGTCTACCAGGCTTTTAACTGCTTGCAGAGCTGTACCAGTCTACCCATTTGTTTTTGGAGACACTGGTCTATTCATTTGCTTTTGGAGGCACCAGTCTACCCATTTATTTTCTGAGCACACTGGTCTACCACCACACTGCCTTTTAACACTGATCAGATGTAGGGCGGCCCTTTGAAGCTCCGCGGCAAGAGTTTAAACGTTTTTTTTCCTTCTAGCCGATCATTTGGGACTTGGGAGGCAGCGAATAGATTGGGGGCAGGGCCAAATAAAAGGTAAGAATAACACGGGGAGGAGGACCCAGTTCCCGAACAAAGAGAACCGGTTCGGTGATGTCATATTGTCACCGTTACCGGCTCGGCCGAACCGGGCCGAACCGGGAGGAACCCACCACTGACTGAGAGCATATGCACCAAGACAAATTCCTTGAGTGTCTAATTACACTTGGCCAATCAAAATTCTATTCTATTCTATTCTATTCTATTCTATTCTATTCTATTCTATTCTATTCTATTCTATTCTAATTTTATAAAAATAGTTTTTTTTTTAATAATTAGCCAAAGGAGTTCCAAAATGATGGCTTTGGAAAGTAAAAACTGGACTAAGGGTCTAGATGATTTTGAAATGAGAATTTGCAATTAAATATAGTAAATTTCCCATGGGAAACACTCTTCCCTTTAGTTTGCTGAAAATATAACACAATAAAAAGGCAATTTGAATGTTGGAAACCAGAGGCAGCTAAAGATTATCTGAAGGCGAAGAACACTCAGATTCATGTTAGTACAGAACTGAACGTATTATTTTAACAATGGATGCTTTTATAGAGATTTTGGACTTATCGATTGAGAAATTAAGTTTAAGAATATCGAACATCATAGAGAGTGACAAACACTATTGCAGAAGAAGAACAATTTATTCTGGATAAATTTGAAATTGATCTGAATGTGGATTTAAATATGAAAAGCTATAAGAATGTTCTATAAAAGGATGACACACTGAATATACAAATGAAACTAACTGATGGCTTGATATTTAAAAGGGACATGCGAGTATTAATTGAGAAGAGTGATTTGGATTTTTTAAATTAAATTTACAAAAAAGATCTGTTTAAGCTTTGAAGGATTTGCTGGAAGGAGACAAAGAGAAGATCAAAAGAAATCAAACTCAATGACAATATTTTAAGGGATTAAAATCTGAGATGGGTGAAGTGCAGGGAAGGAACGTAACAAATAACCTTGGCTTATTTGATCAAGTTTAAAATAGTTATGTAGTGATTTCAGGTAGCCCTTAATGGTCTTTTGATGACTAGGAATGAATGAAAATGCTTTAAGTTTTTATTGATAGTTAAGAAATGAATTATGGGAAGAAATGTGCATTTATGTATCTTAAAAGGCAGTGATAATTTACAAAAAGTGTTTGTACTTGTCGTGATAAGGAGGAGTTACTTCTTCATTCTTTTCTCTTTTAATCTTATTAAGTTTAGAAATGGAAAAGTAAACACTGTATAAAAATAATAGAAAAATATAAAGAAAAAAGAATGAAGAAGTAACTTCCTGTTCATTATTATTAATTTTATTAATTATTTAATAAAAATTTAATAACTTAATTTTATTAAGTTTAGAAATAGAAAAATACAAACTATATAAAAATAGAAAAAGATATTTATTAAATATTTATTAAATAATTAATAACATTATTTGAAAAATAAAACAAAATGTAGTCCCTAAGGCAGGGGTCTCCAAACTTGGCAACTTTTAAGACTTGTGGACTTCAGCTCCCAGAATTCCTCAGCCAGCAAAGCTGAATTCTGGGAGATAAAGTCCATAAGTCTTAAAGTTGCCAAGTTTGGAGACCCCTGCCCTAGGAGATGTTGATCAATTTGTGTGCAATATGAAGACCCGCCCATTTATTTACCTCTTATCAAAAAAAAATAAAAAATAAACACAAGACAATATGTTAGCTTTACTTTTAAGCATGAGCCGCTATGGATTGCTTCCATATCTTTACTACACTGATAAATACTCGATGACAAGGTTGTTGATGTCCCACCATGGCTTACATTAGACCTAAAATATTGAGAAAAATTCAGTCTAAACAATATACAATGCTGATATATAACATTAAGAAAAGCTCTGTCAAATGATATTATTTGGATCGCCCAGATGATAGAATGATAAGAGCTGACTAGATTGGGAAAAAGGATAAGTAAGCCTCTGCATGCACACTGCACCGATATAATTCATTGTTTAACTGCTCACTGATGAGCAATGAACATAAACCACTGTTTCCCAGTGCTACACAATGATATTCAGAATACTGGATTTATAGTTTGAATGAAATGTCTTTAATTCAAATTAAATAATAAAAATATATTATAAATAAAAAAAAACCCTATGAGCTGTTCTGTGGGTGTTAAATGTACTACACTAAACTTGTACATTAACAGAAGAGCTTTTAATGCCTCTATTAAAGCCAGGTGTCACAACCTGGATCAAGTTAAGAAGCACATTTGCCATCTGTACATTATTGATTTCTTTGAAGTCAGTATAAAGTTATACAGACACATTATTGATGTCCCGGTTCCATGAGCAACACTACAGAGTTCGGTTTCCTATGGATGCAAGAACAGCTTTGGAGACTTAGATTTTGTCAGAGTCTGTATTTGCAAATGCGCAAGTAGATATGAATGGAAGTAAAGAGATTCACTTAACATGTATAGTTAAGCTGCAACTTTAATTTAAATGTGCAGTTATCATCTACATTTATTTCCTCTTGATTTTCTCCCTGGAGTAAGCATAGGTTCCAAATGGATTAGGATTCCAGTACAGATTCTAGTCTTAATAGGACACATTTATGTCCACATTTATATTTTTAATTAGTCATGTTTGAATCAGTAAATAACAGATTTATTCTATTTAATAAACTTTTATAAAGCTTCAATAGCAGTAACAGAGTTGGAAGGGATCTTGGAGGTCATCTAGTTCAGGGGTGAAATCCAGCAGGTTCTAACAGGTTCTGGAGAACTGGTAGCGGAAATTTTGAATAGTTCGGAGAACCGGCAAATACCACCTCTGGCTGGCCCCAGAGTGGGGTGGGAATAGAGATTTTGCAGTATCCGTCCCCTGGAGTGGGGTGGGAATGGAGATTTTGCAGTATTTTGTCCATTACGCCCACCAAGCCATGCCCACAGAACCGGCAGTAAAAAAATTTGGATTTCATCACTAATCTAGTCCAACAATAATAGTTCTTCGGTAGTATTGGTTATTTAATTGATTATGTGTCATTATTTAGAATCTTCAACTAAAAGCCCTAAGAACTAATATGTGTGTGAGTGTGCATACACACACAAACTGATACACACATATATGTAGGTATGTACATGTTCACACACACACAGCCATAATATACATCAATACATCACACATACCCCAAAGTATTACATAAAAATTAAAAAAGAGAAGAAAATAAATAAAATTTGTGCACTGCCTTTGGTCCTTATCCAATTAAGATTAAGTTTAGGCTTTCTACAGCTCACTGTATACAGAAGAAGAACATGTAGTCTTCTGGATAATTTTTGATCTCCAACTTCTGCAGCATTTACCAGCACAATCATATTAAATACTTACATATTAAATATATTGATTAAATGTAAATTAAATTGAGTTTGGTTTTCTCCTGGCCTCATCTGCCATTTTGTGAAATGTGGCCAGTGACATGCTAGAACAACAATAGTAGAATACTTGTTCTACTAGAGGGGGACAGAAATCTACATTTACCTTCGGGTGGCAAAATGATTTGAGAGGGTTGAACAATAGATGGAAAAAGCCTCTCTGCTTTTTCCCTCAAGGCAATTTTGACATGTATGATTGCACCACTAGATTTCGTATGTCTCTCACCTAAAGGTAACAGCTAACTACCCTATTAGTTTTCAGCAACTTTGGCTAGAGGGAATAATAAGAGTAACAAAAAATGGCTTCAGACACTACGTTTAATTGGGAAGCTCAATCTAATTTATAGCAATCCAGTTCTAGTGATAGTAATACATTCTTTCATGATTGTGGACTAACAAGAAGCAGAAGCACACATTGGAGGTATGAGGGGTATATACTTCCCATAACTGAAAATATTGTGAATCTAAAACACAGGGGAGATACTAAAATTGAGAGTTCTTCATTTGTTCATTTCAACCCAGATGATGACTCCTTATAGGAGTTGCCATGCAAAATCCTTAAAAAAAACTATAAGGATTTTGCACCTTGAAGTCCCCCAAAATTGGATAATGAAGCCATTTTAAAGTGAATTTGAAAGTTTAAGGACTGCTAAGTTAGCCATATGTTGCCTGTAGCTAAACTAAGGGATCAATGGACTGACATAGCTATCCTTTTGGTAAAGCCCATTTCAAAAATAATCTGCCAATATATTTACTGAAAAAGTAGACAATGAAACTTGCTTACTTACAGATGGTGTCCATCACGAATGAAAGCTATATATCTATAGTGCTGACAACTGTTTATTTTCAAATATGTTTCATGATCTTCCTAATAAGTCATGCTTCTTACCTCTGAACTCTGGAGAGTTGTATATTTAGGTAACTTGAATAAGAAACGCTTGGAAGTATCACCAGAAAACATCTGGCTGAACTTAAGCTTCAAATGTTTACTTCTCCATGTCAGTTTTTGCTCTCTGCAGAGAATCAAATCTATATGATGCCATCAAATAACACATTTACTGATTCAGCTAATTTTTATTGATTTTTTTTAAAAAAATGTAAATGCATTTGTGATCTGCCTGAACTCAAGTTAAGCACTAAAATCACACTATGGAATATCTTACAAGGTTTCAGAAAAGATAAGTAGATAGGATTTAAGACATCACAGGGAGATTCGACGAACTCTTGAAATATCAAGTAATACATGGATATGGAAAAGGATGCCCAGATCCCCATGGTGTTCTTGATGTGTCTAATGGTATGGTAATGGAGAAAAAAATAATATAGATTTTTCTCTAGCTGTGGAAGCTCAGAGTCAGACAGTTTTATACAACACACTGTGCTATGTATGATATGAACTGGCTTAGTATAACAGAATAACAGAGTTGGAAGGGACCTTGGAGGTCTTCTAGTCCAACCCCCTTCCCAGGCAGAAAACCCTACACCACTTCAGACAAATTGTTATCCAATCTCTTCTTTAAAACTTCCAGTGTTGGATCATTTACAACTTCTGAAGGCACGTTGTTCCACTGATTAATAGTTCTAACTGTCAAGAAATTTCTTCTTAGTTCTAGGTTGCTTTTCTCCTTGATTTGTTTCCACCCATTGCTTCGTGTCCTGCCCTCAGGTGGTTTGGAGAATAACTTGACTCCCTCTTCTTTATGGCAGCCCCTGAGATATTGGAACACTGCTATCATGTCACTCCTAGTCCTTCTTTTCATCAAACTAGACATACCCAATTCCAGCAATGATTCTTTATATGTTTTAGTCTCCAGTTCCCTAATCATCTTTGTTGCTCTTCTCTGCACTCTTTCTAGAGTCTCAATGCCTTTTTTTAAATATTGCTTTTATAGTTTTAAAAGTTCTATTAATAATTATTGTATTTAATAATTATTATATAATAACTTTAGGTAATTATTAGGTAATATATGTTTTTAGGTAATGATTGTTTTATTTATTTTACTGTTTTATTGGATTGCTATATGCTGTCCCTGAGACGGATGGCCATATAAACCTGATTAATAAGATAAATTTAGCAAACTCACCAACTAGCTCCAGAGATCATGCTAAGCTAAAATTCAACCATGGTTTCCAGAATCATTGGCAGATATACCTGATTTTGTGCATCAGGCTAAAATGAAAACCATAATTGTGAATTAGGCTCTTGGTCCTCATTATGGCTTCCACATTAAATCAATTTCTTAATCCCCAAAAAACCCAATGCCAATATGTGTCAACCTGATCTGTGAAATTAAATTAAACAATAGCTAGCAATGTTAATTTTAGCTCCATCCAGTCACCTGGACTCTACCCCAATAGGGGCTACAGAGTTGTAAAAAAGGGAGTTTCGTGTTAATTTTAGGCCCCAACTCTGAAAGTTTTACATTCCTGTACCAAAATTCTTTCTGTAAGCCAAAGAAAGCATACTGAAATGATGCAGAGCAACTTAGAATCAAATAAGACTTTTATCTCTACATAATTTTAATCAAGATTTCTTTCAAATACAATGGTCATTGAAGCTGTGCCAATCATGTTTTATGCAGCAGAGTAAAAAAAAAAGAAAAGAAAGAAACAAGTGAAGCTATGGGTCACATTAATGATAGATCTGAATAAATATCACTGTGCACCAATATTAGATTCCAGTTTTCTATTCCGCTGAGATTTCTCCAGCTTTGTGCATCAGTACAGCCTAATTTAAGATATTTGTGATAACAGAATTCATTTATTCCGATACACTTACCAAAAAGAAAAAAAAAGAGAAAATAATCATAATTGTATTTTCCCCCAGTGGGCGCAAAAGAACTTTGGAGAGGAAAATTTGTTCTGAAAAACTGTTGAATGAGGACTAAGCTGTAAAGATTCCCTCCATCACCCTTCAGACTTAAAAACACTGGATTAGTTTAGGTTTGAAAACAATGGGTAGGGAGAGGAAGAATCTTTAAATATTCAGCTTTACTCTTGCCTTGTGCACAGCTTTTTAACTAAAATTTCAGGCATACTTATGTCATGTGGACTCCAAAACACTGTCAGCTTCAACTGTAAATGAACCAGTTGTAACTTGCAACTAACTTATGGAGAAGCCCATTTTATGAAGAACCACAGGCATATAAATTAATACCAGCATAACAGTTGAAAAACCTATTCTATTCTATTCTATTCTATTCTATTCTATTCTATTCTATTCTATTCTATTCTATTCTATTCTATTCTATTCTATTCTATTCTCACTGTTACTAAGTTCACACATTCTGCTAAGATTTGTGAACCAGGGATGGATTCCAGGGGTGGGTTCTACTTACCTTTACTACCAGTTTGTAGCGGGGCCGTGCAGAAGTGTTTTGGTGATGTCGGGGGCGGAGGGCGGAGCCTCTCGACGGTTTTACTACTGATTCTATAGAACCGGTGCAAACCGAGGGCAATCCACCTCTTACCTTTACTACTGGTTCGCAACGGGATCGTGCATCTGCTCTCGCTTCGCTCACGCGCGCCGATCTTCTACACATGCACAGATCGCCTATGACGACATCCAGAGCAATGGGCGGAGCCTCCTGACGGTTTTACTATGGGTTCTTGCGAACCAGTCCGAACCAGGGGCAACCCACCACTGGTATGAACCCAAATAATTGTGGCTTATGCAGGAAAAGTGGCTTAGCACAGAGGAGGAACCTAGCCATTTTAAAAACCTTCAACAGTTTTTGTTTTTCCCTACCCTTATAAAATAGGATACAGATAGTCCTTGGCTTACAACCATTTAACAAAGTTACAACATTGCTGAAACTTACAACTACTTCTCATATTTATGACCATAGTCACATGATCAAAATTCGGCCACATGGCAATGAGCTGGTATTTACAACAGTTATTTGATCACAGGGTCATGTGATCACCATTTCCCCAGCTGGCTTCTGACAAGCAAAGTCAATGGGTTGCTGGGTCTGTTTAATGACCACTGATTCATTTAACAACTGCAGCAATTCATTTAACAACCCTGGCAAAAAAAAGGTAGTGAAATTGGACATGAGTCACTTAACAACTGTCTTGCTTAACAACAGAAATTCTTGTCTGAATTGTGGTCATAAGCCAAGGACTACCTATATCGCCTAGGTGTCTATGGAGGTTCTGGGTCATCCAGGTCACAGTTGTCCCAAAGTTGCTTTTTCAAGAGGCAACTGGACTTTCTGGGTCTTCTTTGAAGACGTTTTGCTTCTCATCCAAGAAACTTCTTTTCGCCTGACTGCCTAGGAATTTAAATTTGTAATATACTAGCTCAACCTGAGCTGAACAAGATGCAATGCTGTGAAAGCAATAAGCATATCCTCTGAAAGACACAAGGGCCGATGCAAGGAGGAAACAGCAGAACCTGAGAGGGGAGGGGCAACTTAAATTCCCTCTACCAATGCACAAAGATATAGTGATTCCTTCCAACAAGCTCCTATTTGCACGAGGAGATTTTTGTCCTTGAAAAACAGGCAACCACAATTCTCACCCCAACTTTATTTTATCATAACATACCTATCTTGCCCAAACCTAAAGTCTCTTTCCACCTTATAAAAACATAATCAGGTAAGACCACACCTAGAATATTGCATCCAGTTTTATTGCATCCACACTATAAAAGAGATGTTGAGACTCTAGAAAAAGTGCAGAGAAGAGCAACCAGGATGATTGGGGGACTGGAGACTAAAACATATGAAGAACGGTTGCAGGAACTGGGCATGGCTAGTCTAGTGAAGAGAAGGACCAGGGGGAGACATGATAACAGTGTTCCAATATTTGAGGGGCTGCCACAGAGAGGAGGGGGTCAAACTATTTCCCAAGGCACCCGAAGGCCAGACAAGAAATAATGGATGGAAACTGACCAAGGAGAGATTCAACCTAGAAATAAGGAAAAATGTTCTGACAGTGAGAGCAATCAACCAATGGAACAGCTTGCCTTCAGAAGTTGTGGGAGCTTCATCACTGGACGCTTTCAAGAAGAGACTGGACTGTCATTTGTCAGAAATGGTGTAGATCTCCTGCTTGGGCCAGGGTGGGTGGATGGACTAGATGACCTACAAGGTCCTTACCAACTCTGTTAATCTGTTAATATAATGATGAAGTCCATTTTAAGGTACAAAACTGTAAAATGCAGTTTACAGATCCTTTTTAAGTCTTTTTAAGGAAAAGGAGCAATTTGTTTCCCAGTATAAGCTCTATCACACAGGAAGGACAAAACTGTCTACCTTAAACATACCAACGGCAGGGTCAGCAAAAGGTGCTGCATTGCTTACTTGGCAGAAGAGGGTGATGGATAGATGTAGGTGATCCTGTTGGTAATGGAGCCTAAAGTCTGTATGATTTCTCTTCCTAAGCACTTTGAATGGAGTTTGGAAAGCAGTTACAGGCAACTTATTTTGGTCTGTCACGCACTAGCAAAACAACTGTTAAGGTACTTAACAGCAGAAGGTGACTCACATTAAAATAACTTTTAATGTTGGTCAATGTTAGACTATCACTTAGATGTGTGTGAAACCCTTCAACATCTCCAAAAGCATTCCAAATGTGTTAATCGTATGCTAAGTGCAATTATCACTTGATAATCGGTATGAAACTGCTAACAACAGTAACCACAGTTTATAAAAGTGTTTATTAGTTCTTTGTTCCAATACCCTAACCTTTTCACACCCTTGTCTTTAACCCCGATATACCACATGGAAATCAGTTACTATTAATATCATCATCTTCCCTCTCATACAAGAACCATCTTCTGCTCTTACCCCATATTATGACACACTACAATATTCATATTATAAACACACTCCTACTGCATTCAAATATCCAAACTTCTTGTGGCCAGATGATTATGATTTCTCTTTGCAGTAGCATGCTGGATTTCCATGCTTGAGGTAAAAAAACCCCATTTATCTCATGGGTGCCAAACTCGCTGCGTCACATTGCCATTACGGGACATTTTGTCACGTTTTCCCATTCGCGGAGCTGCGGTGGGCAGTGAAGATCAAACAGTGACATAGAATCAAAATCATGTGAAGTATTAGTACTGCTTTATAAATCCTTAGTAAGACCACACCTGGAATACTGCATCCACCACATTAGAAAAAAGATATTAAGACTTTGAAAAAAGTGCAAAGAAGAGCAACTATTAAGATTATTAAGGCCTGGAAACTAAAATATATGAAGAATGGTTGAAGGAATCAGGTATAGAGAAAAGAAGGACTAGGGGATGACATGATAGCAGTATTCCAGTATTTGAGGGGCTGCCACAAAGAATAGAGGGTCAACTTATTTTTCCAAAGCACCAGAAGGCAAGACAAGAAACAATGGATGGAAACCAATTAGGGAGAACCTGGAATTAAGGAGAAACTTCCTAATAGTGAGGACAATTAACCAGTAGAACAGCTTGCCTTCAGAAGTTGTAGGGGCTTCATCACTGGAAGCTTTTAAGAAAAGACTGAAATGGTATAAGGGTCTCCTGCTTGGCCAGGGGGTTAAACTAGAAGGTCACTTCCAGATAATTAATCACAAAGCACCAGCAATATCAAATTCCAATCATTTGTTTGCTGTGATACTTTGTGTTAACTGAAGTTTCTAAATCATTTTGCAAGGCCAGGCAACATAATCTGAGATATGGATTATGCAACAAGTCTACTTTGGGGTAAATTGAGACATAGCTGGCACACTAGGAAGAACCTTGAGTGATAAAGGGCATCATTGCCTTTAATTATTATTCGTTACTTATTAAATTTATATGCTGCTCATGCCAAAGATATCTCCAGAAACAATCCCAAACTATGAAACTGATGCTTAAAGTGAAGTGAATACTACTCACCTCCAGAAATAGCACCTTTGTCTTTCTGGACTAAGAGTCAATTTAGAGTCAATTTATTTGGCATTCACCCAACCCATTATTGTACCAGGCATTGATTCAGCAATTCCACTGCCTCATCTGGATCCAATAAAAAAGAAAGGTGGAATTGGATGTCATCAGCATGAAGATGACACTTTCAATCTCAAAATGATCTCACTCAGCAGTTTCCTCTGGAGGTTGAGCAGCTTGGAAGTAAAATATAGCTTTGCAGCCCCCACCCCCACCCCCAGTGTAAACTCCATGAGGTCCAACAGAAATCCTACAGCATCACAAAACCTAAAAATATGTTGCATTTAAGAATGTTTGGGTCTGATCAGATATCACATGCTGAAGCACTTTGCCCAGGAAGGAGATGTTCTGTTGGCTGTTAACCTATTTTTATATATATAAATATATATTCTGAATATTATTCCCACTACAGATGTATTCTTGCTACAATTTCCACTCCCCCTTGTATGAATGAATTTATAGTGTTCTGAATCCAACTATACAACTGTTTCCTACTAGATGTGATAACTGATAAACTAGGGGCATCAAACTCGCAGTCCGCTGGCCGGATGCGTCACTCACTGTCCACGCTCACCCCCATTTTAGTGAAGGTGAAAAAAGTTGCAATACATCACATGACAATGTGATGATGCGAGTTTGACACCCCTGTAATAAAGCATGAGGGGTTGAGGTCAAAGGAAATGAAGCAGGTCAAACTCCAAAAAATACTTTGTCCATTGCATCAAGACATAAATAAATGGTCAACTGTAGTCTGGGGTGGCCAGGATATGTGTGGCCAATTTGATGTCACTTGTGTCAGGGGCGCCTGTAGTGGCCCAAGTGCTCTGCCAGCAAAATCTCCCAGCAAAAACTCCCAAGTTCTGTTTTCAGCTGCGACGGCTTCCTGCAACTCTCTGCCAGTGAAAACAGAGCTCGAGAGGGCCGCGTGCAGCCCTCCTGAGCTCCATTTTTGCTAGCAGAGGCACTGCGGGCAGGTCCTTCGCTGTTTCCAGGCTGGCCCCGTGGGCCAGATCTAAGCACCCCGTGGACCAGATCTAAGCACCCCATGGGCCAGATCTAAGCACCCATGGGCCAGATCTGGCCCGTGGGTCTCAAGTTTGACACCCCTGACATAGATTAACACTCAATGAAACCAATTTATGATTCACCAATTGGCACATGACCACAGCAGTTCGAGCCCATGAACCTGTTTTAAAGAGATTTCAGAGAATAATTCATCTTTGCTTCCCTCCCTCAGAAATTGTACCATTGATCCTCTCTCTTTAACAATCCCCACAGACCTGAATGCTGCAGCTAGCAATATAAAAGAGTTATCAAGAAAATAAATCCAATTAAACTTTTTGCTATAAGGCTGAACTATAGGCTAAAGTCCAAACCACACAGTTTTATTCAGACAGAACATAACATGCAAGCATTTTGACCAACCTTACACTTTGACTCTTAATTATTGTGGCACAACTGCAGCCTAGTTCAATCTGCTTTCTTGAGGCAAACACAGGTTCAGACCATTGTATTCATACATTTAAAAAGGAATCTGAAATGACGACAAGGACAATTCCATTGTTTTGTACATTTGATCCATTGCAGACAGAAAGATTTTCAAGTTACAAGGTAGGAACCTACTATGGATTGCTCATGAACATATTGCCTACTTGATAACAATCAGAATTCACAAACTGGTTTGAAATCGGCTTGAATATTATGTTTGAAGGACTAATCTGTAGCAACAACAAATTACAGAGAATTTCTCCATAAGATAAAGAAGAGAAGAGAGGGGTTACTGGGCTGTAGAACAAAACATATCTGAAAACCATCTGAGACTCTACAAATGTAAGAATCGCAATAAAGATATATTTCTCAGATTACTAAACCATGGAAGTGTGGGTGTGTGCTTTGCCTGAAGAATTTAGTATTCAGAAGACTCTGCTTTTGAAAAGTTTCCCTCCAATACTATAAATCAACTAGAAAAGTGGAGAAAATCCCTATTATATTGTTAATAAAATGTAAACACTGCAATATTTTATACATTTGCTGAGGTATAAACACTTTCCCCCCTCAATGTCTTTCTGACATCAGCAAAGAATACAAGTATTGATATTGAATAAGCATATGGAAATAAGGTACTCATAACTCCACAGAGACCAACAGTGCAATTCTATCTATACCATAATATTTATTCAGAACTAAGCTCCACTGAGTTCAGAAAATTAACACCCAGCAAAATTGCCTAAATATGAAACCGGAAGAAAACTTTGTATATGATGGGGCTACTGGAATAGAATATCTTCTGGATGAATACTGTCCCCATCTCAAAAGAAAGGAAAAAATGATGCATATACAGTGCGCTTTATTGTGATATGATCTAGCATTTTTTTCATTATAGGTGTAACTCCTTGTAGAGCATAGGAATAAGTATACACTGCAGCCACACAAAAGCAAAGCAAAAGTTGTATGTTGCCCAAGGTTTTCAGTGTCAATGCGATCAATGAAAGTATTTGCATTTAGAATCAGGCTGGAGTTGGCTCCAGGTTCAATCCCAACATCTGCAATTAAGAGGAACTTCAAAAATAGCCTAAAGAATTTCTGCCTGCATTCATACAAAATATTTACGGGGATTACCTACTGAATTCTAAATTGGGGTTTGCCAAAGTTAAGCAGACTAAACTGCCACTCAAACAAGCTTAGCATGGCATTTGAATAAACCTGCATGATCTTCACCCAACCAAATGAAACATATTGCATGAGTACATCTAATATTGACTAGTCCCAGTGTCCCAACAAGGAGGCCTCTTGTAATATGCCAGATGTATTCATTCATCACATCAACCCACCCATCTCACCTAAGCAACTCTGGGGGGGGGGGGGTGTTTCAATACAACAAATGTACTATAACATAAAACATAAAGAAGAACACAGTTAAAAACAGAATTTAAAAGGTTAAGATTAAAAGTTGAAAAGGAAGGGGAAAAAAACCACCCTCAGGACCCCAACCACCCCTTTGGTTTCCTAACCTAAGACTCTTCGACCCTATGCCAATTGGCAGAGCCAGGTTTTCACACTCTCTCTGAAGGCCAGAAAAGTGGGGATCTGACTCACCTCTAGCGCAAAGGGTTCCAAAGAGAAGGGGCCACAGAAGAGAAGGCTCTCTATCTGGGTCCCCGCCAAGCGAAATTCTTTAACCTACGGGATCCACAACACACCCTGCCCAGATGTTTTGTGGATATAGGTAATATTGGTTAGTCTTGGCTTTTCTAATTAGGTGGCTTCCCTAATAGCCAGATTACAATTCCTGTTTTCCCATAAAAACTCTTGATGTATGAGAGTTCTCTCTCTCTCTCTCTCTCTCTCTCTCTCTCTCTCTCTCTCTCACACACACACTGAGAGAGGGGAAGGGAGAGAGGGAGGAAGAGAGAAAGGGAAGGAGGGAAGGGGAGAGAGGGAGAAAGAGAGGGAGGGAAGAAGGGAAGGGGACAGGGAGACCGAGAGGGAGAGGGGGAGAGGGAGGGAGGGAGGGAGAGAGAAAGGGAGGGAGGGAGGGAAGGGGAGAGAGAGAGAAAGAGAGGGAGAGGGGGAGAGGGAGGGAAGGGGGGAGGGAGACAGAGGAAGAGAGGGAAAGAGGGAGAGAGAAAGAAAAAAAGCTATCCAGGGATGGAATGGGAACGGAAGACGCACATTTTTGCAAGGTTTCCAAAGAGGATTTCAGGCAAACTAGCTGAAATGTTAAAAGATTCCTCGCGGAAGCGGCCGCACTCTTCTCCCCGACCTCCGTTCCCACAGTCTCTCCCCCTTCCCCCCCACCACCCACCACCACCACCACCCGACCCACTTACAAGTCGCGCCGAAGTTGCCCCGATTCCCTGGTAGCCCCAAGACCACCAAAGGTACAGGCTGGGCTCGGGGTCGCCGCCACCCTTCGTGGAAGAGAAGAGCTGAAACTTCAGGTAACGATGCCAGGCAGGCAGGTGTCGCGGGAGGACAGCCGGGCAGAAGCTTGGCAGAAGAACCGCCGCACATCCCAGCGCCTTGATGACAAGGGCTCACCGAGCGCTGCCACAAGGGAGCAGCGGCTGGCGAAAGCGTCCGCTCGCGGCAGTTTGCGCCGGCTTTC
Source organism: Arizona elegans (assembly GCA_022577455.1). NCBI lineage: Eukaryota > Metazoa > Chordata > Lepidosauria > Squamata > Colubridae > Arizona > Arizona elegans. The sequence goes on from JAKOOJ010000005.1 coordinate 20,949,814, forward strand.
TCTCGCCCACCCGGCGGAGACTTCGCGGGAGCAACAGGCTCCCCTGCAAGCGCCACCTTCCCGCTACCGCCGCCAGAGCCTTCCAAATCACTTAAGCTCCCGGAGAACCAATCAGAAGCTTTCGGGATTTTCGAGCGCTCCGCCCACCGTTTAGAACGGGATGGCTGAGCGGACTCCGCGGTGGGCTGGGGGGGGGGGTCGGGGGGGGGGAGAAGTTGCTGGGCCGGTCGCTACCTGCGACGCTCGGCTGGCTCAATGTTAGTCCCTTCGGTCCCAAAGGTGCTTTTTCAGGAGGCAACTGGACTTTCTTGGTTTTTGTTTTTCTTTTGAAGACGTTTCACTTCTCACCCAAGAAGCTTCTTCAGCTCTGACAGGATAGTGGGGAATGGAACGTATCCTGTCAGAGCTGAAAAAACTTCTTGGATAAGAAGCAAAAGGTCTTCAAAAGAAAAAAAAACAAGAAAGTCCAGTTGTCTCCTGAAAAAGTTTGAATGTTTTAAATTTTAGGCCAAAGTCATATAATTCTTTTTAAAAATTTAAATTTTGTATTGGTATGTGTTTTAGTTCTGGCTGTGCACCGCCCTGAGTCCACTAAGAGAAAGGCAGAATACAAATTGAATAAAATAAAAATAAAATAAAAAATAAAAAGCACCTTTGGGAACAACCGTGACCTGGATGGCTGAGAATCTCTACAGACTGTTAGCCCCTTCTGTTTTTTGAGAAGGAATTGAATTCTCTTTCGTGTAACCATCCTTTGCTGTAGGAAACAGGTGGCTGCATCCTGGAAGCACTTAGGTGCCCAATAAACAAAGCCCCTTTGAGTTTATAAAAGTTGGTGAACTCAACCCAACCGAGGTTTCCAAGGCTTTGTTCTTCCAGTAGAACGTGAGGAAGAGCTTCTTAGAAGCTCTGCTCCATCAAAGTAGCTCTTCCTTTAACTTCTAAGGACCAAAACGTTTCCCAGTACTGTACATTTGTAAATCCATTGTTGAGATATTAGGAGACTGATGGCTAAAACATAGGAGGACCCATAGCAGGAATTGAGTATGTCTAGTTGAATGACTAAGGGTGACATGATAGCAGTATTGGATAACTATTTGTCTGAAGTGGTGTAGGGTTTCCTCCTAGGCAGGGGGTTGGACTAGGAAACCTCCAAGCTCCCTTCCAACTGTTATTCTATTCTATTTTATTCTAGTCTAGTCTAGTCTAGTCTAGTCTAGTCTAGTCTAGTCTACTCTACTCTACTCTACTCTACTCTACTCTACTCTACTCTACTCCAATGTCTAAGGGGCTGCCACAAATAAGACATGGGTCAACATATTGTTGGTTGCTCTAGTTACTATGTTGTGATGGTTTAACAGAGCTAAAATCTCCATATTCCTGCAGCTCAGTGAAGTTTTCCTCTGGATTCCATTCATTGGGAGAAAATTCTTCATTGCCAACTTTAAAATGTGCAGACTTCAAGTCATACATCTTAAAGTTGCCAAGTTTGAAAAGCACTGATTTAGGCCAATATGGTTAGTGTTGGTTTCAACTCTGACTTCCAGCTGAGAGTCTTTCTTAATCTTAGCTAGTGATATCACAGATGTCTGCAAAACAGGATATTTTGCACTGAAAACTTAGGCACAATCACTGCATCTCCTCCAATCAATAGTAATTAGTCTAATTAGGTCTCAAATAGCTTTTGAGTTCCCTTTTTAAAGCAAACAACTAAGAGGACCAAGAAGCTTCCTGTTATTTTGTACTCATTGAAGATGATCAGGGGCTAAATATTAAGTTATGTAAAGAGATTTAATGAGTTGGATCTTGGGGGAAAAAATGACCCAGATGTTGATGTAGAATATTACAATACTCTTCAAATATCCAAAATGGTGTTATATTAAAGAAGGTCAGGGTTTATTGTCTCTCATTCCAAAACACAGAAGACTGGATTCAAGTTTCAGGAAGAACATCCCAAATGAATTATTTTTTAAAAAAAGATACTTAACCATTAAAAGCATTTTGACAGTAAAATGAATTACTGGAGTAGGCTTTCTTTATTGGATTAGATACTCACCTCTATGGCATGTTTTAATTTGAATTTCTGCCCTGAGTGGTGATGATGATGATGATGATGATTAATTTAATTAAGTACAGGACAAATTCAGAATAAAACAAAACTAACACAATTACAAATCAATCTAATATTAACTCAGAATTCTTAAAACAATGCAAGAACAATATATTTAAATCAGTGCCGGGGTTAAGATCAAATCTATTTACATCCATAATAATTTAAAATATTATTATTTTAGAATAGAACTGCCAGCTAAATAGGAATAGTGTAAAATATCAAAACTTTAGGGTAACCCACTAATCAAATAAAACAGTCTTTAAAACCCTATCACGGTATAGGAATTTTGCTACAAATATATCACTTAATACTTTGCTGCAGAATAGTCATAGTAACTTTATGTAATTACAAGTAAATTCAAATGTAAATGAGGTTCCAGGGAATTAATTTTAGCAAGCCCAGGCCACGACTTTTGGAAATATGGCCTGTAGTAGGTCAGTGAAAGGGTATTCTGTATTAACCTAATGTTTCATTTTACTGGATGGTATTTACTTTTGAATAAACAAGTAGGGCTAGATTGTGCTAACCTGAAATAACCAAAAAGATCTACAGTAAACATCATGATGGCCATCTATTTTTTACCAGCCAGCTATTGGTAAAGAATGAGTCACATATCCAAAGGATATTTGAAAGAACTTTCATAACATTATTTTATTATGCTAAGTGCTTTTAACCTAACAATTTTTCAGTGTGACCATTTTTCACACTTACAACAGTTGCAGCATCCCCATGGTCATGTGATCAAAATTCAGATGCCTGTCAACTAACTCATATTTATGACGGTTGCAGTGCCCCCGATCACCTTTTGTGACTTTCTGACAAGCCAGGTCAAAGGCAAACCAGAATCACTTAACCCTATTACTAATTCAACAATGCAGTGGTTCACTTAACAGCTGTGGCAAGAAAGATAGTAAAATGGAGCAAAACTCACTTAACGAATGTTTCACTTAGCAACAGAAATTGTGGACTCAGTTGTGGTCATAAGTCCTGTACTTTTTATGCTGCATTTTAGTAACATTCACATGTCAGATGTCATTTCTCTGACATGGAAGTAAGTTGCACTATTAATGCAGAAATTGACTCTTAGTACAACGGTAGCTAGTTGTAGCTAAATAAATCTTGTTTTTAAAGCAATAAGAACCATTCGTGGTAATAGATTTTTCTCAGAACTTAATACTAGGCTGATAGGAGAGGACCGTATTATCTAGTTAGGATAGTTATGACTTCTAGTTAGAAATCCAAAACATTTTAAAGCTCCATATTTTTAAAAGAACAAACTGGTTGAACATTGCTATGCCAGAAATGACTGCTTTCAGATTTCAGGTGAAGATTCTGCTGCTTTATTTCTGTTTCTCCTGTTTTTGCCCTAGGAAAGCCATCTATTCACTGATGCTGGAATCACCTTGTGATAAAAACTGAAGCAATATATAATAGGGAGCGAAACAGACAAACATTGGCCACATCCTAGGGGATTTGTTTCAGGGAAGTAGGAATGTGTTCAAACCACTCTTGCCTCAAATATTTCATACTTTTATTTGTTTATTAAATTTAGAACTCCATGGCACTCTGGATAGCAGACATTAAAAATAGTTAGAACAATAAGAACAAGAATAGAATCAGACCTGTCCAGTACAATTTCAGTACATAAAGATTGTATTCACACAGTAGTTTTAAGGTAGTTGTTAAATATCTAGCAATTGTATTCAGACAACCTGTATAGCTTAGTATGAACCTTGATTTATTTTTCCTATGACTTAGCATATTTGGTTTCCCAAATTTGGTCCTGTTGCATTTGCAGATAGAAATAGAAAAATGTATCTTTAAAGCAAAGCAAATAAGATAGAAATAACTCTAAACAAGCTACTGCAAATATCCCAAGACAGCCATGATTTCAGTCCAAGTTGACAACTATAAATTCGAAGGATGGAAGTTAGACATTCCACAGTATATTTTTTTTCTAATATCTTCTTTTTAGTGCAAGTAGCATTCTACAAACCCAGAGAAATAAGTTTAATTTAGTGGAAATAGTGTGTGAACTCAGCCATAGTATTCCATCTATTTTTACTTTTGGAAGGTTCTCTTGAACAACTAGACAAGATGCAGGATGTGGACAGTGATGGTGCCAAACATTGGTACCATACAAGGAGCACTGACTTCAAGCTTATTTCCACAATTAAGTCCAGTATTCAGTCCAAAGCAGCACAGCAAACCCAATGTGGCAAAATGGTAAATGACCTTCGCTAGGTGGTTCAAAAAACAATTCCATATCTGAATTAATACTAAGAAAATACTCTACTTTCTCTCCTGCTCTTTCTTGGAGACCTAGGTACACCATGGTGCAGATGGTTTGGGTGCAAACACTTGAATTTGGTTTAACTTCATCTCAGTTAACTTTTGACTCAAGGTAATTGACTGGATCAATGGAACCTTTTGAAGTGTTTCCACAAATTCTTAATGCTTCCATTCCAACCAAGTTAATATGATGTGGACACAGAACTCATGTGGGAAATCTCTTTTGCAGTCCAGAAGTGGAAGAAAGAAAGAACCTCAGCTTGCTTGTAACAGTCCACTTGGAGAAGCAGGTGCTGGTCCCTTAAGTCTCATATCTTGCTATTGCATAATGCTAAATAGCACAGAAAGAAGAGATACAGTTGTTGTGGCCTGCCAGCAATCAGTGGAGCTGGTGACAGATTTGGACAGTGAGGAGGTTGGGGAGGAACACGGGCCAGTCCTGGAGTTTGGGGAAGGCTCTGATGAGGGCTCTGCATCGGAGGCAGAGAGGGGCCAGGGTCATATGCCAGTTATCAGCTGCCTTGGGAGTCAGACATCAGTGAGGCAGACGAACAGCTGGAGCCTATTACCAGTGTGTGCATATGCAGAGTTGCCAGACGAAGGGAACAGCTAAAGAACAAGGGTCGACTTGGGAGTAAGGCCACAAGTGGACGATGAATGGCCCCTCCCAGAGGGAATAAAAGAGGAGCGAAAGGTGAGTGGAGTTTGCAGGAGACAATTAGTTCGCTTAATTGGTACGTGACTGTCCGAGACACTTTGCCAAGTTTTGAAGATATCGGCCTGGCAGTTTTCCAAGCCAGAAAAGGTCTGTGACTGTAAATTCTCCCTTGAATGACTTTGCTGGATGTGAATGAGAGGAATTCACAGTAACTTAATAAAAAAGGTTTTTTGTCAGGACAAGGAGTCTGCTTCATGCTCTTGGGAAGCCTAGATCAGAACAACAGTATGAATAAGATGTGGCATTAGGACTGGGGAAACCCAGATTCAAGTGTTTTCTCTATGGATGACTTTGGGCCAGTCATTTATTCTTAGCCTAACCAACCTTACATAATTGCTGTTGTGAGGAGATTCCCAGGAAACCCTGTTTGATCCTTTAGATGAAAAGCAGGATATATATTTATTTATTCACCCAGCTGGCCTTCATGGTTGAGATGGGACTAGAACTCATGGTCTCCCAGTTTCTAGCTGGGTGTCTTAACTACTAGACCAATTTGGAAATATACTCAAAATTACAAAAAAAAAAAATCTAGGATTTGTCCATATAGATTGAGATCATCACTATATTTCTCTCTTGGAATTTCCTTGTGCAGCATATTTAATACAAACTGCAAGAATTACCCTTGTTCAAAATGCAGCTCTCCTAAGTAATCCAGATACGTAAATAGATGCACATCATAATTCCTGATTCAAATGTTTCTTTACTGAATGTTAACAAATATTACTAATTCCTTAAATTTAATACAGATGCCCACTCTGGTGCATTCTCAGCAGCTTATAAAATATTAGATTAAAACAAACAAAAGAAAAGGAAGACAGCCCAGAATGAAAACAACCATTAAAACAAAACACATTCGCCCAAAAAACAATCACCTTAATTCCAGAACTGAGAACAAAGCCAGGGGCTTTTTGGAATCCCAGGAGAGAGGACCCCATGTGTATCTCTAGGGTGCTGTTCTAGAAGATGGGGGCTGCAACAGAGTAGACACTCCCTATGTCTTTTAAAATGACAGCTTTTAATAGACGAGACCTGGAAAGTACCCACTCTACCTGAATGTACTGGGCTGGCAGAAACAATGGGAGAAAATGGTACTTCGGGTATAACTAGGTCCTATACAGTGATGTCAAACATCCAGCCTTTTAAATTGTATCTGGAAGCCAATTGGGAAAATAAAGACAGTATCATGCAAGTACAGCAAAATCAGAAAATCCTGTTCCATATTTATTTTGCCAGTTCACAGCAAAAATATATTAGTAAGTACTATAGCAAATAGAGGAGAAAAACATATTGTTTTGCAGTTTTATAGACAATGAGAGTGCTTCTTCTCACATAGGATATGCCATGTGTAACATAAAGCAGAGTCAGGGCACCTTAATCTCCAAAGAGCAGGAGATAGATAGATAAATCGGCTTTAATTCAATGGTCTCAAGCAGGGAAGATGTTTTAATCTCCAGTCATTGCTGGAAAATGTAAATGAAGTAATTGGAAATTGGATGGGTTTGGTGAGCATGCATCCTAACACCAGCAAACTGTTGGGGCAAGAAATGACAGCTATGTCATATTTATTTATCAGGAGGCTTAGAAGATTTAACAGTAACAGTGCCCAATAACAGCAAAAATGGTAATGCTACAGGTTAGAAACACTGCTGCTTTTTAAGGCAATATGCATCCCTGTAGTTATGCAAATCACATTAATGTGCAAATGAGATTAACGGTTCAAGGCTACATATAAACTCAAAGATAAGTCCAGTTATGTTAGAGGGTTCCAAAATTTAGAGCTGCACACATCTTTAAAGGATAAAATTGGCAGAATTCCTAACCTATCTTTCCATTTTCTTTTCCTCCTTGGGAGCCCTCGGGAGAAGATAAGTTGCTAAAACTCACAAAAGTTTAAGCTTTGCTCTGGATGCACACATAATTCAAAATTAAAAAGAGAAAGAAAAATGCTTGGTATTCAGAGGCATCCATTCCTAACCCCATGAATCTGTAATGATGAAGCGTCATGACACAAACTCTATCTTTTCTGTTATCCACAAGTACACAAGGGGCAAAGCTGTTATTGCAATATCACAATACAAGTTTTATTGTGCTTCCTCCTCCCTCCTCCCTGCCCCACTGCAAATCCCTATGCCATAAGGAAAGTACACACCCAAGAATGAGGTATACACAGTGTAGTAAATTCTAAAACCAGATTAACAAACACAATTTCTTTCTCTTATAAAAGGCTGAGGCAAGCCATATGGAACTATCCAGTGCCAATTTATCTTAACTGTGCCTAATGTTCTGTACACATACAGCCAATATGTTCAGTAGGGCAGACCCGTAGATGAAGTGGGCATAGGCTTATCTTGCTGTGCAGTTCTTTATGTATGTGGTTCTTGAACATTAGAGACACATCCCTCTTTGTTCTAACCACAGTTCATTGACTAAGTCACAAGAGCTAAATCGACACATAACATTCAGCCATAAATCACAAAACAGCTACATTCTCAAATTCCATTAAGCCAAAACCAGAGAATCCACACGATAGGTTAATATGATGCTCGAACCTAGCACAACTCAGTCAGCTTCCTAGGAGCAACTGAGAAGATGTTGTCAAGGTCAACTATAAAAACAGTCTCTCATTTGGAGATCTTAATACCGCATTACTTCTTTGGATCTCCTCTCTGCCCTTGCTCAGCCCTTGCTGAGATGACACAGTAAAATAATATTTGTGCTTATAACTGAGTTGTCTCTCTGACAATGCTAGAGTTCCAGACCATGTTACCTCATGGAAATGATGGCAAACCATACACGGTCTTCTTTTTTCAGTTCGGATTTCTTTGTTGATGATAACCTATGGACAGACTCACCTGTGCATCAACACTCAACTTTCATTTTTGCTCTCTCTTTTTTTTAAATTTGATTTATATGCCGCCCTTCTCCGGAGACTCAGGGCGGCTTACAATGCGTTAAGCAATAGCCTTCATACTTTTGTATATTTATACAAAGTCAGCTTATTGCCCCCACAAACTGGTTCCTCATTTCACCTACCTTAGAAAGGATGGAAGGCTGAGTCAACCTTGAGCCTTGGAGAGATTCGAACCAGCAGTAATTGCAGGCAGCTGTGTTAATAACAGGGTGCTTAGACCACTATACTATCAAGGCTCTGTTGAGAAGGTAGAGCTAATCTATTTATTAGCAGAAAAGTTCAATGCTTCTCTGGGTCAAAAGGCTAACCTCTGGTTGGGAAAAAAACAACAACCCTATTTAGATATTGTCACAGTCATTATGTTCCAGACAATTTTCAGAGACTCACCTTTTCTACTTCAGTGCTTGCATCTGAAACATGAAGATAATAAATAAAAGTGTTGTATTTGCATATTTAAATATTCCTCGTGCTGTAGTTATTAGCCAGCTTTGGCAAATTGAAAGGCATTGTGTTAATGTTCCAGCAGTAAGGAATTCTAAAAAAATGGTTAAGACCTTAATCAGAGCTAAAACAAAACAGTACAGGTAATCCTCGATTTACAACACTTCACTTAATAACCATTCATAGTTACACTGAAGGCACTGAAAAAAGTGATCATTTTTTCACACTTATGACCTTTGTGGCATCCCCATAGTTATGTGATTCATATTGACAACTGATTCACATTTATGATGGTTGCAATGTCCTGGGCTCATGTGATCACATTTTATGGCCTTCTGACAACCAAAGTCAAGGGGGAAGCCAGATTCCCCCCTTAACAACCACGATACTAATTTAAGAACTGCAGTGATCCGCTTAACAAATGTGGCAAGAAAAGTTGTAAAATGAGGCAAAACTCACTTAAGCAATTTCTCACTTAGAAACATAAAGTTTGGGCTTAATTGTGGTCGTAAATTGAGGATTACCTGTATTAAACAAAGTGGAGCAAGACAAAAGATCAAAGAAAACAATAGGTCATTATATAAACCAGCTAAGCTAAAACGACGTTCATAATCACACGATTTGAAAAGCTTTCCATAACATTTTAAAATGATCACCCAAAATAACATTTTAAGAATGGCTTTGAGCAGACATCTCTGGAGATGTCAATTTATGGCTGGAGTGCAACTGTGACAAATTCATACTCACCCATTGTGATCTGTCTTGGTGAAGTTACTGAAAGAAATACTGCATGTAGGTAGAATCAGTAGTTCAAGTCCCAAGAAGTAAATGATTTTAGACCCAAGCTAGTTATTTGGACAGATACCAACAGCAAATTAGAATGAATGTAGATGACAAAGCACTAGCATAATCCATCCTGACATTTTGGGGGACTTCTTATCAGACTAGGCAATTGTTTACAGGCTGGATTATTGCAGCGCACACTATTTGGGCTACGCTTGAAATCTCTTGTCTTTGCTTTCTGCACATAGTGCATAAATGTAACTGCAAGGCTGTTAAGTGAGACAGATAAATAAGATCAAGTAGCAGTAATCTTGAAAACACTTGGACTGATTGCTTCTGAGCAGCCTAGATTAATCCTTGTACTAGTGCAGAATGGCTTACATCAGTGTTTCCCAACGGTAGCCATTTTAAAATGTCTGGACTTCAACTCCCAGAATACTCCAGCATTACTGGCTGGGGTATTCTGGGAATTGAAGTCCAGACATCTTAAAATGGCTACCGTTGGGAAACACTGCCTTACATGAATCTGAGTTCCTGAAAGACAATCTCTCTGAAATTAGCCAATCTATGTTGAAACCAGTGAGGAAGTTTCTGTTCTCCATCCCAAGCAAAAGATTTTGTCAAACTTTCTTCATTCTTTTTTTAAACATACCGTATTTTTCGGAGTATAAAACGCACCTACCTTTTTTGGTGAGGAAAAGAAGAAAAAGAAATCTGCCTCTGCCTCTGCGCAATTTTGCCTTGTTGCAGCAAACAGCAAACAGCCTGCTTCACTTTCATTTTCATTTTCAGCATAGCTTGATTAGCACAAGGGAAAAAAAATCTGCTCCAGCAATTTACCTCTTTGCAGCAAGCAGCAGAGCCCTGCACAAAACAGCTGAGAGCAAATCAGCTGAGAGTCGGAAGGCCGATCCAATCAACTTGTGCTAATTAGGCTGTACTGAAGCTGAAAGGAGCTGTTTCTTCTTGTTCTTTGCTTGCAAGCAGGTAACTGCTGCGAGGCAGAGGCCAAAGGGTGGGAGCCAGTGGGTGGACGGGGCTAGGGGCTACATTCGGTGTATAAGACACACCTAAATTTTCACTCCCTTTTAGGGGGGAAAAGGGTGCATCTTATACTCCAAAAAATACGGTATATTTATTATGTTTTATCAATGGGAATAAAATACAAAAAAAAGAAAACCTCAGAAAAAAAACATACAACAGTAACTGTTAAGAAATGGTTATTGCCTAATTGGTTGGCCAGGAAATATATAAACCAATATTGTATGTTTGTATTATGTGAATGTATTATGTAGCTTTAAGAACTGTGCTGAGTCATTCTGCATCCTGATTCGCTGAGCTCTGTAGCCAATGTATTTAAGGAGCTAAATTATGGTTAGTGGGGACACTACACCATTTTTACCTGCTGCTATGCTGTAACTCTTTTTGATCTCTCTATGGTCAATTGATTGATCATGATTATTTATTTACTGCTTTCTGATAATTGAACTATTTTTATATTGTTCCTGATTGTTCCTTGTATTTTTCTACAAACTGGATTGATTTTATATTGCACTTTATATGGCTAAGACTTGGATTGTTAAAGGACTATGATTTTGCTTTTCCCTAACAGTAAAATACTATAAAACCCAGTTTGTCTGTATGTTATTCACAATCACTCTCAAAACGTTTCCGTGCGTAAAACTCTAATGGTACTCTGCTTTATAAACCACAACTTCAGGTGTATCTCAACAATATCCTTAACAGTAACAACAACAAAAAATGTGTACAAAAAAAGAGGAAAAAATGACCCAAACATCCAACATTAAACATAAAAAAAAATAAAAAAAAATCCACCCTGGCTGGATGCTGAAAAAAATAAATAAATAAACTTGATAAATTCTCCTCCCCTTATATAATGGGTCTGCAAATAGTTATAAACTTTTGCATCCTTACACAAATAGACAAATATTTCAAATGAAATATTTAATTTATTTAATAATAGAAATGACCCAAAATCTAATACTATATTTTTAAAAAGTGAAAGAAAAAAAAGAGAGAAAACCAATAGTAAATACGTTAGACCAAATATTACACTAGTCTGTTAACCTTCTGTTGTTGTATTTAATAAATATTAACTCTAATCAAGGCAGATAATTTCACCATCTCTGAGATGAAATTAACTATTTTTTGTTCTTGAAATTGGCTTTTTCAGGCCTCTTTACTAACTCAGGCCTCTTCTCTTACTCAGTACCCTCAGCTCAGTTGCTTGTGAACTTCACTTGTATAAATTATCTTAACACGCCCTTCAATCCCTTTATCTGGTTGAAAGAAGTAAAAGAGTTATCTTTTATTCTGGTTTCTAAGTCTCATAATAACTCATTTTTCTTTCTCCTTTCAATGTTAGGCAAGCATTGCCTAACAATGCTTGCCTAACATTGTTAAGCATCTGAGAAGAACATCTAAGCAGAAGGCAAAAACTCCACTCAAGCAAGAAAAACAAGGACAAAAATATAGTATCCGTTTCTTCCTTTCATTCTGGATACAAAGGCAGTGTTTGTAATTGCATTAAACCATAATATAAGTAAATTTGGTTCTGGATTCTTATATCATCTGACTTGCCAAATGTAGTTTATCAGCAAGGCATGGTTTATTAAATCATGGCTTAGCAATATGTGTAACTTTACACAGAATTCATGAGTTAATATACTAAGGAACAATGTAGTTTGTTTCATGCATGAGTAAGGACAATATGGTTTGTTCAACAAATGCTGTTTTTAAAAGCCTGGTTTTAGCATTACATATGCATACAACCTCAATGATACAACTTCAAGATGCTCTCAAGTCTCCAACATTTACATGGAAAATATTTAGAGGAGGCATAATCATTGTAAATACATACAGTAAAATCTGGCATTTAATCAGAAACCAGGATCAAGACTTGTGAGCAAAGAAATTGTCAAGCACTGGGTAAATCAGGAGATTCAGGTAGTTTAAATGACTGTAAAGATTTATTGCAAGCTTAAGCTCTCTACAAGAATCTGAAATACTAACGGTCAAAGGAAATTAGCAGGAGTTAAGAAAGGCATTCAAGGAGGGCTGGACTTAGATATCTTGTGGATATGCAGGGATTCATGACTAATGATGTGTTTGATCCCTCCCTTGGGCTCAACCTGGTCATCTCCTACAGAAATATATAATGTTTCAGTCTAAATAACATTATCTCACTACTTCCCATGCATTCAGGTTAATACATTTGGATTCATATTCTGTTTGTTCCTAAACCTGCCTTATTTGCAGACATCTATTATTTAAAATTTGAACAAACTTGGAGTATGTTTGTCTTATGTACACAATTGTTACAATGCTGGTTTTTGTTATCATCTATCTATCTATCTATCTATCCATTATAATCTCATTATAATGAGATTGAAGAACTAGGCAGGTGAGAATTTACCAAATAGATTGCTTGAGATTTTCTTGCTGATCCTAATCTGTTGACATTTTAATAAGTTCAAAACTGAATCTTCAGGATAACCATAACTTTATTAATATTTAATTTAGAAATGCCCAGTCCCATACATCAAAGACAATACTGTTGATTATTCATGGCAATAAAAGGATTCCATTTCATTTCTCAAGAACCTGTATTGTAGAAACCAACATATCAGAATACAATGAGGAATCCACTGTAGACTGAAATCAGATATATAAAATGGATTTGGATTATTTTGTAATCTAAGGCATCCTATAAAAAATTGAAATAAGTACTGGGATGTGCAAAGTGACTGCAATTTTTCTTGGCAAGATATTTCATACCATGAAACCAACATTATTTATCATATTGTATAGCATCACAGGGAAGTCTTATCCCTCTGTTCCATAAACCAGAAGAAGCTATTGCCTTTACTGATTCAACTGCTGGAAAAGATTTAAATATGATACAAAGCAATGCAGTCACATTACTTCGAAGCTAATGGCCATAAGTTTTGGAGGGGTGATTTGTAATAGGCTTTGTAAAAGTATCTCTTTGAAACTTGGATGGGCAGGCTAAATACAGATTCTGGGTTCACAGAAGATATAGTGTGGCAAGTTGTACTTGTAATTCAACACAATGTGTCAACTCAGACATTGTGCTTTGTAAACAATTTGAATTTGACATGATGAAATGATTAGAATAATAGCTGAACTCTGCTATGGTAGACTATTACCTATCACAACGTTGTAGAGCACTGCACACCAGAATAACTAGGCACAAGAACAGTTTTTTTCCCGAACGCCATCATTCTGCTAAACAAATAATTCCTTCAACACTGTCAAACTATTTACTAAGTCTGCACTACTATTAATCTTCTCATCGTTCCTATCACCCATCTCCTTCCACTAATGACTGTATGACTGTAACTTTGTTGCTTGTATCCTTACAATTTATATTGACTGTTTCCTAATATGATTAGTTTCCTGATGGGGAACTCATCAAATTTGCAGATGACACCAAGCTGTCAGGAATAGCCAACACTCCAGAAGATAGACTCAAGATACAGAAGGATCTTGACAGACTTGAATGTTGGGCACTATCTAACAAAATGAAATTCAACAGTGAAAAAAGCAAGGTTCTACATTTAGGGAAGAAAAACAAAATGCACAGGTACCATATATGTGGTACCATGCTCAATAGTAGTAACTGTGAGAGGGATCTTGGAGTCCTACTGGACAACCATTTAGATATGAGCCAGCAGTATGCAGCAGCTGCCAAAAAAGCCAACACAGTTCTGGGCTGCATAAACAGAGAAATAGAATCAAGATCACGTGAAGTATTAATACCACTTTATAATGCCTTGGTAAGGCCACACTTGGGATATTGCATTCAGTTTTGGTCACCACGATGTAAAAAAAAATGTTGAGACTCTAGAAAGAGTGCAGAGAAGAGCAGCAAAGATGATTAGGGGACTGGAGGGTAAAACATATGAAGAATGGTTGCAGGAACGGGGTATGTCTAGTTTGATGAAGAGAAGGACTAGGGGAGACATGATAGCAGTGTTCCAGTATCTCAGGGGTTGCCACAAAGAAGAAGGAGTCAAACTATTCTTCAAAGCACCTGAGGGTAGAACAAGAAACAAAGGGTGGAAACTAATCAAGGAGAGAAGAAATTTAGAACTAAGGAGAAATTTCATGACAGTTAGAACAATTAATCAATGGAACAACTTGCCTGCAGAAGTTGTGAATGCCCCAACACTGGAAATTTTTAAGAAGATATTGGATAACCATTTGTCTGAAGTGGTGTAGGGTTTCCTGCCTGGGCAGGGGGTTGGACTAGAAGACCTCCAAGGTCCCTTCCAACTCTGTTATTCTATTCTATTCTAATATGATTTGATTGCTTATTTGTTCCCTATGACTATCATTAAGTGTTGTACCTTATGATTCTTGATGAACGTATCTTTTCTTTTATGTACACTGAGACCATATGCACCAAGACAAATTCCTTGTGTGTCCAATCACACCTGGTCAATAAAATTCAATTCAATTCTATTCTATTCTATTCTATTCTATTCTATTCTATTCTATTCTATTCTATTCTGCTCTGCTCTGCTCTGCTCTGCTCTGCTCTACTCTACTCTATTCTATTCTATCACTTAGTTATCATTGTACAGAGAATTACGGTAGATGGTGGTTCCCATGGTATTTCTAGAAGTTAAGATTGTCTCAGAGACTTGAGTTCTTTTTTATTTATACTTTAAGACAGGGGTCCCCAACCCCCGAGCCGTGGCCTGCTATTGGGCCTTGATCCTTTTGAAACTGGGCCATGGAAATGGTAGGTGACTGTAGACAGATGCATCTCCATTTGAAACCATGTGCGCGTGTGCTTCATTTGTGTGAGCAGTGGGCGTGTGTGCCCACCGCTCATGCAAATGGAGTTGCGTGCATGCACGCTTGCTCACCGCACATGCAGGATTATTGCCTCTCTCTCCCCCCCCCCTCACCAGTCTGCAAAGCTGAAAATGTTGGGGAAATCTGCTTTAAGAAACCAGAAGTATTGAAACACTCCCTGTATGCTATACCTCTGATCAGCTCACAAATGGTCAAAGAAGCCTTGAATGGTGTTTGTACTGAGAGCTTTGAAAGGTCTATGGGAATTACATAAAGAATTAAGAAACCAAATGACACTGAACCAGTTTGAGGAGATTACATCCAAAGATCATTTTGCAACCATTTGCTCTCTCTGTGGAGGTTTTTTAGATCTGTATATTTACAGATGCATTTCTCTCTCATGTATCTTTCTTCTTTAAGCAACAACATTGACAACTTAAAGAGAAAATCAATAGCAAGCTTCTCAAAGAATTTTTATTATAATGCACAGTATAAAAAGAACCTGAGAATCAAATTAATAGTGTTCAAGTATTTTAGGTAGCACTAATCATTAGAATGAATTCATAATATGGCTATAACTGTTATGGTTTTATAAGCAATTTATTTGTACATAAGTCTTTCCCAATAGTATGCATTTTTCTTTCAAAATCAGCTGCTGCCATCTGGTGTGCATATGTTAGAGCTACACAATAACCTATAAAGATATTTAAAGTCCTTTCAGTAATAAGTAAGAATTTCCAATGTCTACGTTCTGGACATACATTTTTTCAGAAGCAGGAATAAAGTTTAGAGACAATGGAGCTAATGGATTCAAGTCTCCAAGACCAGATGGATTATATCCCAGAGTACTGCCTGAACCACTCTTGTGATTGTTGTGCTAATCATTAAACCACTCTTGTAATATCTGAAAAGTCCTAGTAGGATGGGGGAAAGAGGTTGAAGAAGGGATAGATTGGCCAATTTATAGTTAGTGTTTTGTCTGCATCCAATCAGTATTACTTTAAAAATCACTTTAATGTGATAACTTAGGCAATAAGTCACAGCTATGCTATGAAATAAATATTGTACAAATGCAATTTCCTTTCTGTATCTTTCTCTCTCTCTCCACACACTTAACAAAGAATCTTGATACCTGCATGTATGTACACAAATGATTATTAAACCATTCTTTACCCACCTGGGATTTCCAAGACCAGCCAACAAGTGCCAGTTTGGTCTAGTGGTTAAGGCACTAGGCTAGAAAGCAGGAGACTTTGAGTTCAAGTCCCACCTTAGGCACGAAACCCAATTTGGGTGAGTTTGGGCCAGTCCTTCTCCCTCAGCCCAATTCATCTTACAGGGCTGTTGTTGTGGGGAAAATAGGAGGATGAAGATGTGTTGGATACGTTCGCCATCTTGAATTAATTGTAAAAAATAATAAAGGGAGAATATAAAGAAATAAAAATAATTAGCTAGGGAAGATGGACATTACAATTACAGTCCACACATATTGAGAAGACACCAATTTGAGGAATGCTGTTTTATAGATTTATAGCTTGACCCCACTGCCAATATTGGTACCTAAACAAATGGAAAACTTATGCCATGTGTATGTGAAGAATGCAAACACATATCCAATACTAGCTGGATGCTAGTGCTTCGCTACAAAACTATATGTTTGGGTGTGATAAATTGACACTTAAAGCCTGAAACTTAATGTAGAATGTGGAACTCCATAGCACCAGAGTGTATTAATATAAGGCAACTGGCAGTTGGAGCAGAGGGGGAGGGGGAGTAGAATGTCCCAGCCCACAGGCCAGATGTGTCACACGCTGGTCATGCCCAGGCCCAGTTTAGCGAAAGGGTTGCATCAGAGCATGTTAATATAAGGAAACTGGCAGTTGGAACAGAGTTATTTTCAGGTGGGGAGGGGGAGTAGAATGTCTAGCTCCTTAGCATCAGAGCATGTAAATATAATACCGTATATAAAATACTAACAATCTGATGGTCATTTTGAAAAATCTTTTCTTACCGAGCACCTAGAAGCCAAGAGGAATATACATGCCAAATTTCAAGTTTGTAGGCTTTACCGTTCTGGAGATTTCATGATGAGTGAGTGGTATTTGGCTTTTATATACTATATATAGAAAAGCACAGTCTAAAGGGCCATCTTTTTGATATCTTGTGAGTCATGTCATTTATGTGAATGATGCTCACTGTCACTCAGGCTTTAGTTACTTCCTGACAGGATTACTGCAATGTGCTTTATATGAGACCCTGCCTGAAAAACAGTCAGAAACTTCAACTGGTACAAAATGTATCAGCAAATGTAGTTTTGGACACACAAAGTTTTCCTTCCCTTACATCTCTGACTACACCGACTCCCATGAATTTTTATTAATTTATTAAATGTATATGCCATCCATTAAATGTATATGCCATCCATTAAATGTATATGCCATCCATTAAATGTATATGCCATCCATTAAATGTATATGCAATTCAAGGTGCTGGTAATTACTTCGAAAGCCGGCATTGGACAGGTTATTAAATATTCTTGCACAAAAAAGAAAAATGAGTATCTGTAATTGTGCTACTATGACAACAAATCATCATTTCCCCGCATTTTATGATCTCCTGTGGCTGCTGGGCATCAGTTTTCCATGTCCAGTTAAAGTCCTCTCTGTCTACATGTGGTCTGACCTCCAAGGTCCCTTCCTTCCCTATGATTCTAGTCTATTTTGGAATATTTCCACTAGGTGGCTTTTAAGTTTGCTTCCAGAATCATCTGATGGACTGATACTCCCAGAACTGTCAGGAATTTGGATCTGCCCTTTGTTTATGAGGAGAGATTAAGTATGTAGGTCTTAATTTTTTGCAGCTGCCAGTCCTGTGCAGTGGTGGGATTCACCAGTTGTAACAACCGGCTCGCGCTTCCGTGCATGCACATTACGATAGAAAGTTACCTTCTACTGAATCCAGAGTGAGTAAAACAGCTGAGGTTTGACAATCCCCTCTGCCGTGCCTATCAGCTGGGCTTAAAACAAAAGAAATATAGGTAGGTTATAATGGAGGGCAGGCGGACCCATCTGATCATTGGAGCAAACTGGTTCGCTCTCAGCTGATTGTCAGAGCTACCGGTACCCACAAACCGGTCAGAACCAGCTGAATCCCACCCCGGTCCTGTGGATTGAATAATAGAAAAAGGAGTATTGAATGTCTTGATGTGGATTTGAAATACAATTGCATTAGATTGGGTTGTTTTCTATCTAGAGCAAGGCCTCTTCTATTCCCCATGGGTGTAGCAGGTAGAAGTACAAGTAGTTCTTCACTTACCACAATTGAGCCCAAAATCTCTGCTGTTAAATAAGATATTTGTTAAGCAAGTTTTGCCCTTTCCTGCCACAGTTGTTAAGTGAATCACTGCAGTTTTTAAATTATCAGCATGGTGCTTAAGTGAATCTGGATTTACCATTGATTTTGCTTGTCAGGATGGTTGCAAAAGGGAATCACAGCAACGGTCCTAAGTACAAACCAGTTGCCAAGTATCTGAATTTTGATCCCATGATCATGGGAGGCTACAAAGATTGTGAGTGTGAAAAACGATCATAAGTCACTTTTTTCAGTGCCGTTGTAACTTTGAATGGTCACTAAATGAACCGTTGTAAGTCACGAACTACCTGTGCTGTTTTGCTTTAGCTCTGATTAAGAACCATTTTTTTAAAGAATCCCTTACTACCGGAACATCAGCACAATACCTGTAATTTTGCCAAAGCTGGCTAATAATTACAGCATGAGGAATATTTAAGTCAAGGATTATCTGTAGCGGGTGTGGTGAGGGGATTACCAGATGATGCCTGGGCTGGGAAGTACAGTTGATTATTGAATATTTGACTGGTTAAATGGTGCTCAGATACAGAAAAAAGGGGTGATATGGGCAGAGGTGGATTTCACATAATTTTACCACCGGTTCACCGCGCACTGAAAATGTGAGTGCGTGTGTGCCTTCCATGCATGCGCTCGGCCTTCTGTGCATGCCTTTGCTCGTGCACGTGGCTTGCACGCATGTGCGCGGCTGAGAATACATGGCTAAAAAGGATCGCATTGAGCGAGCCAGGTGGGCGGTGGTGGGCCCACTCACAGATTGCCATTACCGGTTCTCCCAAACCAGTCCGAACCGGCTGAATACCACCACTGGGAATGGGAATTAAGACTGATGGGAGAGAGAAGTCATACAGTTGTGATGTGTAAGGGAAAACAAAAAGGTGGTCCCCAATGTTTTTGTTACCTTATCTTATGACCACAATTGACACCAAAATTTGGATTGCTAAACAAGGCAATTAAGTGAGTGCTTTATTTTAGGATGTTTTTGCCACGGTGGTTAAGCGAATCACTGAAGTTGTTAAGTGAATCATGCAGTCATTAAGTGACTCTGGCTTCCCCCATTGACTTTTCCTTTTTGGAAGCTGGCTGGCAAAGTGACAAATGGTGGCCATGGGGATGCTGCAATGGTCGTGAGAAAAACGATCCTAAGTCACTTTTTTCCACTGTTGTTGTAACTTTGAACGTTCACTAAATGAATGGTGGTTAAGTCGAGGACTACCTGTAGTGGAAATCTGGTGATATAGGCTGTTCCTGGGGAATGAAGAGTCAGTGCTTGAAACTGATGTCACATTCCAGACTCCAGTGTTCAGCCCCCGATGTCAAATGTCTATATCCTTGCTGTGAGTTTGGTTAATTAATTCATGACATGGTTTCCATTCATTTTGAGGCAGAACAGCAAAACCTTGCAATTTAACACAGCTAAGAAAAACTGCACTGAAGCACAGACATCGGAGTGGGGAGCAGAGTGACAAAATGTGTGTCGTGTCATCATGTAAACTTCGTTAACTTATAAAATTGCAGGTAGTTTTAAGACGCAAAAATGTATTTATTTATGTGTTACTATTTATTTATTAAGATTAGATTAGAAGATTAGAATTATTTATTGGCCAAGTGTGATTGGACACACAAGGAATTTGACTTTGGCCTTGGTAGTACAGTGGTTTAAGGCACCCTGTTATTAAGCTTGTTATTAAGACCAGCTGCCTGCAATTACTGCAGGGTTCGAGTCTCGCCAAGGCTCAAGGTTGACTCAGCCTTCCATCCTCTCTAAGGTAGGTAAATTGAGGACCCAGTTGTGGGGGCAATAAGCTGACTTTGTATAAATATACAAAAGGATGAAGGCTATTGCTGAGCACATTGTAAGCCGCCCTGAGTCTTCGGAGAAGGGCGGCATATAAATCAAATTTAAAAAAAAATGCTCTCAGTGTACATAAAAAGAAAAGATACGTTTGTTAAGAATCATAATGATAGTCTTAGGATACAAATAAGCAATCAAATCATACTAGGAAACAATCAATATAAATCGTAAGGATACAGCAACAAGTTACAGTCATACAGTCATACGTGGGAGGAGATGGGTGTTAGGAATGATGACAAGATTAATAGTAATAGTAATTAAATTTATATGCTGCCCATCTCTCCTATAAGGCAGCTTTGGGTGGCTAATTTATGCCATCACATCATCAAATGCATGTAACAATTTTTCCATCATGGTTAGTTGTGGATATCTTGCTTGCAATCAAGCAAGGAATCAAACTTATAGACTTCTTTACTTTTCTAAACCTATTCCCCCAAAACTAACATTCCTCCCTTCAGAAAAATTTTCAAAGTTTTCATTTTGTTTCACCATGGTCCTAAGCCTTAAAAAAAGACATTAGATGCGCTGTCTGCCATGAATAGTTTGTTAATCCCTAAACCACTGATTTAGGTTTTGTATTGTCTAACTAGCTCCACCCTGCTGCTCCCATTTTAGCAAAAGGAGCCAAGAACATTTAAATTCTGCTCTCAACATTGCACGTATTCTGACTCTGGCTACCATTAGTCATCTCAATGTAAGACTTGTATCCTAATTTTATCTTGCATTTCATAAGAACAAGCCTATCCTTTTTCAAAATTCTCTGAAGCATGTAGACATTTGCACAGATAGATATTTCAGATCTGGAAATAGGACATAATATCAAATACTGCAAATAAAACTGAAGCTGTAGAGATGTTTGCATAGCTTTGTTTGCTCACAATAGCCTGGGGATCCACTCTAGCTCTGAAGTCAAGCCACCTGTATACAGATTTTGACATATCTGTAAATCCTTTCTTGAATCCAGCCACTTCTCAATGTTAAGAAAAGGTGAATAGTTCAAGCCAAATGTATAAGAATATTTCAATTTTCATTCATAAAAGGAGCCCTTTCCCTCCTGCCCTAGCACATTTTCAGAGAATATTTCTTCTCGCATATTTACAACTGAAATAATTCAAGAATTCAACAAGCCTCTCTTGTTCCGAGTCTTTAAACAATTGATATTTAGGAATAAAACTTTGAAGCATTATTTAGCAACTGTTATTAAAAGTTGTTAATATACATTATCTTTCAGAATTTGTCCAATCCTGCTGACACTTGGGAGGGCCATATTAACACCTTACCTCACCTACCATCCTCCAGAAGTCCAGCTCATCCATCTTAACCAATGCGTCACGTGTTGGCCATGCCCATGCCATTTAGCGGGGAGAAGAGTCGCAATACGTCGTGTGACGCTGTCATGACAACATGAGTTTGACACCTCTGATTTAAACCATCCAGAGTGCCAGATGAGTCACAATTGTCTTACAATGGGATACTCTGTAAGCAGTCAGTATCATTGTAGCTTCCTTCCTTCCCTCCTCCCTTCTCTATTGCCAGTCAGTTCTAAGAATCAGACTTATTACCAGTAAATAAAACTGTCTTTACTTTCTCTAAATTGTTGGCTTGATTGTAGAATACAAATGTTTAATATGGAATATAAACAAAGCAAATCCTCCTCAAAAGAGAAATACTTCATTATTTGAAAAAAATTATTTCCATTCTTCCATTGTGGGTATCGAAATGTCGATTACGATACATAGAAAGGCTGGAAAATTGTTGAACTGTGACTTCATCAAGTAGAGATTGTGGATGAGATGCTATTGATGTCTTCTCTCAGTACCTAGAGAACAACAGGCTTCAGCTAAACGTTGGCAAGATTGAGTGGATTTGGGTTTTGGAGCCTCCTCTATCTGGTGATTTATCATTTTTGAATAGGATTGCATTGCTTGAAACAGATCCAGTACACACTCTTAGGGATTCTTCTGGACTCATGACGCCTGCTCAAAGAGCATATGGCAGCCATGGCCAGCAACGGATGGACACACATTACTGGTAGTTGGAAAGTTCTTCAACAAAAAGGAAACCAAGTTCTAAGAAAACTTTACTTAAAAATTGGAACTATTTAGTCAATTAAATAAATCTGAAGAATTAAAAGACCAATCAATCAGCAAATGTTTTATTTTAAATGTAAGTATTGACAAAAGCAACAGTTAGTGGTCTCTCAAAGAAAGGATATTATCATTGCAAATTTGTAAAAGGGACGTGGCGTCATTGACTGCAATAGGCGGGCATAGAAATTCAATAAATAGATATATTATGCTCACCATAATTTACATCCCAACTTCAAACCAAAATAATTTAGAGATAAAGACTCCGTGAATGAAATTTCAAGTTTGATAACAATAATGTACAACAACACCCTCATTTGGGGTTTATTGTTCAACTTTCTTATAGCTCTCGATGTCCAGATGCTTTTGTCCCCATCTCAACACTATTCAAATGTGAACTGCTTACCTTTGTTAGATCAGCCATAGTTGACTGCTATGACTGCTTTAAAGATTAATAGATTTATTACCTCATAAGGCTGGGGACCATGACAACGGTCATACAAAACTTCTCCGGGCAGAAAGTTAAACTTTTATTACAACAGTACAGCAATGCCAAGCTTCTGGAAACTATTCCAATTCAAAGGCTATCAACCGGTCAACTATAAACAGGCCACTCGCATTTTTAACTCATCTCTTATCCCAGTCTTAAGAAGTAGCAGCCCACTATTAGAAAAATGAGGCTAAATTAATTATGGAGTAACGCATGTGACCATGCAGCAAAACCTCCTTTTTTAAAATTAAGGCTTTATTTTATTATATAGAGCCTTGGTGGTACAGTGGTTTAATGCACCCTGTTATTAACACAGCTGCCTGCAATTTCTGCTGGTTCGAATCTCTCTAAGGCTCAAGGTTGACTCAGCCTTCCATCCTTTCTAAGGTAGGTGAAATGAGGACCCAGTTTGTGGGGGCAATAAGCTGACTTTGTATAAAATATACAAAAGAATGAAGGCTATTGCTTAACGCATTGTAAGCCGCCCTGAGTCTCCGGAGAAGGGCGGCATATAAATCAAATTTAAAAAAAAAAAAAGAAGATAAGAAAAAAAATAGGAAATTAAGGGAAGGAAAGGGAGCGGGGGAAAAGGGGGTGTGAGATACAAGGGGAAAGAGAAAAAGCAAGAAAAGGGGGCATTGACTTCCAACTCTTCTGACCAGTGCACAAGATAAAACACACCCCAACCTCAACTTTTTGCTTTTACCCATTTAATATATAACAGCAACAACCTCCTTTTTAACCCATATACTCTTATGTAGTCTGCCGGTGCAATCCGAAACTGCCTAAATAATCTTTTAAATCCACTGTAGGTTAAAAAAAAAAAAAACAAGAATCCAAGACTATTTGGAGAGCGTCATCTATAAACGTTGGAAAGCACAGGGCGAACATATTTGGGTTGCAAAGGATTGGGACGAGCCCCCCAAACCACCCCCAAGACGGCAGCCCAGAGATTGCCAAAAAAAAAAAAAAAAAAAAAGTCAACGCTTGGCTGAAATATCGGCGTGCTCCGTAGTTTGCAATACACGTACAGTTCCCACCACCCCAGCTGCAGACACTCTCATATTTTGCTGGAAACCAGAGAAAAAGACGACCGAACCAGAACGCCCCCTCCCCTTCCCCCGCACATATTATCCTCCTGGCGCGCGACGGCCCCGCCCTCCCCGCCAGCAGCCCCACCCACTTCTCCATCTCTCTTTCCCTCCTCTCCCAAAGCCGGGTGAGAGAGAGGCGGGGGGGGGAGGAATTGGACTCTCCGCGAGTCCCAGACAGACGCGCCGAACGTCCAATGCGCGCGCGCGCTGCTTTCTCCTAGAGGAGGGGAGTATCCAGAAGCTCTGCCCAATGAGGCGGCGGCCGGAGCGGGACTTCCTTCAGGGATCCCGCTAGAAGGGGAAAAAAAAAAAAAAAAGGCAGCCCGGCAGCGGAGGTGACACGTAAGTGCGGGGTTTGAATGGTGTCAAAAAGAAAAAAAAGCGAAGGCGGAGAGCCGGAGAAAAAAAGCTTCCTCTTTGGGGCAGTTTGGCAACAACACACACACAAGAAAAAGTAACTTTAACCGGGAAAGGCGCTATTGGAAGAGTCTGGTTGCCTTGGTGGAAGAGACTCTCTCGCTTTCCACCCCATCCCCTGCCAAAGCGAGAGGGGCGCTGGGCAGAAGAGCCCCTCCAGTCCCGGGAGAAGGAACCGTCCCCCCTGCAGCAACGCTTGGCTGATGCTTCACCTTGAAATTCGGCAGAGGAATTGATGGAAGCAAAAGGACGAGCCTGCCTGGAGATGCCCCGTTTCTTCTGAACTTGCATCTTGCTGGGGACGACGCCTTCCTTTCGGATGCCCGCTTGAACCGACCCTCTTGGGAACCGACCCTCCCTGCAGGCAACGCCTGATCTCGGTCTCCTAGGAACCTGCAGCTCTTTGCAAAGCTGGCTTGCTATGACCTTGAATCCCTGGCAGGGGTTGTAATAAGCTGGTTAAAGTTTGCACCGGGGGCCTATGGCAGCAGCCCTGCCGGGACCTCCTCATCCCTGAGGTCTCTTCCCTGGTTCATGTTGTGATGCTGAGGCTGCTGAAGTCCTAGGTGGACATCGACTTGGATTCCCCACCTCCAAGGTAGGGACTATGGGAAACGGGATGTGTTCCCGAAAACAGAAGCGGATCCTGCAGTCTCTCTTGCTCCTCACCGTGGTGTTTGGCTTCATCTATGGGGTGATGCTGTACTATGAGTTGCAGAACCAGCTGAGGAAGGCTGAAGCTGTGGCCCTCAAGTATCAACAGCATCAAGAGTCTCTGTCGGCACAGTTGCAAGGTAAAGTTTGCCTTTGATTCCTCCTACCTTGGAGAGCTCCTTCGGAAGCTCCACCTGTTTCTCACCTGGTGACTTGGGCAATGCTCCCCATTGCACCATGTAGAGGCTTCACTCACCATACTTTGCTGACATGCCTCAGTTGGTTAACCCAAAGCCAAATGTGCTTAGTGTGCTATGAGAACTTACTCCTTTGAGTTTTTGGGTCCTGGCAAGTGTGATATTCTTGTGAGGTTGGTGACGCCAGTGTTGAAATTAACAACAACAACAAAAAAAAAACAAAACTATGCACAAGCAATTTTTTTTTTTAATTTGATTTATATGCCGCCCTTCTCCGGAGACTTAGGGCGGCTTACAATGCGTTAAGCAATAGCCTTCATACTTTTGTATATTTATACAAAGTCAGCTTATTGCCCCCACAATCTGGGTCCTCATTTCACCTACCTTTGAAAGGATGGAAGGCGGAGTCAACCTTGAGCCTGGTGAGATTTGAACTTACAGTAATTGCAGACAGCTGGTGTTAATCACAATGCTATCAGTCTGCTGAGCCACCAGGCCACCCAATTCTTGGTTGGGTGTGCACAAAGTCTGTTGGTTTACAAATTAGTTTTTTTCTGCCAAGTTCTAATTTGTTACTCTTTAACATTAGTAGAGTTGTTGGTGTAGTGAAATTCCATGTAGCAAACTGTATCTCATAGCCTTTGATAGACATAATTCAGAAGTCAGGTCAATCTTTTGAAGTGTTCACTGTATTCTTAGTTCCACTTGAAAATGACAATGGAATCAGTAACATCTGGAAATCTAGATTCTCTTTTAGAATCATCTTGAGAACTGTCATATCTTACAATAGACAAGTCCTTAAATTATCTCTGTATTGTGTAAGAATTGCTATTGATTAGCACTAATTAGCTAACGTAGTTTCTTTAATAGGTAAAAGACGCTTTCAAGTTGAGTTTGACTTCTTGAAATTGTATTCATGCAGTATTCTGGACACATATTAGGAATACTTTGCTTTCTTATTTTTACTTTATAGTCCAGCCAACCGCTCAAAAAATTGCTAAGCTATTTCCTATTCAAGTGTCTTGTAGCACCAAGCAATGTTGAAAAAGCATACCTTTTCTGATCAGTCAAGGCAGCCTAGGTGCTGCCATCTGCTGAAGAATTGTTATAATTAAATGATGCCAAAATGCTTAATTGATAGAGGACAACATCTTTGTTGCTGAATATTCTCTTCTTATGAAATATACATCTATATATTGCAGTCTTTAGTGCTCTCAGAGCTTGGTTGTTTGCTTGCAAGCATTTCATTATCCAAGTAGATACCATTACCAGTGTACAGGTAGTCCTCGAGTTATGACTACAACTGAGCCCAACATTTATGTTGCTAAGTGAAACATTTCTTAAGTGAGTTTGCCCCATTTTACAACTTTTCTTGCCACAGTTGTTGAGTGAATCATTGCATTTGTTAAATTACTAACAAGGTTGTTAAGTGAATCTGGATTCCCCATTGACTTTTCTTGTTGGAAGCTGATCACATGACCCCGGGACACTGCAGCCATCATAAATATGAACCAGTTGCCAAGCATCTGAATTTTGATTATTTGACTATAGGGATGCTGCAAAGGTTTTAAGTGTGAAAAATTATCATAAGTCACATTTTTCAGAGCTGTTGTAACTTTGAATGGTCACTAAATGAACTATTTTAAGCCAAAGACTACCTGTATTCTCTCCCTCCCTCTTCTCTCTCCCTATACTTTCCGGATAATACAGATTTCTCAGGGACACAAAAGTTAGTGATCTTGGAACTAGCATGCTGTAAAAAAATGTAGAAGCTAAAATTTGCAGAAAAATGTTTAAGAGGCTCCTCAGAAGAAATTGAATATATAAAATTATATTTGGTCAAAATCAACAGTCAAATAATGTGGGAAACAGATCAGTTGGTTTCTCATGTCATCCATTCTGTTAAATTTAACTTTATTTTTAAATTTATTTGATCCTTGCTATTGTGATTTGTGAATAATGAATTGTGGTTTGATACGTTGTAGAAATCTACCCAGTTGTAATTCATTCAATAAAAAGGTAAAGTAGGTCCTGTGGATTTTACTCCGTTAGTCATTGCTGACTATAGGGGGCTATACTCATCTCCATTTCAAGGCCATTGAGATAGTGATGTCTGAAGACATTTTCGTGGTCATGTGGCCAGCATGACATCATGGAGCGCTGTTATCTTCCCACTGGAGTAGTATATATTTATCTACTTGGGTTTGAGTGCTTTTAAACTGCTAGGTTGGCAAATTCATTCAATAAGTACAATTAAAACCAAACCTGGGTTTATCATATTTTCTGAATCCAGTCTGTGTAAATGCCTATATTGAAGAGAAGTAGCATTTTGTTGAGAGTTGGATTGTTTTAAACTAAGGAATCTTGTTTCTCTGAAACCAGATGTGCCAAAGCTGAAGTCAGATGTGCAAAAAGTAGGGGCTTTTAAATAACTTCAGAGATTGGGAGGGGGGGTTAATAACCATCCCTTTCTCCTTTGTTTTATTGTTATGATGATCCTGGACAGGCATTAGATATGGGAGTTTAGCAACTAGCTGCTGGGTGGCTTTATGGGCAATCTTAAATTTGATGATTGATCTGTCTATCTATCTATCTATCTATCTATCTATCTATCTATCTATCTATCTATCATCTATCTAATTTGGAGGCTGCTCAACTTGAGAATTACATAGGGTGGCCTATAATTCAAATTTACAGCTCTATTTCTTGATAGTACTTGGAACCTGCCTCAATTGCAAGAATTTCTGGGTAGCATACCATAGCAAAAAGGAATTTAAAAAGAAAAAGAAAAACTTAACAATAATACTCCAATCAAAAACAGAAGGAAATGTTTTTAATCAGTTAGGGCTCATTGAAATGGATTAAATTGTTTTGGACTGTCGACAAGGGGGAGGTGACACATACTTTTGGGGACTACAATAGAAAAAGCTTGCCATATTGTCTACACTCTATGCACCTCACGAGGCCTTCTTTAGATTATTGAACCAGACCAGCAATCCAAGTCTGACAAGACTACACCTCATACTGCCTAGTGCTGCACTACAAAAGGCTTTAAAAGTAGTGACCCATTGATTTCATCCTGGAAATGTACAAGCAACTAATGAAGCAACTTCAATATAGGTATTATTTTACCTTGCAAGGATTAGTCTAGCAATAATCTGTCACATTTTGTACCAGCTGCAGCTTCCAGGTAATCTCCAAAGGTAGGCCCAAGTAGAATCTGTTGCAGTAGACCAACTGAGTGATCAAGTTGTGAGTTACTGACATTTGCATAATATTTTGCACTAGGGATTAATAACATATTCCTCTTCAGATTTTGTTAATCTCCAATTTTCCTCTATTCTGGCTTGCGTGTTTAAACCACGTGAGGGTTATTGCTCCAAATATTTGCAGACTGGATCCATTATACATAGCTGCCCAAAAATAAGGCTTGTTAAATTGAATCAGATATGTGAATAAATTATATGCATATAATTTTAGATGTATAATACATTATTGCATCATTACTTTAGAATTTATGAGATTACGAGTTCCAATTAATGAAATAAATACATGTTTTATAATTGTGAATCATCAGATATTTAGCCATTTAAAAAGAGGTATATTGAAATAAGATTTCATCCAGATTTCCTGAAGTATTTAAGCCAAATCAATCTTCTGGGGAAAAATATGGTTCTAGTGATCAATTTTGCTTGCTGGCTAATGACATGATGCTATAATGAAATATTGTTAATCTCTAATGCGTTTGTGAGAATTAATGTTCCATAAAGCAATGTTGAGAAGTGGAATCTAAAAGCATAATTACACTGGAATTTTGGAATTGGGATATTGGAATTTCTATTTAGTACTGACATAATGGATATAAACATTTATATCCCATCTTGTGAAAATCAATTGTGTTGGAGATGAATATTGGAAATGCATTTTTGGAGGTCACAATATACAGTAATTAATATTGTCAAAGAATTAATTATTAGAGCCATATTAGTAACTATAGTAATTTTCAGCCTTTATATATATGGCATACAGTTGTTTTTTTCAAAAACATTGCATTCAGAATCTCAATTAATTTAGTTATTAGTAGATCTGAAAATTATTACATCAGTTTCTATTGCAATCCAGTTAAAAAATTAATCCATGAGTTTTCAATTTTTTTAATGTAACCATCCATAGACATACATGCTTCATAAGAATGATGTTTTCTGACTTAGTTCTGACAACCTGATTGTGTAGATTGGCAGTAGGGCACGGGCAACATTCCTATGTCACATCTGCAAGACCTTAGAATTAAACAAACATAATTTTAAAATTACTAGAATTCCATGAGATAATCATGTTAGGTCATTTTGTCTTTCTTAGACAAGCTCTTGATTAAGACAAGTATGGTAAAAGAATTTTGTACGCTACTGCAGTCAATCTCCAAGATGAGATCATCAACATCTTAAAGATTTTGGGTGAATTCTTTTGGAGAGTCGATGTTATCATAAAAAGGACACAAGTAAAGTCCACAGAGTAGGGGCACGCTCACAGGGCAAGGTCCAGGTTTCCAAGTCTAAGCAAGCTAATCTGGTTAAGCAAGTTCACAAAGCAGAGTCCAGGCACACAACAAATGGCAGTCCTCAGGGCAAAGACAGAGCAAAGACCAGGCAAGAAGCAGTCCTAAAGGCAAAGCAAAGGGCCAAAAGCAGTCCTTGCAAAAGGCAAGGTCCAAGACAAAAGACTGAAAGCAGTCCTCAAGGCTAGGCAAAGCAAGAGGCAAAAAACAGTCTTCAAAGCAAGGCAAGGCAAAAGGCACGAGTCAAAGCCGGGGTAGTGTCAGCCAAAACAAACCATTGTTCCAGGCAAAGACTAACTCTCTATGGCTTCTCCTTAAGACACTCCATTCCAGGTGTTCCTTGTGAGGAGGAGTGGTGCAAGTAGACTTGCAGCCCTTCTCTGAGCTTGCCTACACTCCGCTCTCTGTACCCCTTGGATGGAGTGGATGAGGCAGCTGTTCCTCATCAGAAGAGATCTGTTATCTATCAGCACCACTTCCTGTCATCAGCTGATCCTCCCCTGTGTCTGTGCAGGCAGACAGCTCTTCATCCGGTCCACCACCTCCCCCCAATGCCTGAGAGGCCTGAGACAGCATCGTCCTCAGCTACTGGCCTCTCCAAACATGCCAAGAGAGATGTACCATGCCTGCTAGATGGTCCCGTTTCCAACTCCTCCTCCGAGCCAGGCTCTGATGGGGCCATGAGAAAAGATGCTGAAATTATATCTGGGAGCGTAGAAGATATATGCCCGTTCTTTGAGTGGTTGTTCTTTGTTCAAGCATATGTCTGAGAATGTGTGAAATATACTATTAATAAATAATTATTATATATTTTACATAGGTGTGTACTATATACTAGAATACAATATATACTATATTCCCACACCCCAGGTTGAAACATGCTAGGATTATTGAAAACTGGCAGACCTGTACAAGCCAACTACTGTGCCCCAAGTGATGAAACAGATATTTTGGCTAGAAACCAACAATGTGGCAGATGGACCACTCTGGCAGCTTGGCATGTTTGTTGAACGTATTTGGAGAGCAGTTGCCGAGTACGAACATCCTGTCCCCATACAAGGTTAGAATTCAACATATTAGCTTGCTTCTACCGATTTGTTCTTGGCAATCTGGAAAACTACCAGTCCTTTCTCCTGTTTTTCTCCTAGTTACAGGAAACTTTGGCAAGTTGCTATTTTTGGAGCCAATGGTGGTATTTTCATAGCAAAATAAGTGCACAGGGCCATTGCACCATAGTGGTCAGTCAAGAGGAAAAAGATCATGGATCACAGACCAGTTTATTTGAATAGGTATTCATGAGATAATCCGTTAATACTTAATCTGAATACATTAGGTAAAGTCTCATCCAAGCTCTGTTGAATCTTCTGTTTAGACAAATAGGAGGCTAAAATTCTGGGAAGGGAGGTGTGTGTGTGTATATATGTGTGGATCACTTTTCCAACTATGCTTCAATGTGTTTATGGTAGGGAAAAGACCCACCAACACTCACTGTTTGAGATTATGACTTGTGCTCCAATTCAAGAATTCTGTCTTCGACTTTCTGTTGACAAAAAGTCATACAGATGTCTTTCATTTGCAAATGATCAAAGAATGTTGCAGTCATCAGGTGATTAATAATGAGCATTGTATAGTCCTCTTGCAATTCTCTGTGTTTCCTTTTGGGTTGGTTAGTGCTCTTTGTCTCTTTTGTTCACATTAATAAATTGAGGATAATGAGTATTGTGGAGCAGGGAGAGGAGGCAGCAGGAATGTTTTAAGCACAAACGTCTGTTCTGGATGACAGCACAAAAACCAAGGGTGTATTCTGCTATACCCGCGGAAAGCTCAGCAGGAAAGGAATGCTATCTACCATTGAGAAAACTTAGGTTACAATGAATTAGATTCTTTTTTTTCAGTTTGGGGTCACACTAAAATAATAACCAGTTATGTGTGTACTAATATGTAGGTTTATTTTTAGAAGCGTCAGGGACTATTGTTAATGGTTGGCTGTTGTGTATTTGTACAGCTGCTTCCTAGTTAGCATTTCAGGGTCTTAGTTCATTCATAGTGCTAAATCATGAATGGTTTTTTTTACTCTGGCTTGTTAAAATGACCACACCATTCAGTTCACAATACAGCTAGTTTTCAATTTATGACCACAATTGGAACCAGATTTTCCATTACTAGGCAAGAAAGTTGTTTAGTGAATCATTTCCAGCTTCCCCCAATGACTTCGCTTGTCTAAAGTCACCTGGGAAGGTCACAAATGGTGATCACATGGCCCCAGGACACTGCAAACATTTTAAATATATGCCAGGTGCCCAGCATCCCAAATTTTAATCACATCACTATGGGGAAATATGATGGTTATAAGTGTGAGGACCAGTCAGATCTTTTTTCAATGCTGTTATAACTTCAAATGGTTGTTTAATGAATGATTGTAAATTGTGAATCATCTGTAACCTTATGCTATTTTATGAATGATAGTATAGGTCAGGGGTGTCAAACTCAAGGCCCATGGGCCAAATCCGGCCCGCAATGTGGTTGGATCCAGCCCGCGGGGCTATCCTGGTCTACCCAATGCAAAGAGGCAAGATCAGGCCAACATAGCTTCGGCCCGGTCTACCCAGTGTGAAGAGGAAAGATCAGGCCAGTGTAGCTTTGGCCCAGTCTACCCAATGCAAAGAAGAAACATGCCAGCGGTTTAGGGAGTGGCATCAAGATGGTCACGCCCACCCAGTCGGCCATGCCCACCTGGCCCCCCAAAATCAACCACAGCCCTGATGTGGCCCTCAGTGAAATTGAGTTTGACACCCCTGGTGTAGGTAGTCCTGTTCATGTACATTCTTAAAAGAAGGGTAATGGCTTGGAGATGTTCTTCAGGCATGGGTTCTTGGGATCTGGATATGGCCCCAATGCAGAGGTTCCTTTTTCTTAAAATTGTGATATTGATAAATATTTACTTCTTAAATTGTGTCATTCTTCAAGCCAGAGATGTTCTCAAGGCGGTGTTGGGGGAAGCTTTAAAAGAAATCAAGAGGGTAGTCTTAATTGTGCAATCAAAGCCTTGCCTCTTTTTATATATACACACTGTGTGTAAAAAAGGGGGTGAATTGTCAGTCGCATAGAAATGACCACTATCTTGATTTTCTAAAAATCTCCCTGCAAATACTGCAGTTTCAAACTATCTTTTAAAATTTGAAATGTTCCAGACTAATAGTCAAAATAGAGAGGCAGAAATAAGCAAATATCATAAAAGAAAGGAATAACATTCACATAAATTGCACCATATTGTATTTTTTTTCACTGTTGGAATGTGTGTGACCTCCCAAAGTTTGGCAATTTGCACACCTGGCATGGTTAATTGATTGCTGTTTCAGTTTATATATCCTTCCAAAACTTTCAATGTCCAAGAAAGTTGAATTTTCTTATTGTTTTTAAAGAGGAATATTTAAGCACTATATATAATAACACACCTCTGAAAGTAGAGACAGGATGCAGATTTGCTATTCCCACAATCACTGGCCAATATGTTCTGTATACACAGACATCTGCCATTCCACAGTTTCTGAAGTATGTATAGCTATTTGTAAGAGCTTGACTTGGGATTGTTTTTAATGGCATTCTCGCCTCCCAAAAATGTATATACTTTCTCTAACTATAGAGCATGTTTTGCCTGCAGAAGGGTAAATAGTATTTCTTCTTGTTTATGTCTTACTAAGACGTGAGTACATTATTAGAGAAGAACTGAAAAGGTATGATGCCATGCCCAATTTTTGCAGACTTCAGTGGAATTAAGATAATAGCTGTTAAGCATATATAATTCCATGCAAGATTGTGATTAAAAAAGGCCCCTCTATAAATAGTTATGTTTTTTTCCAGTCTGGTTTTACCACTTGTTCTTTTGTGAAATGGATACTGATGTAATTTTGGAGCACTGGAATGTTAGCTCAGCACGCTACACGGCTTTAAATAGGAAACACTCCTATTTAAGTCCTTGGTCTTGAGGAATAATTTAAAAAAATGCCTGCCCAGACTAGCTAAAATAAATATGATAGCATGTAAGGTCTAGACAATTACCATACCATGTTTCAAATAAAATCAGTCAGCTAGTATTAGACTGGAGTTAACATCTACCTAAAAATAAGACTGAAGGAAAGTTGGAGGTTGTCTTTAAGTTTGTGTCTCAAAACAGAAACATTTATAAATAATTTTTTTGTTTTGTGAATCAGCATCCTAAAATTATACTGTGATGTCCTTTAATGTTTCTCAATTTCTGTTTGTTGCATCTGAAAGTCTCCAACAGTAAAATAATCTTTTGCATTTGACAAATTCTTTTGTCTAATGTATTTGTACCAGGGGTGAAATGCTCCCGGTTCGGACCGGATCACCCGATCCGGTACCGATGGTGGTGGGTGGTTCGGAGAACTGGTAGCAAAAATCCCTGCACACACCCCCATGCCCAGCTGAGCTGCACGATCATCAGAGGCTTTTTTTTTTTTTTTTACTTTTAAAAGCATTTTTTTCTACAACCTCTTCCGACAAAAAAATCCTTTTAAAAGTAAAAAAAAAGTTTCTGATGATTGCACGGCTCAGCTGGGATTGTCAGAGGCTTTTCAAATCATTTTTTTCTGTAACCTCTTAGCCAAAGAGGTGGTTAAAAAGATGCTTTGAAAAGTCTCTGACGATCCCAGCTGAGTTGTCTGATCGGCAGAGAGGTATTTTTTTAAAAGCCTCTCTGACGATCCCAGCTGAGTTGCCTGATCAGCAGAGGCTTTTCAAAGCATTAGAAAAAATGCTTTGAAAAGTTAAAAAAAAAAAGTTGGCCACGCCCACCCTAGTCACATTAACTCCCCCCACCAAGCCACGCCCACAGAACTGGTAGTAACAAATTTTACATTTCACCCCTGATTTGTACTAATGCCTAATTGTCTGCAGTAGACTTGATCGTGGAAGGCTGACTTAAAGTTTGATGTATACAATACCAACAGTACATCCAGAAAATAGTTTTAACATCATAAATAATTTTTTAAAAGGCTATGTGTACTTAACAATAGTAACTTAACAGGAGTAACTTATTTATTTTACTTTTTTCAATTTACATCTTATGTTTTTGATTAAGCAAATACTAATGGAGTTAAGAAGAATTAAAACATATATTAAGATTAATCCAGTCTGGCTATACAATCATCTCTATGATTCTTTCTGAGCAGCATGGAGTGAAACTGCTGACAAGACCTCACCTAAAGAGATGTACAATGCAGAGAAGGTGGTGCAGTTGATGTGGAAAGTCCAAGTCCCACTGTTTCTTGCCTTTAGGATCAAGATACCCTGCAGAAAAGAACACATTTTGGAATTAGGACTAGAAATAACAGGCATAAACTCAACTGATACCCTGGTGACTTAAATATGAGAAACCTATTAACAGCCAGTACTGTACAGCAGTGGAACAGTCTACTTATGGAAGGTGTGCTCTGGAAATGTTTAAGAAGATGCTGGATAACCATCTTTCACTGATGGTTGAAATGGTTTTCCAGCACTTTACAGAGTATTGGACTAAGGTGATCTTTTCTTTTCTTTTTTTTACTGATTCTACAATCAGTGGAAAGTTATTGCTCACAGAAGACCCAAACCCTACAGAAGAGACAAGTAGTTATTTATTGACTGTGTAATAAGCACTAACTGCCACCACAAGCATGACTAATTACAAAACATTTAATTCCAACAGAGCAAATTGTTGAGATTACTCCCTGATGTGTCTTATAGCACAGGAATGACATTTTCATTTGCTTTATTGTTTACAAGAATATGTTAAATCAGGCATCAAAAGCAATGTGTCTGCTCTATGGATTATGGAATAAAGAAAGGCAGATGCTATACACTTGAATCGGTTTCAAATGATTTCACAGCAAATTGGGAAAATGGAGAAGAAACGGAGGGATACCAATACTTTTGGATGCATCTGTATATTGTGTAGATGTGTTATATCAGAAACAAGCCATCATTTAAAGCCAGGGATTGATTCTGTAATGGATATTGCTACCAGATTTGGGATGCAACAATCTACACAACTATGAAGTGGCAGCAAAAGTTTTCAGAGAAATCTGAATCTAGAGTTGCTTGGATATTTGCAGCTCATGTTTAGTAACCCTGATCTTGGAAGTTGACATGAAACAGCTGCTATAAATAGGATTTTCCTATTTCCGGATGGCTGCTGAAAGGAATGAAACTAGGAGTAAAACTTCAAGTTACAATGACACAAACTGAAGAGTTGATTCTTCTAACTGTACCCTCTGTTAGTGATCCTTACAAAAGATCCTGGAGCACGGGGGAAGTACCAGAGGACTGGAAAAGAGTTGTTGTGGTTCCAATTTTCCAAAAATGGGGGAAAAAATGGAACCAGGAATTGCAGACCAATCAGCTTGACATCAATACATGGGAAAATCCTAGAAAAGATAATTTCTTGAAATCTCCTGATGTGCACCAAGAGGAGGGAGGAATAGACTTAAAACAAAATTGATTGGACAAACTACTAGAGTCTAAAGAAGGGAAATTAATTTCGAAAATTTATAAATATTGACTTGAATACGATTTGGCAGAAGAATTGGTCAAAGGGCAGATGATAGTGTGGGCGAGGAATATTGGGCACAGCATACAATTGGAAGATTGGGAAAGAGCATGGGAAAACAACTATAGCATGACAAAATTGGTAGCCTATAAAGAAAATCATTATAAGATATGGTACCGATGGTATCTGGCACCCGCAAGGTTAGCAAAAATATATCCGAATGTAAATCCGGCCTGTTGGAAATGTAAAAAAACACAGGGAACTTTTTATCATGCTTGGTGGCTATGCCCAGAAATTAAGAGATATTGGAACAAAATAAAAACATGGATAATAGAAATAACAGATCACGAAATTGAATTAAAACCCGAAGTCTTTTTACTAGGCATGATTAATAAGAATATTAGAAATGATATAAAATATTTAATACTCCACATTATAACGGCGGCTAGACTAGCGTTAGCACAACTCTGGAAAATAGATCGCTTGCCAACTGACCAGGAGCTAATACAAAAAATTTATATATGCGCAGAGATGGGCAAACTAACTCTAGAGTTACAGGATAAGGAAGACTCAAAATACTTCATAATATGGAATAGATGGTACCAGTGGATAAATCAGAGGAGGGGGAATGGTTAAAGATGAAATTCAGAAGAAATCAATATAATTAACAACTGCACTGTCAGATAGATAGAAAAGGAAATCAGCCACTGTGCGTATGTATATATGTATATATAATAATAGAAAGTAGTCAATAGATGAAGTTGAGTATTGTATATGTACTGTATATGTAATTTGTGTTTTTGATTAAGAGAAACTTGTTTGTTTTTCTTATATTTGTTTTAAATGTCTTTTAAATACGAATAATGTTTGTTTTTAAAATTAAAAAAAAAAAAAGAAATCTCCTGATGTGCAAGTAACTAAAATGAACGCCATTACACTGAATGTTCTCCCAAGAGAAGATGAAATTTGTCCAACAGTTTTTAAGATGAGGTTTATACTGATAGTCTTTTCATAATCTAATCCCGTGATGGTGAGCCTATGGCACATGTGCCAGAGGTGGCACGCAGAGCCCTCTCTGCTGGCATGCGCACCATCGCCCCAGGTCAGATCTCCGGGGAGTTTCTTTTGTCAGCTTCTGTTTCTCTGCAAACGACGAAACAGAAGCTCACAAAAGAAAAAGATCTTCTCTCTTGCTGCGCTGCTGGTGTTGGGATGCCCCGCCTCTCGCCAGCCAACTGGTTTTCGGGTCTCTGCTGTGCATTCGCACGCATGTCTGTGCATGCAACCTTGCAGTTTGGACATGCACGTGCGTTCAGTTTGGGCACTCAATGTCTAAAAGGTTCGCCATCACTGGTCTAATCCCACATATCTCCATTGAAATGAACTGGGAAATTATAGTTAACTTTGGCTTTTTTGCTTTATTCTTTTCTTCACACAAGAAGAGCAGAGCAAAGTGGGAATAAATATGTGGTAATGTCTTGAGCTTACTGTGCTGCTTATTTTTAAAAGCCAGAATTTAATGAGTTTAGGCAGTCAGAACTGACATTTAAGCCTTCACTAGGATGCTATTTTAATAGTGCTGAACAGAAAATACTCTCTTTTAAAAAAAGAGTCTATGAGTTTTCTTAATTAAAGAGAATCTCTTTTTGACATTTGTTTCAAAGAAAAAAAAACTTTGCTAAAATTCTCCTAGAAGGATTGTGGTATTCTTATGCTTGGTTTAATAAAAAAGTAGCCACGGTGCCAAATATCCTATCTCTTCAGAAATCTATAGACATAGGCATTCTACCGGAAAAACATGATAAAAAGGTTACATATCTGGTCTTGCATATATTAACCGCAACTAGAATTATATTTGCACAGCAATGGAAAAATGATGAGATTCTGTCTGAGAGGAATGTAATTAAGAAAATATTAGAATGTGCAGAAATGGATAGATTAATGCTCACTATTAAGGATAAAGAAGAAACTGATTATTTTTTGATATGGGACATATTCTATTAATGGCTAGACAATAGAAACAGAAGTTAGAAAGGAGGATATAAAAAGAGGAAATGTTAATGTGGAGAGTTGTTAAAGAAGATGATGTTAAGTATTGTTACTATATTATTATATTATTAATATTATGGTGATGAATACTAAAACAAATATGTGGATTATGATTGTTTAAAAATAACTATATCCAGATCACACACTGGGTGTGTGTTTGATGGAAATTGAATGTTATATAAATAAAACAAATAAAACATGAAAAGAAAAGAAAAGAAAAGAAACCTATAGCCACAGTAAATTTCCATATTTCGGTTAAATGTGGGGAAGTAGTGGTGAGCAACTTGTTCTTGTTCTTTGGGAAGTGTAGGTTGTTAGTGTAATGCTTTGGAGTAATGGCAAATAGAAAATTAACAAACAAGTCTTTAAGTATCTTCCCATTTCTGTTAAAAAACACTAAAAGAATTTCATAGAAACACTCAATTGTGTGGGACAAAAAAACTTTTTCCATTTGAGAAGACTTTTGAACAATTCTCCACCAATCTCTACCCTCTAATGGGAAAAATACGACACTCCATGGCTAGATTTTGTCTTTTTAAACTTGAATTCAGGGCCTCAGAAGACCGAGTAAACCTGTTCAGCTCTTTATTATTTTAAACATTTAAGTTAAATTGAAAATTGAAAAGTTGATGTTTTCACATGTCATTTATTATTGTGATCATTTTTTTAAAAAAAAATTATTTTGATTTATATGCCGCCCTTCTCCGGAGACTCAGGGCGGTTTACAAGGCGTTAAGCAATAGCCTTCATACTTTTGTATATTTTATACAAAGTCAGCTTATTGGCCCCACAAACCGGGTCCTCATTTTACCTACCATAGAAAGGATGGAAGGCTGAGTCAACCTTAAGCCCGGTGAGAATTGAACTCGCAGTAATTGCAGGCAGCTGGAAGCTAAATACTACCTTTAACAGTAGCATTAATCTGCTGCGCCACTCAGGCTCTTGCTTAATTTTGCTTAATTTAGCAAAAACACTTCATATGACGATTTGAATCATAGATGAGATAGGGAGAGAGAGAGACAGAGAGGTCAATAGAAAAATGGATAGGGAGGTGAATAGGTAGGTGGATAGATAGGTGGATAAGTGATAGATAGCTGACAGACAGGATAGTAGATAGATAGATAGATAGATAGATAGATAGATAGATAGATAGATAGATTTCGTAGAAAGAAGTATTAGGTCTGCCAATCAAGCTGCTTGATTTTCTTTGCTTTTATCTGTTCCAAAATAGGAACAGATGGGAACCAATGTTTGTCTTGAATGTCATTAACTTCTTTAACCAAGGGAACAAATTGATAGCTTTAACTAGTCGTGGTCTTAAGGGCTGGTGTTGGGTTTTTTTTTTTTTTTGCTTCCCCCTTTATCTTGCAATAAAACCCGCATTCCGGCTTTAACCGTTTTTAGATAGCAGCAACCACATCTTTCTTGAGGTTTTGTCTTTGTCACTAATCTTTTGCAAAGAAGGCCTGAGCCAAGAAACAATAGCAGCAGCAGAGGTTGACTCATTATTATATCACATGGGAAAGTAGGTTATCAACATTTTGGTGCTTATATCAGTCTGACCCATCAGATCTTGCAGAGATCTTGCTACGGGTATCCTTGGCCAGTGATTTACATTTGGTGAGTGTCAGGAGACATGCCTTCTCTGCTGTGACGTCCACTTTATGGAACATCCTTCCCCCTGAAATTAGATTGGCCCCATCCCTTTTGACATTCTGTAAGACCTCAAGACCAGGATATGTGACCAGGCCAAGGAATTGGAGACCTGGCTTGATGACTGCACTGTTGAGGAGGGCATTTTTTATTCTTCCTCCATTTTCATGGTATTTTGTATTTTGTATTTATTTATAGATTTATTATTTATATATTTATTACCAGGGTTTTTTAGATATTTGTTTTCACTGTTCTTATATTTTTAAACTATCGTTGTGCACTGTCCAGAGTCACAATGATGATAAATAAATAAAACATTAAAAAAAACCACTTTTGTGTCTCGCAGGAAAAGATGTATTTCAGAACTGATTGCCAACCTATAAAATATAGATCTAGACATACTTCTAAAATACACTTGCTAAGGTAAAGTCAACCAATCAGTCCTACTTTATTGGTCTAAAGATGTTCTTTCAATGCTACAAACGCCTAGGAAACCTTGTACCTTGGAATAAGTCAACAAAACATATTTCAACTGCTTTCCACTGCTTTCAAGAAAACTCCATTTTCTTGAAAGCAGTGGACGAGGGCTTAATCAGAGCTAAATTAAAACCTGTTTGCTTCAGGGTTATTTAATAATGATAAATCTCATTACATCATATTTGTGTTCAGTGTTTGCCAGACTGTTTTCAACCTGTTCACTTCAGGGTCAGTAGGTAATGATAAATTTTATTAGATCATATTTGTGCTCAATGTTTGCCAGTTTGTTTTCCTTGGAAAGGTGACAAACAGGGTAGGAGTTTTTACACCCATACCCACACCCACACAAACACAAACACACAAACACACAAAATCAACCCATACTGAATTATTAACGTGAATTACATTAGCACAAAATGTGCTGATGGGTAGTAATTAGGGTTGTTTTAAAGAGAGATTAGCTAATTTCATGGAGGACAGTCTTAAAGGTTTATGTACCTCTAAACTATATTTATTTATTTATTTATTTAATTAATTTGTATACCGCCCTTCTCCCAGAGGGATTCAGGGCGGTGAACAGCCAAAATTAAAAAACATACGAATACAAAAGTTAAGATAATTAAAAGAATTAAATCATTGGCTACCCAATTTAAAACCCCAAATCCATAAAATGACTCAAAATTCCAGTTGTGGGGAGCAGTGATGAAAAGGAGATATATCTCCGTGTCTTACTTTCAGGTGTACCAGAAGCCATCTTGAGAAAGAAACAAAATGTTGGGTTAAGATGGTCGTTGCCCTAACCCTAATCTAACAGGACTTTATGAGGCAGATAGTTGGTTCAGTATTAGTCTACTTTCAGAAAAGAGTTTTCCATCCCTAACTGGAGATGTTGGAGACTTAGTCTGAGATTTTCTGTGTCTAAGACTAAACAGCATATTGCCCCCTTTTAAAGAGACCCTCCTGTTTGTTCCGAATAGGATCTGAATCAGGCCTTTCTAGCCAATAGACCGAGCCTTCTTGCATTTTCCTTATTTTTGTTTATTTTCTTCTAAAACTCATATCATTTTGAATGTCGTTTCATTAAATTTATATGGAATAGTAAATTAAATCTTATCTACCCCGTGAAGTTTGATATCTGATTTTCAGATGGCAATGTAATTATAGAAATTTATAACATGCAAGCTCCTAATAGCGTCCTTTCAGCTGAACAACTTGGCCATGCCTTGTGGCAGGGAGAAAGGAGAATGCGAAAGGGATGAATAAGCTCTTGGTTTTCAGGAGCTCTTTTTGCCAAGTGGAAAATTTTGGGGAAACAGAGATTCTGCTTTTATAGATGGCCTGTTTGTTTCTGTTTTTGTGTGGGGTTTGGAGCTTATACGCAGTAGATACATCTA
Organism: Arizona elegans; assembly: GCA_022577455.1. Taxonomy (NCBI): domain Eukaryota; kingdom Metazoa; phylum Chordata; class Lepidosauria; order Squamata; family Colubridae; genus Arizona; species Arizona elegans. Next base: position 20,991,754 of record JAKOOJ010000005.1, read on the forward strand.
CCTAATACTGATTTTAGAAGTGTTTATTCTCAAGCAAAATTCATAAGCATTTCAGGACTTATCCTAACAAAATATCTTTAAAAGATGAAATAATTCTTAGGTTCGATCTACAGCACTCTGTTAAATCTGTAGTGATCTAATGAGCTGTACATGCAAAGAGGTTAATGCAGCAATATTGTATTTTGTGCTGTGCTCAGAATAAATATCCTTTTTGAATAAATCATTAGTTTGTTAGGGAGAAGAGAGAATTAGAAGGGACTTTCAATAGAAAGTTTCTGGGCGGCTAAGAAAGAAGTGTTTCATACTTGTCTATTGAAATCTCCATTAAAATGAAAATCAAAAATATGATGATAAAGTACAATATATATCAAACTTTAGAAACTTTCCAAGAAGCTTAGCTCATTATAAATGTGTCAGAGATTTTGTAGTATTTCATAAATTGGACAAAGGTAGAATCTGCATACCACTATCTTCCTTGGTGCAGTACAACTTTGTGCTGCTACAAATTTGCCAGGAATATAAACATGAAATCAACAGAAAGAGATTTTAAGATCTGTGAATTATTATTATATTTTGCCCCCTTCTGAATTTTTCACTGAATGTTATTTAGAGCTTCATGTTAGTTCATCTATAAATAGAATCAAAGTGAACAAATGACACCAAAGTTGAAACAAATGTTTGTCTAACATGTAATGTGCCAGTTTGAAAGCACAAGGAATTACAGTTACACCATATTCTGCTGCAATAATTTTAACTGAAGTTTTCCTGTAACTGATGGACAGTATTTCAGAACACTATGTAGAAATGTCGTCCCCCTTTTCGGTGGCAAACAGCTACAAACCAGTAACATTTTAAAGATTTTCTAAAATGAACTATTCGTTTCAGATCCTCTTCAACATTTCAAGGGCATTTAGGTCTGGATTTGGATTTGATTACTCTAAAACATTTAATTTACTCTTTATATTCTCTATTTAGATATGCTTGTACATTTGGGATATATCATTCGCTTTGCACTTCAGCTGATAGGTAGACAACCTGTGAAATTCTTTAGTAAAAAGCAGACTTTTATAATAAGAATTTATTTCGGTAAAGTCAACAGTGTTTGCTGAAATTGATAAATTATTAATTATAGAAAAGGTACTATCTATATTTATTGATGAGTGGTAACTTCTTAAAGACTGTGTAAAAATGAAAAAAAATCAACTTGTGATTTATGGTTTTGGTAATTAGGTAAGATATATTATAGAAAGAAGAGTAATAGGATGGTATTTTAGGAAGAGAATTTAAATATATATTTGTAGTTATAACTGCTATGAAGTGTATTGGAAGCCACTTCATTATATCTTTTTTCTTTTGTATCTAATTTTCTTCAACTTTTTTAAAAATTCCCTTGCACTTTTTGCTTTTACTTTGATTTCTTTCTTTCCCCCTACTTTATATTTGGTTCTGTTAGTTTAGATCTTCTTATTTGAAAGTTTCAATAAAAATTATATTTAAAAAAATAACAAGTTCTTTCCGTTCCAAAGAAGCATGTCATCCCTAAACCATGATATGACCATCCCCACAGTTGACAGTTTGTTATAAAGTTCTTATTGTGCAATTTAATGCTTGGGTTCTAGTATACATTACATCAGTGGAGCCCAACATTTTCACTTTGGGCTCATCTATATATAGAATATTCCTTTAGAAGTATTGAGGATAATCCAGTAGCCTTTTGAAAAAGGTAAGATGAACATCACAGTTCTTCTAAGTGAACTGTGGCTTCTGCCTTCTTGCTCTTCATAAATCATTACCTAGTGCAATTCTGATGATGGAGTTGTGAACATTCAGGCAAGATAAGAGAGCCCTGCAGATCCTAGACCTTCTTTGTGAATTCCTGTGTGGGTTTATGCTGTGCCTTTGGAATGATTTTGACAGGACAGTAACAAACACTGTTGTTCCAGATCCATTGTTCTTCTTTAACTGAATTGTTGAATGCTCAGAGTTCTAGAAACGGCTTTGTATGGTTTTCAGACTGATAGCCATCAATGTCTTGCTTGCAGAGGCTTTCAAATATTTTGTTTGAACAGAATATGGTGTGACTTTGAAAATCTGCATGGTCAGAACTTTACTGTAATAAGTCAAAGTCTTGAGATTTATGTAGGACTGGGCTAGCCCAAATCTGCTCTGGTTATTTAATGAAATACTAAAGACCCTGACCCTAATCATCCCTTTAATTGAATTGACTTGAACTAGATAATTATTTGGCAAATCCCAAAAAGTATATAACTAACATAAATTAAAAAGGCACCAAACTTTGATATTATTTGTTCATTCAGAGTCTCTTTATAAGCACCCCATGATGTTCTGATAACATTGGTCCTTTAGAATCATATATCTAGCTTTATGCTACTGATATTTTTTATCAATATGATATTTTCATGATATAGTTGAAAACTTCCATTTTGCGTTGAGGAGTCTTTAGCTGGAAGTTCAGAACTCTGAACTGAGTGAATTGTTTTGACTTTGAAATGGTACAGGATTATATTAATTTACATAAAGAAATAGAGTTGTAGAAGCATGACAGGCTCCATTCCTTTTAGCCTTTATCTCTTTAGTAAGAATGATTTAAAGATTTAGACATTTGCAAGGGAAATTAGTAGTTTTCGTAAAACTAGTAGTAATATCCTGTTTCTCCAGTTCATCTGCACTACCTGCAGTTACATAATTTCATTGGAGTCATATGGAAAATTTGAACGAAGCACAGTCATCTACAACGGATAGTTTGCAAGAGATCAAAGGAACACAGCAGAAACCATATGATAATTCTGCATCTTAAGTGGATAGTCTAGAGAACTTCAGCCTGCATTTACTCTAGTGCTGACACTCTGTTTTCTCTAGGAATGTAAAGAATGTTTCAAATTAAGACAATTTCAAATTTCCAACCTTCTGTTTTGAGCTCAGTACATCTTATTTTAAGTTCTAAACCACTGGACTGATGCAGGATGGTGTTTCAAATGCAAAATGGGCCATTTCAAGCATTTGGAGACTGTTCTGAACTCCAAACATTTCTAATTCAAATTTCAAAAGTCTTAACGACAGTTCACTTCACAACTGAAGCAAAAGTTCTGCTCTCAATCAGATATTTCTCCCAGTAGGCTGCGGAGTGGGTCAGGAGTGGGTTGTCCCAGATGGTCTGACCGGATACTGAGTCTAATTGAATTGGCCACGCCTCCTCACGTGTCCCCTGCTTCCAGTTTTTTAGACTCAGTGGATCTGACCAGACCTGTTCTGAGTCACCTCGTTCCTCACACCACTCTTCTTCAGCCTACAACCTTCGGATATCCCTGTTCTGAGCGTGCTGGACACTCCAGTCTCGGCTGGAAACGCCGCCGCCGCGCCGCCGCGCCGCCGCCGCCGTGCCTCGCCGCATCACCGCAGCTGCTCCTCACCGCCACGGTCGCCCGGACGCGCCGCCGCAGCCGCGCCTCGTTGCTGCAACCGCGCCTCACCATTCCGCCGCCGCCTTGCCCTTCTACCGCCGCCGCCGCTCCGTCGCCGCCTCTGCCGCCGCCGCCTCTCAGCTGAGAGGTTTGCCGGCTTGGAACCATTCCAGCGGCTCCAGCAATACGTACCTCGTTCCTCCACCGAGCAGGTATTGAAAATCTCCTCTGAGGCGGCTAGCGATTTCTCAGGGTTCGGAGGGAGGCCTTCTTTGCCCTGTTTTACCTCGCGCGGTTGCCATTTTAAGCGCGGCGACCGTTATCCCTGGTGCGGCGGCCATTTTGGCTCCTGTTCGACGGCGACCTCTCTGCTACAGCTTGAATCAGCGGCAATTTCTGGCCACAGGACTTCCATTTGACAGCTTTCTTGACCTTCCTGCGCTTCCGTTCCACTTTGGCGGCAGGATTAAAAAAAAAAAAAAATTAAATCTAGTCAGTTCATGATGGCGGATCAACCAAAGGATGGTTCTGTTGAATCTGGCCGAAAGGCGACTTCTAAATCTGTCTCCGGGAAGAAACCCCATCAGCCCTCCCAAGCTGAATTAAGGGACCTCCAGCGGCGCCATAAAGCCCTGGAGAGGCAGATATTACATGCAGAGAAAGACAGGACCATTCAAGAGATCCCTTCGGCTCAAGCCACTCCTGGCTCTCCTGATCAACCGGAGGAGGAGGACCTTGATCTCTCAAGAGCGCTGTCCCCTGAGGCATCTGATCACCCCTCTCTCGCTAATTCTCCCCCCGTTTCAGCACAGAAATCTAGAGATCCCTTTGCATGTTCTGCATCTGCTCAGGTTCCTCCTCCACCTTCTTCGGGTCAGAGATCTCAGGCCCTGGACCTGGGTAACTTGCCCGAATCTGTTCAACAACTAATTGCACGGGCAATTTCTCAGGGCATCTCTGAAGGCATCAAACAGCATCGCTCATCTTCCATCGCCTCTGAAGGTATTCGCTCTCACCGCTCCCGAGCCTCACCTTCTGCGAGCCTTACGGGCTCACCTGATCAATCGCCGGAACGCTCTCCTTCTCGATCTAAAGGGAGCGTTGATCTCTGCCTAGATGATGATATGCACAGAGAGACCGAGTTATCGGATGATGACAGCGCCCCCTCTGATGTTCCGGCCTTCACAGGCCTTTTTCCGCAAGGTCTCTTTCGATCTCTCCTCCACAAAGCCAAGGTCACATCTGGCTTTGTGGACCCGGTTCCAGACCCAGCTTCCGCTTCCACCTCCACTGCTGGTCAAGGAATCTTCTCGGAACCAATAACCGAGCAACTCTTTGTTCCGGCCCCCAAACTGTTCCTCGATGTGGTGAGAAAGCAGTGGACCTCTCCTTCATCTCTGCCCACTCCCAGTGGCACAGATCGTCGGAACTATAACATGGATCCCTCGCTCGCCAGCATGCTACAGGTACCTTCTGTCGACGGTCCCGTCGTCGCCCTTTCTTCTCCTTCCCCTTATCTGTCTGTAGATTCCTCCGACGGCCTTAAGCCGGAGGACAAAAAGTTTGAATCCGCATTCAAAAAGACCCACCAGGCCTCGGCCTGGGCGATTCAGGCCGCTACCGCGGCTTCATTCTTTTCCCGCTCTTCATTGTTGTGGATTCAACAGTTACAATCCCGTATCCCGGCTCAAGAGGTTCGGGTCCATCAGGACCTCAATAAAATCATCGCTGCCTCCCAATTCGCTGCTGACGCCACGCTCAACGCAGCTAAATTTTCCTCCCGAGCGATGGCTTCCTCAGTCACTGCCAGGCGCCTAATGTGGCTGAGGCAATGGCCTGCTGATATTAGAGCCAAGTGGCGCCTCGCCACTTCCCCATTCTCGGGGCCCTTGTTGTTTGGTGAGTCCCTCGAGCCTCTTTTGATCGAGGACAAGGACAAGAAAAAAGTGCTCCCTTCGTCCACCAGGCGAGCAGACCGTAGAGCTACCCCTTATTACAGGAGACAACCTTCCCGTTTCTCTCCCCAAGAGACCTCCTTTCAGCGCCCCTTCCCTCAAAGTTCCTTTCGTCCCCAGGACAGAGGTTCCTTTAGAGACAGGGCACGTAATTACGGGGCCCCAAAGCGCCTCAGCCGGGCTTCAGGCAACCGCCAGCCCAGACGCCAAAAATGACTCTCGGCTCTCCGCTCCCATCGGGGGCAGGCTGAGCCTCTTCCTAGACAGGTGGACTCTCATAACAACCGATCAGTGGGTTCTACACACCATAGGGGAGGGTCTCCCTCTAGAGTTCCGCTCCAGTCCCCCAGATCGCTTTGTTCCTTGCCCTGTCTCCAACTCCAGGGCAAAACGTCATCTGGTGGAATCTGCTATCCGTCATCTGCTAGAGATCAGGGCGGTGGAGGAGGTTCCTCCCGCCGAGTGGAGACAGGGATTCTACTCAATCCTCTTCGTTGTGCCAAAGCGCTCTGGGGGCTGGAGAGCGATCCTAGACTTGAAGACCCTCAACCTCCACCTCGTCTATCGGAGGTTCAAAATGAGCACCCTCAGGACCATTCTAGAAGGGATTCGGCCCGGAGACTATCTAGCTTCCATCGACCTCTCCGAGGCGTATCTTCACATACCAATCTTACCATCTCACCGCCGCTTCCTCAGGTTCAGCTACGCGGGCCGTCATCTACAATATCGTGCCCTCCCTTTCGGCCTGGCGTCGGCCCCGCGGAGCTTTACCAAGGTCCTTGCGGCCTTAATTGCCCACTTACGGTCAGTCCCAATCCGTCTCCAGGCTTACCTGGACGACATTCTGGTCCAGGCTCCATCCCTGGCCCTAGCCAAATCCGACCTCAGACTGACTATCCGGGTACTACAGGCACACGGATTTCTCATAAACCTTCCAAAGAGTCAACTGCAACCCCAAACTCGTTTGACACACCTTGGGGCAATCATCGACACCAGACTGGGACAGGTCTTCCTGTCCCAGGACCGGCGGGACGACCTCAAATCGATGACTCTGAAACTACTCCGCAATCCAACGACAACGATACTCACCTTGTCGCAATTGCTCGGGAAGCTCGTGTCCTGCATAAATATCGTTCCCTGGGCTCGCCTCCATGCACGCAGTCTGCAGTGGTTCCTCCTCCCTCACCAACGGTCGAGGACGGCAACTTCTTCTCAGAGAATCAGGCTGTCCCCATCGGTTCGGCGGTCCCTTCAATGGTGGACCTCTCAGGCTCTGGACAAGGGATGCTTCTTCCTGGATGTTCAACGAGCTGTGATCACCACCGACGCCAGCCTTTACGGTTGGGGCGCACATCTGAATGCTCTTGTAGCTCAGGGCCGTTGGTCTCCCGAGGAGGCAGGTTCCAGCATCAACCTCCTGGAACTTCGCGCAATACGGCTAGCTCTACGCTCATTTCATCGGGAGATAGAGGGTCGCCACATACTAATTCTAACCGACAACACTGCGGCAAAAGCGCATATAAACCGTCAAGGCGGAACCCGGTCCAGGACCCTCATGCGGGAGGCCCTTCAACTGGGCCGATGGGCGGAGTCCCATCTCATCTCAATACGGGCCGAGCACATTGCGGGGACGGACAACTTGCGAGCGGACTTTCTCAGCCGCATCACGGTGGATCCGTCGGAATGGCAACTACACCCCGACATCTTCAGGGACATCTGCCGTCGCTTCGGCTGCCCTCAGATAGATCTTTTTGCGACAACAGCAAACGCACAGCTCCCCAGATTCTTCAGCCGTTTTCCGATGCCGGAAGCGGAGGACACGGACGCCCTCCGGTGTCCTTGGCCAAAGGGATTGCTCTACGCGTTTCCCCCCCTGGCTCTGATCCCCAAGGTGATTCGCAGAGTCGTGCTGGAGGAAGCGACCATCATCCTCATCGCCCCCTACTGGCCCCGGAGACCTTGGTTCTCCGATCTTCTCAATCTCTCAAGGGCTCGTCCATGGAGAATTCCACCGGAGAAGGCGTCTCTCCGCCAAGGGAGCTTCCTACACCCGGACCCACGCTGGCTTCGTCTAACCGCCTGGTCCTTGAAGGGATCCTCCTAAGACAGGCACATTACTCGGAGGGGGTCATCCAGGTCATGCAAGCTGACAGACGGCCTTCGACCATCAGGCTTTACAACATCACCTGGCAGGTAATTATTTCTTGGTGTTCATCTCGAGAGATTAACCCTGTTTCAGCTTCTATCCCTCAGGTCCTGGATTTCCTGCACGCTGGGCTCCACAAAGGCCTAGCTCTCAACACCCTCAAGCGACATGTCGCAGCGCTGTCGACGATTTTGTCCCCCAGGGATGGGGCCCCCCTTTCACATCATCCCTCCATTCACCGGTTCCTTAGAGGGGTACGTAACATTCGCCCGCCCGTGGTACACCGTTATCCTTCCTGGGACCTACCACGGGTTCTGAAGGCCCTTATCGAACCTCCTTTTGAGCCCTTGCGCTCAGCGAGTCTCAGGTTCCTCACCTTTAAGGTGGCCTTCTTGGTGGCCGTCACATCGGCCAGGCGCATCTCTGAGCTCGCGGCCCTCTCCACTCGGCCCGATCTCTGTGTCATCCACTCGGACAGAGTGGTCCTTAGATTAGACCCCTCCTTCGTTCCCAAAGTGAACTCCCGATTTCACAGAGAACAGGAGGTTATTCTACCTAATTTCTGTCCGAAGCCCTGCCATCCGTTAGAACGTAAGTGGCACACCCTAGATGTCCGCAGGGCTCTTAAGACTTATATCTCACGGACAGCAACCTTTAGACGTTCAGAGGCCCTATTCATTTCCTTCCAGCCTAATACCTTGGGATCCAAGGTGTCTTCCGCCACTATCGGTCGCTGGATACGGGCCTGCATTGCCAGGGCCTATGAGGTCCAGGCACTTCCCATTCCGAGGAACATCACAGCACATTCCACACGCAGTGCAGCTACCACCGCTGCTTGGGCCACGCAAGCTCCCCTTGACGAAATCTGCAGGGCCGCCACCTGGACCACTCCAGTACCATTTATTAAACACTACCGATTGGATGTCTTTGCCTCTGCGGACGCATCCTTCGGTAGGAGGGTCCTACAACAGGTTCACCTAGCCTCGGGGGCTTCTTCCTCGCAGGCTTCCCACCCGTAAGGCGACCTAGCTTGGGCATATCCCACTCCTGACCCACTCCGCAGCCTACTGGGAGAAGAGGCGTTGGACTTACCGTGAACGCCGTTTCTCTGGGGGCTGCGGAGTGGGTCAGCCCCTCCCTGCCTGCGTTTTTAGGGGTTCTTGGGATTTGATATGATTACTTGCCTGAGCTTATCTTGCAGATCCATCTTCGTCTCATAAACTGGAAGCAGGGGACACGTGAGGAGGCATGGCCAATTCAATTAGACTCAGTATCCGGTCAGACCATCTGGGACAACCCACTCCTGACCCACTCCGCAGCCCCCGGAGAAACGGCGTTCACGGTAAGTCCAACGCCTCTTCACATTCAAAATTTATTTATTTATTTATTTATTAGTTCGATTTATATGCCGCCCTTCTCCGGAGACTCAGGGCGGCTTACAATGCGTTAAGCAATAGCCTTCATACTTTTTGTATATACGCTGCTTAGTAGAGCTTTTGGGCCCCCCTAAGCGGTGTTCTTTTTTATACAAAGTCAGTTTATTGCCCCCACAATCCGGGTCCTCATTTTACCTACCTCGGAAGGATGGAAGGCTGAGTCAACCTTGAGCCTGGTGATATTTGAACTCGCAGTAATTGCAAGCAACTGACAGCTAAGTGCTACTTAACAGCACTTTAGTCTGCTGCACCACTGTCTCCTTTTTCCAGTCTAGGAGTCTTGAACTGGGCTCAGTGTTCAACTCTCATGAATTATGTACACCACAGGAACTCAGGAACTCAAAACTTAGGTTCAAAAATGCTTGTGAGAAGTCATTGTTGGGTGTGTGTGGGTGCCAGATAAACTTCCTTGTCTAGCTTTCTACATCCGAAACCTTCTCCCTTGCCAACATCCACTTGACTTCATTTACACTGGGAGAACAATAGGATGATGTATTCATCCAAATATTCAGCCATTTGGGACTTTAAAGGCCTGTATCAAGCCTTTGATTAGGGCTTGGAAATGAATTGGCAGCCAGACCTGATCAATAGTCCTGAATGTAAAGCTATGATCCTGTTTTGGATAGGTTCACACATTGGGCTAAGCTGGTTTGTTTTAAGCCCAGTTTATAGAACCATCTATTGTGATGTGATTTCCAGATAACACTGGGCCATGAACCATGATTTATAAACTATAGTGGGTGGGTCCATTTATCATATTAACCTGAAATTGAATAACATGCAATATATTTTGAAGTGATTTGTCCCTTCTCTGGTACTCCCATCCCAGAAGCAGTAGCATTGCATAACAGACATCCCTCCTTTTAACATACCGGTATGTTATGACATTACATACATGGGGCAATACCTCTGCCCAATAGCGATGAAGGTACTGTTACAAATACTGGATACATTATGCCCATAATGCCATAACTTGCACTCAAAATATATCTAGCAAAACTAAGAAGAATGCAAAATGTCCTGAGTTTGAAGCCTTATCCAGGGTTCCAAGATGCACTAAGCAATTCTATACCTAACTGTAAGTGCCTTTTGTCATAATGATCTTTACAGGGAAGTCTGGAAGTTAAGAGATCTGGAGAATGGGTAAAACAAAGCTTATTGCTTCACACACACTCCCCAGCTTCCCTAGCTCGCCACCTGTTGTGGTCCACCAGCAGCCTGCGGAGCTGGCAACAGAGTCGTACAGTGAGGAGGCTGGGCCAGTCCTGGAGTCAGGGGAAGGCCCGGACGAGGGCTCTGAGTCAGAGGGGCCAGGGGCATCTGGGAGCGATGCGCGGACTCCGGAGCCTCCAGAGGCAGACAGCAGAGAGGCAGAGGAACAGGAGGAGCCTGTTCCTAGTGCATGCATGCAAAGAGCTGCCAGAAGACAAGAGCAGCTAAAGCAAAAAGGACGACTCGGGAGTAAGGCCAGGAGATGATTGGTCCCTCTCATAAGGCTTAAAAGAGCAGCAAAGACACTTGAGCTATTTGTAGGAAAGCAACGTTGCTACATTTGTTTCTTGTCGGCGTCTCTTGTTTCTGAACTTCATGGGGCTTTGTCAAGAAAAGCCTTTGGCAGGGTGCCAAAGAAGACAAAGGTTTGCGATAAGGCCGAAGGACTTTTTCTGAAGGACTTGTTTTGCAATTAATTTGGACTAAGCTGAGAATGAAGTAATCCTCAGCTGTTCTAATAAAATATGTTTGTTTAGGACTGATTGTGTCTGGTAAAACTACTTGGGCCTAGGTCACAAAACCACCCTCACCCCTTTGGTGCTTGTCAAAGAGCTTTTGAACAAGGCTGTGAGTTCAGATTCTTGGATACGAAGGATAATCTTTGTTCTTTTTCAGGATGGTGAGAGATTTCTTCTGTATGTGCATGTGTGTAGACACATATATACCTGAGCAATAGGGGTCTGAAAACACTGGAATTTGAAATGCTTGAAGTCCAGCTCAGTTGTTTGGAGAGAGTGTTTCATTTCACATTTGAAATGTTCTCCATACACCAAACAAGCAAAGACAATTGGTGCAATTTCTGGAGAACTGAATTTCATCATATATCCATTATCTGTAAATTTGAATGTCAAGCTGAAGCAATTTAACTTTGTGGGTATAATCCACCATCATCTGCTCAAGCATCAACTTGAATGCGTAGAATATTTTGCTTGGTGCGTGCATTTTTATTGATACCTCCGTGTTCCCTCACACACCCATTTTCAAAACATTTAAATATTTTTCTCTTGACAGTTTATATTCATTGCTCTTAAAGGTAAAAATACCTTTGAATCTAGCTCAATTGCCAACAACCACAGGGATGTAGTGTGGTTGGCCTATCTAAGTTACCTTCTGATCCTTGATAACATTGTCCAGATGCTTGCTACTTGCTGGGAATCTTCATTCTTACCATCCCTAAAATATATATTTCTTTTTTAGTTGAACAGCTACTTATTTCCCTGCAATTTCTCCCTCTTTTTCAGTGGTGTATGAACATCGATCAAGACTAGAAAAATCTTTACAGAAAGAAAGGCTTGAACATAAGAAAGCAAAAGAAGGTAATATTTACATTTCAGATGAATTTTAAAAGGTTTTATCAGCGGAGAAATGACGTTTGTAGGGTAGGAATTCAGATAGGAAATTTAGGGTGGTATGCTCCTTTAAAGTTGGCCTGGATTGAAACTGTCTTTTTAAAAAAATGACAGGCTTTTGAATGCTCTTGGTGGTGGTGGTTGGGTGAATTTCCACAGCTATGCAAATAAGAGCTGATTGTTTTATGGTTTCTTACCACCATCTAGTGGATAAAACCCATTTTATCGGCAACAATTTCTCTGCAAGCAGAGACATATTTCATTCAGCAGGATGGAGCCAACCACTCAGTCTGGCTGAATTTCTATTCTGCCAAAAATGAAAATAGGCATGATAGTAATCCAATTAACAATGAACATTCTGGTGTTTGAAGACTGGATACATATTGAAAAGTCAGGTGCAGACTGAACTAAAGGCCTAGCAGAGGGTTGAGTTAGTCATTTGTGCGCTTTTCCAGAGACTAAGGAATTTTATCTCTCAGTAAAGCTAAACTGAAAAGAGCTAAAGAAGCTTCTTGGATGAGAAGCAAAACGTCTTCAGAGAAAAACCAGAAAGTCCAATTGCCTCTTGAAAAAACACCTTTGGGACAGCCATGACCTGGATGACTGAAAATCTTCATAGTCTGAAAATTAGTTTCTTTACACACAAGGATAACTAGATACGTTTCTTTGTGAATGAACTACAGTACTGCATTTACAACATTACACTATCTATACCTGGATATCTGATGCACTCACTTCAAATCCCATGAATTTGCATGAGTTGCTTTTAAACCTAGTTGTTATCTATTTTAATCATGACTGAAGTGCTATTGATTTTAACTGGCGCCAAGTGCCATAATTTGGGGGGACTCTGCCACAGGCAGAGTCAGTTTCCATATTTATCAGTTCTCAGGTACTGCTCAAGGGTATATGGTAATTGCATGCAGAGAAATTGTGTATGGCTGAATTACTCTGTGAAATCTTGACAGTGAAAGGAAGTTTGAGCTGGAGTTGCCTCCAGAGAGAATAGGTGTGATTCTGGGGTTTTATTTATGTATATGTTCCTGAAGATCATTCATTTTTCCCCTTTTCATTTTTGTATTTTAGACTTTCTTGTTTATAAATTAGAAGCACAAGAAACATTAAATAAAGGAAGGGTAAGTCAGCAGAAGTAATTGATAAGTTTTTCTGCACCTAAGGATTTTATCAAAGCCTTTGAAAATTCAAAGTGTAATGAATAAGATCTAATTGTCTGAATTATGAATAACTTTAAATATATAGTCACTTCCTGAAAAGGAAGGATTTTAAGCAATGCTGTTTTCCAGGGCTCTAGTACTGGGATTGATGCTTTTAAATATGATAAATGATCTAGAGTGTGTCACCAAATCAACTGTAATTTGGAATTCTGAAAATGTTTCTGGTGTTTTTGCAAAATAGCTGCTGGAAGGGAGTGATTTTACCCAAGTCCCATGGACAATGGAATCAAATACATAATACTCCTTTCCCAGAATGCTTCCTGTCAGATCCACTGTCCCTTTTCTCATAAAGTTAACCCCAGTTAACAATTTACTTTTTTTGAGGGGGAGGGCAGGTGAAGACATTTCTGAATGGAAATATTGGTCTTCAGCTGTCCAAAATTTTTATTCTCTGAAAAAGCACGTAGGGCCCATTGGGAGCCCAGCTGTATTTTTAAAAATAAGGATTATGCTGGAAGCTTGTACTTTGATTTTGTACAACACGACAGTTTTACATTAAAAAAAAATGTAGAAAGTCAGGTGGGGTGTGGAGTTTGGCAAATGACAAATGAGGCTTCCTCAGAGACATTGATGCCTCACTAAGAATGCTTGAACTGGAGGAACAATGTTGTTCAAGGTGATACCACATTACTTTCAAAAGTATCATCTGAAATAGAAAAATTTGTTATTAAAATGGAAAATTTAGGAGCCCTGATGGCACAGTGGCTAGAGTGCAGAATTGCAGGCTAACTCTGCCCACTGCTTGCAGTTCAATTCTTACCAGTTCAAGGTTAACTCAACCTTCCATCCTTCCAAGGTCAGTAAAATAAGGAAACAGATTGTTGGGGGGAATATGCTGACATTGTAAATCTCCCAGAGATGCTGTAAAGCACTGTGGGGCGGTATAATAACCTAAGTGCTATTGCTATTGTTAAAATAATTTTCAAAATAAGCATAAATCCTGCAATGGGGGAGTTTTTAATTGTATGCCATGATGAGATCTGAGATGCTGGTGACTTCCCAAGAAAATGATCTGGTAATGGACAATTAAATAAATTAAAAAATTCCACATTGGGGATAATTAGGAATAGAATTGAAAATAATTACCGTATTTTTCTGAGTATAAGATGCACCTTTCCCCCCCCCAAAAAGAGGGTGAAAATCTGGGTGCGTCTTATACTCTGAATGTAGTCCTGCCCAGCTTCTCAAACGGAGTTCTCAGAGGGTGAAAAAAGCATCAGAAAAGAAGCTTCAGAAAAGAAGCCCCCAAACAGAACTTCAGAAAGAAAGCCCCCAAACAGAGCTTCAGAAGTTTTTTTCTGAAGCTGTTTCGGAGGCTTTCAGAGGCAGAAAAGAAAGTTTTTTTCTGAAATGGAGTTTCAGAAGTCTCAGAGGGAGGAAAAAAAAGCAAAAAAAAAAAAAAAAAAAAGCAAGGCACAGAGCTGACAACTAAGGAACCTGTGGCTAAAATTCACCTCTGGGAACAGCTGATTGGGGGTATTCCGGGAGGCCGATCCACCTGCCAATCAGCTTTTTTCTTATTTTCCTCCCCAAAATCTAAGGTGCATCTTATACTCCAGTGCGTTTTATACTCTGAAAAATACGCTCTGTTGATACAGTTCTCAAAGTGATGCCAACAATAGCAAATGCAAGGGAATTGCTTGACCTTTTGTAACAATTCTAAACAGGATTTTGGGGATTTTTTTGTACTTGTTCCACCATTCCACCAATGTGCCCCACATTCATGTCACCCTGAGGCAGGTTAGTCAGTTGTGAGTAGGATCCCTGGATAATTCATGGCTTTCATATGAGGGAACAGAGACATATGGCAGACAAGCATATGGGCAAACTTTCCATTATCTTCGCTGCTGTGATGTTTTTAGATGATTGGATTTCAGCACCCACATCTTTAGTCAGTCTGTAATCCAGATTTGTTTCAGTGTTGTCTAGAAATGCTGGATTTCTACATCCCTGAACCTCCCCAAGTTGGGACGTCTAGCAATTGAATTCAACACTTCAACAGAGCACTGAGCCAAGAAAGTATGCAGCTTAAAATCTGTGCACCTCTATGGGCAAATTCAAGAACATATTTGTAATTTCCATAGGACAGAGAAGTGCCATAGCTATGCCAAAAGCAGTTGAGGTCTTATCTAACTATGTGTTTCTTTTTGTTTGTTTGTTTGTTTGTTTGTTTGTTTGTTTGTTTTGCAGCAAGATTCCAATAGCAGATATAGTGCACTGAACGCACAACATCAGATGCTGAAGGTAGATACTTGAGTTGTTGTTGTTTTCTTAATGGTAGGCAATTTATAGTCCTTACAGCCGCCATCCTTCACATGCAGTTAGTTTCCTGGCAAACAAAGGGAATTTTATGTAAAAGCTGTAAAAACAGCCTTGATAAATTTGGCAAAGGTGCTTTACAATCAATGTAGGCATTCCTGCTGGACCTAAACACTTTTCCTGAACCTTGTGGTTAGCATATGGGTACAACAAGGGTGCCCATGCTAGATTTGGAGAATCTTTTATCTGCTTAATATTAGAATATCCATGCCATTGAATGTAAGATTTAACTTGAAAACTGTGGAAGAACTGAAAAATTTGAAAACTGAACTTGAAATCTCTCAGAATATCATTCCACCATTGAACCTACCTTCTGCTCCCCTTTTCGGCTACATAAAATAGGCCCATCTCTGTCTTTATCCAGTCTTTAAATAGAAGATGATGGGTGGGTGATGATGATGATGATGAAATCAGGCTTCTAGTCCTATTAAGCATTTGTCAAAATCTCCAGTTAAAAAAATCTTTTTTTGACTTCAGTGAGTCTGCTAGATTTTAGGAGAAAGCTGGCTTCCTGATTGCAAAATGTTTTCCATCCAATCGTCACCTCAAATTTCTTCATACTTTGAAGAGAATTAAAGATACTTTTCACATATGAAACCCCCACAAACATTTCATACGTTTGATGTGTAAGTACAGAAAGCAATTGGGTGTGAAAGGTTTATGGTTTGGAGCGGGAACCCCGGGAACCTTCTGAGATAGTACAATTTCGGGAAGAGATTTTAAGAATCAGAAATATTGTGAAATATTGTTAATATCAGTAAATAGGGATTTACTGATCTGAATTTCAAGATATGCTAAAATGTCATTTAAACTTAATCTGACAGGGTTCTATCTTCCCTTTTCTTCCTGTTTTACATTTGTGATATTTTATTGTTACTGATATACACCTTGCAGGAAAAAGAAAGGATGGAAGGAAGAGCATGTATAGCAGGGTTACCTGCTAAACCATGCCTTAAAATGGGTTGAAACTTTTTTCCAAACTATTTTTTTCTTTTTCTTTTTTAATATATTTTATTATTTTTTTAAGACAAACAAACATTTAACACATCAATCCTCCCTTCCCTGTGACGCCTCGGTGTTATCTTCTAGGCTTCTTTTCCATCTTCCATAAGTTTCTTCTATCTTCATATTCATCCAAACCATTCTAACATTTCATTTCTAAATCAATATTATAATTATCATTTGTACACAATCATAGTATCAATCATTTATATCTTTTTTCCAACCAACTATAAAAATAATTCCATGTTTTAAAATATTCTGATTCCTCCTCATCTTTAATCATCAAAGTTAATCTATTCATTTCTGCACAGTCTAAATTTTTTTTTATTACTTCTTCTTCCAAAGGTATTTTCTCTGATTTCCAATTTTGAGCATACACAATTCTTGCAGCTGTTATTACATGTATAATCAAATATACATTTTTTTCTTATCTTTTCAGTGAGAGGAGGCTATATTCTAAAAAATGTCAGAAAGTATCAAAATAAGGACTGCTAGTTTGGTGCAGTGAAGGCATCAGGCTAGAAACGGAGAGACCATGGGTTCTAGTTCCACCTTAGGCACAAAACCAACTTGAGCCAGTCACTTTCTCTCAGCCCTAAGAAAAGTAGCAATGGCAAACCATTTCTGAAAACCCCTACCAAAGAAAACTGCAGAGACTTGTCCTGGTACTCTCTGAGAATCAGACATGATTGAACTGAAGGAAAAAAACAATCAAAATAAAGAAGTAGGCCAGAAATGGTATACTGAGAGCATCATCATCAACACCGCACAGTTCCCCCCCCCCCCACCCAAATGATAATTGTCTCATCCTTGGAGTGATGCTGCATTGAAAAATCAAAAACAAAATTTGGCAGCTACATAGATCAAGAAATCCTTGTGCTGTTTTCTTGTTTTGATTTTGTGCTATGCAGAGCCAGCATGAAGAACTAAAGAAACAGCACTCAGATCTGGAAGACGAGCACAAGAGACAGGGAGATGATTTCAGCCGAGCAGTTGATGAACACAAGCAGAAATATGTGCAGTTACAGCAAGAAAAGGAGCAATCACTGTCCAAGTTAAAAGGTATAGAGGGATGCTGTTTAAGTACAGTAGTGGCCAAAATTGTGGAAACCTTTTGGGAAAAGTGTATTTTCTAAAACTAGCTAATGACACCACTTTTTTTTTGGAGTAATACCATGAAATTATATATCAATGGAAAAATAATTTAATCAAGAATGTAATGCAATAACTTTTATGAAGGATCTGCTATTAGAATATCAGTTACAGTATAAAGAAGAAAAGTGAAGCACGTAGAAAAAACGAGATATACAATGTCAGTTAATACTTAGTTGGGTAACCTTTAGCTTGAATTACGGCCTTACAACGTCTTCCCATGGAGTGAACCAAGTCTTTTAGTTCTGCAGCTGTTATAATGTGAAACCAAGATTGAATGATGGCTTCTATTAACTGGGTTTTATTGCTGGGTCGCTTCTGACTAACAAGTTTCTTTAGTTGGCTCCATAGATTTTTCAATTGGGTTAAGGTCTGGGCTATTCCCAGGCCATTCCAGCAGTGGAATATGATTATCTTGAAACTCCAAAAAAAAAAAAAAAAAGTGGTATTATTAGCCATCAAACCTCAAAAATACACTTTTCCCAAAAGGTTTCCATAATTTTGGCCACTATTGTAATTTTGGAGTTGGAGAATGTAGGCCTTCCTGTAGAGCCAGATCTCATTTGACTAGTAGGTAGGAATGAATTATGGGTTTTTGCAGTTTGATACAGCGGTGGGAGGGCATCTGTTTGGGCAAGACAGGTCTATTCAGATTACAATTGAGTTAGTTAATATTTGAAAACATAAATCAATTAGAATTCCTCCCTCAAAGATATGTCTGTTCGAACCCTTTTTTACTCTGAATTTTAAACAGAATCCATGTACAATCTACAAGAAGAAAACAGACAATTAAGGAGATCCCACCAGGATATTCATACTCAGCTGCAAGATGTGAAGGTAAGATCTTGATCTTCTAAAAAGACATGAGTGGCGAGAAAGAGAGAAATGCCTCTTTCTTTTCAAAGAGGAATAAAAATGTTGCCATGATGTATGTAACACAATGAGAAAAATGTTTCACTTTTGTGACTTAAAAGAATATGGTCAACATTTTTTTAAGTACACATTGTAGCATTTTGGAATTGTTCACACAGATCACCAATGAACAATTTAACGTATCGTCACTCTACTTCTTGCCCTCTGAATAATTAAAAAGAGAAGTAAACATATTTCTTGCATATAAACTATTACATTTTGATTTTTTTAAAAAATCAGTAAATTACTAAATAAGCCAATATTAAGCCCTGGTTTTTACATGTTAAAAAAATCACATTTCTATCCTTTAAGCCACATTTTTGGCTTCCATATATTGATAATAGGAATGTGACTTCCTACTCTGACTTCCATATGGTTTGGTACAAACATACCCATCACACTGTTCCCTTTTTGAAGTTGGCAGGGTAATTCAGAGTGCAGAAGTGTAGTAAGAAAATAATAAGCTGAAGACATTAAAGGGATGAGATAATAAAAGAAGAGGAGATCTACTTAATTCTACTTTATACTAACGCTGTTCACTCCAGATACCTATCCTTTCAAATCCTCTTTGCTTCTACTATATCTGTATGGTATTTTATACTGTGTTTATCATCTATTTCATCAGCTCCAATTCTTGAGTTTCTTCTCAGCCCATTCATTCTTCCTTCCTGTATGTTTTCTGTTCCAGCCACATTCTTTTTTTTTCCTTATGACTGATCAACATCAAGATTTTTCATACAAGTAGTCCTCAACTTATGACAGCAATTGGGAGGAGAATTTCCTTTGCTAAGGGTTGCAGTACTGAAGCATGGCTACATCACTTAGCAGCAGCAATCCCTGCAGTCCTGATTGCCGTTGTTAACGGAATGTCATGGTTATTAGGCCAGGCAACTTCCAACCTGGCTTCCCACAAGCAAGGTCAGTGGGTGTTGTGGCCTGTCGGCTACCGGCCCCGCCAACAGCTGAATCAGATGAGGAGGTATGGGAGTCAGGGTCAGCATCAAGGCAACCTGAGAGCTCCGAGGAGGAAGAGGGAATGGAGCTGTCAGAGAGAGAGAGACAGAGGCGGAGCCTGGACTGTCCGCCAGCCCTCAGATGGAGAGTCAACAGCCCCCAGGTCCGGAGGTGGCTGATGAGGAAGAGGACGAACAGCTGGGTCCAGTGCCTGACACGCAGATGTACAGAAGGCAGAGGAGAGGAGAGCAGTGGAAATCCGTGGGCCGATCCTTGGAAAGGAAGAACACCTCTGCTAGCGAAGCCCCACCCTAGCTCTGGGGATAAAAGGCAGGGGGCGGAGTTGAATAGATGTGGCAGACACACTATTCATCTTCCGGCTGGATGGACTTGTTAGCCTGCGGTGAGAGGGAAACTTTTTGCCAGGGTTGCTGGCGGTCCTAATAAAGGAATCTTTGAGTTAACTTCAGGGGATTTGTTGTGTTTGGGAGCTGGGTCAGAACAGTGGGGAAGCTGAGATGAAGTTGCAAGTCCCAAATCTACAGGTAGATAAAGTGGGAGATGGAGTGAAGATGCACATGAGGTGTGGCGTGGGAAAGATACATGAGGGTGCGAGGGAAGGTCTAGGAGGATGCAAAAGGGGAGGAGGGGGTGAGAGAGACTCAGTGGAGGTCAGGTAGGATGCACAAGATGCAAAAGGAAGTGTGGGTTGGAAGGCTGCCTGAGGGTGTGAGGAGGTTCACAGAGGCACTGCATAGGTTGGGGACGGTAGAGTTGGAGTGGGTGCCCAAAGTTGCAAGGGGGTGCACGAGAGGCCCAGCATGTGTTGGGGAGGGGATGCTAGAGGTACCACACAGGTCAGGGAGCGTGTGAGGAGGTGTCTGGAGACAACAGTCAGAGAGGGAGTGTGAGAATCTTCTGCTAAAATGATTATGCCAAAGAATCACTTTTCTTATTCAATGCCGAGTCTCTGAAGGTTGGAATCTGAAGGTTTTTCTGTACTTAACATGACTCATTCCCAACCTTGGATTCACATCACCTGTATAACCCCCCCTCCCCCCTCCCCAGCATTCACTCAGAATGTTGCACAGTTTTTCTGAGAATTCATTCTTCATTTTTTTCATTATAACAGTTCACTGGAGCGTAACATGCAGCACTTGCCTATAAATTTCTATTTTCATACACTCTTAAAACAGTCTGAGTAATACTAGTTCATAGTTTTTGGCATTCAGTTTAGCTCTTTTATTCCTAATTGAACTCACACCTTCACATTCATGCATGTATTTATCAACAGCATTGCACAAGTTCCAACTACCTTCGTTCAGATTTATTACAATCCTCTTAGATTCTCAGGCATACAATGTACCTATTTTTCTTTCTTTCATTCATTTCAGTTATTCATTCAACCTCTTTCCATTTACTCCATTAACATTCCAAGTCTGCAGTCTTCCATAAACCATGCTTGTTGCCAAATGGATCATAGATAGTTCACAGATTAATTATTTTGGCTTGTAATTCTCTAGGAATTATGAGCTGCAGAATCAGTTTAAGACTAGAGTAAAAAAGGCAGTATCTACAGAGAACATTTGTCTGTGTTCAATTTATAAATGAATGGATAAATAAAACATATAAATGTTGCTTGTGGTGTATTGAAATCAATACAATAATTACACCTAATAGTTTTTTTTTTAGCAGATGAAGTTCATAGAAACGTCCAATGCATTAGATGGTGGAAGAAACTTCCTTATTTGTTCAGAACCATTTTTCTCTTGAAATGTATGAGGAAATAATTTTTATTGATGGGAAATGAGGAATAATATTTTTCTGTAGAAATTCATGCACAAAACCACTGATCCTGAGAACAAACTAGCTGGTATGTTGGATAGTATAGTATAAGATAGGATAGGATAGGATAGGATAGGATAGGATAGGATAGGATAGGATAGGATAGGATAGGATAGGACAGGACAGGACAGGACAGGACAGGACAGGACAGGACAGAATATGTGTGTATATGTGTGGACAGTATAAAACTAAGCTTTCCTCCATGGGATTCATTTTAATTAGGAAAGACAACTATTTAACTTTAGAGGCTATTTGGGTTCTGATGTATGAGGCTAATTAAGAATAGAAAAATCAATTTTAGCGGGTTTTTTCTTGCTAAGTCTTTATTTTAAATGATGGTGTATTAAATCGCCCACACTTGACTATATTCAAACGGCAAACTTGTACACTAAAATTTGTCAGTCATGTTTTATGTCTGTTCTCAATCTATGTTTTCTAGTTGTGACTGCATAAACCCACCTCTCATTTATTAAAGCTTGATAAAATGCACATACAGTGTAACCTCATATTAATGAACTTAAATGGCATGAATGAAAACCCTGTTATAATTACATCATTTGTCATAAATGGTATAATCTGTGTCATGCATAACGATGGTGCCGAAGATAACATACTCTTTGATTTAATAGTGAGAAACCACTCCTTTTAATTTACGTGTTAAACTTTGCTATATATTTAACTTTGCTATATATTTAATAAAAGCAAGGTTAAAAAAGCAAGGTTAAAAAGCAAGTGTCTTGCTTGACAATGCTTGACAGCCTCCTTAAGAAATATCTTTTAAGTTTTGAAGAAACACTTGGGCTCACATTTGATGTGGTATTTTCTTTTGTGTAGTTTCAGCATAAGAATTTAATCTCCCAACACAACCAGCTTGTAATGACACTGGAAGAACACAAGAGCGCACTAAAAGCTGCGCAGGTCAGCCACCAGATCGGCATTGCGTTAACAGTGGTGGTTTTCTTTTCTCTCCTCCCCTTCACCCCCCAAATCGTCTAATATTTCTTGCTTCTTTTTTTCCTGCTGATCATAACTTTTATGCATGTAAGCGTGGGTTCTCTGATTAATAACCAGCTGCCCTCTGGGGCAAGATCTGCATGCCTAGAAGGATTTCTGCTATACCAGAATTATGAAGCTAAGAAATCAGTGCCAAACTTTTTTTTTTATTATTATTACAACAGCTATAGTAATATGCAGGTAGTCCTTGACTTACAACCACAATTGAGCCTATCATTTCTGTTGCTAAGGGAGGCAGTTTGTTAAGTGTCTTTTGCCCCATTTTACAACCTTTCTTGCCACAGTTGTTAAGTGAATCACTGCAGTTGTATAATCTGAGGCTGTAGTGACTGTAGAAATCATTTTGCAAGACTGAATACGTTCTCCCAACCTTCTCATTTTATTTTCATGTGAATCAGGGAGGGGGTTCAGATGTTTCCTCAAATTAGTTTCTTGGAATAGATTCAGCCCTCCCTGTATCCAACTGTTGCTTGGGTAGTGATTCTTCCTCTATCCGTCAAGGTCATTCTCTATTCATTCTACTTTGAGAGTTAGATTCTGCCTCATTTCTGCCAGAGCTGTAGCTATGTAATTTACACCTGAATATAATGAATATTTCTTAAAGGTAAAAATTCTCTTCACACATATGTGCTAGTCGTTCCCGATTCTAGGGGGCGGTGTTCATCTCCGTTTCAAAGCTGGAGAGCCAGCGCTATCCGAAGACGTCTCCGTAGTCATGTGGCCGGCATGACTAAATGCCAAAGGCGCAGGGAATACTGTTACCTTCCCACCAAAGATGGTCCCTATTTTTCTACTTGCATTTTTTACGGGCTTTCGAACTGCTAGGCTGGCAGAAGCTGGAACAAGTAATGGGAGCTCACCCCCTTATGCGGCACTAGGGATTCAAACCGCTGAACTGCCAACCTTTCGATCGACAAGCTTGGTGTCTTAGCCACTGAGCCACCGCATCCCTTTTATATAGATAGATAGATAGATAGATAGATAGATAGATAGATAGATAGATAGATAGAGATAGATAGATATTTATATATATCTATCTTACCTAAGAGTAATTATGTTGTTACCCTGAGGTAAGATGGGCAGCCAATAGGTTTTACACATAAATAAATGTTGTTGAAGGGAAGTAAGAATAAAAGGAGCAGCATACCTAATCTACTGCCCCAAATTATAAAATATTAGCAAAACTAAAGCCAAGGGAGCCTTAATAAGTCCTTGGATCAGGCTGGGGAGCCAGAAGGTGTCATGGGAGCCAGTGTCCTCTCCTGCTTCCAATCGTGGCCTTCTCTCTCCCATCTCCCATCATATCTTCCTTAACCCATAGTAACTCAGTGAAGTTAGGTTGATAAACAGATTGTAGTTTGATTTGTGTGCGCATTTGATTTGATTTGAATTTCAAAAAAGGAAGAAAAAAAAAGATAAACAGCAACAGAAAAAAAAATCCTTATCTGTTTTGCTTTGCCTGTCCATATCTTCTCTTTTTATGTATAACATCTTTTTTTTTTTCCTCCTGAGGGAGAACAGACATGGCTGGTCCACATATCTTTTTACCCTGAAACTAGTCTCAGGGCTCAGAACTGTACCTTGAACACAGCATATCTCCTTGGCTTTCCATTTGATGCCAATTCCATTGTTTCTGCTTTATAAGCAAAGGCTGGTCATAGTATTTTTCCTACATTTGGATTAAATGTCTTCTATGTGGCATTAAGCTAAAAACTGCTGTCATTGACATCAGCAGAGCCTTTTCAAAAGCTCTTAGTTTAATTTCCTATCGGCTGCTGATTGGAGATGAGTGCTTTTCATATCAGGAAGTGGATGAGGACAGGGAAATGTGCTGGTGTGGTGAAGTATATGGAAAAGCATTTTGGCTCTCTGGTTTAGGAACTCTATTGCAGTTGCTTCTTCAATATTCAGTTTTGGTCGCCATGATATAAAAAGAAGCTGAGACTCTAGAGTGCAAAGAAGAACAACAAAGATTATTAGGGGATTGGAGGCTAAAACATATGAAGAACGGTTGCTGGAATTGGGAATGTCTAGTTTGATGAAAAGAACTAGGTATGATATGATAGCAGTGCTCCAATATTTGAGGGACTACCACAAGGAAGAGGAGGTCAATCTGTTCTCCAAAACAACTGAAGGCAGGACAAGAAGCAATGGATGGAAACCAATCAAGGAGAGAACCAAGCTAGAACTAAAGAGAAATTTCCTGTCAGTTAGAACAATTAGTCAATGGAACAAGTTGCCTCCAGAAGTTGTAGTTGTTCTAATACTGGACATTTTTAAGAACAGATTGGACAACCATTTGTCTAAAATGGTATATGGTTTTATTTCTATGCAGTTGTTGTTTTGTTTATAAAATCTCTTCAAACTTAGTCTCTATCTACTTGGCGATTAAGTTGGTGAAAATAATTTTATTTTTATCTATGTAGTTTTATAATTTCTTCCCATGTTCTCTGGCAGTGATAATTTCACTAGGTGTTTTATAGTGAAAGGTAGGCCCAATTTAAGGTTTGCTAGATAGATGGTGATTGTGGACCTTCATGCTTAAAATATTGTATAGTAATAGTCATAGCACTTAGACTTATATACCGCTTCACAGTGCTTTACAGCCCTCTCTAAGCAATTTACAGAGTTAGCATATTACCGCACAACAATCTGGCTCCTTATTTTACCGACCTTGGAAGGATGGAGGGCTGAGTAACCTTGAGCCAGTGAGGATTGAACTCCTGGCAGTGAGCTGAATTAGCCTGCAATATTGCATTCTAACCACAGCGCCACCATGGCTCTTAGCCACAGGTATAATAACATAGGCACATTGCAAAAAGCCAATAATCACTGCTACTCCATTCACTCAATCATGTCTTCCTTTCTGTAAGGCTATTAAAGTTAACTCCACATGCAGCCTTCATCACATGGATTTATAGGGAGTTTTGAACTAGATGGTGTCTATTGGTGTGGGTCCATCACCAGGCCTTGCTCTTGTGACCTAGTAATTGTGCTGGAGAATGAGCAGTAGTTTGTTTCAGGGAGCTATTCTGTCACCTCTCTCTGTGTGTATGTATTTTATCAAGAGTCGCTCTTTTTAAACACTAGACAGCAGCAGGCTGAATTTAGCAGGCAATATTTCCCAATCTCTTACTCTCCAGGTTCTCTCCAAGAGTCCCCAAGAAGTCCTGGGGTTGATCCATTCTTAAACAAACACTTTTGTTTAAAAAAAAGGAAGGCCTATCCTTATGGGCAACTGAACAAGACAGTCCTCCCTCCCTCCCTCCCTCTCCCCCTTCCCCTTCCTTCCCTCCCCCTCCCTCCCTCCCTTCCCCCTCCCCTTCCTTCCCTCCCTCACTCAGTCACTGACCCCTTCCCCTTCCTTCCTTCCTTCCTTCCTTCCCTCCCTCTCCCCCTTCCCCTTCCTTCCTTCACTCACTCACTCACTCCCCTTCCCCTTCCTTCCTTCCTTCCTTCCTTCCCTCTCCCCCTTCCCCTTCCTTCCTTCACTCACTCATTCCCCTTCCCTTCCTTCATTCCCTCCCTCCCTCCCTCTCCCCCTTCTCCTTCCTTCACTCATTCACTCACTCTCCTTCCTTTCTTTCTTTCCTTCCTTCCTTCCTTCCTTCCTTCCTTCCTTCCTTCCTTCCTTCCTTCAGTCACTCACTCACTCACTCCCCTTCTCCTTCCTTCCTTCCTTCCCTCTCCCCCTTCCCCTTCCTTCCTTCACTCACTCACTCACTCACTCCCCTTCCCCTCCCTTCCTTCCCTCCCTCTCCCCCTTCTCCTTCCTTCACTCATTCACTCACTCCCCTTCCCTTCTTTCTTTCCTTTCTTCCTTCCTTCCTTCCTTCCTTCCTTCCTTCCTTCCTTCCTTCCTTCCTTCCTTCCTCCTTCCTTCCTTCCCTCCCTCCCTCCCTCCCTCCCTCCCTCCCTCCCTTTTTTCCACTTCATTCCATGATGCTTTCTATTTGTAGGTGGGTTTTTTTTTTCCTTCCCAAAGATTGAAGGAAGATGTAATAATTCACTACTGACAATTTCTTCTTCTGCGTGGCATGAAAAACTAATCCCCTTTCTGGGCTATGGGGATTTTCTGCTAGACTTTGCATGTCTGCTGTAATGTATTAAACTGATGCACTCTGCCGCATAGAAAGATGTAGCTTTAGCACATGGACATTTTTGATCAAATGTGCATGTTTAGTTAAAATACCTGCATCAGCTTGGAGCCTCTTGCTTCCCTGCATTTATTACGGAGACCAGCTTCTCTCTCATTGAAATCTAATGATTCCATTTGATTTCTAGTCTCAGGTGGAAGAATACAGGCAGTTGAAGGACACCTTAAAAAAGATGCCCAGTTTCCAGAAACCTGAAAAATTTGAGTCGCCACATGGTTTGCCTGTGACACCTGTGCCTTCTCCTCTGAGTGATTCCAAAACACAGGGCACAGATGCCGCTAAAGAGCAAAAAGAGGTAATATGAACTGACTGTATTAAGGCAAAGCAATCTTATTTAATCATCATCATGGTTATTAGCATTGATACAGTGCTCTGAACATTACTGCAGCAATAGTCCGTGTAACAATCCTATTAAAAAGGTCGCTGTTATCATTTCAAAGGGCAGGAGAAGAGAAGCTGAGCAGGACAAATGATTTAATCTAGATATCACATTAAAACAACGGTGTTTTTTTTTTTTAAAAAAAAACCTAGAATGGTAATTTCCTAAGGTAGTTTTCAATCAGCCAGGATATGAAAATTGTTTAGTCTTCTGACAACGAATTGTGATCATTATGGCAATAGCAGCTGCCAACTATGATAAAGGACACTTATTTTATTCTAGCAATTATTTAATAAACACCAGGGCGTTGGCCACAATAAGGATCTGATTTACAGACAAGGCTAGCACTGGAATCTTTCTTGTTTACAGAGCTCCCTCTTGGGATAGGTGAAAAATTGCCTAAAAATGAAACTCTCCTACATCTGAGCGGGGAGAAAAGGAATCATACAAATTAAGAAAAGTATTTTCAGTTGCAGGATCTGATGTATTTCTTCATTTTCTGCTGCTGTGTCCTCCATCTTCAGATGTAGACAGGCCACAATCTGTTTCTGGATTAGAGAAAATTTGG
The DNA here is from genome assembly GCA_022577455.1 of Arizona elegans. Taxonomy (NCBI): domain Eukaryota; kingdom Metazoa; phylum Chordata; class Lepidosauria; order Squamata; family Colubridae; genus Arizona; species Arizona elegans. Next base: position 21,018,871 of record JAKOOJ010000005.1, read on the forward strand.
GACAGGAATAGAAGCTTCTGGAAAATCCTTGAATCAGATTCCAACTTCATCAAAGTCCCTGACTCCTGTTCCTCTCTTCCAGGCATATGAATTAGTAGTGAACCAGATTTCCAAATGGCAGAACATAACTATAACATGTAGGACAAGCCTCAGCTGGAAGCCTGAAATTGCAGGAAAAAAATATATTTTGGGGTGGGGGTAGGGAAATCTTGAAAATGGACAATAGGATGAAGGATACCAGAAACTATCAATTGGCATCTGAATGCAATTATTGACAACAGACAATGACAATTTGAACTATCATGAGTAAAAGTTGTCTGGCTAGAATTTTGACATCAACTATTCTGAAGTGAGTTGCAAGACCCATTTGCCAGTTTTACAATGGTCATTTTGAGTAATTTGACCTGACTCCATTTTTATTCAAATGACTTGAATTAAGCATGGTACATTTTTCACATCATAATCCATGTTACACCACTATGTTGTCTATTGGCATATAAACTAAGTTTGTGAATCAGTCTGACTAGGTTTAGCAACTCAATGCACCCCAATTGTAATAGTTTTCCTTTTTTTATATTTGTGAATAACTTTTAGTAAGGATTTTAATTACAATAGTAAAATCTAATACCAAAGAAAGTAGACTAGAGAGAAAGAATGAAAGGTGCAAAGGAGAAGAAAAAAACAGAAAGAAAAGTAAATGTCTATGGAGATTCTCAATCATCCAGGTCATGGTTGTCCCAAAGGTGTTTTTTCAAGAGGCAACTGGATTTTCTGATTTTTCTTTGAAGACATTTTGCGTCTCTTTCCAAGCTCTGAATCTGAAGAAGCTTCTTGGATGAGAAGCGAAATGTCTTCAAAGAAAAAGCAAGACAGCCCAGTTGCCTTTTGAAAAAAGCACCTTTGGGAGAAAGAAAAGTAAGAATATAGTGGAAAGAAAAAAGGAAATATGTAAAGTGACTTCCAACCTTCATCACAAGTATTGTATAAACGACTTTTGCACCCCCTCTTAGTTTACAACCAAAGTTCTCTTTATCCCATATTCCATCTCTTATAGACAAATCCATAAAGCATAATCTTTTCAGGCCTTGGATGGATAGGCAAAAAAAGTCCATTAAGGATATCAGTTCCAGACAAAGTGATGGTGGCAGTTATAGTAGAGAACACATAGAGGACATCCGTTTTTATTCTAACTGGGCTGCTAGGACAAATTCAACTTTATAAGTATAGCAATAAGAATTGAAGAATGTAAGTTCAATTTAAGGCAATTACTCAACTGCCTTGAAACTCATTGAATTTGGTACTCAATGCATTTTTATATGAACATATTGTCACGGTACTCATCCGACAAGCTAGAACTTGTCAGGGCTTCCTTATGACTCAGTATATTATTCCTTATGGGAAAAAATTGTTTGGTACTCATTGTTTGTGGTAATCATTGTGCCTCCTAGAACCAATTAACAATGAGTACCGAGATACCACTGTACAGTGGAATTGTTCGATCGACATAGCGTGAAAGGACCGTGGTGAAATATGATTTCTAGATGTTCAGATTTTCAGTTATGGAAAAACATCATTGTCATCTCTGTAGGGCTGCTTGCACTTCCAGCACTACGATGTAGGACTCATTTTGTTATGTGTGTCCAAAGTATAAAAGAATCCAGCAGAAAGCTGTCAGAAATGGCAAGTCTTCATTTAAAATGAAATAAATCATAAATATTCATTTAAAAAAGGTTGCTTTGGGGATTTTCATGTTTACCGAGTTTGATTTTCTTTTTGCAAATATCACAATTAATGAAATGTTTGCAAGAAAAAAGAAAGCCTGCTCTATGAATATCAATATTCCAACATTTTAACCCTAAACTACACATATTCTCCACTGTTGTTATTGCAAAAAAATGATCAGACTTATCTACCTAAACTTGTCAGAAAGTTTAGCAAGGATATTTACAGAGCAGGTCCAGATGAAGTCATAGATGGCTCTGGCCATTAGTTTTTGGCCTGCTGAAGACCAAGAATTTTCACCAGTTCAAATAGAGGTTGACGATGGTTTCCAAGGACTTTGTACCTTAGTTGGACTAATTACGGGGTCTTCTGAGTAAGATCTACAGTACATGTTTGATGTCAGAGTGGTAAGTCAGCATGGGATGTGTTAAGTCATAGCACAGAGTAACTTACAAAGTAATAGATATTTCAAGAACAAAGCAGCATGGTATACCAATACACAATACCAAAAAGTAGTCCACACTTAGCAACCACAGTTGGAACTAACAACTCCACTGCTAAGCAGCATAGTCATTAAATGAAACATCACACAATGGTACTGACTTACAACCTCAGTTTTGGATGCAGTGAATTACCTCAGTTCATTCGTAATTCACCTTACTTGAAGCAGTTGTTTGCCTTCTATCATAGCCAGGTCGGAATCTGGATACGTTATCTGAAATGTCTATTTTTCTTAGATCAGCTACTAGATAGTTATTCTCCAGCCTGCCTAGATGTGTTATGGATGGAGAAGTACAGAAAGCTCAAATGTATGTATAAAAGAGACAGCAGAGCAATACATGACTCACAGTTTGGATTTTCCTCTCACCACATAAGTAAAGATAGCGACTTTAAGATACATTGCAAAATCTGCCCTCCCAAAGAAAAAAAAAATGAGACAATATTACCATCAGCCAATGTAAACCTCTTCAGGACCTCTCCCTGAAATGAAATAAGGTGGAGCTTGGTTGAAATACAGGTAGTCCTTGACTTATGACCACAACTGAGCCTGGAATTTTGATTGTAAATTGTCATGACCATTAATCAAGACATGTCTGTCTCACTCAATGACCACAATCCCAGCACTCCCCGTGCCTCACAGGGTGGGAGAGACCTTGGTAGTCTTGATATGTTGATATGCTGGCATGTGGAAATTTGCCAGCTGTATGCGGGCTTCCTGTATCCTCACCACAACTCCTGAGAAGCCTGGCCTTCTCTCCTCTCTCCCCACTGGCCTTCTCTCTGTCCCATCACATCCAGGTCCACTTAACCTTTCCCCTTTCCCTGAAGCACCTGAAAGGTGCACCCAGCCAATGCAAAGCTCAGCTAGAAAGCTAACAAATGCAGTTTTCATCAAGGCTAGAGAAGCAGTCTTTCTCAAGGCTGGCCAGGAAAAGAAACTTCATTAGCTGACTTTCTACAGCACTGCAGCAGAATGCTTAACATTATTAAGTATTAATATTATTAATTGATATTAGGCAGAAATATTAACCCAAGGCAGAACGCAGGCAGAAAATTGGATGGATGGATGATGGAAAACAGGAGTATCCTACCTCACACAATAAGCGTAAATATATCCATGGATTCCCATTTGACATCTTTAAAGTAATTGGCAGGTACACTCACAATTGGCTACTATATTGGATATGGTGAGTCACAATATACCAATTTATCAGAAAGCTTTCCACTAGAGTGGTGTAAATCTTTCACAGGGTACTTCATGTCAGCAATGCTTCAAAGTTATCCCTTGAAGATGTTTTCCTTGGGCTCGCAGATACAATATCTAGAATCAATTTCTATGCATTCTAATGCACTGATGCTCTTCCAGTCAGTGACTTTTGTACAAGTTGCAACTGAACAAGTCACTTCCAGATATTGGCTGGAAGCCATTTTGAGGCTTCAGAGAGATACAGAGCACCGTGTTGAGGAGAACCACATGGTTTCTTTGTCCTGATAAGGAAAAATTTCATCATTTCTGCAATGTAAAGCAGGTTAATGAGGAAAGTGAAGCTGCTTGGTTTACCTTTTCCTCTGGTATCCTTTTGGGACCTTTGTAGAGCTCAAAGCCATTCTGTAAATAAACATAATGTCATATTTTGTTCCTTTGCTTTTATTTTTCTTTTGTTTTGTTGTTATTTTTCTGTATTGTACTTAGTGAACCTCGCAGAGTTGTTGGGAGTTGGGTGCTATACACATTTAATCAATATATGCATAAATAAATGGCTGGTGCTTTACTTTGCCTGCCTGCTTTCCATCCATCCATCCATCCATCAATCCATCCATCTATCCATCCATAAGGCAGCTAGGAAGGGATCTGTCCAGGAATACCTTAGCAGTGGTAGGCACCTTACTACCTACCTACCCACTAGAGCAGGGGAGTCAAACTTGCGACATCACAGTGTTGTCACATGACTTATCGTGACTTTTCCCCCCTTTGCTAAACGGGACATGGGCGTGGCCATCATGTGACGCATCCGGCTCATGGGCCAGAAATTTGACACCCCTACACTAGAGTGTAAACATATTTGTTATCTGTTTCAAGCAATTACTAATCTTGAATTCCTAAAAGTAATTTATCTTTCAGCACCAGCAATGGTAGAAGTTGTATCAGCCACCCTTCCCTTGGTGTCTGTGCTTTCTTCTGCTCTTGAGACATGAGTTTCTTCAGATACAGAGAATTTTTCCTCAACATTTTTTTTTTAGGCAGGGGAAAGGGAGAATTCCTTTTTTCCCTAGATTTTATTTCTTAATTTTCTTTTGTACCTGAGAAAGAGAATGTTGCGCTTTCCAGTTGACACACGAACAGCTAAGATAGTCAAAAGAGGCGGTCTCTCTTTGATTATTTTTCCTTTCGCTTTCTCTCCCACTTTCAAGATCACCATATGTCATGATGCAAAGCATCTTGCACATGGATGAGGCTGGGATTTTCTAGTTGGGCTGTTTCCAGGGGTGGGCTGCTGGGGGTCTGCAGGGGTTTGGGAGGACCTCTAGCTAAGATACTGTGCAGTTTGGAGAACCCCCAAGTCCCACTCCTGGCTGGCCCCGCCCACCCCGCTGCTCCCAGGAGTCCCCATGTGGCGCATTTTGAATGCAGGTAAGTGCAGGGTGCACACAGAGGCTCGGGGAGGGTGAAATGTGGGCCTATCGGAAGTTCTGGAAGGTGGGAAATGGGCCCATTTCTGGCCTCCAGAGGGCGTCTGGAGCCTAGGGAGGCCATTTTCGCCCTCCCATAGGCTTGACAAAAGCCTCCAGAGCCTGGGGAGGGCAAAAATGCCCCCCCCGCAGTCATGCAAGAGGTCGACTAGGCCACACCCACCATGGCCACGCCCACCCAGCAACCAGCCAGAGAACCCCTTGCTAAAATTTTTGAAGCCCACCCCTGGCTGTTTCACACCTTTGTTGCTGGTTAAAGACAGGTTTTCAGTGTTTTCTACCATAAAATGATTTTTTTAAAAAAAATTGATTTATATGCCACCCTTCTCCGGAGACTCAGGGTGGCTTACAATGCGTTAAGCAATAGCCTTCATACTTTTGTATATTTACAAAGTCAGCTTATTGCCCCCACAAACTGGGTCCTAAATTTACCTACCTTAGAAAGGATGGAAGGCTGAGTCAACCTTGAGCCTGATTAAAAAAGTGCCATTGATTTTCAGCAACTATCAATCTTTTTGTCCTATTTAACTATAACGAGGGAACAGGTTGTTACCTAGCATTTGCTCTCCTACCCATGGTTTATTTTCCCCCTCCCTGTTCCATTTGTATCTGTTCTGGGGAGATGTTTTAATTGGGGGACTGGTTGCTTGCATCAAGAAAATGCAGCCCTTGGCACAAGAACAAGCAAGCTAGTGGTTTGTAATATAAAAGTATGAATCATAGCATTGATTTAGCTTAGGCTGCGCAGGCTGGAAGTAATCCGAAAAGGGACCTTTGTGTCCTTCTTACTCCCACAGCATATGGACAACCATGCATAATCAGATATGGTCCCTCTGTGAATGGTTGTGTTTAATAAAACATTGATAGAGATCTTTGCTCTTTCCAAATGTCACATTATTATAGTTTAAGCAAGGTAAAGCAGTCTAAATTCCAGATATCGTCTTGTTTGGGTACAAAAAGCTTCAGTTTCATTTCCTAATGAAAATCTGTAAGTCTGTCTTTTTTCCCCCTTAAGATTGGGATGAAACAAAAAAAGTAATGAAATCAAGAAAGAATAAACGGCAGGAATGGGTGTTTCAGATCGGGAAAATGTAGCTCTTGGAAGTAGTTGTGGGTTGTGGGATTGAGAAAAATAGGTTCCAAGAATATTACTGATGTGGGACATTAGCTGTGAAGCAAAAATATAGATTTACATAGGCAAATTGAGGGTTTTTTTAGGGCTAATTTCACACATGGATGTCTACCTGTGGAAGTCCTAGGTTTTAATATCTTAGCAGTCTGATACCCAACTATGGAAAGCAATCCAGTGCTGAAATTTCCAGCAGATTATGCTTAATGTGGCCTTAATTCTCGAGTCATAATAACTGACGAGAAACATCTGTTTCTATCTCTGATGAAATATATACATGTGAATTTATCCTTAAATATCTATTCACGTTGTGATGGATTAGAATTAAAGTCTGGCTTTATGATACAGCAATTTCTAGTCAAATAGTCTTAGAGAGTAATACCGGTTAAAGCTAAAATTGGGTTCTGTAAAGATTCCACTTAATTTGTGTATAATATGTCCAATAATTATTTCAGTGCTCATTTTGTCTCAAGCATAAAGCTATTTTCATTAATAAAACATGACAACATAATTCCCTGGACCTTACAGGTTGTCCCCTGTATATTGTATTTACCTTCCTTTTTCCATTCTTGATCCTTAGGCTATTCATCTTGAGAATGTGAGTTGTCTGAGGGATAGCTTTTGAATTATGTAAAATGTGTACCGAGGCACACAAGTACTTTCTTTAAAAATGCCTAAATTCCTTACAGCAAGACTATATAGACAAAAGTTGCAGTAAAATGTTTAAAAATGATCCTTCGCCCTAGTTACATTTTTTAAAAAGAATAAGTAAAAATAGTGTAAAATACATCATCAGTTTAGCCAAAAATCTGGATTTCTTCTAAACAAGATAAACAAGTGTTTGCTTTTTTTTAGGACAGCAATTATCTCAGCATTTTGTGGTGAGTACCTCTTCCTTAAAAGGAGAAAGAGCCACAAAAGGATAGAATAGAAATGTGGGTAAGCTTAAGAGAAATAAAAGTGGAATTAAAATTGAAATAATTCAAATGCAGTTCTTATAATTAATTCTTATATGATAATTATAATATTAAAAAGCTAAAGCTTCCCCTCGCACATATGTGCTAGTCGTTCCTGACTCTAGGGGGTGGTGCTCATCTCTGTTTCAAAGCCAAAGAGCCAGCACCATCCGAAGACGTCTCTGTGGTCATGTGGCCGGCATGACTAAATGCCAAAGGCTCACGGAACGCTGTTACCTTCCCACCAAAGTTGGTCCCTTTTTTTTCTACTTGCATTTTTTAAGTGCTTTCAAACTGCTAGGTTGGCAGAAGCTGGGACAAGTAACGGGAGCTCATCCCGTTATGCGGCACTAGGGATTCGAACCGCTAAACTACCGACCTTTTGATTGACAAGCTCAGCATTTTTGCCACTGAGCTAGCGCGTCCCTATAATATTATTATAATATTATTATAATAATATTAATTATAACTAATTTGTTTTTTATTCATTTCTTTCATATTAAACATAATTCAGTAGCAACTGTTTGGAGGATCTCTGGAGCCATGTTCAAAGATCCATTTCAAGACCCTAGACCAGGGATCTCCAAACTTGTCAACTTTAAGATTTGTGGACTTCAACTCCCAGAATTCTGGGAGTTGAAGTCCACAAGTCTTAAAGTTGACAAGTTTGGAGACCCCTGGTCTAGACTGTGAGTTTCTAAGTTTAGCAAATCTCAGAACAAAGATGAATGTTTTCATGGGTTTTGTAAAACAAAAATAAAAAATAGAACATTTGTTTTAGGTCCTTCAACTGAAAAACAATTAGCAAAAAAGCTCTGTCCTTCACCATTCTCACCTTGAATGGGCCTATTATCAGTGATCTATTGCAAAAGTTATACAGTCTCATAAGGGAAGGAAGCAGTTCATAGGTGACCTAATTCTAAGCTATCCTAGCACTTTAGCAGCAAAACTTTGAATTTTGTATTTTTCGCCAGGCAAAACTTCCAAAACTTTCAAAGGCTGTTCTATTTTCCCCCTCTCTGCATCACTGTAGAAAAAAAAAATGATGTATATCCTAACTTTTCCAATGTATCTATCGTGATTTATGTGCTGGTTAGATTAATATTCCTCCAGGAAATCTAGGTACCATACAAGAACTTCTTCCTCCATTTTTCCCCCTATAATAGCAAACCAGGAAAAGAAAGAACAGCAATCTTGCAAAGTAGATTGGACAGAACAATCATATTTGACCTGAAGTCATCTAAATGAGCTTCCATGGTTGAGTGGTCTCCCAATCCTAGCCCAGTTTTATATATTTTAACTGCCACATCAGACTATTGAAAGCTTGATAGGAAGTAAATCCCTTGAAATCCAATGTATAGTCCAGAAGCATATTATTTGAAACTAACCTCTCAGATTTAATGATTTATATTATTGTAGATTATGCAAAATGGTGAGCAGCAGTCACAAAGGGGAGAAGAAGCTGTTAACGTAAACCCTAGGGAAGGAAGAGAACAGACAGCAGAACTTTTTCATCCTGACAGAAAAGTGGTAGAAGGTCATGGGCCACGGGAATTAAATATTCAGGAAAAGCAAGAAGCAGGAGAAGATGAGGAACAACATGCAGAGCAAGATGAAGAAGAGCAGAAAAAAGAATTGGAAGAAGAAGAAATGGAGCAAGCTGGGCAACCAGAACACTTAACAGATGATCTCGATCAAGCCCCAGAAGAGCATGAATGGAAGGACAAAGAACAGACTGATGAGGAAACCAACATGGTTGGAGAACACAACCATTCACAGGTGGGCCCCCTTTTTCCCCTAAGAATATTTGCATGTTTAAAAAAGCAGTCTTCCTCAAGTCAAGTTTGACTCTTGGTGGCATCTTCATACTGTTCATGGACATGATTCATTCATTATTCATTATTGTTTCTGTGGCAATAATGGAAAGTGGCTTGCCATCTTTTTTTTAACTTTCCAGTCTAGACCACAACCTTACGACTTCTTGTGTTTCCCATCTGAGTACTAACCAGGTCTGCTAATTTAGCAATTTTAGCAATTTTGAGATTGGCCAAGGCTCTGAATCAGGTTAGGTCTTTCTGAGAACCATTTGCAGGTTTATTTGGAAGTCAATCCCACTGTATTTAATTAGAATAAATTGGCTACCTTTGATATATTTAGACACACTTGTTGAGAATTTTAGGTTATCATTGCTTGGCAGCAACTGTTGTGGCCCGCCAGCAGCCAGCAGAGCTGGGAGCAGATTCAGACAGTGAGGAGGTTGGGGAGGAACATGGGCCAGTCCTGGAGTCAGGGGAAGGCTTGGATGAGGGCTCTGAGTTGGAGGCAAAGAGGGGGCCAATGCCATCTGGTAGTTCTTTGCTGAGCCCGGAGTCTCTGGAGTCTCACCTCAGTGAGGCGGAAGAACCTGTTCCCAGTGTGCACATGTGCAGAGCTGCCAGGAGACAGGAACAATTAAGAAAACAGGGTTGATTTGGGAGTAAGGCTTGCAGATGATTGGCCCTCCCATAAGACATAAAAAAGAAGTGAATAGGACATGAGCTTTTGCAGGAAGCAATTAGTTCATCTGGTTGGTAAAAGCTGTGAAAAAATTCTGTTTGACTAAATTTGGCTTTGCCCTGCGTATGGCAATTAGTTCTCTGGCAGCATTCCAAGGGAGATAAGGTGGGTGTTTGTAAACACTCCCCTGCAAGACTGTTAGATAAGCTTTTCGGACTGGGAATGACAATAATTCACAGCCATATGAATTAAAGAGGTTTGCTAGACCTAAGTTTGTACTGTATACTTTCTAAGGAAGCCTAGATCAGAACAGCAACCTCTGGGTGCCTCCTGTCCTTGGCAAGGGTTGAATTAATTTGTAATTAATGGGGAAGAAAAGAGTGTTGGATTGTAGACTAACTTTGGCTTCATTGCATTTCTAACAATGTACCATTTCCCCCGAAAATAAGACCTTGTCTTATATTTTTTTGAACCCTGAAATAAGCACTTGGCCTTATTGCCATGCGCTCAAAAGCCCAATTGGGCTTGTTATCAGGGGATGTCTTATTTTGGGGAAAACAGGGTAATGGTATGAGGGAATGACCTTGGGAGGCAGGAGAAGAACTGCAATCAGGGAATATTCAGATAAGAGGCAGTTTAGCCTGCAGCAGGAATGTGAGTGTGGCCAATATCTCAGAAAGGACTCTTCCACGTTTCTTGGGTTGAAAAGGCGATGTGGAAGAAATGTATTTTCAGACTGGCAAGATTAATGCTTGCCCTAATCCAGAAAAAAAGCAGGCCCAGCTCAATTAATTCTACTTTATTGTAAAGATACATTAACAGAATCTTGTTAGTCTGAAAGGCAGTTTTTTCTACTTGCAGATTTATCTTTATGAATCCAGAATGCTCTTTCTTCCACCTTGGTGTAACTTAATATTGTGGCAAATTCTTTCACTTTAAATATGATATGCATCCAGCAGCCAGAATCCCAGAGGTACAGTTTATGCAGGTCACATTTTGTACAGAACTATAAATAGAAGTGTCAAGAAATGCTTCTACTTTCTAGGTCATATCTTGGGACACCAAAATATATGTTTTCATTTGTTTCAACTAATTTTCAAATTGAAGCTTAGACAGTGTGCCAAGCCCTCCTGATGTTTCAGGCTTCCGAAACTATTATCCCAATGCCAACATTTGATGTTATCTTTGTATTCATTCTAAGGAAGAATAAAATTATAGAAATTTAGACATTTAACCTATCTCAGAAACATTTAAAATGGTCATTTCTCCCTAGTCATCCTTAATTACTACTGCCAAAGGATGTATTTAAACTTTCCATTCAAATTCTGTCCTACACCACTTCAAACTGTTGTCTCATTTAGCTTAATATTGTCTTTCCTGGCTCTCAAGAATGAGAGCTTTTTTTTAATACCATGAAGTACCTTGTCTTGAGAAAAATTAGTGGTGACTGGATTTGATAAATGTAAACCTGGCCCTGGGAATGAGAAAAAGGTGAATTTTAAGTAATTAGTAGTGGAGCTCATAGCCAAATGTGAGTTAGACAATGTAGATCAGAGGTCTTCAAACTTGGCAGCTTTAAGACCTGTGGACTTCAGCTCCCAGAATTCTCCAGCCAGTAATACATTTTTCTTACCAAAAGCTGGAAAAAAAGGCTTTGGAAATGAGGCTACAAGTTGGCAGCTCTTGTCTAAAGTCTCATGCAGATGTTTTTCTGTGTCTTCTGGGATACCAAAGTAGAACTTGGGATCTTCTGTGTGCAAAATAACATGTTACATTACTTGAGCGATCTTGTATGTGTGTTCTGCCAGGAGCCACCGTCACCCATGAAGATTGTACCCAGGTACAAATCGCCTTATGAGCAGCAGCTGGAGCAACAGAAGCTGGCTGCCCAGAGAGAAGAAGAAGCCAGCCGCCTAAGAGACCATCAGGAGGCTCTGCATCACGAGAGGCTTCAGGAGCAGTTGCACCGGCATCAGCAACTTCAAGAGAGAGAGCTGATGCTGCGGAGACAGGCCGAACAGGACGAAGAACAATTTAAGCAACAACTCAGGTTGTCTTTGCAACAAAGGGCCCCACCTTCCCTCAGCTGAGAAAGGAAGAATGTATAATTTGTCAGAAAATTCTAGAACTCTTAGGATGCTGGCCTTTTTTTTGAATATTTTCTATTTCAGGGTAGTAAATAATAGTTACATAAACAAGGCCTGAGAAGAAAACAGACAATTCTCTAACGAATTGCCTATCTGAGAAGTAACTGTTTATAAGACGGCATTTGTAATGGCTGCCCTCAAAAAGTGACTTTTAAAGTTTTCAGTATTGGGACTGTGTGTCTCAAATGGTCAGTAAAAGAATGCCTGTGTATCCTTTAGGAATCCTTTTAAGTCAGGGGTGTCAAACTGGATTTCTTCAAGGGATGATCAGCATTGTAGTTCTCCTCTGTGGATCATCCGGGGGTGGGGGAGGGAGGAAAGGAGACGGGATGGATGCCTCCAGCAGCATCCTGCCAACCAGAGGCACCATGGGCTGGTCCTTTGCTATTTCCCCTGTGCCCTGTTTTGGCCGGCAGGGTGCTGCAGGAGGCTGTCCAGGCCGAAAACTCGACACGGGTAATGGTGGTGGTGGGCACAGCCCCCCTTCCCATGTCCCATTTTGGCTGCCAGAGGCATTACAGGCCGGTCCTTGGCTATTTCCAGGCTGGTCCCGTGGACCAGATTTAAGCACCCTGTGGGCGGCATCCAGCCCGTGGGGCTTGAGTTTGACACTCCTGCTTTAAGTGATTCATATGTCATTGGTCAAGCTTTATCATTGTTTGTGTAAACTGTGTGCAGATAAGGACAGGCAGACAAGAGACAGAATTCATATATCTTATTATATACAGTACACTGAGATATATTACTGTCTGTTTTTTGTGCTGATTTTTTTCCCTGAGGAAGGCAACCTTACTGTTTAAACCAGAGGTAGCACCTTTTTGATACCATAGTCATGTTTGGAATTTTGAGAACATATCCTGGGTTGTTCAGACAAAATTGTTGCTACTTGGAAGGTTTTCCTAGATACAGAATGGACGGGGATGAGAAAACATTTGTTCACTAGAAAGCAAAATCAAAAAATTGTTTGTCCCTCAGCCTCTGCTCACCACTACCCCCAATACTTTCTATTGCCCCAATGTACTTTTCTATTATTTAAGGTAAATGTAGAAAATGCTTCTATGTAAAGCACTAGGCTGCAGTCACCCACCATTGGGCCTATCCAATGTTGAAAACAATTATAGCCCTTCGAGGCTGAAGCTTCCCATCTATTTGCATACATTTGTTTCTTCAATTTTGGTTAAGTTTTAAGGGGGAAAGTTATTTTACGTAAAGTCAAATGGCAGACACCAAGGCAGCATGCATTTTCTTAGGCATAAAACGATACTAAGAAAGATTCTGCTGTTTTTCTGCTGTCATCCATGAATTGTGGCTCCTCCCCAATCCATCTTAGATTTGTTTGGAACAATTTATTACTTGGCAAATTGTATAGGAAGATTGGAAGTATTGGGAAAATTGATCATCTCCAGCAATGGGTGAGCTGGATGGACTGGTGTTCTAATTCAGAGTAAAACATATTCCTATATTTCTCTATCAATAGGATGGGTTTTAGTTCAGAGGGAGATATCACGTACTTCTAATAGAATAGGAATTGGTGAGATGGAACATCTCAAGTTCAATTGCTGGCCTCTCCAAGTAGGGTTGGGAAGAAATTTTGTCTCAGACCTTGGAGAACTATAGACAATTATACTGACCTAAATAAACCAAGAATTTGACTATATTGTACTCATTCGTCCACCTTCTGGGTAATGTTAAGCTAGCCTGGAGCAAAAAAGAAACATAGCATTTATCAGCCCACATGTTGTATATCAATAAGGGTTCCTTCCATATGAATCTGAATTAATAGACCTTCCAATCATTTCAGCCAGCAATCCCATTATGACAATGTAGATCAGGATATCGTGCAAGGAGGAGAAGGAGGTGTACACGAAGAAGATGAAAGTAAGTAATAATTCTCTTAAATTTGTCTTATTTCTCTGATATTTTTTTCATACCATTTATATTCCACTTAACACAGGTAATAATAGTATACAATAGAGCTTAACTGTTAAAAGAAACGTATTTTAAGCAGATAAAATCACTATTGAACTGAATTCCATCTGAAAAGGCTTGGAAACAGAAACCTCCTTGAAAGAACAATTATGAAATATAATTTTAAAATATAAACATTAACACAACCATTTTTATTGGTTGATCATATCCAATATAGTCAAAAGACACTTGGCTTATGAATAGAATGGGTCATCATTTTGTGGTGTTACGATTTTCACGCTGAATCCAGAGCTGCGACACTTTTTTATGGTGCTTCCAACAGTGGAATTAAGCTTGTGATGATGCTTCCTGCCTGTGGGAAGAAGGAATGAGATGGATTTTTTTCCCCAATTAGATTATGAGAGACATAACCAGCATCCAAGAAGAGTAGAAGATGATGATCAGAATAATGTAAATGATCAACAGGACTCAGAGCTGGAGCACCAGTCAGAGAATGAGCAAAATGAAGAGCCAGTAAGTGGTGGTAACTTCTCAGCAACTTTTTAAGAGAAACAGATTGTTTTCTAACTAATGTGTTCATTCATTCAATCTATTCTCTCTCTCTCTCTCTCTCTCTCTTTTTCTCTCTCTCAATGTATTTAACACCATTCAGTACCTAAAAACAGTTTGATAAACTGAAATAACAAATCTACCATATTTTTCGCTCCATAAGGTGCACCTAGGTTAGAGGACGAAAACAAGCAAAAAATCTGGAGCAGCGGTGTAGTGAGGGCAGGAGGCAGAACCTGAGAGGACCACAGATAGATGTCCTCTCATGTGCCAGCTCTGCCTATTGACTCCTGCACTGCGGAAAAGAGACAGAAGAGGCGGGCAATGACAAGGACAAAAGAGGGGGGGGTGTTCAGCACTGTAAAAGGACCCCGCCACCGTGGCCTAGCTGCTATTTGCCAAATGACCACAAAGGACTTTTTGGGGACGAAAAAGTGTGCCTTATGGAGCAAAAAATACAGTAAGTTGAATAGCAATAGAACTTAGACTTATATACCACCGTATAGTGTGTTACAACACTCTCTGGGAGGTATACAATGTCAGCATATTGCCCCCAACAACCACTGTCCTCATTTTACTGACCTCAGAAGGATGAAGACTGAGTCAACATTGAACCCTGTCAGGATTGAACTCCAGGCTGTGGTCAGAGTTTGCTTGTAGTTCTGCGTTCTGACCACTGCGTCTGAATCAGGGATGGTTTCTACTTACCTTTACTATCGGTTCACAACAGGATCGCTTCTGCGCATGCGCAGATCGCCAATGACAACATCCAGGGCATTGGGCGGAGCCTCCCGCCGGTTTTACTACCAGTTCTTGCGAATCAGTCAGAACCGGGGGCAACCCACAACTGAATGTAGTTGGAATAGAGTATTTAAGAAGTGTGTGTGCTAAAGCAACAAGGAATAAGTCAAGAATGAATGAGTGATGAATGAGCATCAACTGAGTACAAAAGTGAATGACCAGTACAAAAATGTGGAGGTGCCTTGATCATATAGAGAAGATGTATGAGGATCAGTTGCAAAACAAATATATTCTTTTTGTCGCTACTGGTAGTCCTTGACGTATGACCATAATTCAAACCATAAGTTGTTGCGATTGTTAAGCGTATCACCATGTGACTGAACCCAATTTTATGTCATTTTTGCAGCAGTCATTAAGCAAACACTATGGTTGATAAGTGAATCAATTTTACCCAATTTGCATTTTTACTGTAAACTGGGAGAAAATGCTGGAAACTGGCAAAAAAAAAAAAAGAAGAAAGAAAAAAAAGCAATTGAAAATCACTGTCACATAACGTGACAGCCATATAGATGAGCTTGATTGCAAAGCACCCAAAATGTGAAAAGGAGGGTGCAGCCCTTGTAACTTCAAAGTTGGATCATAAGTAACTATTGGGGAGTTCTCTCTAACTTCAAACAGTCACTAATCAAAATCTACCTGTACTTCTTACCCTCCTGCGCTTTATATATTGCTATTTATCCCGAGAGAGAATATGTATTAGTGTTTGTATGTTTGCAGACACAATAGCTCTGTAGTGGTTTGTATAACAGAAATATGTTACGGAAAAAGAAAACAACCAAGCTCAGAGAGCACAAGGACCCCTTATTGCAACCCAGAGCTACAAATATTCTCCTTTATCGGTAGACATATGTTAATTCTTTTCCAGAAAGAGGTAAACATAAAGCTGGTCAGGCCTGAAGTCATCATTTTAAGAACTTTGGGGAAAACAAAAATTAGAGCAATGATTGCCAGTTACCCATACACTATCCCACTGCTGAGCTTGACGGTCTTGTTATGAAAACAAAAAAGAACAGTGTGTCTAGAGGTTAAGAATCTTCAGATGGATTATGAAAAGAAAACAGTATCTTTATGCTCTTTTCTCCAGAGACTGTTTTTGGGAGAAAGTAAAGAAGAGCTGTGTACGAGAGTAGAATAACAGTGCTTAGTGTTTAAATGATACCGAGTGAATACCAACAGAGTGCCTTTCGATTTCAGCAAAGATGTATATCCCATTTTTCTAAATAAATGCCAATTCCAGGGAAAAGACTATGAAAAGAGTATAATAAAGTTTTCAGAATGCCATCCAGGAACATATATGGCTATAAAACCAGTAGCAGGGGCATTGAGAGCAAGAGATAGTTAATTTCCTTAGGAACCTAATTATAGCCTTCATAAGAGATTGGAGAGGTGTTTGTCTGAAATGGCATAGGGCAGTGATGGCTAACCTTTTTGCCATCGCATGCCAAAAGCGGGGGGAGTGCATGTGCCCACACCCATAATGCAATGCCCCCCTCCACGCCCTGCCCCATGCACATGTGTGCGTGATCTCCCCAGGCTCCCCCCACCCCTGCTCATGTGCACGTGATTCTCCGCGTGCTCCATTCTCCCCTGCACATGCGTGCGCGACCCCTGCACTCCCCCTGCCCCCCCACGTATACCCCCACGGCCCATTTTGGATCTCCCTGAAGCCTCCTGGGATCAAAACCAGGCTGTGGGGAGCGGCGGCGCCACACTCCCCCATGGCTTGTTTTGGGCCTGGCAGGTCTCCCTGAAGCCTCCTAGGACCAAAAATGGGTTGCAGGGGGGCACCGCTCCCCCCGCACTCCGCCTGCCCCCTGTGCATGCACACGCAACCCCCCGCACCAGAGACCCAATTATCAGCTGGCTGACGGAGACGCACGCACATGCGCTGTGGAGCTGAGCTGGGCGACAGCTCGTGTGCCCGCAGAAGAGGGCTCTGCGTGGCACCTGTGCCAAAGGTTCGCCATCATGGTCATAGGGTTTCCTGCTTGAGCAAGGGGTTGGACTAGAAGACCTCCAAGGTCCCTTCCAATTCTGTTATTCTGTCAAGCACAAGATTTCATCCTAGCTTGCATGTCTATAGTTCAGTAGCTATAATAACTTCCATGATCAAGCTTACACTATATTATGTTACAGGATGAAATTCTATATTGAGATGAGATGAATCCTGATGACTCTAATGCATTATAGACTTACCCATCTTCTGTTGTTATAGTTATAGTGCTCATGAAGACCAATTTGCAAGATGACAAGACAGAATCAAACTGGCAGAATGAGTTGCTCTAATGGCAAAATAAATTACGCACTGACTGGACTTGACCTTCAAGTCTATGGATGAGATTTACACATCAAGCAAAGCCACAATTTTGTTTACATGACATAATTACCGAGTTTGAACAGCAAACTAAGCCTATATCAAACAGACCATTTTCTGATTTTCCATGATCAACCTACATTTGGTCATAAAGCCCATTGAGTGATTTTGGAACACTCTTTCAAACATCATGTCCATAAACTAGAAATCATAGTTTAGAATCATAATGGCTAGGTTCTTACATTCTGCAAAATCAAAACCAAACATTAAACATATGGTTTAATCCAATGTGTGAGCCCCATCATTTTTTTAGTATTACTTGCTTTCCAAGGATGTTGTGGCATTTTTTAAAAACAAGTTAGCTACTGTATATGCATTCCACAACATACCAACTGGGTGAGAGGTTTGTGGCTGCCATACTTCAGAATCCATCCATCATCTGAAACCTTGCTTGTGGCACATTCTGAATAGAATGTGGAGTATATTACTCACTATCCCCAAACAGCAATTTTTTCAAAAATATTTGGAGGGCACCCTTTTTTTTTAATGTTTACAGCGCTCTTATTATCCAAAGAATAAGATGAATAACGCACCTTATTTCTAAAAAGGAATTTGTACCTAATTTACTTTCTGTTCTGCTTGCTTTACTTGTTTTTTAAAAAAAGAATTTATCAACATATTTCACACTGCCTTCATCTGTGCACTTATGCTGCTGACATGTTGTATTTTTCTTCTAATGGAAGAAAAAACAGAATAGAAATTTCTACATTAAACATATTATACAGGTCTTATGATGAAAGGATATAAATGTAGAATGTATTGCTATGTTATACGGTGTTAGGAAATGGTGTTAGACTTCTGAAAGAAGAGGGAGGAACCTGCTCCACTTTATATTGAGTGGGGCTTTCTCCTTTAAATTCCTGGAAATCTATCTTAGTGAAGACCTCACCTGGAAGATCAACACAACCCAGGTGGCCAGAAAGGCCCAACAGAGACTCCACTTCCTTAGAGTCTTGCGAAAAAACAAAGTGGAACAACAACTGATGACCTCCTTTTACTGATCCACAATAGAAAGCATCCTCACTCAGTGCTGGCTTGACAGCGGCAGATAGAAAAACATTACAGAGAAAAACATTAAGAGCACAGTACAAAACATCGTGGGCTGGCCCCTGATACCACTAGATGACATCGCTAGGACTCGCTGCCTTGGATGAGTGAGGAAAATCCTCAGGGACGACTCACACCCTGGCCAGCGCTTCTTTATTCTCCTTCCATCGGGAAGGAGATATAGAAGCATAAGCAGCTGCACAAACAGGGTGAAGAACAGTTTTTATCCGTGGGGTATCAGACTGAATGAAAAATAACTACAACAACATAGTACGATTGACATGCAGAGCCAGCGCGATGTGCAATAAGTTCACATGGTGCAATAGGATTGGGTGATTGTTAACAGGATTCACTGGGATAGGGATTTATTTTGTTTTTGTCTTTCACTGTGAGTTGTATTGTGTTGCGGGGGCGGTTGCATGAAGTGAAGCTCAGCCAATCTCATAGTACACATTGTTTTGGTCCACCAGCAGCCTGCAGAGCTGGCAGCGGAGTCGGATAGTGAGGAGGCTGGGGAGGACAATGGGCCAGTCCTGGACAGGGGAAGGCCTGGACGAGGGCTCTGCATTGGAGGCAGAGATGGGGCCAGGGCCATCTGGGAGCGATGCACGGACTCTGGAGCCTCCAGAGGCGGACAGCATAGAGGCAGAGGAACAGGAGTGCACGCATGCGAAGAGCTGCCAGAAGGCAAGAGCAGCTAAAGCAAAAAGGACGACTCGGGAGTAAGGCCAGGAGATGATTGGCCCCTTCCCATAAGGCTTAAAAGAGCAGCAACGGCTCTTGGACTCTTTGTAGGAAAGCAACGTTGCTATATGTTTCTTGTCGGTGTCTTTTGTTTCTGAACTTCGTGGGGCTTTGCCAAGAAAAGCCTTTGGCAGGGTGCCAAAGAAGACAAAGGTTTGTGATAAGGCCGAAGGACTTTTTCTGGAAGACTTGTTTTGGAATTAATTTGGACTAAGCTGAGAATGAAGTAATTCTCAACCGTTCTAATAAAATATGTTTGTTTAGGACTGATTGTGTCTGGTAATAACTACTTGGGCCTAGGTCGCAACACACATGTTGTACTCTGACAATAAAGGTTTGAATTTGAATTTGATATCCAGAAGGTGCTAGTTAGTTCATAATATGTTAAACCTAAGTGACGATGGTAGTATAGTAGTGAAATATATATTGCTGTTGAGTATTTTTTTTTCACTTCATCTTGTAAATGCAGAAGACAGTCATGGATGATATCAACCCAGCTGATGATCCCAACAACCAAGGAGAAGATGAATTTGAAGAAGCAGAGCAAGAGAGGGAAGAGAATCTCCCTGAAGAGAATAAGGAGCTAAAACCAAATAACCAGAAACAAGCGAATTCTGAAATGGAAGACCATTTGGTGGTGAGTCAGTGAAACCCAATGCCTCTCTTTATGAAATGATTGTAACTTCAAGTGTTATCCATGCACTTGAAAAGAACCCTTGCAAACATAAGATGTAGTATGTGCATTATAACATCTTAAGGCTCATCTGCTGGTCATTCTGGAAGGCTATTAGAAAAAATTAGATTTCCTATTGTGATAGCATTTTATGGGTTTCTTTTGCCCCGTCTACCTCTCATATTTCTTTCAGATGAAAATGGAAAATTTCTAAAATCAATCTCAGGAGTCTTCCATCTTCTGTTCCTTGACATCTCTCCCTCTTCTGCTCCACTCAATGTTACCCTTGTGCATTTTTGATGAAGTGCAGGACACCGAAGGAATCCAGATGCAATGGTATGCATCATTGCATTAGATCTCCTTTATGAGTTATGCTTCGTGCACATGAGCATGGGTGAGCATCTGTAGCTTGAACGGAGAGAAAGGGAAAGGCTATAAGGGGGCGGGGGTAATCAATAAAAGAGAATAGAAATTGGAAGGAAGCTGTATCTACAAATGATTTATGAGAACTTCAGAAATCCAAAAGAGAAGAATTGCAAAGCATCAGCACTCTGTGGCCAAACTCTGCCAGATATTAGAATCTCAAAACAAAGGGAGAAATAGAGAAATCTGTTTCCTTGTGTTAGACATGAATATCAATACAGTATCCAGCAGTGAACTGCATGAATGAAAGCAACGTTCTCAGGTGATTCTATTCATGCATCAATCTGCCAACCAACAAGTACAGAAAAAAAACATGTAAGAGAGTCTTCCCTAATGTAGTATCGTCAAGATATAATGAATTATAGTTCCCAGAATTCTCAGCTGGCCTGTTCAACAATATATGGGGAAGTTTGGTGTGAGCAAAACTTAGTTTAGTTTTATCTATATAAAACTTATTTCTCTTCCTAAGCAAGCTTCTGCTTCTGGCTTTATGTAGTAACAATAGGATATATTTTTTGTACCTAAAATGAAAATTAAGCTTGGTTCACACATCACACAAAGGCATTTTGAATTTTGTTTGGTTTGGTTAACAGTTTGTCTAAACTCAACTGTTCTGGTTTGTAAATTTTGATTTGTATGACTTTAGTCAAATTGTGGCATATTCAAAAAACCATGGCTTTGCACAATGTGTAAACCCTGTTCCTATGGGCCAATTCTGACCAAATAGCGAAGTATTTTAATGAAAAATGGTGCTTTGATGCTATGTAGGGCATGATCATAACCAACATGTTGAAGTAGACCCTGGAGTAAACTTACATCCAATGCAACTTGTGCAGCAAAGGTATTAACATGGTATATGGTATACGGACTCCTAATAATATCCGTGCATCCGCATTCTGTACCAGCTAAAATTTCTGCATACTCATGTAGAGTATGTTTATTTACTATAACCTCCAGACACCCCAAGGGGGAAAGCATGAACCCCAGCCTTGTTCCTGTAGTAGTTATCTATGACATAATGATTTTTAACAGTTTAACCAGTGCATACAATCATTTTCCGGTTACCAAATAACTAAAATTCTTGTGAACTCCCTTTTTGAAACCACTATATACATATTATTAATATTTGAATGTGCTACTTTTTGTATGATGAAATGTGTTGCATTTCTTTAGAATATTTCATCTCACCTTCCTTGGCAAACTCAAAAGCCATGTAAAAACAAACAGAAATCAAAACAGCCCTAAGACATAATAAAATTATGTTTTTATTTTTAGAAAAGGAGCAACATATAATAGAGCTCAATTTAATAAATTACCAGAAACCTGCTTGAACAATATATTGTGAACACATCAATTAAATTCTAATACAAGAGAATATATGTTGCTTTGGTGCTCTCTGAGCTTTTGATCGACTGATGATGTTACCTAGGAAATGTCTGCAAGTAAACAGCCAAGCTCAGAAAACACTAAGGACTCCACTTCAACTAAATGAATAGTTTTAATGTTTTAGCAGAATACCTTGGAGAAAGAGATTTCATAATGGAGCTTTGAACATCAGAAAATGTATTTTTCATGTCAGGCTTCTGACATTTTTCTTTTCAGTGAAAACCAAAATATATTAACCAAACCATCATTTAAATAAAACAACCTTTGATCCCATTCCTTTCTTAATTAAGAACGTGGGAGTAATCTATGCAAACCCTCCACTTATAGCCAATGATAATAGAGGAATACATTTGGAACATACCAAGATGGAGAGCGCTATCTTTTTTTCCCCATAGAAATTGCTGATGGTATTGAGCTATTTGACAGCATGTATCCTGAACATTTTTTCCCAACAATAGAGATTGAAACTCTGTCACCTTTAAACACAGCTGCCTTTTGCAAATTAACCACGTTCATGTTGATGTCATGTCACAAATCTCACCTTGACTTATTCTCCAAAGCTGGGGTCGTCAAACTCACGTCATCACAGTGGCATCACGTGACATATTGGGACTTCCCCCCTTTCGCTAAACTGGCCGTGGGAGTGGCCAGCCCATGACGCATCCTGCTCACGGGCCGGGAGTTTAACAGCCCTGAAGATAGAACAAAATGGATGGAAACTCATCAAGAAGAAAACCAACGTAGAACTAAGGAGAAATTTTCTGACAGAACAATTAATCAGTGGAACGATTTGCCTCCAGAAGTTGTGGGTGCTCCAACGCTGGAGGTTTTTAAGAAGAGATTGGACAACCATTTGTCTGAAATGATGTAGTGTTTGCTGCCTGAGCAGGACTAGAAGAACTCCCAAGGTCCATTCAAACTCTGCTATTCTGTTACATAAGTCACTCAATCCTGTTTTTTTAGGAGAGGTGGCTCAAACAGGGATCTGCAGTCCTAGAGCCCTCTGGCTTTGGGGTGTTGGAAAGAGATTTTATTAGGAAAAGTGGGGGGGAGGGGTTAAGCCTTCATGGGGTTAAAGTATTAAAGTTGTCAGCGTTCCAGAAAACCCTCAACTCCAAGTAAAGATGCGGAAGCAAGCATTTTCCAAAGTTCTCTTTACTAGAATAGGTAAACTGGCACATCTGGGAAAACCCAAATCTGAATAGGCCAGGTTTTCCTTTGGTAAGTCAAAGCTCCCAAAACCATCCCCTTTTCTCCCCAGCCGATCACATGCTCCAATCAACGTCCATCCCATCTCGACTCAGCCCCCTGACCACTCCTTCTCCAGATGCTGGATCGCCCTGACCTTGACCGACAGGAAGAATGCTATTATGTCTACTAACCCCCTCTCCTAAATCCCTCCTCCTACTTTCCCACACATGAGAAGGTGGCAGCATTGAAGCTTCCGGCCTAATATGGCTTCCAAGGCTGGCAAAAGTATTGTTTTCTCCCCTCAAACACTTGAGGGGAGAGCTGCCCTGTACCCACCTTTTGCAGAGCGGCTCTCTATATGCCATTTTGTGGCCCTTGAACCAACAGGACTGTGTAAAAGCAGCAGATATTGAGGATAGCTTAAAATGTGCTTGTTATAAGGAGCTTTTGAAAGAAGAAATGCTTAATCCAGCATCTGGGTTTCTGATGTTTTAAAAAATTATTTAGAAGACCATTGATCCTCTTTCTCCTGCTCAATATTGATTCTCCTAATACATACAAACTAGCATTATAAGGTCTAGACAATAAACATTAATTTATTCTTTTCCTCTGGATAAATTCATTACAAAGATTGAGATCAAGAGAAAGAGAGAAGCATTTAAGAATAAATATTGAATTAAGTAATCCTGTTGCTAAACACTGTATCCACCTTTCACATCACTGAAAAGAGTTTAGAAGTGTAAATTATATTAGAATGTATTGTTTACAAAAAATATCCAAATCATTTACTCAAGCATGAATATAATATTAATATAATTTTAATTGCTGTGTTCCATATTCTTAAGCATTGGCCAGATAAATTGTGTTTTATACTATCCATATTCAATGGTGACTTTCAGTACATTTCTAAATAAAAATAGTTTATTAAATGCATATGTCACCTGACGCCCAGTGACTCTGGGTAATCTAATTGCTTCCAGATTATTTTTTAAAAAAGAAATAAATACAAAAGTTTCAACACATTTTGGTCACAGTTGTGATTTGGAAGGCTTCTCCCAGTAGTGGGATTCAAATCCCGTTGCTACTGGTTCGCTCATGGGTGTGCATGCGCTCGTGTGTGCGTGCAGTGCTTATGCACATGCGCAGAGACATCTGGGCGGGTGGGCGGAGCCTCCCACCACTGCCACTACCGATTTGCCCGATCCGGGACAAACTGGTAGCAACCCACCACTGGCTTCTCCACAGTTTCATCTTGTGCTGCAGTGCAGGCTTTCTTTCATTGTGGGGGCTTGCTCATAGTCACTCATGCCTTGGCCAACTTTCATTTGGACTACTAATAAAGGAGAATGCTTGTAGCGCAGGATTGGAATGAGGAGTTTTGTTAACACTGATAGTGCTATCTAATTTAGCTAATGAAGCATCTGCAAGAAAACATCCAAGCTCAGAGAGCAATGAGTCATTTGGACTCATTTTACATGGAGCTGTCTTTGAACATCACTTTGAGTCCATAAGATAGTCCAGAACATAGAACTCAGATTGTTAGGGGCAATTTATTTATTCAAAAATAAATACCTTTTCTGTGAGAGCTGCTCAGGTTACCTTTTGGGTTTCCAGGTACGACTAAATGTGTTCATGGTTCATGTAAATCTCTTCATAGCTTTGGCCTTCAATATCTTCTGGAATGTCTTCTCCCAGTGACCTTTGTCACCTGAAGAGATCTAAGAGGAAGGACTCCCTCTGGGTCCCTGCTCTGGGTCCCTACATATGCAGGGATCCTGGAGGCCAGTCCTGTCTTTGTGGCCCCATTTTTCTGGAATAACATCTCTGCAGAGAACATCATAGTCTTCCCATTCTTGGGTTTCTATAAAATCATTGAGATCTGGCTGTTTAAGCCTTTTGATTCAGAAGGATGGAATGAATTCTTTCTTTAGCTGAATGTTAGTTGGCTAACTGATATTCCCAGTTCTCAGATTTCTTTCTTTTCTTTTTTTTGTTTATTAGTTTCATTAGTAACTAGTGTTGTTTCATGAATATTATTATGGTTGTATTATTTTTTAAAAATTTTTATTAGTGAGTGTGTTGGAGCAGCATTATCAACCTTATAAAGGTAAATAATTTGTTTAAAATGATGGGAAGAGAACATCCAGTTTGTTTAGTGTTGATTAATAATGTATTTGCTGCCCCATTGCCTGTAAAGAGCCGCCTTTACAACTGAAAGGCGGCTCGAAAAAACTCCATTTCCATGCGGAAATGGAGATAGAGCCGGCGGGGGCAGGTAGAGCTCTCTGCCTAGCCCCAAAAGTTTTTTTTTTACTTTTGGGGACGAAGCAGATGAGGCTGTCTATTTCCCTCGCCGTCGCTCCGGGCTTTGGGAGACCTCTGCTTATGCAGAGCTAGGCGACAAGATCAAGCCTACAAAAACTAACAGAACAATTAAAAAGGATATGAGCTGGACCTGTGACTCTGAATCGCAAGTATTTCATCTATTTTATAACAATTATTGAAGAAGGAAAAGGAAAAGGAGAAAAAGAATTTTTAAAAATGGCGACTGCCGAGGCTTGAGAAGGGGCTGAAAGGGAGAGTCCTTCCGTTTTCTATTAAGATACAAAGTAGCGGAATAAATACTTCTGGCTACAATTGAAGATAAAGCTCTACTTTTGTGTTTTGTTCTTCCTGGAGATCTGATATTGATCTTGGTTGGAAAGAAGTTTTTTTTTCTTCTTTGCCTCTCTTTTCTTTTTTTAAAAAATAGTTTGTCTGTGTGGAAATATGGCATTAAAGCTTGCAAAGCCAGACAAACAAGCAGTGGGGGGGGGATTCCCCCATTAATAAATTACGTGAACAAGTTCTAAATCTCCAGTCTCAGAAAACTGATTTTAATATAATTGAATTTCTCTTGGAGGAGATTGTAAGAAGGGATGAGATTGTGAATCAGAACTTTGAAAAATTTAAGCAGGAAATTAAAGAATTAGTGCAATCAAAGTTTGATATTTTGGACCGAAAGATTATAAAAATGGCTAATGGTTTTGCAGAATTTATGATCAAGTTGGATGCAAATACTAACTTATTAGAGTCTAAAGTGGAAGAAATTGAGGACAATTTGGATAATAGAATACAAAAAATTGAAAATGATTTGACAAACACTCAAGACAATAGCTCAGAAGAAAAACCTAAAATGGAGGATGATCAAAAGACTTGTAATGCAGAAAACATACAACAACGGATTGAAAGAGAAGTTTTAATGATGCAATATAATTTTACTGAATATGCAATTAGACTCAGAGGACTGCAGGAAAATGACAGAGATGATTTAAGGAAAATATCTTCTGAAATTCTGGCTGGGATCTTGAGGAACCTGAGGAAGTATTTTGTAGGATTGACAGAGTTTATAGAATAAATTTCTGGATTGCAAAGCAAAGGCAATTGCCTAGAGATGTGGTGATTTATTTTACAGATAAAGATATAAGAAATAATATTGTGCAAAATTCTTTCAATTCTACTTTGCAATTGTTTGGAAGAAAGATTTGGATTTACAAAGAGCTCCCGCCTAAGATGTTATTGGAAAGGAAGAAATTTGGTTTTCTGGTGACTGAGCTAAAAAAAAAGAAATATTCTATTCAGGTGGGATGCTCCAGTTGGTATAATATTGAGATATCAAGGAGAAAGATACCAACTAAATACTGTTGAAAAAGCGGAAGAATTTTATCAAAAAATCTTGAAAATGAACTTAACATCTTTAGGCACAATACAGGATAAGCAGAAGGAATTGGAAATAAAGGGAAAACATCGAATTATAGAGGCTGCTGTGGACAAACTGCCTTTGGATTCTTTAGACACCTCAGCTGGATTATCTACAAATACGAGAGAAGTGGCATCGGACTCTAACGTGATGATTCATCAAGTCACAGACAAGTATGGAAACCAATTAGCTGATACACAATTGATAAAAAAGAAATATGAGACA
This sequence comes from Arizona elegans, assembly GCA_022577455.1. Classification (NCBI taxonomy): domain Eukaryota; kingdom Metazoa; phylum Chordata; class Lepidosauria; order Squamata; family Colubridae; genus Arizona; species Arizona elegans. The sequence goes on from JAKOOJ010000005.1 coordinate 21,045,594, forward strand.
CAAAAGCAAAACCAACAAGATCAAGTTATAAAGCAGAATGAAAACCGATCAGTTGATATACAACTTGTAGAAAGGAAACCAGGATGGAGATTAAACCCACAAAAAGAAAAGAAAAAAAGAAATAGGTCTCACAAAAATAGAAATTTCTAAATTAAGCAACAGTGAAGCCAGTTATTTTAAAAAAATGAATGAATATATGAAAAGATAGTGGAGGCGAAGTTTTGGTTAATATTATCCTGAGGAGAGTGACAGACCTCTGCAATGCCGTAATTTTGGGATGTGAAAAGAGCCTTAAATTGTTGGATTTGAATTATCTATTTTGGATTTCTTTCTTTTATTGATAAATATATTATAATTATCTTGAGCTATAAGGCAAGAGAGCTACGCTGGGGCACGCAGAAGATCTGGTTGTTACCCATTAGGATGATGGGAATTAATAATCCTGATGAAAGCCACAATTACAACTATATGGAATATAATCATAATGTCACTCGGGTGGTTGTTTTTTTTCTTTTATATATATATGAGGATATTCATTACTGATGGGGGCAGATGATGACTGAGGATTTTGAACAAACTGTTGCACCAGGATGCTATGTTACCCTAATATGGATGATGGACTCAACAATCCAGTGGAAAGACATCAAAGAAGATATTATATGGATTATAAATTTAAAGTCATTGACTTTTTTTATATAATGGAATATATATATATATATATATATATATATATATATATATATATATATATATATATATATATATATATATTAGCAGAGTGGGCAGTGGATTAAAGATATTAAGAATTGTTGTGCATGGCAATTTTGTAGGAAAGTGGGTGGAAATAGGTTAGTTTACTGATTGTTTAGTTTAAGAAAAGGGATGTTTAAGTGATATATTTAGGGGAGTGGAGCAAATGGATAGAGTTGAATAAATGTTAAATTAGGATTTATGGGGTAGGCTGCTTTGAAATGTTATATTAATATACACAAAAGATTAAATGTTAAAGTAGGATTTATTACATAGTTTTAAAGTGGAAGGTTGTTTTGAAATGTTGTATTAATATACAGATATAAGTATGGAGGAGGAGAAAAAGGGCAGATTATTGCTAAATTGGGAGTTACAATAATATTATAAGTTATAAATTAGAAGTTATACAATGTTACAGTTGAATGTTATTTTGAAATGTATGGTTAAGGGGGAAGTAACAATATTAATAATATTATTAGCAAGTAAGGGTCAGTATTTAGAGGAGGGAGTAAGGGGATGGTAAAATATTATATAATCTGTTATGAATTAGGTCTTTGTTGTGAAGAAGTCACAGGGGGGGATGGGTGGTGAGGGGGGGTTAGGGTGGAGGGGGGGAGAAAAATGGGGAAAAAAATTGTATTCAAAAACTTTTTCAATAAAAAAAAATTAAAAAAATAATGTATTTGCTTTCATCTCAGTCTTCGAATATATCAAAGCAATTAGTGGATAATCCAATTGATGTATCATATGTCTTGAGTGATTCATTCCATCAAAATTCTGGATTGTTCTGCATTTTTTAAAAAATGGGTCTTATTCTGGATGAATGACACAAAAACCTACATTTATTTTTGCATACATCTTTGCCAAAATATGATCTTAATGTGAATCTAAAATTAAAATTTAGTGCAAATTTTAATGCAAAACGATAAGCATTTAGCATCCTGTATTTTTAGCTGAGAAATGTTTCAAAGGGTAGGTGAAAGAACTCAGTGAATTATGTGCTCATTTGTACTGCAACAGACTCCATTTTGGCAGACAAAGCCTCTGTGCTTGAAAAGATATCCATGATAGATATTTCCAGCATCCCTACATTAAACCATGTATCAGTTTGATTTTATGGCCCTGTGTATCAAACTATTCCAGATCTTTCAACCACAGTTAATAGACTGACCAAACTTATGCCTGTACAGTTCTCCATGATATGTGAGCTTTCAGATTTAAGTCTTTGCAATAGCCCAGCCTGTCTATAGTTTTTCCTGACCTTTATTTTTTTTTAAAGTTAATACTTATTTTCTGAGTTCTGGAGCTGCAGGAATAAGAGCAGCAGAGTCTGTTTGATTTATCTGCAGGTGGTGGGCAATCCAGATCAGCAGGAAGACAATGTGGATGAGCACTACCAGGAAGAGGGAGAAGAAGAGGTAAATAACCTGAAATTATGAACCCTACTTCGCAGGTTTATGGTGAGGATAATATATGGCGGTGGATTGAATTTATGTGTCCTGTTCTTCTTGGAGGAAGGGCAGACTGAATGATGAAATACATTACAGGAACAAACTGCAATAATATATTTGAGTGGAACCATAAACCCATACTTTTGAAGTGGCAGGTGTACAAGTCCAACAATGTAATGTATAGTCCATAATAATGTATAGGTAGGATGCGGTGGCTCAGTGGCTAAAATGCTGAGCTTGTTGATCAGAAAGTTTGACAGTTTGGCAGTTCGAATCCCTAGCACCGCATAACGGAGTGAGCTCCTTTTGCTTGTCCCAGCTTCTGCCAACCTAAGAGTTCGAAAGCATGTAAAAAATGCAAGTAGAAAAATAGGGACCACGGAACAGCGTTCCGTGCGCCTTCAGCGTTGAGTCATGCCGGCTACATGACCACGGAGACGTCTTCGGACAGCGCTGGCTCTTCAGCTTTGAAACGGAGATGAGCACCGCCCCCTAGAGTTGGGAACAACTAGCACATATGTGCAAGGGGAACCTTTACCTTTACTTTTTAGTTTCTGCAAGCAAGGACAAGCTAAAACAGTAAATATACCAAAGAAGTACTTCTTATAGAGTTAGTCCTCAGCTTACTATCATAATTCAGCCCAAAATTTATGTTGCTAAGTGAGAAATTTGTTAAGTGAGTTTTGCTCCATTTTACGACTTTGCTTGCCACATTTATTAAGTGAATCACTGCAGTTGTTAAATTAGTAATATGGTTGTTAAGTGAAATCTGGTTTCTCCATTGACTTTGCTTGTCAGGAGGTCACAAACGGAGATCGCATGACTCTGGAACACTGCAAACATCATAAATGTGAGTCAGTTGCATCCAGATGTAAATCACATGACCATGAGGATGCTGCAACTGTCATAAGTGTGAAAAATGGTCATAAGTCACTTTTTTCAGTCGTTGTAACTTTGAATGGTCACTAAACAAACTGTCGGGGACTACCTATACTTCATAATCCTATTGGGTTAGTCGGCCCCACCCATGCTGTCAGAGGAGGAACAGGATTATAACTGCCAGAAATTTTATGACTGGGAATTCTTACAACTTTATTCCAAGATATTAAAAAGAAAATTAGGGGTTTTTTTCATTCATTCATTCAATCAATCAATCAATCAACCTCTATAACTTTCCAAATCAACCAAGTGACTTACAATTCTAAAACTATAAAACAGATAAAAGCAATAAAGCAGTAAACACATCCACAAAATAAATACATACAGCGGCCAAGATAAATGTTTCCTACCCAATAGGTACAGTATAAGCCAAATGGGTACTTTTATCTTCTATAATCATTTTGTTCTTAAACATGTATATTTTTAATAGGCCCAAGGAGATCTACCCGAAGAGAAGAAAAGGAGGCTGGAACACAATGGTGAAGATCCATATGGTGAAAATGATGAAAATGTAAGCACTGCGCAATTTTTTTTTTTAATTTGATTTATATGCCGCCCTTCTCCGGAGACTCAGGGCGGCTCACAATGCGTTAAGCAATAGCCTTCATTCTTTTGTATATTTTATACAAAGTCAGCTTATTGCCCCCACAAACTGGGTCCTCATTTCACCTACCTTAGAAAGGATGGAAGGCTGAGTCAACCTTGAGCCTTGGAGAGATTCGAACCAGCAGAAATTGCAGGCAGCTGTGTTAATGACAGGGTGCACCAAACCACTGTACTATCAAGGCTCTTCAAATTAAATTTATTTATTTATTTATTTATTCAGTTTATATACCGCCCTTCTCCTAGTGGACTCAGGGCGGTGCACAGCCAAAACTAAAATAAATAACAATACAAAATTTAAAATTAATTAAAAGAATTATATACTTTGGCCCGAATTAAAACAGTGCAAATTAAAACCCATTAACAAATTAAAACTAAACAATTAATAACCATTAAAAACTAAAAAAGGGGGCGGGGTTCACGCCAGCCCTGCTTGCTAGAAAAGAAGAGTTTTCAGGGCACGGCGAAAGACCCGGAGATCCGATATTCTTCTTATCTCCGGGGGCAAGTCGTTCCAGAGGGCGGGGGCTGCCACAGAGAAGGCCCTCCCCCTGGGGTTCGCCAGCCGACATTGCCTGGCCGACGGCACCCTGAGGAGTCCCTCTCTGTGGGAGCGTACTGGTCGGTGGGAGGCTATCGGCGGCAGAAGGCGGTCCCGCAAATACCCAGGTCCTATACCATGGAGCGCTTTAAAGGTGGTAACCAACACCTTGAAGCGCACCCGGAAGACCATTGGAAGCCAATGCAGCTCACGCAGGAGAGGTGTCACATGGGAGCGACCCCTCGCTCCCATAATCCCCCGCGTGGCCGCATTCTGCACCAGTTGGAGCCTCTGGGTACTCCTCAAGGGGAGCCCCATGTAGAGAGCATTGCAGTAGTCCATGCGGGAAGTGACGAGTGCCTGAGTGACTGTGCGTAAGGAATCCTGATCCAGAAAGGGACGCAACTGGTGAATCAGGCGGACCTGATAAAAAGCCCCCCTGGCCACAGCCGTCATATGCTCTTCTAAAGACAGCTGTGCATCCAGGAGGACGCCCAAGTTGTGAGCCCTATCCGTGGGGGCCAATAACTCGCCCCCAATAGCCAGCGATGGCACCAGCTGGCTATATCGGGACGCCGGAAGCCACAGCCACTCGGTCTTGGAAGGGGTGAGTCGGAGCCTGTTACTCCCCATCCAGATCCGCACGGCCTCCAGGCACTGGGACATCACTTCAATGAAGTGAAGAAGATGCTACAATGGGAAATGGACTTCGATCTAAAATGTTGTGCTTTATCCATTGAATCTCATTAACTATTACTCTTTCTACTTTGATAAAAGCAAATGTATTCCTACTAAAGCAAATAAGTCTTAATCAGTGTTTGGACTGGCAAACACTTTGGAGCCTCATACCAGCTTTTCAGAACTTTTACAAAACACAACAGATGCCAAATTCAACAGAATCAATGATACAGCCCTTGTGGGGGGAAGGGGGGGAGTGACTGCTAATTAAATTGTAGTGAAGCCAGAATGAATACCAGGGATGTATGGATTACCTGCAAAGCACTGTCACAAATCTGCATAGCATTAATAAAATGCTAACGAAAGGCCCATTAGGGTGAAGGGATGCAAGCTTTTTCCAACCAGGGTTGCACTTGGCTTTTCATCACCATCTTTTCTAAGTAGGCAGCTTCCAAGTAGGAGAAAGCAATGGAAAATTATTTTATTTTTAAATAAAATTGACATTAATATTAATTAGACAATAGATAACAGGATTGCATTTAATCATTTTGCTGCTGGATGGGTTGGGTACTCCAAATGCTTAGATTAATTAATCAATCAATTAATTAATTAATTTGTCAGATGAAATTTATATAAATCTGAATGAGCAAAATAAAAAAAATTAAAATGTGACAGGAACAATAGGAAACATTTGTGCGCTTACATGCTCCCTTTAGGGACCTCTTAAATATGGGGTAAGGTCCATGGACACTAAGTTAAAGCTGTGAAAGTTGGTGGCTGAGACAACTCAATGGGGTAAGATTATGTACTTTAGAAGCTGCACAAGTGTGCATACTTCATTTATGACTCATCTTCAAAGAGCAAAAGATGTAGGGCGCTAATATCATATCCCTTTGAATTTTCTCCCATTTCTAGAAAATTATCTGGAGGGGAGGGAAGAAATTCCATCTATTTTGCTGTAACAATTAGAATACTATAGAATTTAATCTAAATTTAAATCAGAATAGAGCAGGAAGGGACCTTGGAGGTCTTCTAGTCCAGGCCTGTCAAACTGGTGGTCCACGGGCCAGTTGCGTCACACACAGGCCACACCCCCTGGTGCTCCGCAAAGGCAAAAAAAGTCATGATATATCATGATACATCACATAATGCGATCAAGTTTAACACCTGTGTTCTAGTCCAATCTCTGCTCAAGAAGGAGGCCCTATACCATTTCAGACAAGTGGCTGTCTGGTCTCTTCTTAAAAATCTCCAGTGATGAAACACCCACAACCTCTAAACTCTTCCACTGGTTAATTGTCCTCACTTTTAGGAAGTTTCTCCTTAATTCCAGGTTGCTTCTCTCCTTGATTAGTTTCCATCCATTATATTCCCAGTTATAAACGGTATTAGTTTTACTTCCCAAAAGTGTATCCTTTTCTCTATTTTGTTTGTTCGTTTTTTTCAATCTGTGTTCTGAAATCGTCTCTCTCTTTTATCAATTTTGGATATCCAGGCTGAAGAAAAGATAAGTGAAGGAATTGATCAAGAGGAAGACATTCAGGAAGGGAAGCAACAGAAAGAAGGACATGATGAAAACTATGAGGAAGAGGAAGAGGAAGAAGAGGAAGAAGGTGGTCCTGTTGCAGATAAAAGCCGCAGACGAGGGGAAATGTAATTCTGGGATTGTTTTCCTGACATTATGTGGAAAAAAAAGGGACGAGGTCAAGAGCAAAACTGTGTAGATTCTAGAAGGGGAAAAAAGATGAGCCTTTTAACAAAAATGAATATATTATAATTTTTTTTATTGGAGGTTTTGTGCATTTATATGAATACAGTATTTTTAGTGCATTCTTAATATAAGTTTTATGGGACAAAAATAGAAATAAGAATAGTAGTATTTTTCTTTTTTTTCTTAATTTTTTTATGATGCTTTTCTTTTTTTAAAAAAAGGGGTTTTTGTGTTTTTGTTTGGCATTGCCCAAATAGTGAGAAGCCAAGGTACTCTTTAAGCCAACGATAAAACTAGTGCCTGAGCTTGAAGCTTGAGGAAGGGCTGACTGCTCCCATATCTCAATTCATTCACTTCTGTGAGCCTGCTGGTTGCTGACTTGCCCTGTGATCATTTTGGTTAGAATCAGACATGGTATTCAGCTGGTTCGCACCAGTTCACGCGAACTGTTGGTGGAAATTTGGCCAAGATCGCCAAACTGGCAGCGATGGCCAGCTGGCCACACCCCTGAACCAGTCCCACGGTCGCCACTCACTTGCCCCGCCCGCCATGTTCATCACTGCCATGTTCTTCGCGCATGCACATCCCATTGCCTTTCAAGTCCAATGGGATGTGCATGCGCACAAAACATAGCAGCAGCTTTTTCTGCAACCTCTGGTACTTTTCGGCGGCCAACAGCCAGTCGCTGTAGCCACAAATCAGCTCTCAAAGAGGCTTCTTTGCCAGCCGCTTTTCAGCAGCAGCAGCTGGCTGTGGGCCGCCAAAAACTCCGGTCAGCTTGCCTTTTGGACTCTCTGGACCATAGAAGGTAAGCAGCCCGAACCAAGAGGTGGTGGTAGGGGAGGAAGCAGGGCTAGGGCCGGGGCGGTTAAGGAGGGGAAACGGGGTGACTGGCAAAGGGAGGCAGGGGTAGATGGGTGGAAATTCCAAAAAAATTCCTACCTTTTCCTATGGGTGTGGCTAGGTGGGAGGGGGTCATGTGGCTGAGTGGGTGTGGGCGTGAGTGATGGCAAGTTGGCCATGTCCACTCAGTCACATGCCCCTCCCTAGTCACGCCCACCGAACCAGTAGCAAAAAATTTTGAAACCCACCACTGATTAGAATCAAGTTTGCCCAGGTGTCATTGATGCAAATATTGTTAGCACAAATTTTTAACAGCTATGTTGGCATATTCCAAAAGGCACAGCAACAAATGAATGAATGCCTGAGCTTGTGTCAGATCAGAGTTTTAATTTCACTTCTATGTTTGTAGGCTGACTGTTATCCTTCTGTCCATCCTTATGAACTTCCTAGTGGTTGGCCATTGTATGACACAGAATGCTAGTCTAGTCTGTTCTGATCCAGCAGGGTAACTTTTATGTTTGATCCTGTCTTACGTGCCCTAGTTCTTTCTTCAGGTGTGTTAGGATTGCAACTGGGTAGAAATTTTGGGACTTATAGCCATAACTCAATTAGATGATATGAAGCTGAAAAAGCCGCCTTAACCCAAGATTGGTTGTCATCCATTGATGAAGATAGAATGTTCTCAGTCTTTCATTGACTTGTTTTCATATTCTATGAAAGCTCACATTTGAAAACTATGGAAATTGCTTCTGAGTGGACCTGTGTACATTTTTGCTATTAGAGACTCCCATTTTGTCTACTTTAAAAGGTGATATGTATATGTGACCCTCTTCTTCCTCTGGTTTATTTGCAGTCAATCATACTTGGTTTTCACCATTGCCTAATTTATAAAAAGTGACACTGGACTAACTTTCAGATTTTTCAGGTTTTTTTAAAAATAGCTTTCTCTCAAGGCTTTTTTATCACAATGATTCTCACAAGAGTCTGAAAACCATCTTGGTTATATCAATTCAGAGTACAGGAAGTATTTTATGCATACAAAAAGCTAGTGTGTTGGGATTAATAGAGTAGTACAGGATTGGAAGTATATTTATATTTTTCCTTGTTGAGTATCTTGGTCCAAAAGTCCAGATGGCTTTTCTTTATTGCACTGGATTTTAGCCCAGATTTGTTAGCCCTGTCACCCATCTAGCATCTGAAACAGAACAGCATAGACACAAGTTAATCACTTAGTTTAGTCATGGACAACTTTTACTCTGATGTCTAATACACCATATGTTCTCTATTCTACTCTACAAAGCTCCCCTTGCACACCCCTTCCATTATCCATGCCCCCTATTTTTAATGCAGTCTTTCTTGTTTTTGTTAAAATTTTAGGGGATGTTTCTAGTAATCATACTCACAAGAGAATCAGATAGTTTCCCCAGATACTATGGTCTTAAATTGACTTTTTCCGTATCTCTGTTTTGCGGCAACTGTGAAACATAAAAAAAGGAACATGTGGATAGTTAGAGGGAGCCTTTGGCCAACTCTCTTGCTTTATCCATTCTTGTATTTCTGATGTCGAGTTCTTAATAATTTCCAAAATGATCTTGGAGCAACTGTATTGTTCCTTAGTGTTAGGAAACAGAGGCAATTTCTTTTGAACCTGCTCATCTTTGGAACTAAATATGAGAATTGACCAATCGGTGTCACAATTGGTAACAGAATGAAGTTTTCGAATACTCATAGCCATTCCTGTCTTCTTCAACTATTAATCACTTGCTTTGATTAATCAATAGTGCTTACCTCATGCTCTTGCTGATGGAATAATCAATATACGGTACATTAATATGTGCATGCACAGAAGGTAATAGTGCCTGCACCACCTGATGCTATAAGGGTCACAAATGCTGTGCAACCACCTAAGAAGTAAAAGATTGCTCCCAAACTCTATATACTATGAACTCCAACATAGTAACATATTCTATGCAGATCCTGGAAAGAAGCCTCTCTCCTTCTATGCCACAGAGCCTTGATGAAGATCCCACCCTAAAAGTCATCTTCCTCACTATAATTCTCCACCTTATCTTTTGCACAAAAGAGTGAATTTCTTTCAGATATACACACATTGGGGAAAATTCCCAAGTTCAAGGTTTATTCCAGGTTTCTGCTCTCATCCAATAATGTCAGGTATGTTAACCTTATATATTGATTTCCTTATGTTTATACTGGCCTTCAGCCTGTATTGGTCTCTGGTGCTTCCCCCCCTTATTACAGTGCACTGGGAGTAGGGGATATTTGTGATGTTTGTAACTTGCAGTATATGCACATATACACATATGCGTACCTACCTATATCCTTGGAGATTTCAATTATTTATGGCGGTCTTCTCCAACCCGGGCATGCAGATGTTGGACTTCAGTTCTCAGAATTCCGCATTTTAGCATGGTTGTTGCTGAGAAGAGTTTGAATCAAAAGGTTGGGAAGATTCCTTCATGCACAGGCCAATTGGACATCTTCTGGAACAGTGTTTCTCAAACGTGGCAGCTTGAAAATGTGTGAACTTCAACTCCCAGAATTCCCCAGGCAGTTGAAGAATTGAAGTCCACGCATCTTCAAGTTGCAAAGGATAGGAAATAATGTTCCAGAATGTTTTTCAGAAGCACAAAACATTCTTCAAATCAGGGGTGAAATTCCATTTTATTTCCATCACAGAAAAAAATAATAATCCAATGCTTGAGAATCTTTTCCCATTTTTTTCTTTTAAGATACACCACAACAACCATAATGGAAAATGTCTTTTAATCTTTTTATATGAATGTAATATAATTCATTTTGTACTAACCTGACGGTAATTTCCTTTTGTAAATGTTTTGAACCATATCTTTATACATTTTTAAAAGGATTTTGTGTTAAACATGGCATCCAATTGTATATGTATAACAATACAAATCTGAGTTTACTAATTAAACAAAATTATCTTACAGGTGGTGAAAGAACTTCCCTGTTTACAGTTATGTAAAGTGTATGATATGTACATACCCTTTGGAATACAAATATTTTGATAAAATTCTGTGTATTTTTCATGCCTTGGGGCAGTATTTAATTTTTCTGAGGCTTTAACTGAAGACCATCAATAAATGGTAGACTTTGAAATAATGCTGATTTTAAGGTGTGTGCTTTCTGCTTTATTTCCACTATTGTGCTAGCTGTAAATTCAAGCAATGTGCATCATCCAAGTAGATGAATAACATTGCTTTTTGATAATCAAGTTCAAATAATCTGGGCTTTGATGCAAATCAAAAATCATTTTTCTGATCATTGCAAACAAATACAATGAAGTAGATGATCAAGAAAAGAATTTATTGAATCAAGATCCAGCAATGACCTCGTTAAAATATAATGCTTATCATAAGTACATAAACATATAAGTTTAGATTTGATTAACTTTATAATACAAATAGATATCTTAGAAACAATAATTATTGATGCAAAAAAATTTGTTCTTTTGAGGAACACGAGTATAAAGTCTGGGAAACACTTATTTTTATAAATTAGCAGTCAAATGCAATCTCCACACTGAGTCTTCAGATCATAGATGCTACCTGTAGAATGTACATAGAAAGACTTTAGCAATCGCAATAGCACTTAGACTTATACACCGCTTCATAGTGCTTCACAGCCCTCTTTAAGCAGTTTACAGAGTCAGCATATTGCCCCCAACAATCTGGGTCCTCATTTTACCCACCTTGGAAGGATGGAAGGCTGAGTCGACCTTGAGCCTGTGAGATTCGATCTGCTGAACTGCAGCTAGCAGTCAGCTGAAGTAGCCTGCAGTAACCACTGCGCCACCTTGGCTCTTTTGCTTTGTGTTTGATTTTTACTACTTGCATTCTCCCTTTGTCATTGTTTTTCTTCTATACCTATTTCCATCCCAAAGTTAAACTTTTGTTTCTACAGCCTGGCATAAAACATTCTCCATTATTGGTTGCTATTTTCACAAAACTTCCTTTGTATTGATTAATTTGATTAATAAATAAATAAATTAACCAAATTAGTTTTTAATTTAGCTGATTACTCAGCCAAAACCACACAAACCACACAGTTTTTAATTACACTAGTGTCTTCAAGCAGAATATAACATTAACTAAAAATAAAAATAACTTACTTCATGGAATTGGGAAAAATATATTTGTAAGGCTCATCACCTGGATCTTTTCTTATCCAATTCCATCTTGTTAATAGATTTGAGCTTAACCTTTGGCGATGAGCTGTTGTGCCTCTGTATTCCAATCTATGGAGCTCACCATGCTGATACAAGCTACTCAATGCAAGTCACAACCTCTAATGAGAGATGCTGTTATCTACCTTTATATTCCAATTTAACTATGGAAATGTATATGTTGATACAAACTATCACCTGTGTGGTTGATACTCAGTTAGTAGACATAGCTGTTTTCATGAGACACCTGAATCAGTAACCCTAATAAAAAAGTAAAGCACAGTATTGTGCTTTATCACAATAAAGCAAAATCCACCTACTATTTTTATTGGAATTCAAATGCCACTATAGTCCACTCAAATCCTGGAATATAAAAAAAGTAACTTGCATGCTATACATGATTTCTATGGAGAAGCTGGAGCTAAGCTTGTATGAATTTTATTGCTTTTTAGAGAATCTAGCTGTAGGAAGTACATTGATCTGTTTTAAACCTCAGCTTTAATAGGCTTCATTCAATTTACCCAGAAACATAAAATGTATTTAAACTATTATGGTGGTGGTAAGGCATAAACTGTAACTTGGGCCCAGGGCCATATCTGCCCCCTCCAATTTTTAAGCATTTACTCCAGAATCCTCCAAAGCTTGCTATCAAATTGTAAATTGTACATGTGAAAGAAGAGGAAGAAAAATACTACATATTAATAATTTTAATCTATTGGAATTATAGAATCTTGCAGTGTAATGACTAGAAGGAATTAGATGGAAAACATAAGGTTGAACTACCTGCCAATGCAGGTAACAGAATCCCTAACTATCCAGGGTTCATTTAAATAACAATGCACTTCAGTTTCCAATTGTTCGTTGTGTCAATTATTGGACAGCATTCAAGAGAGAAGACTAGATAACTTTTAACTTATTGGGGACAGAGGAGAACATGATTAAAACAATGTATAAATTTTATTAGAATATAAAATGCAGAAGAGCGTGTTAAAGAGGCAATGGTGGTATGGGCAAAGAACTTTGGGTACAATATCGAATTGGAAAAGTTGGAAAAATTGTGGGAAAGAAACAGGAAGCTAACGTCGTACAGGAAGCTAACGTCGTACAAAGAGAACCTATATAAAATGTTTTATAAGTGGCACCTACCACCAGCTAGGCTAGCCAAAATGTACAAAAATTTATCTCCTAAATGCTGGAAATGTGATCAAGTACCGGGCACCTATTACCACTTATGGTGGACATGTAGAAAAGCAAAAGAATATTGGCAAAGGATCCAAATGTGGTTAGAAGAAATGACAGGACAGAAAGTGGAACTCAAACCAGAACTATTTCTATTAGGAATTAAAAAAGAAGGTTTAAGTAAAGGGTTAATATATTTAACAGCATAGCACAACAGCAGCAAGAATAGTTTATGCCCAACAATGGAAGAGTGAAAACATACCGAAAGAATGGGAAATAATAAAGAAAGTACTTGAATGTGCAGAATGTGATAGACTGACATTAGAACTGAAAAATAAAGGAGAGACAGAATACTATGAGATTTGGAATAAATTTTACCAATGGTTAGACTTAAGAAATGGAAGTCGGAACAGATAAGAACAAGGATGTATAGATCGAAACAAGATGCAATATATGTAATATAGTATGTATCTGTAAACATGGAAAAGAACTATGTGCATAGAATTAGTAAGTAGTAATGTATATTGAAGATATAATAATAACTTTTATTGTCATTGTACGTGTATACACAGTATACCCATACAACGAAATTCACTTAACACCCAAAGACCAGGTCCAACACACATAACAATCCCCAAACACACTCCCACCCACCACAATTCCCCACCCCTAAACTACCCAAACATCCACACAACAGACCAAGTAATGCTGTCCATCAGCTCACTGATGGTGGCCCTTTGTTGAGTGCAATTATAGCTCTGGGATAAAAACTATTCAGAAAATGTGTGTTCCGAGTTTTAATTGTTCGGTATCTTCTGTCAGAAGGCAACAGTCCAAAAAGATTGTAAGCAGGATAGGAAGAGTCTCTGAGAATGTTATGCAACTTCCTCAAACAGCAAGATTCAAAGATGTCGTCCAGGGCTGGTAGCTGGAGCCCGATGATATTCTGGGCAATTTTAATGATTCTCTGTAGAGGTTTTTTTGTCCGCTACAGAGCTGCTCCCATACCATGCAAGAATGCAGTATGTCAGGACACTCTCAATGATGCTGCATTATATGCAATGGTGCATATAAGTAACTTATGCTATATTTTATATGGCGGAGCTATCGCCAAGACAGTTCCACCATGTCCAACTTTTTTTTTTTAACAATAAAGGTTTAACAAAAAAAGAGAGAGATAGAAGACTGAAACTAAACAGTTGAGATGATCTGCTTTCTCCTTATCAAGTATAATTATCCTTTCCAGGCATCAGTCCCATCCCTTCCTTTTTTCTTTTGACTTCTGACGTAAATAACAATTGCTTGTACTGCTTTTAGCTTTCCTTGTGCAATTCAAATCCTTTTGTGCTTCCTGTAGATATTAGCTACTTGCTGACAATTCAAATGCATTAATTATATTTGTCATTACATTAAATGCTATTTTTATCCTGGTCTGAAAAATGTTCTTCTTTGATAGGGGTATAAACAAAATAAAACATAGATTTCAATGGTTCTCTTTGTTTTGTGAAGAACCAATGGCATCTGTAGTTTCCCTTAATCCTTAAGGAAATTAATAGAACAAAGTATTTAGAATATTTCCCCAATTCTTCTGTCTCTAGAAAACATTATATAGTTTTGTATCTATCTTGCAAAAGAAGATAATCAACTGGGGGCACAGAATTATTCTTTATGCTAAGAAGGTTTAGTGTGCTGTGCAAACTTACGGGACATACAGTCCTTATTCCTGATCACAAAAACCCATATGGTATTATCTGTTAAAAATAAATGTATGTATGTAAGATAAAAACATTCTTCCATGCAATTTCTGCAGATCTTTGTACTATGGACCAGATTCCTCTCAAGGGATATGTTCTTCAACTTAACTTGTAAAATATGTAGCTTTTCCTATTTTTTTTTTTTCAGCTGCTGAGGAAGGGATTCTTTGATTGTAAATGTAGAGCCGTGTGATTTGTAATCTAGCAAGTCATTTCATTAATGCTGTTGTGGAGCAAAGTGTATCTCAGGATCACAAAATAAAATGGGCTGCGTTGAAGTCTCCAGAGTCCTACATCAGCAGAATAGCTCAAACGGGAGGGAAGTGGCTCAGGTTCAAACCATCTTTAGTTACATTCTTAAAATGGATTGTAGGAGTTAGCTGTAAAATACTTCATTTTGGTTTTGCAAGGTACAGAGAGGACTTCGCTCAGAGAGTTCCTGAGGTAAAGAAACAAATTACAGTTAATCCTCCCTTTCTGAAAATATGAAAACTGGTTACTTTTTATATTTTGACCCACTTATACAATATTTCCTTGGCTGCAGGATAAAGGCATCTTGATAATTGGAAAGTTAGGGGGGAAAAAAGTATATTGACAGCAGGAGAGGCTATTAAATGGCACACTCATTAAAAAAAAACAACACACACACACACACAAGGCCAAATTAGTCAATGGAGAGAATGTAAGTGAATAATACCTGAGTTCTATCTGGAATCATTGAAACCTCTTTCTCTAGTGCGGACTCTACTTTAAATAACTAAATCTGGGGTTCCCAAAGTATTCCCCCAAAAAGCAAAAATATCCATTTGGAGCAGAAAAAAAAATGAGCAATACTATTCAGGCAATTTTTATTATTAGGTCAATACAAACTCACTAAAGATGGATTCGGAGTTGAGACATTATTTGAATTTTTTAAATGATTAATATTAGCTTTTACCAAACATTATAAGGTAACCATATTTACATAAATTCAAGTTACACATAGGAAAAGAAATAGAAAAACAAGGGATTTAGTGCAATGTGAATAAAGAGACAGGTGATATGAACATCCATACTGTCACGTGATCAGAATTCAGGTGCTTGGCAACCAATACGCATTTCCAACAATTGCAGAATCCTAACATTATGTGATCACGATTCGAGTCCCTTACAGCTAGCTTCCAACAAGCAAAGTCAATGGGGACAGCTGGATTTGCTCAACAACCATATGATTCGCTTAACTGCAGTGTTTGCTTAATAACCATGGCTAAAAATGTTGTAAAATCGGGCATGACTCATTTAACAACCACCTTGCTTAGCAACAGAAATTCTGTTAAATTAATTCTGTTAACTGCCATGACGATGCGAGTTTGACACCCCTGAGCTAGATTGACAAGATTCTGCTATTGTAACTCTATGATGAAAATAGTATTAGTAGTCATAACTTTGGTTTCCTAATATGGTCTAAGGACTGATTTCATTCTTCTAAGTGCGAATGTAGCCAGTCTCTGTCTGTCTGTCTGTCTGTCTGTCTGTCTGTCTGTCTTTCTAACTATCTATTTATCTGTCTGTCTATCCATCTATCTATACAAATTTTATTGAAGTTAACAAAATACAAAAATACAAATGGAAATATAGATAGTAAGGAAGTGAGAAAGGGAAAGAAAAGGGAAGGAGAAATGTGGGATAAAAAAGAAAAGGAGCACGGGTGGCACAGTGGTTAGAATTTATTTAATTATTCATTCATTCATTCATTCATTCATTCATTCATTTATTTATTTATCAACAAGTACAAGGAAACAAGTAACAGTATAGACATGGACACATGAAAAAAATTTGGCACAAATAAAAGGAAATAAATAAGCAAAACATAGCCATAAACACATAAAATGAGTACATATAAATGGGAACAGTAGGACAGGGACAGTAGGCACGCTGGTGCGCTTATGCACCATTGCATAATGCATAATGCAGCATTGCAGGTAAACTCAATGCATTGTAAGCCGCTCTGAGTCTTCGGAGGAGGGCGGCATATAAATTGAACAAATAAATAAATAAATAAATAAATAAATAAATAAATAAACTCTGCCCAGGGACTGGAGTTTGATCTTGATGGCACTCAAGGTTGACTTAGCCATCCTGCCAAGGTTGGTAAAATGAGGATCCAGATTGGCAATATGCTGACTCTCTAACCAGCCCAGAGACTGCTGTAAAGCACTATGGGGTGGCATATAAATCTAAGTGCTATTGCTAAAAGAAAGAAAAGTTGACTTCCAACTTTTTTCAGTACTGTAAAATACAAAATAAAATGACAGCCTCAATATTTTACTTTTACAAACTTGGTAAATACTAGCCATTTCTATAAAAACAAATTAATTTAATCAGCAAAACCCCAAGTCAAGTAACTCCACTCCACTTTGGGGCTCATCTTTGCCTCCAGTGCTATCAATAAACCAATTTCAGTGCAATTCAGTGTAACATGCCCTGGTTTTGAGGATAAATTACCCCCAAACGGTATTATATTGACTTGATTAAAAACAATGCACCAGTCCCTCATATCATTGTTATGTCAAAAGCGCTTCTTGATACTTCTTCGTCCTTATTTGTCTTCTCAAACTATTAGATTTAAAAATAAATCAGAAGGCAGGTGGCTGGACTTTAATGTTAGTTTGGAAATATGCCAAAGCCCAGAAAAAGTTAAGTGGCACAGAATATCTCGAGAAGTGAGAGGAAATGATAAGAAACAGCTTCTCCCATTTGCATTTTAATAAATTACCTTTTAAGGTCTGGTGATATCTACTATGGCAACCATGTTGGGGCAGACATCAATGCCACCTGTCCCAAATTCCAAAAGACTTGCCTATTCTTGAGTTAATGGGCCATTATTTGGACATTATTTGTCCAGTTGCCAAAATACTAATCTCCTATCCCATACTCAATGCTAGACCTTGCTTGAAAGAATGCTGTTCCCTGAGGTAGATACCTAGTAGCTTTCAAAGGGGCAACTTATCTCAGCCTGGTTATTATTTATGTAGAGGTAGAAACATTGAAACCACTTTTCAAAAGCTGTTTGAACTGTAGATTGTACCCTGTTTTCCCCAAAATAAGACATTCCCTGATTTTAAGCCTAATCGGGCTTTTGAGCGCATGGCAATAAGGCCAAGCGCTTATTTCAGGGTTCAAAAAAAATATAAAACAGGGTCTTATTTTCGGGGAAACACAGTAACTTATATTTATTCCTTTATTCTTTATTAACTGCTTTGGAGGCCTGCTGTTAAGCCAGGCAGCATATAAACATATTTCAAATAGAATAAATAATATTATGATCTATTAACACAATGAAAAAATATCCATTCTCATCCACCTTAAAATAGTCTGCATTTTATTCAACCAAGAGCTGAAGAAGCTTCTTGGATTAGAAGAAAAACATCTTCAAAGAAAAACCAGAAAGTCCCGTTGCCTCTTGAAAAAGCACCTTTGGGACATTCAGATGGAAGCAATTTTTACTTCCACCGCTGAGGAAACAAATAATTTTATATCAGCCTATTGGTTCGAAATTGTTTGGATTCATATATCTGGATATAGCCCATGTTTTCTGCTAAGAAATGACATCTTAATTCTGTCAATTCTTGCAAGTTGGATTGCATAAGAATAATATTGGACACACTGTTTGAAAAGTTGTCAGATAATTTTATTTGAGAGCATAGAAACAGCACTAGAAGATAGCTACAAATAGGAGTACAGAGAATAGAAATATTTATAGGAAAGGTAGTTCTTTTGTGAGATGTTGGTGCACATGTGTATGTGCCCACTGTAATGGTTAATTTGGTGGGAATGTTCTTATCTTAATTTTCTGGTGTAGATGTTTTTCTTTAATGTGTTGCTATTGTGGTGGCTTTGGTTGCCATTTCTGTGTACTAGGGAAACTCTGTATTATGAAAGGATTTTCACTGCCTGTTATTATTTGTGCAGGTTAATTAGTTTATTTACGAGACTGCCTGCTGCCGCAAACGGCCTCCCACTGGCCGGTACGCCCTCACAGAGAGGGACTCATCTGGGTGCCGTCAGCCAAACAATGTTGGCTGGCGGCCCCCAGGGGGAGAGCCTTCTCTGTGGGGGCACCTACTATTTGGAATGAGCTCCCCCCGGAGATACGGAGGATCCCGGATCTACACACCTTCCGCCATGCTCTCAAGACCTTTTAGTTTCACCAGGCTGGTCTGGCCTAACCGCTCCCATTCTTTTTTTAATGCAAATTTTAATGTAAATTTTAATTTGTTCTTAACCTGGGGTTTTAAATTTGTCTTGGGCTAAATTGATTTAATTTGATTTTACTTCTGCTTTTAAATTTTTGTATTCTATGTGTTTTATCTTGTGCCTGTTCACCGCCCTGAGTCCTTTGGGAGTAGGGCGGTATATAAATCAAATAAAATGAAAAAAAATAAAAATGAGTTTAGTCTGGTCATTAATTACCAGAGGAGGAAGTGGATTAGTGATCTTTGCAAAATGGTTTTCTAGTTTCAGTTACTTGTGGGTCATTTTAATGATTGAAAGGAAAGTCAGAGACAGTGTAGGAATAAATCTAATTTTGAATTAAAATTCTTTCCACAATTACTTAAATTCTTCTCACGTTAAGAAAAGGAGTTTATTGTATTTATAAGCAGAGATTAACTTTCCAGTCTTTTATAAGCACATCTGATGACTTTGAGTCCAAGGATGAAGAGAAGAATATTTGAGAAAAGCCACTAGAACACTGCTTCTCCTCCTTTTTCTTCTTTATGGAAATTTATCATGCAATAGATATAATAATGCATTTTAATTGAGGGCGAAGGTGGAGTATTGCTTATATTTATTAAAAAAGGTTTGAACATATCCTGAACGTTTATCTAGTCAACACTTCAGCGCTTTCCATTTATATATTTATTCAAAGTCCCTCCAGGAGAGTCTGCAGAAATTTCAGTGCAATAAAATGATGCACATCACAATAACATAAATAATTTGTTCCTAGGGAGATCTTGACTTACAACCATAACTGAGACAGGAATTATAGTTATAAATCATGACAGTCATTAGGTAATTCACAAAATGACCATACTCAATTTTACAAACCGTTTGGGGTAGTCTTAAAGTGAATGCTGCAGTCATTAAACCAACATCATGATAGTTGAGTGAATCCATTATCCACAATGGCCAGTTTTTTAAAATTTATTTATTTATTTATTTATTTGTTTGTTTGTTTGTTTGTTTGTTTTTTTATCGAGTACATATTAGATAGTATATGTAAGTATAGGCATGAATTGAATACATAAAATGAATACAATTAAAGGGAACATTAGGACAGGGACAGTAGGCACGCTGCTGCTCTTATGTACACCCCTTACAGACCTCTTAGGAATGGGGTGAGATCAACAGTAGCCAGTCTAAGGTTAAAATTTTGGGGGTTTGGGGATGAAACCACAGAGTCAGATAGTGCATTCCAGGCATTGACCACTCTGTTGCTGAAGTCATATTTTCTGCAATCGAGTTTGGAGCAGTTCGCTTTAAGTTTGTATCTATTGTGTGCTCGTGCATTGTTGTGGTTGAAGCTGAAGTAGTCATCGACAGGTAGGACATTGTAGCAGATGATTTTATGAGCTATGCTTAGGTCATACCAAAAGCAGCGTAGTTCTAAATTTTCTAAACCCAAAATTTCAAGTCTGGTGGCATAAGGTATTTTGTTGCGAGCGGAGGAGTGGAGGGCTCTTCTTGTGAAATATTTCTGGACATGTTGAATTGTATGAATGTCTGATATGCAGTGTGAGTTTCAGGCAGATGAGCTGTATTCGAGAATTGGTCTAACAAATGTTTTGTATGCTCTGGTTAGTTACCAGAGAAGAAGCTATGCAAGATTAGGTTTACAACCCTTAATGCCTTTTTGGCTATGTTGTTACAGTGGGTTTTGGCACTTAGATCATTTGATAGGAGTACTCCAAGGTTCTTGACAGAGTGAGGGTCATCTACAAGGTCATGTCCACTCAGCTTGTATTTTGTGTTCTGATTCCTTTTGCCAATGTGTAGGACAGAGCATTTGTTGGTTGAGATTTGGAGTTGCCAATTTTTTGACCATTCTGACACAAAGTCAAGGTCTTTTTGAAGGGTAGCAGCATTGTTGGTGGTGTTAAATAGTCTTACATCATCAGCGAAGAGAACGCAGTTACTTATAATATGATCACAAAGGTCATTTATGTATAGTATGAAGAGTGTTGATCCTAGAATACTGCCTTGGGAAACACCGCTATTAACAGGTGCAGGATTTGATAGGGCAATCCCTATTTTGACCACTTGTTGTCTGTTTGACAGGAACGCAGTTAGCTAATTATGGAGGGGTCCAGCAATGCCATAGGATTTTAGTTTCAGAAGTAGTTTGTCCAGGAAACCAGGACTAAACACCAGTCAGCAAAATGTTGACAGGTAAATGAATACAGGACACTGCAAATGCAGCACCATAAATGCAGGCCAACTGTTGAACACCCAAAAGGCGATTGTGTGATAATAGGAGTGGCTTGGCTGTAGGAACTTTGAATCTTAGTGGCAAGGTCCATTGTCAAGGACTATCTATATATAGGAAGCTTTTCAAATCTGATAATCTGCAGATACTTCAGGATAATATTTCCAGCATGGAAGACATGACTTGCAAGCTCACAGATTTATGAGCATCCAGTTGTAATAGACCAAGGTATAGAATCATCTATATTTCACATGCACATATTTCACATGCAAAGATGTTTGATGATGGTGACGACAACGATGATATTATGCCTTCAGTTGTGTCTCACTCTTGGCGATTCCAATGGCCAGGTCTCTCCGTGTCTTCTGATCTTGTACTATTTCTTCGAATTGTTCTTTGCTCCGGCTGATGTCAGCTTTGATGGTGTCTAGCCATGGTGTTCTTTGGTGGCCTGGTTTCTTTTTGCAATTAACTCTTCCAAAGATAATTGCTTTCTCCAGTGAATTCTCCCTCATCACGCAGTCAAAATAAGTGAGACACAGTTTTTTGATTTTGCCTTTCAGTGACATGTTGTTATGTGCTCCAGCACTTGCTTGTTAGTCACCTTTGCTGTCCAAGGAATGTGCAGGAACCTTCTCCAGTACCACACCTCAAAGGAGTCAATTTTTTTTTCAAGGTCAAACTTTCACAACCATATGTAGCTACAGGGAATACAATAGAGCCAACTAATCTACATTTGGTTGCCAGGCTGATGTCCTTGCTTTTCCACATTCAGCTCATGTTCATCATTGCTGTGAGTCCAGTGCAATCTTAGCAAAGGTGTTTATATCTAAATAATTAAAATAAAGATTCACATGTTGCAATTCTGAGCACTCAGGTGTTGGGTGACTAGACTATTTGATTGATAGATTTAATGTTTAACATTAAATATGCCAACCATCTAATAGTGTTTTTCCAGAAACATACTATAATCACCAAATAACCATCTAAAGAATGAAAATTGATCAATTGGGTGAGTTAGCTGTTTGAGAGCCCTCCTAATTCAACAAACTTAAAATGTGCCACAAATGTTCTGAGGTCAGATCAAAAGGTTCTAAAGATTGTTCTCCATTCTCAATACCATCAACCCTGACGAAGATAGCTTCACACCTTACATTTATTTATAATCCTAGGCTCTTCTACTAGTAGTCTTTCCAATAAAAATACATAGGATGGTGCCTAACATGGTAAAAGGACACAGCTTAACATGTAAACATTCTAAATGTGCCACAAGCCCATTTTTATCTTATAAAACATAATGTGGTGGTTTTTTATTTGCTTTAGCATCCTATGTGTGACTTTAACCATTGTAGATTGTAAACCATTGTTTATGGCTTAGTATAATATGTAGACATGATGCGTTGTGGTTTATCTATCAAATTACAATTAAACAAAATATGGATTAGTACAATGTGTGAATTCAGCCCAGTTATTGAGTTTGTCAGAGTTTCTTGCAAAAATCAAATCCAGAAGCACATACAGATAACTGATTCAGATGGATTCATTAACTTCTTTAT
The DNA here is from genome assembly GCA_022577455.1 of Arizona elegans. Taxonomy (NCBI): domain Eukaryota; kingdom Metazoa; phylum Chordata; class Lepidosauria; order Squamata; family Colubridae; genus Arizona; species Arizona elegans. The sequence goes on from JAKOOJ010000005.1 coordinate 21,068,269, forward strand.
ATATAGATAATAGCAGATGAAGTAAATTTTACAATACCAATAGCAGAGTTCTTTCAACATGGTAACAAGTAGAGAGATCAGTTACAAGCAAAACACAAGGTAGGAGAGAACAGTTAATTTCATTTCAGCAGAGCAGACAAGCCCAGTCTTGTTTCATTTCAGAGCTGAGCACAGAGCTTAATACAAAGAGAGCCTCCTCTACACAGGGCAGTTAAGCTTCTGCACAGACTCAGTTGCCTAAGCCATGCCCAGACTTCTAGCTTAAGTTTCTGTTTCTAAACAGTCTTCATTGGCTGAGCCTGTTACCATGCCTATTCATTGGCTGACCTTGTTACCATGACCCCATTCAGTCCCCATTGGCTGATCTATTCCAGTCCATGAATATTTGTACTCTGGCAGAGTTGACTTTTGCACTACTTTATTATCAAGCCCATACTTGCCTTAAAAGTGGATTTCCAGCAGTCTCAGGAATGAAGGCTTTTTTTTCTTTGCCCAAAAAAAGCATGATGAATTCAAATTTAAAATTCCTCCATAGCCATTCAACAACTTCAGTCAACGCTATGCAGTTAGGCAAATCTGAAAAGGTGATTTAGCAAAACAATGTTGGTGCAGGCAAAACATGTAAGCAGCTACATCCTTCAGGAGGTTTGGCATAGCTGCTTCAGTGGCTTTCCTGACTCATGAATGTTTAAATGTACCATTTCGCATCACTGTCAAGCCCTGAGAAAAAGTTGTGTCTGCACATGCATACACATTCCACCGACAACCTGGAAGCTGTTTTTGTAAGGCATTTCTTAAACCAGCTAAAGTTCGCAATGCAATGTAATCCCTACATTTGATTGAATAGCATGACATTTTTATAGCATAAAAAACATAAGATCTTGCTCTGTGTTCTTGGAGGTTCTGGAAAGGAGTACTGTAATTTGACAATCACCTCACCATAGATGAACTGATGGTCTCTATCCAGAGCAGGGGTGGGTTCTACTTACCTTTACTACCGGTTCACAGTGGGGCCGCGTGCGTGCACTCACTTCACTCACTATAGAACTGGTGCAACCGGGGTAACGCACCACTGGTCCAGAGTTATTTGTAAACAAGGACAACTGAAATAAATCATGCCAGTCAATTATTATCAAAAATTTGTGCTGACTGGAAACCATGTTTTCAGTGCAACTAATAGCTCTGAACCTGGTTCAGTTACAATACTATATGAAAACTTGGTTCATTAACCATGGGTTTTTCCCCCCTAGAGTTTTCTTATATGTACAATGTCCACTTATTTCAACTCAGCTGAGAGTTTCTCCATTTGTGTCAGAAATTGATTGATGGCTTGTCACCCAATGCCTGATGTTGTGAGTTAAAGAGAGTGACTGGCCCAAATTCACCCAGTCAGGTTCATGTCTAAAGTAGGACTAGAACTCACAGTCTTCTGATTTCTAACCTGGTGTCTTAAATACTAGATCAAACTAGCTTTCTTAATAACCATTGGTTCTATTTCTCAAAAGACAATAATTATGGCTTACAAATTGGAATGAACGCCTTCATAAGATAGTAAACCATACACACACAACACACACACACACACACACACACACATACACACATAGAAATATTAATATTAATATTAATAATAATAATAATAATAATAATAATAATAATAATAATAATAATAATAATAATAATAATAATAATAATTTTATTTCTATACCGCCCTTCTCCCGAAGGACTCAGGGCGGTGTACAGCCTATTTAAAAACACAGAAACAAAACAACAATTTAAAATTTAAAATCATTAAATAATTAAGCTCCAATTAAAATCCCAGAAATTTAAAATACCCCCAATTTAAAACGTTATGTTAATAGCCCTGCCTGGCAGAACAACAGGGTCTTCAGAGCGCAGCGGAACACCCGGAGGTCGGAGATCCTATGTATTTCGGGGGGCAGTTCATTCCACAGGGCTGGGGCTCCCACAGAGAAGGCCCTCCCCCTGGGTGTCGCCAGCCGACATAACTTGGCCGATGGCACCCTGAGGAGACCCTCTCTGTGGGAGCGGACTGGTCGGTGGGAGGCTACTGGTGGCAGAAGTCGGTCTCGAAGGTACCCGGGTCCTATGCCATGGAGCGCTTTAAAGGTGGTAACCAACACCTTGAATCGCACCCGGAAGACCACTGGGAGCCAGTGCAGCTCGCGCAGGAGGGGTGTCACGTGGGCGCAACGAGTTGCACCCATAACCACCCGCGCGGCCGCATTCTGGACCAGTTGGAGCCTCCGAGTGCTCTTCAAGGGGAGCCCCATGTAGAGAGCATTGCAATAGTCCAACCGGGAGGTGACAAGGGCGTGAGTGACCGTGCGCAAGGCGTCCCGATCCAGAAAGGGCTGCAACTGGCGAATCAGGCGAACCTGATAAAAGGCCCCCCTGGCCACGGCCGTCATGTGCTCTTCTAAAGACAGCCGTGTGTCCAGGAGGACACCCAGATTGCGAGCCCTCTCTGTGGGGGGCAAGGATTCACCCCCAATAGTCAGCGATGGCACCTGCTGACTATATTGGGGCGCCGGAAGCCACAGCCACTCGGTCTTGGAGGGGTTGAGTCTGAGCCTGTTCCTCCCCAACCAGGCCCGCACGGCCTCCAGGCAGCGGGACATCACATCAAGGGCATCGTTGGGGTGGTCTGGGGTGGAGATGTACAGCTGAGTATCATCAGCGTACAGATGGCACTTCACCCCAAAACCACGGATGATCTCACCCAGTGGCTTCACATAAATGTTGAACAGGAGAGGCGAGAGGACCGACCCTTGTGGCACTCCCCATGCGAGATGCCTCGAGGTCGACCTCTGCCCCCCTGCCAACACAAACTGCGAGCGGTCGGAGAGGAAGGAAGAGAACCACCGCAGAACGGTGCCCCCTATTCCTAACCCCCTCAACCGCTGCAGCATGATACCATGGTCGATGGTATCAAAAGCCGCTGAGAGGTCTAATAGGACTAGGACAGAGGAGCAACCCCTGTCCCGAGCCCTCCAGAGATCGTCCACCAACGCGACCAATGCCGTTTCTGTGCTGTACCCCTGCCTGAAGCCCGACTGGTACGGGTCCAGATAGATAGCTTCATCCAGGTGCCGGGGAAGTTGTCGTGCCACCGCGCTCTCAACAACCTTCGCCACAAAACGAAGGTTGGAGACTGGACGATAGTTGGCTAATTCAGCCGGGTCCAGGGAAGGCTTCTTGAGAAGGGGCCTCACTACCGCCTCTTTCAAGGCGGCAGGAAAGGCACCCTCACTCAGAGAAGCACCTATAATCCCCTGGAGCCAGCCTCGTGTAACCTCCCGGGAGACCAGCACCAACCAGGAGGGACACGGGTCCAATAAACACGTGGCGGCACTAATCTTACCCAGAACCCTGTCCACATCCTCAGGAGTCACAGGATCAAACTCCTCCCAGATAACATTCTCAAGACCTGCCCTCGTCTCCTCCCGTGGACTCATCCAGTCGGAGTCCAAGCCATCCCGAATCCGAGCGACTTTATCATGCAGGAATTGTACAAAATCCTCAGCACGACCCTGCAAGGGATCTTCCCGCACTCCCCCCCGGAGGAGGGAGTGGGTCACCCTAAACAAGGCAGCTGGGCGGTTCTCTGCAGATGCGATAAGAGTGGAAAAGTGGTTAGACTTTGCCGCTTTTATCGCCACTAGGTAGGTCTTGATATAAGACCTCACCTGTGTCCGGTCGGAATCGGATTGACTAGTCCTCCAAATGCTCTCTAGGCGTCTTTTCCGACGCTTCATCTCTCTCAGCTCCTCAGAGAACCAAAGAGCCAGTTGAGATCGGCATCGGGTCAGAGGCCGCAAAGGCACGATGCAGTCCAAAGCTCCAGCGGCCGCCCTTTCCCAGGCGGCCACCAGCTCTTCAGTCGAGTCGTGTGTTAGGGTCTCAGGGAACGGCCCAAGCTCCGTCAGGAACCTTTCGGGGTCCATCAGGCGCCTGGGACGGAACCATCTAGTTGGCTCCATCTCCCTTCGGTGGGGGACTGCGGTAGGAAAGTCTAGTTGGAGGAGCGAATGATCTGTCCATGACAAGGGTTTAATATCTAGGTCCCCTCTACCAAGATCATTCAACCACTGACCAGAGACAAAAATCAGGTCCAGAGTGTGTCCCCCTATGTGAGTTGGGCCATGAACTAACTGGGTCAGGTCCATGGCCGTCATGGAAGCCATGAACTCCCGAGCCACCTCTGACGCCTCACCCGCGGATGGGAGGTTGAAATCCCCCATGACGATAAGTCTGGGGGTATCAACCGCCACCCCGGCAATGACGTCGAGTAGCTCGGGCAGGGTCGCTGCCATGTGGCAGGGAGCCAGGTACGTAGTCAGCAAACCCATCTGCACCCCACGGCCCCACTTTACACAGAGGGACTCACATCCGGCTATCTGAGGAACAGTGGTCTCCCTCGGACAAAGACTTTCCCTAATAATCACCGCCACTCCCCCACCCCTCCCCTGGGCCCTTGGCTGATGAAATGCACGGAAACCTGGTGGGCACATCTCAACGAGGGGGACCCCCCACTCCTGGCCCAACCAGTTCTCCATAATACCTGCCAGGTCCGCACCCCCCTCCGAAATAAGATCACAAATGAGGGGGGCTTTATTAACCACCGACCTGGCATTACACAACATCAGCCGCAGACCCTGGGCCTGAGACTCTACACAACCCAGGACATGAGTCACCCATCGGGGACAATAATGTATATTGTGAAGTAGGTTTACACCTACTGCTCTTGCTAAGCTAGATATGAAATTTTGCGTCAAAAATTGAGAAACATCTAAATGCTGTAAACTCTATGCAGGCAAATCAAAACACTTTTAATGATTATTTCAGTGCAATCATAATTTTAATTATTACTAATAGTTTTGGTGATCATCAAATATATATATATATATATATATATATATATATATATATATATATGTATGTATGTATGTATGTATGTATGTATGTATGTATGTATGTATATATATGTAGGTCTTTGGTTATTCGGGTTTTCTCCCGTGTAAAATTGGAAGTGTCTTGGCGACGTTTCGACGAAGTCTCATTCGTCATCTTCAGGCTGGTGTTTTCGGCTTCGTGCTTCTAGGAGCAATGTGTGATCGCAGCTCTTGCAATGTGTGATCGCAATGTATGATATATATATATATATATATATATATATATATATATATATATATATATATATATATATATATATATATATATATATATATATATATATATATATACATACACACACATCAGCCTTTTGGCATTTAAAATAAATAGACAGGTGGATAATATCCAGCAAGTATATAATTTAGGAGAAAGAGAACTTGTAATCGTAAATAAGAAACTCCAGATTGGACTTTGACATTAAGTTGGCATTTAGTAAGAAGGTATTCCGTTAATTTAATTTTTTCCCTCTCCAAAAAGCTTATCCATCTTCAAGTGCCTCTGGGGAATTACTTAATAACACATCTATTTCACTGAGGATAATCTAGTTCATTTTAATTTCCCAGACAGTAATACTCTGGACCATCAATTGTGATTTGGGAGCTGTTCTTTCTCCTTGGAGCTGCTGGGGGGCGGGGAGAGGACAGAAATAGTGCAAATCAGCTCTTCCATGCCGAAATATGAAATGCTAAGGTAGCTTTCAAGTATGATACAGAAGGAAAAAAATAATATTTTGGATTTTGTCCATCCCACAATCCCTTATTTGATCAACTTTATTTTTGACTTTGTTCCAATAGACGATGTTGCTTGCAGGACTACAAGTATCATTAATTTAGAAGTAATCTTATTACAAAAAGTAGCATTATCCAGAGATCCATTTTGCAGGAAGTGCAATGCAGACTTGGGAATTGACCATCTGGAATAGTTTCTTGGATGACTTCAACAGAGACAATATACTGTATCATGATTTTGTCAGGATCTATTGGTTGATTTCCCTTGTGCAGGAAAAGGGCATGTTTATCTGTTAAGGTACCATGCCAGACACTGTGCCATGCATAGTTGTTGCTCAAGATATGCATATAGGTATCTGCAAGAATGGAGCAAGGAAAAACAAAGACAAAATGTCTACAGGTAGCCCTTGACTTAAAAACCTGCCTATCACAGTCATAAATTGTGAAGGTCATAAAATTATAACCTTTTGCCACATGCTAAATAAATAAATACAACCTTTTTTCAGAAAAGGTCATTAAGCAAACCAATGGTTTGCTATGGGCGTGGTTTTGTTAAAAACTGGCAAAACTGTCATGACATGCAGTCATGTTATTCAGGGGTGAGTTCTACTTACCTTTACTACCAGCTCACAACGGTAGCATGCACAGATTGCTGATGATGACATTCGGGACGGTGGGTGGGGCTTCCTGCCGATTTTACTATCAGTTCTTGTGAACCGGACCGAACCGGGGGCAACCCACTATGATGTGATTGCAGGACCCTCCAAACAGCCATAAATGTGGCTCTGTTCCCAAGTGCCCGAAGTTCAGTCACGTGACTGCAAGGGGTATGACCATTATAACTTTGAATTTAAGTTATTAATAGCCCCAAGGTAGGTCCATCATAACTTTGAAGTGTCTGGTTGTAAGTCAAGGACTACCTGTATTGGGATGCAAGTAAAAAGGATGATGTTTGTGTTGTGATGTCACAACACATATTTTATCATTCTGGCACGATCATGGTTAGAAACAGGCACCCCTGATTGTACATTGTTGCATGCTTGCCAAGATTTCCGGATCTTGATAAATAAGATAAGTTACCTCTGGACTTCTAGTGGGACATTATGTGATGTATCTTGTCCTTTAAACAATTATAAAAGCTATTTTATACTGATTGAATTTGCATTTCATGCTGGCCACAGTTTGCTTAATAATCTTTATTAGATAAACCACAATAGGCATCTCCTCAAATAGCATTAACATGAACCCTGCTCTATAGATTACAATGGCTGAGTTTGCACAAAAGTGTAAACTAAAACCAAACAACACACATTTTCATTTAACCCCTTGAACGAATCTAACAACTGGATTAGAAGACTATGGTAATCCATGTATCCACCAATGGCTGGTATTCCCTAGGTTCACACACTATACTCAGAAGTGATTTGTTTGGATTTGGGTTAAAGCATTGAATGAAGATAATCATTGTAAATAGTGAAGTACATGGTTAAATCAAATTGTGGTTTGCACAATTTTGTAAACCCAGCTGCTGACTCGCCATGGGTCCTCAGAGTTTCAGTCGTATCTCTGTCTATCATTAAGGAGTTATGACATTGGCTGTATTCACATAATAGAGTTATTCTAGTAAAGGCCAGCTTGTTTATTTTAATCCTAAATTTAATTTGATTGTCAGTCCTGGAAGTCATCTTTTGTATTAGGCCTTCAGACCTGCCACGTTTACTACTTGAGAAACTGGGAGGGGGGATTATATGGAGCATGGGTGATATATAGTCATAATAACATTCCTTTCTCAGAAAGTCAAGGTCATCTTGCCCTGCAAGGCTGGAACTGGGAGGCATCCACAGTTGGGACAATGATTGGACCATGTGATGGACTTGTGGGTGTTGGGCACGGACTTGAACTTTTCTTTGGGTGGGGAAAACCTGGAAACTTTCAAATTTGGATTTTCCCAAATGTGCCAATATGACATCTTTAATAAAATGTAGCTTTGAGGCATTTCAAGCCTCAAGAGTGTTCTTTCGTTGGGGGTGTTACTTGGAACCCTGACATTGATTTAATTTAAACCTTTTAATTCTCTTTTTTTGATGGCCTAGTGCAGGGGTGTCAAATTCCTGGCCCGTGGGCCGGATGCATCACGTGCTGGCCACGCCCATACCAGGTCTTGTGCAGGGATGGGGTCTACTTACCTTTACTACTGGTTCGCAACGGGGCCGCGTGCGCGCACATGCTTTGCTTGCTCACGTGTGTGCTCTTCTGCGCATGCGTAGAAGCATTCTGATGACACCGGGGTCAGTGGGCGGAGCCTCCTGCCGGTTTTACTACCGGTTCTATAGAACCGGTGGGAACTAGGGGCAACCCACCACTGGTTTAGTGAAGGGGGGAGGAGTCCCAATACCTCACGTGACACCGCCATAATGACGTGAGTTTGACACCCCTGGCTTAATGTATTCTGATTAGCAGTCCATCTGATTAGTTTAAGGGTCATCTTATTCTGCAAGACCAGAAAATGAGATAATTCAATAAGCGTATTGAGCAACTGGTTTGTCTATAGTGATTGGGTATGTTCTCCCTTTCATCTATAAGGCACCTGTGCTATTGCTCTTTTTTCTTTCAAAGAAGGAATAAGTGAGAAGACTATCAATAGCTACTTGCTCAAGTTCTTTCTCTGTTTTTATTTTTTCTCACCACAGAACTCTCAGCATCAGCCATTGCTATGTTTCTACTAGAGCAGGGGGTAAGTAGCAATGACCAACAATAATCCTTGCTATGGGGACCTTTTTCTAAAGAGAAGGCTGAAAGAATTCAGATTCTTTCAGATTAGAATGGAACTTCTCTGGAGCACATATTGCTAAGAGCATCCCATAACTCAAAACCAACCAGAATGGGTGAATTTATTTAAACTCTGCAAGTCTGAAATCCATTCTGTACAAAGATAAATTTTTCAGCCTTCAGCAATGCTAAGCATACATTTGAGGATAGTCAAATTCTTTCATTTGTTCTAAAGTTTTCATTTGAACTACGCACTAGAAACCACTTTCTTTTCAGTTGTTCTGTGGAAAAAAAAATTGCACCTTGCTTTAAAAAAAAATCATACTTTCTCATTATTTTAGGTGAATTTCAGAGAAGAGTAGACATGGGATCAAACAATTAAAAAGTAATTCAGTATAAAATAAAACAACAAAAAATAGTTTGGGGGGTCCTACACATCCTCATCTGGGAGTATTTCATACCAAATTTATAAGTGTTTGGAAACTTAACGCATTTGTTTTATACATACATACATACATACATACATACATACATACATATATGTGTGTGTGTGTGTGTGTGTGTGTGTGTGTGTGTGTATCTCCTATCATTTTTATGTTCCATTTCAAACTCTGGTGTTGAGGAAGTATTGCATTTTAAAGGCTAACTAAATTTATACAGCAATGCTGGAATTCATGACCACCTTGATTGATTTAACAATTGCATAAACACACCTGCTCCTTCAGTGATTTATGATTTTACAAGGACCGCACCATTGTAGCTGACCTGCTAATTTGGAATAAACTGATGGTAGTGATAGATGGTACGTGTTGGCTGCAAAACAGGAGATAGACTCAAGCACTTGGAAAAGAAATAATTTAATGCAGGTTACCTCAACTTGTGGGTTGCAATTGCAGACCCCCAACCAACACACTCAATTTGGGTGGGAGTGAAATGGGGGGGTGGGAGAGAAACTTGACTGAGAAATTGGAAAATTTTATTATTTATTTATTTATTAGTCATATTTCTATGCCGCCCACTCTCTGAGGACTCTGGGCAGTTTACACCAAAGACAGTATACTAAATAGCATATTGCATCCAAAAATCTGGGTCCTCATTTTACCCACGTTGGAAGGATGGAAGGCTGAGTCAACCTTGAGCCAGTCAGATTTGATCCGCTGATCTGCTGAACTAGCAATCAGCTGAAGTAGCTGCAGTACTGCACTCTAACTACTGCACCACCTTGGCTCTTAAATGCTGTAATCCATATGCTCCATTTGTGCTCCATCTCTAAGAAATGTTAAAAGATATAAAATAAAATGAGTATGCCATGGGACTCACCATTTATTTGCTCATAAAGGGTATGTGTGTGACCTGTATGATGACCTCAGAGAATATTTTTGTAGCACAGCTGTTTACGAGCTCGCAGTTGTGTGGTTCATTTGACTCCCAATCTACTTCCAGGTATGATTCAAGGTGTTGGTTTCACCATTAAAGCTTTACATGGCTTGGGGCCAGGCTCTCCCCCATTACATAGGCCATTACTGGTCTAACAGAACAAGAAGGTTGTCAGGGTTCCGAGGGATGCCCTAATTATATCATGAGTCTCGAGTCAAGCTTCAAAAGAAATCCAATTATTTATTAGGAGCTTCATGTCAGCACGTTCCCAAGTGAAGCCAGCTCTGGCCCTACGTAATTTACACTCCAATATGACCCTGTTTCTCCCCGCCCACCCCCAGGGTATTTCATTAATCACATTCACCAATGGAGCAATTTCATGGGTTTTAGGGGTCACTCCCCTCACTGCTGTAGGTAACCCTGGGATACAGACTTGAGAGAGATAAGTGTGGAATGTGTATCTGTCCTGGGCTGCTGTGCCATTTGTTTCCCATCCCCCCGGCCTATGGCAACCCGAGAGCAGGCCAGGGATGCTTTGTGAGTTGACAAAGGTATGTTGTGGGTCCCATCTATTAGGGATGCATATCTGGCAGTATCACTGAAAAGGGCCTTCTCAGTGGGGTATGGAACATTATTGTCCTTGAGGTATGATTGGCTTCCAATAGGGTTTTTTTTTTTTGAAAGTTGTGGGTTTTGTTAGCATGCCTGAGAACTTCAAAAGGAAAAGGAGCCAATCAAGAGGTTTGATTGTATGGTTTGATTGTGTTGCCATGGGATGCAATGGGTTTTATGATTTTTATATTGTGGGGTTTTTTTAATGTTGTAAGCCACCTGGAGTCATCAGTGTGTGATTTGGTTGGCTGTATACATTCATTTAATAAATAAATGAAATGTCTGCCATAGGATTGAAGTTCTCCACAGTTCTGTGTGGTTGAATGGGAATCTAGCTCATAAAATAAGGGACACTTTGATAGAGATGGAAGCAAAGTATTCTGTCAGTTGTGATTCTGCCTCACACCCACTGCAGAATCATTCTTTTCCTTTGATTTTTGGGATGTTACTTCTTTGTGCTTTGATTATTCATGAGTTCAATGATAGTTGCTAATCCATCACTGTCCTAACCTCTTGCCTTCCTTAATTATATTTATTTACGTTATTCTTTTGATCCCAGGCAAATGCTATGAGAGAATCTCATTTCTTATTGTCAGCATTTTCAATTATTAGTATGAAAGACAGCATGTTAACTGAATACACACACACACACACACACACACACACCACTGAACAGAGATCTCAAATGAAAAATGATAGCTCTGAAACAACTTAATAGTGTGTATTGGACTGAAGATCTGTTATCCTGCCCCTGTGTATTTTTAATGTGTATTGAAATTGATCAAAGCATCTGCCAGTAGATATGTTAAATTCATTTTTCTGTTTTAGGACTACTAGTAGTAGGACTGCTGACTGAGTATGGTCATGAATTTTGTAAGTGGTTAGGTCCAGTCTACAGCCCAAGTGAGAGCTGCTGAATAATGAATGAAATGGATTTGATTTTAATCAGCAGAAGAGGAAGCAGCAGAAGACAAATTGTTCCATTAGCTCCTGTTGCAATACATCCCATGGCAGGACATCATATATCTTTGCTAAGAAAATAATAAAAAAACACCCAAGTCTCCCATCACCGACCTCAGCTTTATGCTTCTCTTTGGTAAAGTTACTGTAGGTTCCTGTCACTGCAGTATTGAAGCTCACTAGAATTCATTGGTACAGCACAGATATATAGTGAAGGTTGGAAGAAACAGAAAACTGGGATGCATTCACATTAACAGATCACCCAGCTTCTCAAAACCAAGTTGTAATATATCTACAATGATTTAGCTGTCAAGGCTTACAGTTACTGTCTAATTCTGCATTAAACCCAGGGTCGTATTTTTACTACATAGTTAGTAGGAAAGGAACTGTATCTATCCTGAAATGGCTGCCGATCAGCTTAATCCCAAAAGAGGTTAATGTAATTTGTTATGATTTTCTAGATGTGTCAGACTTCTACTTCAGACGTCCCCTGCCATGCTGACAAGGGGTGGGTTCCACTTACCTTTACTACCAGTTCGCAGAGGGAGCCCATGCACAGATCACCCTTGATGACGTTATGGAGGGTGGGTGGAGCCTCCCACCGGTTTTACTATCGGTTCTATAGAACCGGACAGAACCGGGAGCAACCCACTACTGATGCTGACTGGTGGTGATGAGAATTATAGACCATGAAGTCTTGGCTTGTGCTGTGTTGTGAAAAGTTAGGAAAATCAAGTTTTGCTACAAAGAAGAGGGGGTCAACACAATTTCCAAAGCACCTGAAGCAGGACAAGAAGCAATGGATGGAAGTTTATCAAGGAAAGAAGAAACCTAGAACCAAGGACAAATTTCCTGACAGTTAGAACAATTAATCAATGGAGTAACTTACCTTCAGAAGTTGTGGGTGCTCCAATACTGGAGGTTTTTAAGAAGAAATTGGACAACCATTTGTCTGAAATGGTATATGGTTTCCTGCCTGAGCAGGGAGTTGCGTTGGTGGCATTTAAATGTCCTGAACTACTCTTAGCCCTGAAGTGTCTTCTGGGTTATGCCAAATCTACATTATTTTTATTGGATAATGAGAAAATACTAGTAAGATGTATATTAATTATTTGCATGATTTTTGGGAAAACAGTTGGACTATGTCATATTGATAAATTAAATCTGTTTCTTATTTTCTTAAGATAAGAGCATTTTAAAAAAAACAATATATTGCTTTTCATGTTTATAGAATTCATAGGCATCTCCTAGGAGCAATGACAAATGTCCATGATGACATTACCATACAAATGTGATGGGATTCTAGTACACAATGATGATATTTGCAAAATGATATCAATAAACATGTGTCATTTTGGCATCATGAGTTCCCTCGGGACACTGCTAATTGGACCATTCTGATGGTCTTTGAAAAGGGCTGGAGGTGAAAAATAATGAAGTGGATACTAAACCTATGTATATTGATACAATAGAGGTTTGTTCAACTAAGGTCAATTCTGGTTTAACATGTATAAGTTGTTGATTACTAAAAGGAATGGCATTTGAAGTTGTCATGTATTGTTGAATTATATATTCAAATTTGGAATTTATAAAAATCCAAAGTAATTTGGATTTATTGTGTCATGAAATGTGCACCTGAAGAAGCTGTGTTTGTGTGTGTGGGAGGGGGGAAATCCAGGCATGAGCATTGTGCTTTCCCAAGGAGGAGTCAGTGCATTCTGGAAAGAAGCCCAAATTAAGGGACTGTGCAGTCCTGAGAAGTATGAGGAGGAGAGAGAAGGTTCGGGATAGCCACACCCTGGAATCCCTCAGGGTTTAGCTTTTAAGTTAGAAGTTATAACTTTAGTCTGGAAAGATTCTGTCTATTAGCCGTAAGCAACTAAACAATTGGATTTGATTAAATTTCACTGCATGGTCTTTGGGCTTAGTCTGAAAGGTATATAATGTAAAGACAGCTTTACTTCAGAGATACAAACTTGGACTGATGATAGCTGTTTGCTGTCTGCCTATGAACTGAGTCTTTCTAAATATAATGAAAAGAGAGATCAATATTGTTCCATGTGGTCAAGATTGAAAAACTGAACTATTTTCCATATTTATTTTAATATGTTCTTTTGTCCTTTTCTTTTTTTTTTCTTTTTAATTTTGTTTCTTACCATCACCAACTTCTTGAGCTGGTGGCAGGGGTGCTATTCAGCAGGTTCTGACAGGTTCTGGAGAAGTGATAGTGGAAATTTTGAGTAGTTCAGAGAACTGGCAAATACCACCTCTGGCTGGCTCCAGAGTGGGGTGGGAATGGATATTTTGCAATAGCCTTCCCCCAGGAGTGGGGAGGGAATGGGGATTTTGCAGTATCCTTTCCCGGGAGTGGGGTGGGAATGGAGATTTTGCAGTATCCTTCCCTGCCACACCCACCAAGCCATGCCCACCAAGCCATACCTCGCCCACCAAGCCACGCCCATCGAACCGGTAGTAAAAAAAATTTGAATTCCACCACTGGCTGGTGGGTATATTTGAAATCCTGAAAACACGTTACAGTGGCTGTCATAAAATGGTTGCTTCAGAGACTTCTTTCTTCACAAAGAGCTTCCAAGATTCGATTTGCCAGAGGTTAAACAGATGTAGATGCTGTTTGTCTCCAGATTCCTTCGATTTACAACAGTTCATTTAATGGCTGTTCAAAGTTACAACAACACTGAAAAAAGTCACTCATAACAGTTTTTCACACTTACAGCCATTGCAGCATCCCATGATCAAAATTCAAATGTTTGGCAACTGATTCATATTTATGATATTTGCAGTGTCCCAGGGTCATGTGATCCTCTTTTTTATCCTTCTGACAAGAAATGTCAAGGGGGAAGCCAGATTGATTTAACAAGCATGTAACTAATTTAATAACTGCAGTGATTCACCTAGCAACTGTGGCAAAGAGAGGTTGTAAAATTGGCAATTCACTTAACAACTGTCTCACTGAACAACAGATATTTTGGGCTCAATTGTGGTTATAAGCAGTGGTGGGATTCAGCCAGTTCCAGCCGGTTTGGGCAAACCAGTAGTTAAATGGGCCCTGCCCCTCCCTTCCCTGCCCTTTCCAAGAGTCCCCATGCACTCCATTTTGGCTCCCAGGTAAGTGCAGGGAGGCAGGCCTCCTAGGCTCAAAATGGGCTGGGGGGGCGGTGTGCCTCCCGGCCCATTTTCACTCCCAGGAGGCTTCAGGGAGGCCTCCTAAGCTCAAAATGGGGCATGGGGGACCACATGGCCCCCCTGTGGCCCATTTTCACTCCCAGGAGACTGCAGAGAGGCCTACTAGGCCAAAAACCGGGTGTGGGGGGCAGCTCGTCCCCACCGTGACCCATTTTTGCTCCCAGAGGGGTGCAGGAGGCCAAGTGCTGCCTATCACACTCCCTGGACATGCCCAGCATGGCCACGCCCAACCAGCTGGTCTTTAGGGCAGAGAACCAGTTGTTAAATTATTTGAATCCCACCACTGGTTATAAATCAAGAACTATCTGTACTGGACTATGATTCCATTATCTTTTCTTTACCTATATATATAGCACTGGTTGTTTGCAAGCTGATCATTCCTATCTTAAGACATGAACAATAAATTCATGTTTCCTAGATTTCTAAAGGTTAAGATTGTACAAATTGAAAGAAGATTAGAATGTTTGCATTCAAACCCTGATCCAAGAGAGTGTTCCAGAGGAAATGGCCTCCTTAAACCTATATATGCATTTTAAGAGTTTGGGATGGCTCTTCATGAAATACATTCTTCATGCCTTAAAACAACATCTAATAGAAGGAAGGCACAATCATTCGGCATTCTACTTAAAAATTCAGCCTGAGTTTTCCTATTTTGCTTTTTAAAATGCAACTCATAAAATTCCATTTTCAAATGGGCAGAAGGGTTTGTTCTAATATTGTAGGGGTTAATCTCCTATATAGAGGTATGAAGAAAATGAAATCCTTGAGAAGTCCTTGGTGAGGAGATTGGAAATAAATGTAATAAATAAGTAACTTAAAAAGCACAAGGATTAGAAAAAATATTCAAAGTAGTCACCTCTTTGTCCAGGAAGCATATTTTTGTATTCTGTAGACCCAAAATGATAGACTGTTAAGACAAAAAAAAAAAAAAAAAATGCTGTGTGTTCCTAAGATTTATTCCTTTAAACATGGCAAATCCTTCAATCCTGTTAGAAAATATAATGCTACAATATGGTGCATAATTTAGACAAAAAGTTCCTTCCTAATGGAAGACAGTCCTCTGGCAATTTTAGGATCCCATCCAGCATCTTCAGATTTGGCAAATTGGAGAACACGCTGTGAGGTAATAAAATTGAGAAAGAAATTGTTATTTTTTTCCTTCATTGTCTGAACTCATTTAACTTAATGCTGCTATTGCTATTGTTCCCACAAGCAGGAGA
Source organism: Arizona elegans (assembly GCA_022577455.1). NCBI lineage: Eukaryota > Metazoa > Chordata > Lepidosauria > Squamata > Colubridae > Arizona > Arizona elegans. The sequence continues at coordinate 21,084,116 of JAKOOJ010000005.1, forward strand.
ATTGGCATACAACATGTAATATGCAGCTGAAACTCTTTCCTTTACTCCACCAAATTTTATATCACATTCTGAATGGTAGGAGACGTATCCTTGATCTATTTTTTTTTTCAGATGCAAAGGGAATTTAAAGGTGGATTATAAATTCTGTGGACTACTGTTGGAAGAAATGTCCATCTGGGTTCAGTTCCAAGTGGGGAAAAAGACACTGGATTCATGGAAGTTGCTTGGAAAGAAGGTTTATTGATGAACAGGATCACATGGCTTGAGATCCTGGGCAGAAATGGGAAGAGAACCTGAGAGTCCCTGGGTTTTATACCCTCTCTGGCTTTGAACTTCCTAGGACACAGAAAGAGTATTCTGATTGGTTGCTGTCAGAGGTCATAGCTAGCTTTTTAGGTTATCTTTGTGTTAAGTTTGGTTGAATCTTGCTGGGTGATGCAATGAAGGGCAATTAAATGGCTCTGTCTGAAGGAGTTAGATCTTTGTTATGTAGAATAGACTGGCTCAGGCCTTAATGACCCATTGATAAAGGGGGGGGGGTGAGTTTCTGCCTCCCTTTTAGGGGAAATATTCTGCCCTTTTAATATTTCCTAAAATATCTCATTTTCTTAGGGGAGGGGTGGGTGCTAACTTCCTACACTACCAATTGATATGTATTATGTTATTTCTTCTGCACTATTCACAATCCTTTATGGATGTTCTGAGAACAGAGTCTATTAGCTTTGTTCTAATAAGGGAGGCACTCCCTTGGTTGACACATATACCCCTAGTTTGTTTCATCACCTCTGAAACTTGTGTTATATGTGTCTGAGAGAAAGATATCACAAACTGAAAAGCCAAAACAAAAAGTAGAGTTGCCAGGAGAATCAATTAAAAGTGAGCACCACAAGGCCAACTGAAGAGATTTTCTTGCTCCAGGCAAAAAACATAATATTATCCTCTCCTCTAGAAGAAACGTTTATTAGACTGGCAACCCTAACCCTTTCTTACACTGGCAATGGAAAAAATACTTTACATGGCAGCTGAGAGCCTTATACCTCATGCCATAATGCCAGAAGGTGCCCAGGAGTAGTGCATAGACAAGTTCTTTGTAATGGAGCTATATTTAAGTCAACATTATTCTGTATTTAATGCTTAATTTTATTGATTACATTGTACACTGCCCAGGGCTCCTCTCTGAGAGACTTATGAAGTGTGAAAGACAAACAAACAAACAAACAAACAAACAAACAAACAGGCCCTTGTTTGTTCATTCTCTGTTATCAGCTGAAGCAAGAAAGATGGATGAGAGGCGGTGCTTTCTGGGAAATTGTTCACATATGATATTCAGATATGTTCATTTTCCTGCACTGGAAGCCAGTTGATCTTATTAATGAGCACTTTGAATTCATGAACGGAACATCACTTGCCCTTTATAGTTAAGCCTTTGAGAAACTTTGTTTGTTTGTTTGTTTGTTTGTTTGTTTGTTTGTCAAACATGTACAAGATACCAGGTATAAATCTGAACATGGACATGAACGAAGGGATGAATACAAATAAATGGGGATAGTAGGACAGGGATGGTAGGCATGCTGGTACGCTTATGCACACTCCCTTTACAGACCTCTTAGGAATGGGGTGAGGTCCATGGTAGACAGTTTAAGGTTGAAGCTATGGGGGGTTGAGGATGTAACAATGGAGTCGGGTAGAGCATTCCAGGCATTGATGTTCCTGACTCATTAGATGTTCCTGACTCATTCAACCCAAGAAACTGATTGCCAAGATAAGTTGTTAAATAATAATTAAAAATTCTGGTTTGTTCCAAAGGTGATAATCATGGAATCCTAGTTTGGGATTGAACAAATAATGATGAAGGGGCTTCTAGGTGAATCAGTTTGCGGCTAAAGAAGAATATATGATATTTGATGGTGAATCACAGCTTGGTTTAGCCCAGTTTTACTGAGACTATGGGCACTGTATGAATGTCATTTGTTCTAGTAATGGGTTTGTTTGTTTGTTTTTGCTACCACTGCTATTTTACAATTATGCTCTCTAGGAATAATATTCTCTCAAATCACACTTTAGTGGTTTCCAGGAACTTACAGCTGCCTGTAGTTTTCTTGAAACTCACAGGGGTTCCTCTTGAGATTAAGAGATTCTAATGGAGCATATCTCAAAGCTGATAATTCGTTTAAGGCTGTGATATTGTTCTCATCTAAGGACAAGTGTTGAATTTCAGGTATTTTTGGCAGCTGTCTGAAGGATGTAAAATGATTTTTACTGAGTTTGAGTTCTTTGCACCTGTAAAAAAAGCATAAAGGAACGTGCTATCAACTATTACACAAAGAGAAAATAAAATTTTAGACTATAGCAATGCTTTAAAATCTCTTAAGAGTGGGCACAGATTTCTTTTAACTGGTATCTTAGATTTTTTGCCATGATTAAAACTGTAGCAGTGATTGCACGTGCATTGCCATTGTTTTCAATGAAAAGTGGGAAAGTACCTGTTAACGGGGGAAAATTACCTTGGCAAACATATGGCACTTAGATCTGTCAGTGAGTTGTCCACCAGCCAAAGCCTCTCCACTCGAATTAATCGACGGAGAATTCTTTTACAGTTGTCTATCTGATAAGGATCTCCCAGATCTTGATATGAAAGATTTAAACTCTGATAGAAAGGCAGAATATATAAATTAATTCATTTGAGTATCTAACAAAGATCAAGTGTGTCTTTCACAGCATGATTTAGATTCAGACTAAACCATTGTTTATTTTTTATACAATTTAATAAATAATAGCTTGTGGGGGCAGTGTGGGGCAGTGTGAGTTGGTAGTGAAGAAAGCATCCACTGGAAGGAAGATTCCATAATGAAAGTTGGGGATGCTTATATACATTTCTGAGTTATTTGATAGCAATAGCACTTAGACTTATATACTGCTTCACAGTGCTTTACAGCCCTAAGAGATTTACAGAGTCAGCATATTGCCTCCCCCCTCAACAATCTGCACAGTCACTCATGCCCTCGTCACTTCCCGACTGGACTACTGTAATGCTCTCTACAGGGGCTACCCTTGAGGTGCACCCGGAGGCTCCAACTGGTCCAGAACGCGGCCGCGCAGGTGATTATAGGAGCGCCATGGCGCTCACATGTAACACCTCTCCTACGCGAGCTGCACTGGCTCCTGGTGGTCTTCCGAGTGCGCTTCAAGGTGTTGGTTCTTACCTTTAAAGTGCTCCATGGCTTAGGACCTGGGTACCTACGAGACCACTTTCTGCAACCGATAACCTCCCACCAACCAGTACACGCTCCCACAGAGTGGGCCTCCTCAGAGTACCGTCAGTAAAGCAATGTCGGCTGGTGGTTCCCGGGAGAAGAGCCTTCTCTGTGGGGACACCTGCCCTATGGAACAGGATACCCCCAGGGATACGAATGATCCCAGATCTCTGTACTTTCCGTCGTGCCCTGAAGACCTTTCTATTTCACCAAGCCAGACTGGCATAAATTTTTCAGATTATCTAAATTCTACGCTGAAGATCTTAATTGATGAGCCAAATTGGTTTAATTATTTTAAATTATTTTTATTTCACATTATATATATGTTATTCTGACTGTTCACCACCCTGAGTCCTTCGGGAGAAGGGCGGTATAAAAATTAAACAAACAAACAAACAAACAAATAAATAAATAAACAATCTGGCTCCTCATTTTACGGACCTCGAGAAGGATGGAAGGCTGAGTCAACCTTGAGCCGGTGAGAATCGAACTGCTGGCAGAAGAATTAGCTTCCAATACTGCATTTAACCATTGAACTACCACTGCTACTTGTTTACTTGGTAACTAAAGTCATGAGAATTTAACCAAAATCACCTTCTCTTCTGAAAGCAAACAATATTTTTCTAACCAAATGAAAATGGTTTTGAAATATGCAAAATAAATTTTCAACACACCACTAGACATACCCTATTTCTGCAAAATAGTGAGAAATCAAGCTGTCACTTCTTTACAGAACTAATATAGTACTGATATTGTGTTGAAAAATTGATTTCAGTCTTGGTTCCAACCCCAACAGATATGATCTATTTTGACATAGTGTATTGCTATTATTTTATATTATTGGCTGTTTCTAGAAGAAATGATTGAGGCAATTATAGACAAGATAATTTGATTGCAAAAGTTTTTCTTTCTAAATTCCCTTAACAATTTGGAACACAGATTTGACAGGAACCACTTTGGATCTCTTTATTTCTGAGTGTCTGAGAGAAATATTGAACAGCTCGCAAGCTATCCTCTATCTGTTTACAAGGAACTTAACTCAAAAAGAAAATGAACTCTAAAAATCTGTACCTGTTTAAAAGCAATGTGAAATTTAAATTAGATATCTATGATCTAAGTACCAGGGCAATGAATGCCTCTGAATTTCACAATTTCTTGATAATAGGCACCTATTTTAGAGCTAATAACAAGCCTGAAGGATTCAGAATGTATTGTGTTTGTTTCTTTTTGTTTCTGTCGATTACTTATTCATTGGCTGTCCTTGCCATTTTTACTCTTCATTTTTTCTGACATTGTATTTTTTCCCCCTTGCCTGTAATGTTTTTATCTGTATCTGTATTCCCAGCATCATTGGGAATATAGGCATATGCAGCCTATATTCATTGGGATTCACGTACCTTCTCTACTGTTCACAAATGTGAACGCGGGTACACACGCACACAGCCTTCTATACGTGTGCAGTGCTCGCGCATTACATCCAGGCAGGTGGGCGGAGCCTCCCGCAATTGCTGCTACTGGTTTGCCCAATCCGGAGACAACCAGTTGAATCTCACCACTGGGCATATGTATTTAATTAATAATAATAAAAGCAACAAGATTCATACATTCATAATCTTAGCACTTACCACACAGTTTTCCCAGTCTTCTTGTAACCACTGCTCCCATCTCTCTTTTTCTGTCATTTTTTTTCTTGCACAACGACCATATTCTTCTCCTCTAAAAAAACATTCTTCTTCAGAAGGTCCTAAATGTATTTAGATATTTATCCATTCCAGTATCACATGACTACTTGTAAATTTGAATATTTCAAAAGACAAAATTAGATTAAAGTAAGTTGATGTACAGATGAAAGTTCAGAAGAGGAAACAGAAATGTGTTAAGGATGGAAAGAATGTAAGTGCTTATTTTCCACAACAACACATACCGTATTTTTCAGAGTATAAGACAACCTTAATTTTTGGAGAGGAAAATAAGAAAAAAGCTGATTGGCAGGTGGATCTGCCTCCCAGAATACCCCCAATCAGCTGTTCCCAAAGGTGAATTTTAACAACAGGTTCCTTGGTTGTGAGCTCTGTGCCTTGCTTTTATTTTTTTTGCTTTTTTTTCTGCCTCTGAAACGTCTGAAACTCTGTTTCAGAAAAAACTGAAACAGAGCTTTAGAATAAAAGCCTCTGAAACTCTGTTTGGGGGCTTCTTTTCTGAAGCTTTGTTTCTGATACTTTTTTCAGCCTCTGAAACCTCCATGTGAGAAGCTGGGCGGTGCTACATTCGGAGTATAAATCGCATCCAGATTTTCACCCTCTTTTTTGTGGGAAAAAGGTGCATCTTATACTCCAAAAAATACGGTGTATGTATTTTTTTTCAATTTGACACTGTAATCAAATAAGGGCATTACTCCACTGCCAATTAACAGTGTCACTCAAATAGCACATTGGCAACACAGCCCTCATTAGCATCTTATCACTACAATAATAGCTAAATGATGCAATAAATTGTCAATGTGGAAAAATATGCAAATTTGCTGAATAGCATTAGTTTGAATCTATACATCACAAATTGTGTTTGTGTAATATCTGTGTATATTCAATTATAGAATATTAAGTCATAAATTCGACCCCAACACTGGAAATACCTTTCCTAATAATTAGCCATTCGTACGTTCCATGCATACTATGCAGTCCATCCATAATCTCCATCCATTTTAGAACATCTGTTATTTTTTTTAATTTGCTTGTTTCTTCCCTATTTTTCAGTTTTTGTGACTTTACCTATCAATGAAGAATTCTGAAAACCTGGAAACATGCGTATATGTTTTGTGATCTAGTAAACATGTCTTCCAGTTAAGATTGTGGATTTTTTTTTCCTTTCTGGATATCCTAGTTGTAACATTTAGTGCATTATATAAGTATTAGGGTTGTATTTTGTTCAAAAATGACTCAGAAGAAGTGTTTCAGGTGTCATGCAAATGCAAGCATACTATTTCTCAGTTATTTGTTAAAGCAGTCCAAATTATTTCTGGCTTCTATACAAACATTTGGAAAAAATGTTGTGATGGCTTTAAGCAGTTGTTGTAGTTAGGTAATTCTTTATTGCTATTGAGTTGGTGTTGACTACTGGTAAGCACATAGATAGAATCTTCGTTGGATGATTTACCTTCAGCATCTGTTCATTCAGTTGTGCATTCACTGCCATCATTGAGTCCCATCCACCTTTGCGGGTTTCTCTTCTTTCCTTCAATACCTTCCCAAATTATTAACTTATCAAAAGAAATTTGTAGGGGAAGGATACTGCAAAATCCACATTCCCTCCCCACTCCTGGGAGAAGGATGTTTCAAAATCTCCATTCCCACCCCACTCTGGGGCCAGCCAGAGGTGGTATTTGCCAGTTCTCCAAACTGCTCAAAATTTCCACTACCGATTCTCCAGAACCTGCTGAATTTCACCCCTGCTCCAACCCCTGGGCTATGGCCCATTACCGGGCCTCGAGCCCTTTAGAACCAGGTCACAGAAGTGGCTGGTGGCTGGTGATTTGCAAAGCCTAAAAGGTTGTGGAACTCTAGTGTAAGCTATCCATAGTATCCACAACAGTCTTCTCTAGCACCAAAGTTTGAAAGTACAATATTAGTACATTTTCTGTCCTACTCTTCAAGGTCTTATTTTTACATCCATCAAATGTCATAAGAAAAATTATTGCAACTGAAAAAAAAAAAACCTGGACAACTTTATAGAATAGCAGAGGAGTATAATATTTGTGCTATTCAAAGGTCCAAAATGTTTCTTCCAAATATTTTTAAAAGGTACATTAACTTGATAACTATGCATTACACAGACACAGATACAGAGACACACACATAGAATAATGTGTATTTCTATTCCTTGGATTTTTTTTTTAAACATAATGCTTCTTCAATTAGCCATCAGGGGCCTGGTGGCTCAGCAGACTGATAGCATTGTGATTAACACCAGCTGTCTGCAATTACTGTAAGTTTGAATCTCACCAGGCTCAAGGTTGACTCAGTCTTCCATCCTTTCTAAGGTAGGTAAATTGAGGACCCAGTTTGTGGGGGCAATAAGCTGACTTTGTATAAATATACAAAAGTATGAAGGCTATTGCTTAACACATTGTAAGCCGCCCTGAGTCTCCAGAGAAGGGTGGCATATAAATCAAATTAAAAAAAAATATTATTTGGTTATTTAGCCCAGTTAATAAAGTAATATAAATAAAACATTTAGTATTAAAACCTCAAAGCAGCCGAGTCGGATATCTATCTGATATCAATCTGGGTGCTTGTAACAAAACATTAAATAGGAAATTTGGAGGATTATGGATGTCTGTCCTTACAGTAGTATTTTTGCCATATTGGATTGCTTTCAAGATTATCTTTGGGGAGAAAATAATGAAGTTGCCAGGAAGCCAAATGATATCTATTCCTTCCTATCTCTGCTGCCAAAGTTTGTTTTGTTCCATATATCTTATGATTGCTTCTTCCTCGTCAGTATATATAGAAATAATTTACTGCAGTTCTGTAGATGATTGTTTAACTTCTGTTGTACAGCATAATCAGAGCTGCCTAGTGATGAAATAATTTTAGCTGATTAATCAAACATTTTATTTCATCATTATATAGGATTAGAAGTTTGGAGGACACCAAGATGGGAAAAGTATAGAATCTAGGTTTTTTTTTTTTTTGTGGGTGAAGGACAATATTGAATATTTTTCATATGTAAACAGTCATAACTAGCAATCACTGATAGATTTGTGAATTTGTCAAATTTCCTTTGGACCAGTGGACCAGTACTGTCATGTGGTGGCCAAAAACACCCATCTACTTTGAAGGGTGGGGAATTAAGTAAGAGTAAATAATTTTATTTGCCAACAATAAGGAGACTGGCAGTGATACTGGCTGATTAACTATCCATTAACCACTGTCTTTATCATTATAGAACTTTTCCCACACATATTTATTGTATCATAAAGGCAGACAGTCTAGTAAACCAGGTATGGTGAATTTGTTGTCCTTCAATTGTTGATGAAATGAAGGCTACCATATTTTGGGCTCCAAATATTGGCACAACCAATAGATGGCAGCAAAGTTGAGACTTTTTGTATTACTTTGGTATTACCTGCTGATCGTTCAGTTTTGGGAGCCCAGATATAATAGCCCTTCTGAAATATAGCTCCTACTTTCCCAGCTAATGTAGGCAATAGCAAAAATTGTTTGAAATTATAATCCAGCAACAGTTGGAGAATCACAAATTTGACGTTTATAAACCATAAACTGCTACTCACTGCTCCAAGAAAAAGCAGTTTTCCTTTTGTTTATGAATACTAAAACCATCCAAACATTCAATATAGCTTTTTGGAAGCTGGCAAATCATTCTTCTTGTAACTTTAGTAGCCTCCAAAGATTGATCGGTTAATAATCCTTTCACTATAGGTGTTTACATGGAAATCTCTATGTGTTGTTGAATGGAGCATGTACTAATAATTGAGAATGGTTTCCCCGGTTCCTGATAGAAGAACAAAAAATAAAGTCTGAGAATTTCAGAAAGAGAGCGAGGAAAATAGCATATAGTTTAGAAAAAGAAGGAAATAGCAATTGGGCTACCACATGATTTCCCAACCGTGGCAACTTTAAAACCTGGCTGAGGAATTCTGGGAGTTGAGGTCCACATGACTTAAAATTGGCCAGGTTGGAAAACCCTGGGGTATGGGAATATCAGAGCATAAATTAAACAGACAGTAAGGTCCTCTAAAAAGTAGCAATACCATTACCCCACATCCTTTTCTCTCAGTGGTGTCTAGGGAGATTCTCAATCATCCAAGTCATGGTTGTCTCAAAGGCTCTTTTCAAGAGACAACTGGACTTCCTTAGTTTTTTCCTTGAAAACATTTCACTTCTTATCCAAGAAGCTTCTTTAGTTCTGAACTGAACTTAAGAAACTTCTTGGATGAGAAGTGAAATGTTTTCAAGGAAAAAACTAAGGAAGTCCAGTTGCCTCTTGAGAACAAAACTGAAGAAGCTTCTTGGATAAGAAGCAAAACATTTTCAAAGAAAATCTAGGAAGGTCCAATTGTTTCTTCAAAAGCACCTATGTCCAATTATGGTGCCTTCAACCAACACTATTCTTTTAGCTTTCTGATCCCTTTAAACTACAGATTTGCACACATAAATATAATTCTGAATTCTGAAGTCACTGTGTGCTTGAGCAGAGGTCTAAGCAACCTGGGAGTGCACATTGTGAGGACAGCTTCTTCGAAGAACTATCCTTCTCTTTTTGAATGTCTGTGAAGGAGAATATCAGTCTAGAATCCAGAACTTGGCCATTCCATTCCTCTATTATCATGGAGGTTACAAAGAGTTATTGGTCTACCTTTTCTTACTCGGGGGCAGCAGATTTGACTCCCTTGAACATCATGTTCTTCTAATTCATGCCAGGTAACATACTTGAATATATCTGATGGAAGCTTGAAAGGAGAGAAGCAAAATGAAAACAATTTGTACTGCAGTGGTATCTTATAATAGAAAATCATCCTTTATTTTAATTAATTTTCAATTTCAGTTATTTACAGTAAGCATTATTTGATTTTCAGTGACTTTAGTTTATTGAAACTGAAACAATCATGCTCCTTAAAGCTAAGATCAACTCCAGAAGGAAACATATGCAATGCCATTTCTGAAACAGATTTTGCTTTTATTTAGATGGACATGTGCAGCTTATTTTTTTTTTACTTCACTGCATGCTACCGAGTTTCTTGGCAATTGTGTGGAAAGGTCAAGAGAGGCAGTCTAGACAGATGGGTAAAAATCAAGAATTGTCCATGTATTTAAGACTATCCAGCTAGCTCAGACATACGTAGAGACAGACATAATTTCCAGCTGAGCTTTCCATGCAATTGTATTAAGTAATGTTCTCACCAGAAGCTAGATTCATACTGCACCCATCCTTAAAACAGGATTCCCAATGCCTTTTGTGCCTTGTTCAAGGTTCGTCTGTGCCAAATACTGATTGGTTGGCTCTTTAGACAATGACAAACCTACTAATGAACTTCATACAGTCTATTGGAATTGGGCAGTTTATAAAAATAGATGATAGATAGCTAGAGAGAGCTAGAGAGAGAGAGAGAGATGATAGAGAGAGAGAGAGATGATAAAGAGAGAGAGAGATGTTAGATAGAGAGATAAAGAGATAGATGATAGATAGAAAGAGAGATAGAGAGATGATAGAGAGATGTTAGATAGAGAGATAAAGAGATAGATAGATAGATAGATAGATAGATAGATAGATAGATAGATAGATAGATGTAGGTAGGTAGGCAGGCAGGCAGGCAGGCAGACAGACAGACATACAGACAGAGAGAGAGATAGAGAGATAGAGAGATAGATAGATAGATGAATATAGAGATTTAAAACTATTTTCAAATTTTAAAAATCCCCCCCCCCTTTTAAAAAATGACATTTTTTAAAAGAAAGTGAAATTGTTAAAAAAAAAGATAGCTGGAACTAGAACTAAAAGAGCGACCATTTAGAGAAGATAAACTTGAGTGAAGTTAAGAAAAGGTCTTTCTCAGCATCATCAAAACATGACCCATTGCTAGGTACACATATGGAACTCTGGCATTTATGGGTGTCCTTGAAAGTTCATACTGAAGAATATTCTGTATCAGTATCACTCAATGAAGTGAAGTAAGGCCCAAAGAAGAGGCAGATGATGGGTTTATTTTCTTGTGTTATCCACTTGCCCTGAAGACTAGGCTTACCTAAAACCACCATCAGTTCCATAAGTGTCCATTTTATACCATGGCTTAGATGGAAGTATTTGAATTCTTCTCCTTCCTAGGTCCAAGAATCACCCCTTACTTTCTCCATTACTCTTACTTGCCTGAACCTAAGTAAATAAACTGCACTTCCAACAGATCAGATCTAAAATCCATTGCTAAAAGAACAAATAGCACCATATTTTTCTCATGAAGCAATATGTTTGCAGCAAAGGAACTGACATAAAAACTGAAGCAGGGCTGATAAGCTTCCTAGCAGGAAAAAAAAAGCTCCAGGATATAACCAGCAAAGATATGATAATAGATATGATTGGCTCTCAACTATGTTTGCTCGAGAGCACTTTTCACTCTGAAATTCAGCCTTTCATGAACTGCAGACAAGCAGTAACTGGAAAATTTAACCACTTGAAAGTTTGGTGAGATCATGCCATTACTGTTTCAGGCAATTATATTATCAATCCTTCACAGCTGAAGGCTAAAAATAAAGAACAAGATTACATTCTCATAACCCAGGTGGAAAAACTAGCAGAATATGGAGGTTACCATAAAGATCTGCTTCTTTCCACAGAACCCAGAACCAGAATGCTTACTGGAGAAGAAATCCCAGAATCACAGCTTAGCTGATGAATTCCTCTTTTTCTTGATGAGAATAAAGGAAAATCTGTATTATTCAGGTCAGAGCAGGGAGATGAATGAGAAGTAGAAGATCGAAGTCGGCTTGGATTCAGACCTGAGGAACTAAACAGATAGCAATTTTAAAATACCTGGAGAATTCTGATGCAAGGAACCAAATTTGCAATCAATTTAGGATTCAGAAATGTTTGAAGTTAGGCCACACCAAAAAAATAAAAAAAAATCAAGGAGCAAAAGGTTGTATTAAAATTATCTTTGTGCGAAATGAAAGGAAGTGCAGTGCTGGATTAGAGCATCATGTAGCATTCCACATCCAATAAATTCAGTATCCTAAAGCTAGACAGCATAGTATAAAAGAGGAAGTAGATGATGTGGATACCCAAGAATGTTTTTATCAGGTCCCTTTTTACAACCTAGCGAGATACTCAGACCAAGGGTCCCCAACCTCTGGGCTGTGGACCAGCCCCAGTCCTTGGCCTGCCAGGAACTGGGCCACGCAAGTGATAGAAGTCCCATCCATGCATGCTCAGGATGCCTGAAGTGTATGAAACCATGCATCCCAGTCTGCAGAAAAACCACTCTCCACGGAACTGGTCCCTGACTCCCAAAAGGTTGGGGGTCACTGACTTAGACCACATAACTAATTTACAAATTTCAAAGAGCACAAAGTACACTTCGATGCTTTCCCAGAGCAGTTTCAGAATCAATATGAAAAAGTCAACTATGAGTTGAGATTGTGCCCCTTTGGACAAGGGATATTGAAAACAGTTCGTATCTTGCTATATCCCTCTATTCAAGGACCTGTCTTACAAACTTCTTGCCTTGTAAAACACCAGGGAAATTCTGATATTTTTATGCATAGCTGTTATCAGACCAGTATGATTCAGTCTCTTTAAACGTAACCAAATTTGGCCATAGTGTCTATAAAAGTAGACAGACTTTGATTGACCATAAATGAACCCACCATCAATTGCAATATTTTTTTATCTTGCTTTGTTTTTACTTTGTTTTTTTATCTTTAATGTATTGTTGTCTGTAATTCTGGACGGTAACTTTTAAAAAATGGTATTATATGTATGATGTTGAAATGATCTTGGGAAAAAAAATAAATACAGGAAGTCCTTGACTTATAATCGATCAAAGTTCCAATGGCTAGTGGCCCCCAATTTCATGACTGCATTTCTGGTGTTCAGCAATTGATTGAGTTCACGTCCATTTGTAACATCCAGTGGTCACATGACAGAGATTTGCAACATTTTTGCTGAAAAGGAACGTTTGCTTCCAATTATCACCAAAAATGCCGCATAGCAAACAATGGGTTTGCTTAACAATTGCCTCAAATAAAAAAAAGTTATAAAATTGGCTCAGTCATGTGATGACCTGCTTTGTGACCATCAAAGATTATGACTGTAATAGACAGGCTCCATTACAGTTGTAAGTCAAGGACTACTTATGGTAGGAATTCCAGCAGTGGGTCATATCATAAACTTGCAATCCATATTCACTTGAGAAATTTACAAGCAAGATACTATAGATTTAGCCTCTTTCTACTGAAGGAATTCTCTCTATAATTTATGAAACAATGCAACTCAGTGCCTCTACCTATCTCTCTTTAGATAAATTCGATTATCAAGCGTTAAAATGTTTTATCCACATTTTTATAAAAAAATATAGTAACTAATTTACTTTAATGGTTATTTTATTGTTCCCCTTTTAATCTAAACTGCAGATTTTGTCATGGATATGATTGAAAACCAGAATAAATAAAGGTTAAAGGCAGATAGTGGGGAAGAGTTACTTATCTGAAAAATTACTGCTACCTTGCTGACATGTTTCCAAGACTTTGAGGAAAAAGATAAAATCTGAATATAAGAAACATGTTTTATGTGGTAAATAGTATTAAACAGTGAGCACAATGTGTGCAGTGGTCTCAACACAACTGGGACAATGAAGACTTGTGACAACATATTTCTGAAAGGGCTAATTCACATACTACTAAATTATGAATGTGTGTCAACCACAAAAATTGATTTGGATCAATAAATTATTCAAGGCGATCTCAATTTCAACTTTCTGAGTCCAGAAATTCAGATTATTCTTCACAAAACTGCTTTTTTAAATAATATGTTGGACAGCATTGGGTGAAATTTACAGCAATGCTTACCCCTGTTGGAATGAGGCATGCAGATTTTCTCACAATGCTAGCATGTTTTTACATTAGCTACTTTTAAATTTGGAGTTTTGAATAAAATGTTGCAAATGTTATTATTTCTGTGCTGAATACGAAGACATGTTCAAAAATAATGCAAAATTACAAACAGACTAGCAATCTACTTTGTCAACATTCCTACTATTTACTGTGATGGTAGATCCACAATACAACTATTTATTGGCGATTAGATAAAATGGGAGTTGTAATCCAAATGATGAGGAGAAAACCAGAGTAGAGGACCTTAATAACAAATAGGGATGTGCAAAATTTTCCATTTGAGAAGAAGAAAATTCCGGAAACTGAAATCACACTGTTCATTCTGCAAATGGTCAGATTAGTGCAGTCCACAGGAAGAATGGAACATTCTAGAGTTCTCTAGAATATTTTGCCACTAGAATGAAACATCTTGCATATACTTAACAGACAGACAAGTGAAGAAAAACTCCTGTTGTCATTGGGATGGATCTTAACATGCCTTAACATTGGCTCCTATCCTCCATTTTAACAGAGATGGTTTTAATTTTATTCAGGCACTATAACAGAATGTATATGGTTTATTACTTTGTCAGGCAAGGGAATTGAAATTGCTTTCTTTTTTTATTGCGTAAATTGTGTGATTTTCATGGTTGTGATTTCAAGTAAATGAACATTTTTAAAAACAGGGAAATTTACCAAGAAAAAAATCTTGATAGATATTTCTGTTGCTCTTTAGTAGCATAGCCAATTCACCAAATCATGCTCCTATTATTTTACGAGCCCTATGATCTGTCACAAAATATGATTGTAACAGCTACATAAGGGAACAGAAAGATTTCTGCAATTGTTAAATGCTCCAGTAAGAAGGCTAATGGAAACATTCATCTATGCAAGATAGCAGACTAATATAAAGCAATGCAACTGAGCCATTGTTACCATTTGCTGAAGAAAGTCATAAACTGAATAGCAAAATCTATTATTGAGAAATATATAGATAAGTTTCTGCAAATGCATTTTATCCTGATTTACCTGGAAATGAGCTTCAGAACACATTTTGTGATATAGCCGTTTGAATATATTACTTCTATCAGCATTTTATTCTTCTGTTTTTTAAAAAGCAAATCTTTGAAAAAGTTCCTTAATGGACCTATCTTTAAAAGTACTGCCAATAGGTTAAAAAACAGAAAGCAAAGAGTGGGAAAGGGTAATTTTCTCAATGGAGGAAAATGGAGTTTCTCAAAGAGTTTAATTCGTTCATAAGTGATTGTAACTAAGGGATAAGCCTTGAGCTAGCCATGTTTGTAGAAAATATTAAAGTATTCAAGGTGGTAAACCTTAAAGTGATTATAAAGAGCTGGAAAATTCTTGTTAAATTTGTTGAATGATTAAGCAAATGGCAAACACAATTCAATTTCAATAAGAATAAAGGGATCAGATTGGAACTATACCCCAACTTCACATATCCCCTGATAGAGTCAAGCCTATCTATAAAAAGCCATGAAAAAAATTTGTGGTGATAGTGGATAGATCAATGGAGATGTCTACATAGTGTGTAGCAATTGTGAAAAGGGAAGGGGATTGAAAACAAAACAGCTTTGTATTGGTAGTCCTTGTTTAGTGACTGTTTCATTTAGTGACCATTTCCAATTACAAAGGTGATGTAAAAATAATTTCATAACCAATCTTCACATTTATAAATTCATAGGTCTATAAAACTAAGGAAAGCTGAAGGAAGATCAATCAGCCCAGTTTCACTTCATTAGTCACAGTTTCACTTAGTGACTAAATTGCTGAATGACTGAGTTGCCCATCCCAATTGTGATCATTAAATGAGAACTATTTATAGAATATAGAATAACAGAGTTGGAAGGGACCTTGGAGGTCTTCTAGTCCAACCCCCTGCTTGGGCAGGAAACCCTACACCACTTCAGACAAATAGTTATCCAACATCTTAAAAATGTGTTGGAGCATTCACAACTTCTGGAAGCAAGCTGTTCCACTGATTAATTGTTCTAACTGTCAGGAAATTTCTCCTCAGTTCTAAGTTGCTTCTCTCCTTGATAAGTTTCTACCCAATTTGCATTGCCTTTATATCAATCTCTGAATTTGAAGTACTATGAATAGATCTGATTGCCACAACTGGAAAAAGATATAATAATTCTGGGAAAAGTGCAGAAAAAAACAACCACAATGCTTATGAGGCTCAAACACCCTACTTATAAGAAAAGGCACTCTTCAGGCCAGAAAAAAAAATGAACAAATGCGGAACGATTGAGTGTATAAACCTAAGCATAGCCTGAAGAAATTTTCTGATCTCTATTAAGACACCAGGACATGAAGCTGACTGGAACAGGATTTAGAACAGAAAAAAAAAAAAGGCACTTTTTACACACTGGTAATACTAGTAACTTGGATGGTGACTTTAAAAAGATACATTCCTGGGGAACAGATCAGTCAATAGCTCATGGCTATTGGATGTGAACACTTAATAATTAATGGCCCCAGGTTGGATAGCATCATACCTTCACACAGCAGTTGCTGGAAAATAATAGCAGGAAAGGATATATCATTATCTCTTGCTTGCTTGGGCTCAACCAGCAGCAGAGAGACGAATATTGAGGACTTTTATTCTGTTTTTATGAATCCTGTGCCTTATTACAAAGATAAATCTAAAACAATCGGCTTGAGAAAAAAAAAATCAGCAAGACTGCACTGGCCAGAGGGACATCTATAACTACAGAGAAACTGTATAAATTGCCTGTTATTATTGGTCTTCTCATTAAGCAGCCATTAATTCTTTTCTGAGATTCATAAAGAAGCCAGTGAGTCAGAATGATATTTGGCTGTCATGCACCTAATGATACTCCAATACATTAATAGTAGTTCTTGCCCAAAACTTTGGCATATATTAAGGCATGTATCCCAAAATGCATCCAACCCTGTCTATTAACTCAATGTAGATGGCACTGTTTAGTAGATGGAAACTGAGGGCAAGGTTAGTGGGTTATAATGATCTCTTCAAGAGTGCCAGTTTTCTAAAATGCAGACTGAATATTTATCTGTTATAAGAGTCACTCAGTCAATGCTGAGTGAATACTTGTGTTATATTTTGGTCCATAATTTATCACCCCATTAACAGAAAGGAATTTGGGATTACAATGCAGTGATAAGATTCAGAGATTTCAGTCTACGGAAAAATCTAAGAAGCGAATATCTTATCACATTTTTTTAATGAAATATGAGGTCTGTAGATCAAGATTTTCTTCCCATTTCCCGTAATTTCCATGCCTTGTCCAAGGAGTGCAAGACGTTAAGCAACACTCTATCAAGGAACAGGCATGGCCATGTCATCCATAGCAAGTTACTATTTTGAGCTGTCCATGGTCCTGCTTGTCTTCAGTTAATTTTTGAGGCTTTCTTGTTGAGCCAAATCACAGAACTGTGAAAAACCTTGATGCAGCAACTTGAATTGAAGGCAGTTAGACACAGTTTTCAAATTGCCTTGATAATGCAGATAGTTCAAAATGAATGATGATTTAAGCAAGTATTTGGGGGAGGGGATGCATAAAATCCTTCTTTTCCTTTCTGTGAATTGATTTGATTTCCAAATCAACATGATTCAGATATTCAGTTCAAAGTGTGGAATTAAATTGTCCTGATTTTCCAAACTAGATAGCTGATTGGAATCAGCTTTGAATCATTTTGCATATACTGATGTTCATGAATTAAGCACCGGCACCTGAAGTGTTCTCACATGAAGGTTCTGTATGCTGAATCTACCAGCATATAATTCTAATGTGATCTGAAACCTAGTTCAGTTGAAATTGCACCATGCAACTTGACTGGGCTGACTTTCAGATCACCTTGCAGCTTACACACCAATTTCCATCTTTCAATTGCAGATATTGTTGAAGTTATGAGACAGATTATATATGTTGAAGAGAGAGCTCCAAAAGCATCGAATCTTTCCTTTTCTTCCTATTGAGCTCTAGGGACATTAGGAGAAGAGATAAATGTTGTTTTCTTGTTGTCTTTTCTCTGCTTAGTTGGATGACTAAGAACCTGTCCTTCAGGCTGCTTCCTACAGGATGGATGGGATAGTCCTCCTTCTTGTCCTCCGCCTCCTCCTCCTTCTCCTCCTCCTCCTCCTCCACTACCACCACAAAAAGTTCAAGGGTTCAAGCTTTCTATCATAGCATCTGTCCTATAGAATATAACTTTCATAGTAAACCTTTCTTGTACTTTGGACATTATGCACCTGTTTCCAGATATTCTTAGTTAGTTTCTGTGTGCTTTCTCCTAAAAATGGAGCCAAGTGAATGGACAATCTAGTTTATATATGTTCTTTAATCATGTGGCTTCTTTTTTACATATACCAGAGATGGTATCTGCAAGCATTCAGATATTGTTCAACTTCAAATCTCAATCTGTGTTGACAGGGGGGCAGAGGTCGACCCCGAGGCCCCTTATATGTGGGGTGCCACAAGGATCGGTCCTCTCCCCCCTTTTGTTCAACATTTATGTGAAGCCGCTGGGTGAGATCATCCGTGGTTTCGGGGTGGAGTACCATCAGTACGCTGATGACACCCAGCTGTACATCTCCACCCCAGACCACCCCAACGATGCCCTTGAAGTGATGTCCCGGTGCCTGGAGGCCGTACGGATCTGGATGGGGAGAAACAGGCTCAGACTCAACCCATCCAAGACCGAGTGGCTGTGGTTTCCGACGTCCCATTGCTGACTATTGGGGGCAAAGCATTGGCCCCCACGGAATCGGCTCGGAACTTGGGTGTCCTCCTGGATTCACGGCTGTCTTTAGAAGAGCACTTGACGGCTGTGACCAGGAGGATTTTTCATCAGGTTCGCCTGATTCGCCAGTTGCGTCCCTTTCTGGATCGGGACTCGTTATGCATGGTCACTCATGCCCTCGTCACCTCCCGTCTGGACTATTGTAATGCTCTCTACATGGGGCTTCCCTTGAGGAGCACTCGGAGGCTCCAACTGGCGCAGAGTGCGACCGCACGGGTGGTGATGGGAGCGACGTGGCGCTCCCATGTAACGCCTCTCCTGCGCGAGCTGCACTGGCTCCCGGTGGTCTTCTGAATGCGCTTCAAGGTTTTGGTTATCACCTTCAGAGCGCTCCATGGCTTAGGACCTGGCTATTTGCGAGACCGCCTGCTACCACCAATAGCCTCCCACCGACCAGTACGCTCCCATAGAGAGGGGCTCCTCCGGGTGCCGTCGGCCAAACAATGTCGACTGGCGGCCCCCAGGGGGAGAGCCTTCTCTGTAGGGGCACCTACTATCTGGAACGAGCTCCCCCCCGAGATACGGAGGATTCCGGATCTGCGTACCTTCCGTCGCACGCTTAAGACGTTCCTATTCCAACAAGCTGGCCTGACCTAAACTTCTCCTCTTTTAAATGGGAATTTTAAATTTGGTTTTAAATTATTGGGGGTTTTAAAATGGTCAGCCAAATTTATTTAATTTGTTTTATCTCTATTTTAAATTTTGTATTTAATATGTTTTATTTTATGGCTGTTCACCACCCTGAGTCCTTCGGGAGTAGGGCGGTATACAAATTTAATAAAATGAAAAATGAAATATCTTTCACCCTCATATCCCTCACTCCTCATATACTGGCCAGAGCTGTTGGAACCTTCAGTTCAACAATATATGAAGATCCATATTTTTCTATTCCTGTCACAATGATTGAAAAGGGCTATAATGTGATGCAGTATAGAAGAGATGCTTTTTATGTCTGCTCATATGTCACCTGGTGTCTCTAAGATGTTGTAGTAGATAAACAAACCTAACTGCTGACATGGCTCTTTAGATTTCATTGAAGTGATTCACAAAAAGGAACATGATAAAGTAATGGTCAAGCAGATAAATCAACATAACAATTCTATGAGATTCAATATGCTATAATACTTAAGTTGTTGGACTAGAACTAGATAGAGTTTAAGTTAAGTCTAAGTTAAACTTAGAGTTAAGTTTAAATGCATCTTCAGCTATGTAGCTGACTGGATGATTTTGGACCAGCCACTACCTTTCAGTCCAAACAATTTCATAAAGCTGTTATAGTATGGGAAAAAAATGGAAGCAGAAATGTTATGTATATTAGTGTAAGGCTAAATGGACAAATGGATATTCAAGGTGGCTTATTAAGTTGTATTCAAGCTGGACAAATATTCCAGGCCATAAAAAAGCCGAGATTCTTAGAGTATAACTTATTCATTTCATTTGTTTTGAAAATTGGATGCAGTGATCAGTTCAGCCGAATAATTGCCTATTACTATCCCATTTCATTCCTTATTATTATTGCTTCTTAAGGATACACTAAAAAAATGGTGATGCAAAATTAGGATGTTAATAAGTACCTCTCTGGAATACTTGCTTTAGATGGTTTAAAAAAAAAAAAAAAACAATAGGAAGGGCAATGGAAATGAGATTCAGGCTATTTTCCTAAGAAGATTCCCCCCCCCTTCCATTTTGTTTGCAGTGAGAAATAGGTTGTGACCATAAATCATGGGTCATGATGTATTGTCAATTGTACTTCTAAGATAAATTTGCTTTGCAAATGCCTTTACAGGAATCTATTACACTCATAAGACACCTAGATCATTTTTGTTTTTCTCTCTCCCTAGAAATGTATAATGAGATAGATTTCTTTTCAGACGTATTTGTCTATCTCCCCCAAAATAGGTCTCCAAGGATAATTCGGATAGGCTATAATTCTATGACTTTTATTCCAATTCACATACATATGCTCATTGCTCATCAGCAATGACTTCTAGTGATTAACTGTACATATGAACGAGCCACTCAGCATCTTATAGCTCAAAATTAGCTTCAGCTCAATATTTTCAAGATGGAGATAATTCATCTGGGAGTTATTGGCTGCTGAATAATCAGGTGATATGTTTACGTGTAAATGAACATTTGGAAATATTGTTTTCTGTCTACTCAACCCAGTTTTGGGGTGTGATGGAAGTTCAAAAGGCAACTTCTTTCCCCTTCCAAAAACAGAGCTTACTTTTGCAAATCATATCACAGTTACAAGTGGCTCAAGGTTGACTCAGCTTTCCATCCTTCTGAGATTGGTAAAATGAGGACCCAGATTATTGGGGGCAATATGCTGACTCTCTAAAACCTCTTAGAGAGTGCTGTAAAGCACTATGAAGAGGTATATAAGCCTAAGTGCTACTGCTGCTGCTATCACTAAGTGGATCAGATGTTTAAGTGCTGAAAGTTACATATAAAATATCAACCCGTACTAAATTAAAATGCAAAAATTACCTCTGTTAAGTTTCCCTTTTGTATTGAACATCACAAGTCTCCTAAAATTGACACTGTGCTAAAAGTTTACACAAATGTATGATCTGTCTAGAAAAAAGGTAGGTAACTTGTGTCCATAGCAGCTTGCTGGAAATTAGCAGCACTGCCTTCTCTCATTTTAAGGTGAGAAAAACAGCAGCACTATAGTGCCAGCTCTAAAATAGACTTAATCTGGTTTTAAAAGTCAAGAAAATACTTTAAATGTCCATTATCTCCAATTAACAGAACATTCTGGCCCCATCCCTATAAGTAGCATAGCCTATTTTGCATCTTCACTCCACCCACTGTACCTTTCATCCTCCAAGACATAATAAATACAACCCCCAGCGGTCAAAGGATAGACCACCTATGAAATCGAACCTGGGAAGACTGACTGATGCTCTTCAGAAACTGGTAGACTCCAATTACAGGTAGTCCTTGACATACAACCAATCCTTTAATGCCTGTTCAAAGTTATGACTGAAAAAAGTGACTTACAACCTCACACTTACAACCATCACATCATTCCCACAGTTATGCGATCAAAATTTGGGCTCTTAGCAATGGGCTTGTGGCATGCAATTGCTGTCAGGGTTCCAAGTAACAGTCCCAATGAAATCAAAACTCTGAGGCTTGAGGTTTCCTCAAAGTACGAATTTATTAGGAATGCCATATTGGCACAGCTGGTGAAAACTCGACTCTGGAGGACCCAATGTTTTTCCCACCCAAATCAAAATCCAAAATTCTTGCCCCCAAGTCACATGTCCATCACATGGTCCAATCAGATCATAGTCCTCCTTCAGTTGCCTTTGGCCTACACCTTCCAAACACCTGGTAGGGACGTCCTTGGCCCCCATGGGAAATAATGTTATTTTGGCTACCATTACCCCCAGTTATCTCTACCTTCTCCCTTACATTCCCACAGCAGCAACTGGCCTTGCTGTGGCAACCCTGAAGATTTCCAAAATGGTTCCAGGGCTGACAATTGCCATTTGTGACTATCCCAGTAAGCTTCTTTACAATAGCAATAGCACTTAGACTTTTATACCATTTCATTAATGCTTTACAGTACTCTTTGAGCAGTTTACAATGTTAGCATATTGTCCTCATTTTACTGACCTCAGAAGTATGGAAGACTGAGTCAACCTTGAGCCCATCAAGATCGAACTCCAGGCTATGGGAGAGTTAGCCTGCAATATTGCATTCCAACCACTGCACCACCAGGGCTCCTGACAAGCAAAATCAATGGAGGAATCTGGATTTGCTTAACAAGTGTATGCTTCACTTAACAACATGGCAAAAGAGGTTGTAAAACTGGATGTGACTCACATAATAATCTTGCTAATCAACATAAATTCTGGACCCAGTTGTGGTTGTAAGTCTAGGACCTACCTTATGTCCACTCTGAGTATAACAGCCATTGGTAGGTACTACTTGGAGTTTTAATCCACTATTCTGGAAGGTGCAAAGTTGTTTACATCTTCAGATATAAGTCTACATACTTGGAAGGAATTCAGAGTCAGAAAAGCTACCAAATGTCTTTTGAACGCCAATGTTATCAGACGAACGCATCCATTAGTAAAACAAAAGGGAAACAGGTGGGAATTGGGACAGGAGGTTATACACACAAAGAAAAAATGGTATAGTTGGAAGGATGCTTAATGAAGCAATCTAAATTAAATCATCCTGAACAGATGGCCAGTTAGCCTCTACTTAAATACATCCAGGAAGGGGGAGTTCACTATCTTCCTTGGTCAGTGGTTCCACCAGCAAACTGCCCTACGAAGAAATATTATTAACGTTTGATCCAAATCTTTTCTTTTTGACAATATATATTTGTCAAAAATATATATATATATATATATATACAATATATATATATATATATATATATATATATATATATATATATATATATATATACAATATATATATATATATATATACAATATACAATATATATATATATATATATATATATATATATATATATATATATATATATATATACACACAATATATATGGCAATTTTCTTTATGACAATATATATCTACATAACGAAAAGATGCATCCAGTTTCTCTGAACCCTTGTTAAAGTGGGGTATTCAGAAGTAGGCAAAACAATCCTGTAGAAGCAAATGAAATTGAATAGCTTTTTTTCCAATCTCTGTCCCTCTAGCATTTCAGAATTGACAGCTACAATTCATTGGTAATTTTTGATTCTTCTGATTCAAAGAATGCCCTACAGAAAGGACCTAGCAACTAGATGAAAGAATGGCTGTTTCTACCTCTCCAGAGGGTATTTAAGTGAGTTTCTAATGGCCCTATGACAACACTGACCCAATTTCTGGGATGTGATGACCAACTTTTGAAGTTCAATGTTCTCATTCCAGGCAGGTCTTGGAGTAAAGCAGACCTGGAAATCTTCCCCAACCACCCTAAAGCCCAAATTTTAATAATGGTTTCCTTCAAGTTGAATTTGATTCTTGGCAATTACATAGACCTATTTTTCTTGGTTTCTTCTGTTGCTTTCTTCTGGGATTTTTTTTTTTAAGTTCTGCAGTTTGGTTTACAATCTTGGGATTTTTTGCTTGTGCATCATTTTAGTGCTATCCGGATCTAATCCTGTTTACTTTTATAGAGCCAGCTAAGTTTCTGAAAGTCCTGCCACCTTAGTTGGTCTATTAGTGATTTGTGATCCTGATATTTTGGAGAATTCCCAGAATATAAGCCTGCAATTCACCCCACTTGTACAATTTCTAAACATCCAATGAACACACGAGGAAATTATATCTCCTCCTGTACTTTTTATCTGGCACCTAGCCTAAAAGCAGTGTAATAGCTAGACTGTTTTCTTGACTTGTTGACAACAGTCTGAAGAGAAAGGAGGAAAAAAATGGCTTGTTTTCTACCTGTGTGAGATCCAGCTTTACACTGAAACCATTTGAATGCCCCTGAGTGTTACAGAACAACTATT
The DNA here is from genome assembly GCA_022577455.1 of Arizona elegans. Classification (NCBI taxonomy): domain Eukaryota; kingdom Metazoa; phylum Chordata; class Lepidosauria; order Squamata; family Colubridae; genus Arizona; species Arizona elegans. The sequence continues at coordinate 21,108,269 of JAKOOJ010000005.1, forward strand.
TTTATTCTTCATTCTGCTTGTTTGTTCACTCACCATTGTTTTTCTGCTCTTGATTATTTCTCTACCTCCAGCTTAAATGCTTGGTAGCCCCATTTGGACATGTTAGAGGTATTACCCAGAATAATCTCTCTTTAGGGATCCCATTAGAACTTTTGGAAGATTAGAAGAAACCCATCTGAAAGCAGACTTGCAAATGCAGATGCCATGCAAAGTGAGGCTATATAATGAATGATTACCCCAAACATTATGGTACTCATTTTGTGCTATAAAGAAAATGCCTTCAACTCACAATTCAGGTCCAATTACCCTTATTAGCCTTATCACACACAATTAGCCTTTGCCGGTGGATGTATAACGTGCATGCCAGGCTAGTCATCCATAATCTAAGCCATTGTACTTTAAGTATTGCATTGCAGTGGCTGCTTGAATCCACTTTTCATAAATAATCAATTTCTTTGGCAATGTTTTTTTGCCCCTTCAGGGACATTTTCTGTTATGCCTCATAACCGAAAAACCAGCCTCTCAGCCATTTGACGGCTGTTGCTAATTGCCAGATATATAAAGACATTCAACCTTGTAACTCTATCTTGGCTTTTCAAAGTGTGTCAGTTTTCCAAGGCTTTTCCACTTTCTGTTTCCTACCTTTCAGACATGGTGCACCGCTGTGAGGTGTTTTCAGGACTCTCAGGGCTCTCATGAAGTCGTTTGAGTCCTGCAGAAACATTTCTTTTTGCCTTTCGTGTTCCTTGCTTTACAAGCCAGCATCATTTCCCTTTCTCCAACACAGGCTGCCCTTTGGGGTCCCGGCTGAAACTCTAGAGATGAGATATTGCCAAGGAGACCGCCTATCCACGGAGCAAAGCCTGTTCGCTTTAAGAGGTCTTATTACCAATCTCCTAATTGCATCAAAGACTGTCCCTCGTTCCTCCAATCACAAGTAAAGGACTTCTTTTTCTCTGGTGGCTGTCGCTACACTAACCCAATTAATATCCTGGATGAATGTCTCTGGTTTGCACGTGTTTCCATTCATTAGCATTTTAAAGTTGTCTCTTCAGCTTTGAATGATGAAGAATGTTGGAAAGGCAAGCTTTGCAGTTCCACCAGAAGGCTGTTGGTCTTAGAATTATGGGAGATGAAATCAACTACATCTGGAGGATGTAGACAAACTGAGGAAAGCTGCATTGCAATATGGTGAGACAAAACTGGATCCCTACCATTTCAAAGTATAATTATACGGACAAATTCAATTGATCTTGTTGTTGGTCCTTCCAGGGATGATGGTGATCTTTAGGGGAGAGAGAACATGGCCCACCAGTCAACCCCTCATTAAGTGGTAAGGCATATTTTGATGTCCCATGTACCTAACAAATGTGTGTAAATGAGATATTGCTTGGTACAGTGGGTAGAAACATAGAAAACAGAAGTGGATTTCAGCAGGTTCTGACCAGTTCTGGAGAACTGGTAGCAGAAATTTTGAGTAGTTCTGAGAACCGGTAGTAAAAATTCTGACTGGTCCTGCCCCCATCTATTCTCTGCCTCTCAAGTTCCAGCTGATCGGGAGGAAATGGGGATTTTGCAGTAACCTTCCCCTGGAGTGGGGAGGGAATGGAGATTTTACGGTATCCTTCCCCTGTTACACCCACCAAGCCATGCCACGCCCACCAAGCTACACCCCCAGAACTGGTAGTAAAAATTTTTGAAACCCACCATTGATAGAAAACCACCACATAACAGGCTAAACTGTTTGCCAGTCTAATCTGTTGCTTGCTCTGGCTGATAATAACTAATAATCTGTCATAATTCTGCTATTTGCATGTTTTAATTGAAGTTGCCAAGAGTAAACCCACAACCAAACTCTAGATCAGGAATGTCAAACTCCATTTCATTGAGGGCCACATCAGGGTTGTGTTTGCCCTCTGGGGGCCAGGGTGGGCATGGCCAGCTTGAAATAACTTGTGTCGTGCTCTTCCAGCGAAAACAGGCTCCCAAGCTCCGTTTTCAGCTGCCATGGCCTCCTGCAACCCTCTGCCAGTGAAAACGGAGCTCCAGAATGACCCTCCCAAGCTCCATTTTTGCTGGCAGAAGCACCACAGGACAGTCCTTTGCTGTTTCCAGGGCGGCCCTGTGGGCCAGATCTAAGTACTCCATGGGCCAGATCTGGCACCCTGGCCTTGAGTTTGACATCCCTGCTCTAGATAATAGCAGAGAGTATGTTTAAGTTTCTATTTAGTTGCCAACGTATCTGCTAACAATTCATTATTTCTTAGCCTAGCTTACCTCAGTGAACTGTTATGAACTGTGGAGATTAGATGTTCAGCAGAGTGATGGCATGAGGGTTACATTATACATTACCTTACTGAGTTAAATTATAAAGCACATAAACCTTTAAAGAGGGCTGTTTGGTCTTGGTATGAATCAGTGAACCACAGGGTACCTGCATGCCTTATGCAACTAACTATGGATAAGCAAACAAATTTATTATCATCCACTGTAAGAATTTCATGTTTTGTTTCTCTAGGCTACCTACTCTGTAACTAATCCATTAGATTGTACTAATGTGTTGAACATCTGTATTAGCTGAGCTTCATTTATTGAACAAATAAGCAAATTACATCCTGCAAAATAACGTAATGATGGTTGTTTTGCTGTTTTCAAAAGCATCAAAGTAGTAGAAAATATTCATTTAAAAGCGAGAAATAAGAAAGACACTATGCTCAGTGAAAAGAGAGAGAAAAATAAGGAAATAAATGTTAAATTATAGTGTGCTGTGATATGAATGAACAGTCTGTCATGATTTATTAGTTTTTATCTTGCAGAGATACCATTTCATTTTTACACACATTCATTTTTCATCTTATAAAAGAAGGCATTCTGAAACTTTTAAAAGTCATTGCACAGCCACGCTAGAGCAAGGTTCACACACTCTTTGCTGAATAATCCACCATTAGTTGGAGTCACACAACACATAAAGGCAAAAAGCATGGTTTATAAATCAGCATCTGCCTTCAGACATTGCACTAAACCAAACCCATTATGGCCTAGTGTAGCATTCTATGATTGGCTCCAAGTCCTGCTTGACTGAATGGGGATGACTTCAAGGCTGGGATGACAAAGACATAATGGTGGTGGCGAATTGATTCTCTCACATCATGCAAACAGACCTTTGGGCTCAGTACAGCTTTTCTTGAGCTTTTTTCCACATTTCACTCTTCTGATGAGTTCATTTATTCAGACCCAGAGAGGGAAAAAAATCCTATCAGGTTTTAGAATTTCGAACATCCTAGTTACCTCCATGACAAGTTGCTTACTTATATTCAGAGTTGTGGGTGGATCATGATGAAAGCAGGTTCATGCTGTTGTGCCATAAACTCTGCCCCTTCTGTATGTCTGAAGTTATGTTATACAAAGTAGAGGTGATGGTGAGATGTGTTTTTATCAGGTCAATAAATGGATGGGTATTGCTGGGCAGAGAGAGATACTGCCTGGTCAATGTTGGACAATAAGTTTCCATGGATGAGAATAGACTTGTATCTGAATCTTACAGTCCAAGTCAATACCTTAGCCACATTGTTTGGAGTAACATTTTTTTTTTAAATCACACTGTGATTGGTTATCCTTATGGTGTGACTGTTTTCTAATCTCCCTAGGATATTGATTCTTTATAGTTACCTTGCATTTGCCTTCTGGAGCCTCAGTGTTGGCTTCGATTTCTGGATTTATGTACTACTTTTGTCTATCACTCTGGTCACAAATAATTCCTTGACATTAAACTTTGAGACTATACTTTTGCCTAAGGCTACTGGAACTGGAACATAGACATTCAGGTGACTACTGGATAAAGCCAATGAGTTAGAATTTCATTGATATTCATGGCAGTCCTCCAGATTTTTGCAGCCCAGATTCAGTAGCCCTATTTTTGCCTCTCTTGATTCATTACTCAGGATAAAACAATTATAATACATAATTAAAGGTTCTTAGGAAATCAGGCAGACTCCACATTCTATAATACACTACACAACTATTTGGTTTGTGCTTAGCTATAGGTTTGAAAGAACAGGCAACTTTTTTATGTGAATGAATATTGTTAAGAACATAATAAATGCTACAACTGGATTTTTTGGGGGGTGGAGGGAGTTTTTGAGTTCGTGTTGACTCCTGGTAGCTGCCTAAATTAGCTCTTTCAATTTTCCTGACAAATGGATATAAAATTATGGAAATAACTGAAAGAATGGCATTGTCTTGGGACTAAAATATATTAATATCAGGGCTAAGTGTTTATGGACTCCCAGGAAGTCCATTGCTGCCTTCAAACATCCATAAAATCAGATTCAAGTGGATTTATAGTTAGGTGTTTTTAGTATGCTGGAATGAACACTGGAATGGACAATTCTGTTTTATAAATCCATAGCTGAATCAAAATTTGAACCATGACCTTTTAAGTTCATTGAGTTCATAGATTTATAATATTCAAGTCATAGAAGATTGCAAATTCTGGTATTGTCTGGTTGGCAAGCTAAGCAGGGCTGGGCTTGATTATTCCTTCTGTGGGAGACCTCCATGGTAATCCACAGACTGACAAAAAACCCAGCATGTTAGAAGGCACTTTCATATTTTTGCTACTAAAAATACACAGATAGGCCCATGAAAATAGGAACTGAGGTTGACTTGAAGGAGTCTTGATTTATACAATACTCAAGATGTCTGGGAAGAAAATATGGAGATTTTATTATATCTATTAATTCATGCTAATATTTTTCCTCCCTTTATCACGGCTAAAACAAGTAGAGTATTCCTAACTGGCAATAGCCATCATAGTACTGAGATATTTAGCCAATGATAGTCAAAGAAGACTACTGTCCTTAGTTCTCCAGTTACGTTCTTCATGCAAAGCAATGCATTTTTATCAGTGCAGCCAGCAGCTCCTTGGTTGTGCATCACAATTAGGGGGAAGATCAATAGCATTTTCTCTCTAGGGGCAATTCATCCAGAAGATGGATCTGCCAAGAATGGCTGCTCAAACAAATATGTATCTGAAATGTCCAAGGATAAATTGGAATCTCCACACATTCTAACACCAGTTTTACACATTGATTTGATTACTTGCTTACTTAGGATTCATTCACCTTAGAGGCATTCTGCTTATTTGAATTTATATCTGATTCTAGCAATAAGATTCAGGATAGATGGCTATGCACCCAGGTGCTTTCTCAAATGACAGAATTATCTTGTTTATCTGAAATATTCTGTATTTAATAAAGAAGAATGCTATTCCTCCAGTGGGTAATTAGATTTGCTTCATAATCACTTGAGCAAAGTCACTGATCTTCACTCCTAACTTGCCAAAAATGGAAGACAAATTCCAATGTTGTAGCTGTCATTTTCTCCTATATTTTCCTTTCAGGTCTAGTTGATTAGTAGAAAACCACAGAAACTACTGGGTAGTACAATCCTCAGCTCACAGCACTGTGGTTTTAATTGAAATATTTTGCTAGACATGAATATCCATATCCAATGTATGGATTGGGTTGTATAAGTTCTCTTTCAGGGGAGTAGAGTAGAAATATCCTGATTAAAATGTGTGTTGTTTATACTTTGCATGTTACACTCCCAAAGGCTGGAAATTTACTTAAAGATTGAATCTGAAAGGCCCTCAGAGAATACAATAAAAATCTCGAGTGAACAGCTCAATGGGACCTTTAGGCTGTGGGAATTTAATCTGAATTCAGTCAGGGTAAATTATTAGGATATGACTAAATTCAATAACAGACCTAGACAATTGATGACTAAAAAGCTATAATGCTCTTTGCAAGTAACTAGTATTTATCCACAAGGGTTACTTACAGCTCAACTGCATGAGGCATGTGAAATCCATGATCAGATAATCATTTGTTTCTTTTTAAAATTAAAGATAATAAAATTATGGCATCAGTTCTGGGTGTGGGATGAAGTTATCTTTAATTTTCTCTAACGGTTTAGAGCACTGATTAGTCTTAGGAGCCAAGTCCAGATACCCACAATCTTCAAATGTTATGTAGTGATTCTGCTCACTGGATAATGGTTAGGTGATTGTGGACATGTATATAAATAAGGATGCTCATATTTAGGGCTACCATATCTTTTACCATCTGTTTAATTTAATTTAATTTAATTTAATTTAATTTAATTTAATTTAATTTAATTTAATTTAATTTAATTTAATTTAATTTAATTTAATTTAATTTAATTCAATTTATATGCCGCCCCTCTCCGAAGATTCAGGACGGCTCATAATACATTTTTAAAAATCATTATAAAAAAACATTTAAAAATTAAAAACATTAAAAACATTAAAAACTTATTCACGCCATTCATGGCCGGATCTCGCCAGATCACAAGAGTGAGATCAACGGCCCTAGGCCTCCTGGAAAAGGCAGGTCTTCACTGCTTTTTGGAAGGCCAATAGGGTGGGGATGGTCCGGACCTCAGGAGGTAACTGGTTGCAGAGAGCTGGGGCAGCCACAGAGAAGGTCCTCCCACATGGGCCTGCCAGCTGGCATTGTTTAGCTGACGGGACCCAGAGGAGACCAACTCTGTGGGATTTTACCGGTCGCTGGGAGCTATGCGGCAGAAGTTTCTGTTGCTCCCCTCTGGGAGGAGGTTTCGAAGTATTTCTACCAGGACTACCACATTCTGTAACATCTATGTTCCCCATGCCATCCGTCTGGTAAACTCATAAGATTCGTTTTTCTAGCCATGTACATGTATACATCCGAACTAAACTGTGTTGTTTCTCTGTGTCATATAATACATGTGGGTATATGCATAATTTTGTACCGGTATTTATTTATTTATTTTGTCATGTTTATGTGGTGTATATTGGAGGTGGTGACCCTTTGAGAGCTATATGCAGTGAAATTTCATTTTAATGTAATGTTGATTAGTGTACATTTAAAGTGACAATAAAGTTAAGTTATTCCAAATTAGTCTATTCTGTTCTATCTTGGCTGTAAAAATCTAGATGACCACTAGATGGCAACAAAGAATTAGAAGTGACTATAACTCTTTGTTATCATGTATTGTTATCATGTATTGTTTGGGTACATTTTTGCAGCCCAGAACTGGTAGCCTCACTTCTTTTAATATTTTTATTTTATTTTACAGTCTAAGATTATGCAACTGTATTCTCCCCACCCCCCACCCGCTCTATTCAACCATCTCTCCCCCAAAAATGATTATTTGCCCATTGAGAAAATTTAATAAAAGTTATGCTGGTCAGTGTAAAAGCCCATAAAACTATTTTGTGATAGTTGAGTCCCATTATTGTTACTGAATACTTCAGAATCATAATACCCTTGATTATGGAGACTCAGCTTGACCATATCATTTATCACCTTTCCTAGGTAAAGGTAAGGGTTCCCCTTGCACATATGTGCTAGTCGTTCCCGACTCTAGGGGGCGGTGTTCATCTCCGTTTCAAAGCCAAAGAGCCAGCGCTGTCCGAAGACGTCTCCGTGGTCATATGGCTGGCATGACTAAATGCCAAAGATGCACGGAACACTGTTGCCTTCCCACCAAAGGTGGTCCCTATTTTTCTACTTGCATTTTTATGTGCTTTCAAACTGCTAGGTTGGCAGAAGCTGGGACAAGTAATGGGAGCTCACCCCGTTACGCGGCACTAGGGATTCGAACCGCTGAACTGCTGACTTTTCTGATTGACAAGCTCAGCATCTTAGCCCCTGAGCCACTGCATCCCTATGACCTTTCCTAATTCTGTATAAGTCACACCAACTGAGCTCCCCCAAAACCATTTTACATTTAGGTGCAAGCATTTAGAAGAAATGGAGAAAGGAACCCATGGGTGCAGCAGCATGGACACAATCGCTCGTTCTGCCTTCCTGCCACTGTAGCCTTTAACTACTAGTCATAATGCTGAGAAGATCTAATCCTGCAGTCATGATGTAGGCTGCAATTTTATGCAAAAGTACTAGGGAGCCATTCACACTGAATTTATTGCTCAGTGACTTGCACACGATTACAGTATTAAAGCTTTTAAAAGGAGCTGGGATGGATCATGTGGATTAAGTAATTTGGAAGACAGGTTGGTCCTAGGCATACAGCACTGAATACAGAATAATAATAGAGTTGGAAGGGACCTTGGAGGTCTTCTAGTCCAACCCCCTGCTCAAGCAGGAGACCCTATACCAGAGTTTTCCAATTTTTCTGGCTTTGTGGACTGGCATGGGTAGAGGGAATGTTTCCGTGCAAGCAGCAGGCAAGGCACACAGCTCGATTTGCATGTGTGGCAGGCATGCACACCTGCCACTCGTGTAAATGGAGTAAATATGCCTGCACTTGCCCACTGCTCATGTAAGTGGGGATGCACATGGGCAGGTGCTTCTGCAGCCCGGTTCCAGATGCCTCAAGGCCCAGTAGTGGGCCACAGTCTGGAAGTTAGGGACCCCTGCCCTATCCCATTTTAGACAAGTGACTGTCCAGTCTCTTCTTAAAAGCCTCCAGTGATGAAGCACCCACAACTTCTGAAGGCAAGTCGTTCCACTGGTTTCATTCAGCCACTCAGAATCATTATTGTCCACTGCCTGAACAATAGCGATTCTGAATGGGATTCATTCAATCACTCTTTGGTTGATTCTGCTCAGAACCGGGCATTTTCAATCTAAAGGTGACATCTTATTGAGGATTATTTGTGAAAGCACGGTGAAAGCTGAATTTCTCCTGCCTTCTTCATAATTTTTACCAGCTTTTTTTTTTACTACAAATCTACTCACTTCAGGGGTAAAATCCAGCAGGTTCTGACAGGTTCTGGAGAACCGGCAGCAGAAATTTTGAGCAATTCGGAGAACCGGTAGCGGAAATTTTGAGTAATTCGGAGAACCAGCAAATACCACCTCTGGCTGGCCCCAGAGTGGGGTGGGAATGGAGATTTTGCGGTATCCTTCTCCTGGAGTGGGGTGGGAATGGAGATTTTGCAATATCCTTCCCCTGCCACCCCTACCAAGCCGTGCCACAGAACCAGAAGGGAAAAATTTTGGATTTCACCCCTGACGCATTTACATCACTTCTCTATATGGGTAGCCCTTGATTTACAACCATTTCTTCAGTGACCCTTTGAAGTTACAATGGCTTTGAAAAAAGTGACTTATAACCAGTCCTTACACACAATATCACCATGTTCAAGTGATCAAGTTCAGGCCCTTGCACTTGGCAACTGGATTCAGGTGATTGCCACTTCCCAGCTGGCTGCTGATAAGCAAAGACAATGGGAAAACCAGATTCATTTAATGACCATATGATTCACTTAACAGCTATGGCAAAAAGGTCATAAAATTGGTTGAGACATTGCTTAGCAATGGAAATTCTGGTCCTAATTTTGGTTGGAAATCGGGGACCACCAGTATTCATTCTATTCAAACTCACATTTTGGCCCATGCTATCATAGATAAAATTTACAAAAACAACTGAGTGTACTCTGACTGCACAGGGTATGAGTTCGCCATTCATTCTATTTGGGGATCCATTTCATTTGATAGCATTCCATCTCTGCAAATGAGCTGTAAATCTCCAGGGCACTTCAATTTGAAAGGAAGGGCAATGCAAATACCACATCGCTTTTCCTAAGCAGTAGAAAGGAGATGATGAGATGCATGTTTATTACACACAAATCATTTGCATGCAAATAAATATTGCAATATGATTGTATACTTTGGAGGGGCTTTTTATCAAGGTCAATTTGGAAGTCAACGGTGAGCTCCTGCCCTAAATTGCAGAGGAGTAACTCTGCAGGTTTGGAGGAATGCGCTTATCTGTAGAGACACTACAGAGGGTATACTTAATATCCTTTCTCTTCAGCAAAGGAACAATTAGGATTTTGTTAGTTTACTTTCATTGCAAGTATTCTGACTTACACAAGGACCTGGAGGGAAGCAGTTGAAGATTTTGAATGGGACACTTGTTGTTGTCACTCAGCTCCCCTAGAATACACAAAAGGAAGTCAGTAAAATGTATTAGCATATTGGTCTCTGTAAAAATATGGACTTCTGCTGAGGCAGCAAGATACATTGTACAGTTTATTTCCATCTTCCTTAAGTTAGAATCTCCGATGGACTGAATATCTATTTCCTATTCCAAAATGATTTTGTTTTGTACCAGCTGCATTCAAATTCTACAGTAGCAGTGGATTTCTGAAACTTGTTTAAAGGTTGAATGGCTGCTTTTAACTGCAAGGGTTTTTCAGATAGAATGCCTTGCATTATAATCCAAGTTTAATCAAAAATTAATCTAGGCAATAATTTTGGCAAGCTAGAACTAAGAAGAAATTTCCTAACAGTGAGAACAATTAACCAGTGGAATGGCTTGCCTTCAGAAGTTATAGGTGTTCCGTCACTAGAGGCTTTTAAGAAGAGACTGGACAAACACTTGTCTGAAATGGTATAGGGCACTGATGGCGAACCTTTTTGCCATCGTGTGCCAAGAGCGGGGGGAGGGGGGTAGCGCACACCCATATTTCTATGCGCCTCACCCCGCGCATGCACATGCGACCCCCCCTCGCTTCCACCCGCTCCTGGCACGTGATGGCCTGGTGGGCCCAGTAGGCTTGTTTTTCTCTCTCCTCAGGCTCCAGAGGCTCCCTCCCTCTGGAGGCCGGAAACGGCCTGTTTGCCAACTTCCGGAAGGCCTCCGGGAGGAGAGGAGGCTGTTTTTGTCCTCCCCAAGCTCCTAGAAAGGCTCTGGATCCTGGGGAGAGAAAAACAGGCCTTCCCCACGACCTCCCGAGGCCCTCAGGAGGCAGGAAACAGCCTGTTTCCCAACTTCTAGTGGGCCCAGAAGGCCTGAAAATCAGCTGGCTGGTGCGCACATGTGCACCTGAGCTGAGCTTATGTGCCCACTGATATGGCTACGCGTGCCACCGTGGCACGCGTGCCATAGGTTCACCATCATGGGTATAGGGTCTCCTGCTTGAGCAGAGGGTTGGACTAGAAGACCTCCATCTCTGTTATTCAGTTCTGTTCTTTTCTGTAAATGATGGTGCTGCTGCTGCTGATAGTAAGAATAATAAGAGGCTAATAATTATGGACAATAAATTATAAATTAACAATGTCTGTACCCTATAAAGAAAATTTGTACAAAATGTATTATAGCTGGCACCTTCCACAGGCCAGACTGGCAAGAATGTTCCCCAACACTCCCCCAACATGCTGGAAATGTAAACTCCACAAAGGGATTTATTACCACATGTGGTGGACCTGCCCAGTGGCAAAACAATATTGGCTAATGATCAGAAAACAAATAGAAGAAATAACCCAACAAAGAATAGAAATGAGGCCAGAAACCTTTCTATTAGGTATAATAAATGGACAATATGAAAAAGAAATCAAATACTTAATCATTCACATAACGACAGCAGCGCGAATAATTTTTGCACAAAATTGGAAAACCAGTGACATACCAATGGAAGATAAAGTAATTAACAAAATCATGGAATGTGCAGAAATGGACAGACTCACAAAGGAATTACAAAATAGAGAAGAACACGATTACTACTTAGTATGGGAAAAGTGGTACACCTGGTTGGAAGGCAGAAAAGGGTAAAAATTAGGAAGTAAGTGGAGTGACCCAATATAGTAATAGGAATATAATTTACTAATATAGGTTAACAATGAACCACCAAGATAGACATAAGAGATGGACTAATAATAATAAGGAGTCAAAAGCACAAACAAGAACATACAGTACAGTTACGATAAACTTGATATGTATTTGAATTTTTGTTTATATGTTTACATGTTTTGTATGTTTCGTCGTGATTTGTTTTGTTTAGTTTGTATTTTCAAATAATTATTTTTTTAAAAAAAAGAATAATAAGAGGCTGAATGAAAAAGATAACCACAAATATCTGGACATTCTTCAAGCTGACAGCATCAAACACACTGAAGTCAAGAAGAAAAATTGGCACCTGGGCAATTTCAGTCATTAATACAGAGTTGGAATAATGGACTGGACTCAAGCAGAACGAAGAGCCCTAGATAGGAAGACCAGAAAAATTATGACAATGAATCATGCCTTTCATCCATGCAGCAGTGTTGACAGACTCTACATACCAAGGAGCATAGGTGGACATGGAACGTTGCAAATACACCAGACAGTTCAAGGACTAAATAGGGCATTGGGAGAATAGCTGAGGGACAGTGAAAAAGATGCACTGAGGCTAGTATACCATTAAACAAGCTTTCTGGCCCACCAGAAAGGCCAAATGAAGAATAGGAAATAGATATGGGCAGAGAAAAGTATTACATGAACAGCATACAGACAAAAAATAGCAGGCAAAGCAGACAATAACAAACCCTGGTAAAGGCTAAAAGCAGAAAAGTGAAAGAAACACACAAAAGGGTTAATTATGACTGCCAAAGACCAAGCCTTAAGAACAAATGCATAGAAAGCCAGAATTGAGAAGACAGCCACAGACAGCAAATGCCACCTCTGCAAAGAAACTAAAAAACAAGTGGATCACCTAGTGAGCTGCTGTAAGAAGATTGCATGGACTGACTACAAACAACGACATGAAAAAGTAGCAAAGTGGATTGGAATATCTGCAAGAAATACTATGTTACTGCAGGCAAGAATTGGTGGAACCAACAAATAGACAAAGTAGTAGAAAATGAAGAAATTAAACTGCTCTATGAGTTTAGAATTCAAACAGATAAACATCTGCCATGCAACACCCCATTTAACAATTGTTAATAAGAAAGACAAAAATAAACATGGATAGGTGGATTTTACAGTACCTAGAGACAGCAGAAGAGAAGAGAAAGAATTGGAGAAAATCACAAAATACAAACACCTGCAGATAGAAGTAGAATGACTATGGCAAAGAAAGCAAAGACAATGCCAGCAGGGTACGAATCCAAAACATCTGGAGCACCAGCATCAGAATTAATAAAATCACCATCAGTTGACTGCAAAAGGCTTTACTCAGAACAGCTGTTATATCATACATCCTTTAATGCAACAATATCTACCTATCTCAGGTTCTTAGAGAGGACTAGGTAGGTGGATAAAAAATGGCAAATCCAGTCTAACTATTTAGACTGCGAGGAACCATACTCATCATAATAATAAACCCTATAATTTTCATGAAAATGAGTTACCTTAAGACTGTGCTATTACTGTATTTGCTTTGGATAGTTGGGATTAGGAATTTTATGGAACATTATAGGAAAATAAAGATTATAATTGTGCAAATCATGGTATTCCCTGTTGTTAGATCGGCGCAGGAATGGAAGACGTGACCAGTTCGTTACATAAGTAACTTTATTTAGAAACAAGAAACAGTAGCAAGACTGGCTGCGCGCTGCCGGAGCTCTCCTTATATTCGCTCCGGCAGTCGCACCGCCCCCTGACAGGGATTCAAACTTTCCCACCCGATGGCTGGCAGCCAATCCGGGCGGATGTCCTTATAAGGACATAACACTCCTCCCCCCTAGTCCGAAAAAAATTCAAAGTTCATTTACAAACGTTACGTAGTCCCGCAGGTACGTAGGACGCCTCGGCACCCTAGCTGACCTGCGCAGTCTCACTTCTTCCTCGTCCCCGACCTGGGCGGACGGGGCTTCTGTGTCTCCTGGTTCCCTCCCCGGAACCGGGCTCGGTTCGGCTGGCGAGTGTGCAGGGTCACCCTCAGCGCCTCCGGCCGAATTGCAGACCGTGGATGGCTGGTTCTGGTGGTCCTCCTCCTGGCCTGTGGATCTACTGTTTCGTCGAGGCTGCTCGGTTCCGACCCGGGAAGAGCGTCTGAGTCTCGGTAAGTCCCAGGCTGTCACTTGCTCCTCCCCGGTCTCCTGGGTGCCGCGGTTCGGCTGCGGTTCGGCTCGTTGTCGTCTGGTGTGTGGTTCGGATCAGTGCCCTCGGGTCCAGTCTGCCAGTGGTGGGTTGTGTTTGCTTGGGTTGTGATGTCCGACCTCACAGGGGTGGTGCAGGTCTCCTTGGCTGGGCTGGAGTTGGCCTACCCCGTCGGGTTGGCGGTGGTCGACCTGGTCGGGCTGGCGTTGTGGGGCTACCTCCTTGGGTTGGTGGAGGTCTCCCCTGCCGGGGAGTCGCAGGCCTACCCGGCCGGGCTGTTGTCGGCTTTCCCTTCGCCCTAGTCCCTGGTCTACCGTCAGTTGGTGGCTGGGGTCATCTGGGCTGGGCTGTTGTTGTCGGGTTGCCTTCTGTGCTGGGTGGGGGTCCCTCTTGCCGGGGTGTCGAGTGCCACCCTCACCCCTGTGCTGCGGTGTGCCCATCTCGGATGGTCCCCGGTCTACTCGCCTGGAGTGGAGGTCTCCTTGGCAGGGCTGTCGTGGGTTGCCTTCGCTGGGGGGGTGTGATGCTTCCCCCCTGGGCAGGTCCCGGTCTACTTGCGGGCTGGGTTGGTAGTCTCTTGCCTTGCCGTGCCGGGTGCCCACCTCGCCGGGTTGGTGTTGCCCTTCCCCCTGCGGCTGGCCCTGGTCTACCCCCCTGGACTGTCGGCGTGTCAGCGCCTGGTAGTGGGCTTGGCCGGCCTCGTCGGGGTGGTGGTGGTCCGCCTCACCGGGGTGTGGTAGGCCTACCTCGTCGGGGTGTTGTAGGCCTACCTCGCAGGAGTGTTGCGGGTCTACCTCGCCAGGCTGGTTTTCTTGCGCACCCCCCCCACCTTTTCCGGAGTTGGTCGATATGCCGTCGACAGACCTGTCCATCTTCCAGCTCCACGGTGTAGGATTTGGGGCCGGTTGCGCTGTCTATCTTCCCCTTCAGCCACTTAGGAGAGCCACTGAAATTCAGCGCGAAAACCGAATCTCCCTTGCTGAAGGCGCGAAGCGGGCGGCTGGCGGTTGCGGACACTTCTGGGCTGTATTAGGGGTGCAACCGGTCCAATGGTGACCTCAACCTTCTGCCCATCAACAGTTCGGCCGGGCTCTTGTATGTGGTGGCATGTGGCGTGATGTGTTGGGTGAGGAGGAAGTTGTCTATTCTTTCCTGCCAGTCACCCGTGCCCAATTTGGTGAGCGCCTCCTTGGTGAGCCTCACCATTCGTTCCGCTTGTCCGTTCCCAGCTGGCCGGTACGGGGCGGACAGGGCATGGCGGATGCCCAATCCTGCCAGGAATGCCTCCATGGCCAGGGATGTGAGTTGGGGGCCGTTATCGGAGACCAGCACATCCGGTAGTCCATGGGTGGCGAAAAGGCGGCACAGGGCACGGATCGTCGCTTCCGTTGTGGTGGATGCCATGGGTACCACCTCGAGCCACTTGGAGAAGGCATCTACCACGATGAGGAGGTGGCGCCCTTGCATCGGACCAGCGAAGTCGATATGGATCCTCGACCAGGGGTTGCTGGGGGTCTCCCACTTTGCTGTTTCGGCTTGTGGCGGTGCTGGGCGGACTTCTTGGCACGGGTCACATCTGGAGACCCATTCTTCAATGTCTCTGTCTAGTGAGGGCCACCAGACATAACTCCGTGCCAGGGCCTTCATGCGGACGATGCCTGGGTGCCCTTTGTGCAAAGTCTCTAGTGTCCGCCGTTGCAGAGTGCTTGGGATCAGCACCCTGTCTCCCCATAGTACACAGCCCTTCATGGTGGACAGCTCCTTCTGCTTCCTGGCGAACGGGCTGAACTTCTCCTCCGTCTTCTCAGATGGCCACCCCCTAAGGATCCAGGATTTCACTTGACGGAGTGTGGGGTCCTTCTGGGTGTGAACGGCCACATCTGCAGATGAGACTGGACAGCTGGCGTCGTCATCTATGTGGAAAAGGTGGAGCGTGGGGACTGGGTCTTCTACAGGATACTTCAATGGGCATCTGCTCAGCGCGTCGGCGTTTCCTATGGCTGTGCCTGGCTGGTGCACGAGCCTGTAGGAGTAGCCTGCTAAGAAGATGGCCCATCTCATCATCTGCGGAGACATGAAGGTCGGGGTGGGTTGGTCGCCTGCGAGGAGCCCCAGGAGTGGCTTGTGGTCGGTGATTATGGTGAAGCGTCTCCCGTAGAGGTATTCATGGAAACGCTTCACTCCTGCCACGATGGCCAGGGCTTCTTTGTCCAGCTGGCTGTAGTTCCGTTCCGCGCCAGACATGGTTTTTGAGAAGTAGGCTATTGGGGCTTCGGAGCCGTTGGGCAGTTCGTGGCTGAGGACTGCCCCCACCCCGTAAGGCGACGCATCGCAGGTTAGCTTAATGGGGAGCGTCTCGTTGTACTGGATGAGGACGCTTTTGGAAGTTAACAGTCCTTTCACG
Organism: Arizona elegans; assembly: GCA_022577455.1. Classification (NCBI taxonomy): domain Eukaryota; kingdom Metazoa; phylum Chordata; class Lepidosauria; order Squamata; family Colubridae; genus Arizona; species Arizona elegans. The sequence continues at coordinate 21,124,506 of JAKOOJ010000005.1, forward strand.
GCCTGGAATGCCGCTTCCTCTTCTTGGCCCCACTTCCAGGAGGCCGCTTTCCCCAGCAGGCGGTGGAGTGGCTCAGCAACTGTGGCTTTCTGTTTGAGAAACATGGCATAGAAGTTAAGCAACCCAAGGAATGCCTGAAGTTCCGTTTTGTTTTTTGGGCTCGGAGCTTCATGGATTGCTTTCACTTTTGATTTGGTGGGGTGGATGCCAGTGCTATCAATGAGGTAGCCCAGGAACTCGACTTCCTGTACTCCTAGGATGCATTTATCTCTCCTGACTCTCAAGCCCTTGGCCTTGAAGCGCTGCAGGACAAGCCTGAGCCTTTCAAGGAGCTGTGCCTGTGAATCTCCGGAGATTAGTACATCGTCAAAGTATGGCACCACCCCTGGAACGCCTTGGAGAAGGCGTTCCATCATAGATTGGAATATGCCGGGGGCAGCGCTAACTCCAAACTGGAGACGGTTGCATTTGAATGCCCCCCTGTGTGTTACTATGGTTTGGGCCTCTGCCGTTTTTTCATCCACTGGCAGTTGCTGGTAAGCCTGGGCCAGGTCCAGTTTTGCAAAAATTGTGCCAGTTCCCAGGGAATGCAAGAGGTGCTGCACTACTGGGACTGGGTATGCGCTCTGTGCCAACGCCTTGTTGATGGTACAACGGTAGTTGGCGCAGATGCGCACAGACCCATCATGCTTCAGTAGGGTCACAATGGGGGTTTCCCATGAGGCATGATCGATCGGTTCCAGGATGCCCTGGGCGATCAGCTTATCCAGCTGCTCGTCTACTTTGGGCCGCAGGGCAAATGGAACTCGGCGGGGCTTCAGCCTAATCGGGGTGATTCCCTTGTCCAGATTGAATGAGATTGGCCTCCCCAAAAATTTCCCCAGCTTACCATCGAAGACTTCTTTGAACTCTTCGATGAGATTGTCGAGTTCATCCCTGCAAATTTGGTGGATGCCTCCGATGGATAGCCCCAGCGGCTTAAACCACTCCACTCCTAGCAGGTTCGGTCGGCTGTTCTCCACGACTGTGATGGGAAGCTTGCCTTGGAACTCGTTGTAGGAGACTCGGATGTTGGCTCTTCCTAGTACTCCGATGGGGTTTCCCCCAAAGTCGACGAGCTTAGAGTGTAGTGGCTTCAGGTCTCGCTTGCTGATGCTGGGTTGCAGGCGCTTCAGCTGGTGCCAATCCATAATGGAGTAGACTGAGCCCGAGTCTACTTCCATTGAGCAGGGTGAACCCTCCACGTGGATGGTCACGTGGAACTTGGTGGCATTGTCTGAGTTCGTGTGTGCGATGGTCATCTGGTGGACCGCTCCGCTTCAGGAAAACTCTTCGTCCCTGCATCTAGATTGGCCAGAGGATCGTTTGGATGATCTCTGGTAATCTTTGCGGTTTTCGCGGGGACGGTGGCTGGAGGGCTCTGGGGCTGGCTCTTCGGCTCTGCAAGCTTCGGCGATGTGACCCCTTCTGTTGCAGCGTCGGCAGGTCGCATCTCTCCACTTGCAGGTTGCCCTGGCATGGTCCCCTCTGCAGCTGGCGCAGCGCTCCCCCTTGTAGCTTCGTTGGGCGGTTTCCCGCCTTGGGGGTCTGGATACCTTGTGGACTCCTCCTCTGACTCGGATCCAGCCGTGGAATCCTCGGTTGATGATTGCGCTGTGGAGCGAATCTTGTGGATTCCCTTGGCTTTGCTTACTGCGGCAGCTGCTTTTTCCGAGATTTCGGATGCGGTGGCTTCCTCCACCACATCCTTAAGCACAAGTTTCTTCCTGCTCAGGAATTTCTTTTGCAGGCCTCTGTCCCTCATGCCGAAAACCACGCGGTCAGCGATGGCATTTTCCACGTGGTCGAACTCACAGCTGGCTGCGATTTGGCGTAGGGCGGCCACGAATTCCTTGATGGTCTCACCTTCCTTCTGGTCCCTCTGATGGAAGGTGAAACGGTTCGCCACCGGTGTTCCCATTGGGGCATAGTGGTCTTCCAGGATTTGCAGCAGGTCTGCCCATGGCACTTCTTCGATGTCTCGTGGTGCTACAAGATCGATTGCCATGTCAAGGACTTCGGAGCCGCAGTTGGCCAGGAAGATGCCCTTTTTTCGGTCATCATCGGCATCCCTGATGTTGTTGCCTCTCAGGTATTGCCGAAATTTCACTACGTAGGATTTCCACTTGTCCTTCCCTGGGCGGAAAGGAGCAAGGGCTGGCAAAGTGACTTCAGTGGATGCCATGCCTTCGGAAATGCCTACTGTAATTTCAGGTGCCGGAGTCTTGGTCTTGTTGGCTTGGTGCCACGAGGTTCGTCTCTTTCTCTCTAGTCCTTCGTCGCCAGTGTTAGATCGGCGCAGGAATGGAAGACGTGACCAGCTCGTTACATAAGTAACTTTATTTAGAAACAAGAAACAGTAGCAAGACTGGCTGTGCGCTGCCGGAGCTCTCCTTATATTCGCTCCGGCAGTCGCACCGCCCCCTGACAGGGATTCAAACTTTCCCGCCCGATGGCTGGCAGCCAATCCGGGCGGATGTCCTTATAAGGACACAACACCTGTGATACTCTATGGAAACAAAAGTGTGACTTCTTTCTAGATAGGAAAAGTATTAATACTTTTGAACTTTGGTGAAGATTCCTGAGTATACATGGACAGCCATGAAAACAAATCCAATATGTCATTGAATAAATCAAATCAGAGTTCCCACTTGAGGCATAAATGACCAGGCTCAAATTATCCTACTTGGGATGCATTATGTGAAGGCTTAGCTCTTTAAAGAAGGCTCTAATGCTGGGAAAGGTGGGAGAAAAGAGAAGAAGACGATAACCAGCAACAAGGTAGGTTGGCTCAATTACAGTGGTGAAGAATACGTGGCTGGGAGGTTTGAAAGAACAGGTTAGGGATAGATTATAGGGAGAAAATCTACCTGTGTGGTCATCTCAGAAACAACTTGATGGGATATAATCAATCAATACGGTAAATGTTCAAAAGTATGGATATTGGAAAGGTTCTCTTGACTGCTTTTGTACAGTGTAATTTGTAAAGCTGTTTCAAACAGTGAGACTAGTGAATGATACATGTATATATCACAATACTTACTGTTCAACCATAAAGGTTTGTTAAAAGATTTACTTTTCTTTTACCTCTGCTTGTTCTAATAACCCTCCATTAGCTCTGTTCCATCTCACTGGACTTGGGAATTTAAATCAGTTATCACAGGCTGTGAGACTAGTTATTGGGTTCTGTTATTGCCCCCTTTCTCCCTGGAAAAAGACATTTTTTAAAAGAGGAAAACCAGTATATAGGAAAAAAGCCAAGATACTGGTTTATAACAATCTCTAAATAAAAATGTTAGTCTATGAAGAAATTAAAGAAACTTAAAAAGCAAAAACAAATAAGCAAGAGTAGCTATTATTGCAGCTATTAATTTGCAGTTAAATGTGGCAAGAAACTTCTTGTTGTCTTATGAATAACAGAGATCACACTCTAACCCAAATCTCACCCTCTTTCAGGAGGTAAAATCAAGGCTACGTGCCATGGTGTAGCCTTGAAAGTCTAATTTACAACAGTGTGATTGCTCCTTGGCTATTTTGCTGTGTTGAATATGATGCCTTATAATAACAAATTCTGCTTAACCATTTTGTCTTTAGACTAAATTAGCTTATATGGCCCCTGCCTGAACCTTAGTATGCCTTCATCCATGACCTTGGTTTTATTGGTTTTCTCTTGCTCTTAGAAAAACACTCATTACATTTCAGTCTTAAAAAAAAAAAACCTAAAGCAAAAACAGTACCTGGTTTACATGTTTCATTTCTTTGTTTCATTAACCGTCTTCACTGTTTGGAACAAAGCATTACTTGGATTACTGAATCAGAATCTAATTTAAAATTGAAGTCATATTTTACCTCAGACATGTATAATCTATGTATATTAGAAATGTTGCCTATTATGCTTTTTCTGCCTTTTTTTGCTGTGGAGCTTCATCCCTATTTAGAATTTTAAATCAAAATTAATAGCAGATTTTTATATTTTACATCAGAAGTAATTTTATTAGACATGATTGCTTAATGCATTTCTCAAACTTGCCATGTCTTCTGCATTGCTTTTTTAAATAAAAAAACATGTTCATCCAACATTGTTTACCTCATAGAAACAGTGCTTAATTTTCCTATAACATTTATTATTCTAAATAAATTATGCATGCATAGGGTCTCCATTATTAATTTACCAGGCCATTCTGCCTCACCAAAGAGTGAGCTAGTCTTTACTTTGTTAAGCTTATGTTTGAAATACATAAATATGTTTAGTGCCTATTAATATTTAGGGTATAAAACCTCTGCCTGTGACAAGTTAAGCAGGGAAATTGTGTCACACAATCAGCTTGTTTACTGAAGAAGATTTGAACTCCACAATCTATGGGTTCATCAACATGGCATCATCTCTTAGGACAAAAAGGGAGAAGAAAGGAGAAAAAGGAAAGTCAACTTGTAATGTTGAACAACTATCAGTTTAAAGTATCATATTAATTGAGGGGCAGCATGTGTCATCTTTTCATCAGAAATTAGATGACTGCAAGAAAAACCTTAAAGCTGTATTTTGAAAAAAATATATACCTTTTTTTGTGGATGTTATGGCATCTGGTGGTATTAGGGTGTCTCTTAAATGTAGAAAGGTCTGAGGGCATAATTTTCATTTGCTGTTTTGTTCTCATTACAACTTGTGTCAATATAATTGTTTTATATTGAAGAATAATTTAAAAAAAGATCACAATTGTCCCAAGACACCTCAAACAGATATCTTAGCCACATTTCATGAACAAATATAAACAAAGAAAATACATCTTTCAAAAGTGCTTTTTCAGAAGACAACTGGACTATGAGGAGCCTGAGTGGCGCAGCAGACTAATGCTACTGTTAAAGGTAGTATTTAGCTTCCAGCTGCCTGCAATTACTGCGAGTTCAATTCTTACCAGGCTCAAGTTTGACTCAGCCTTCCATCCTTTCTAAGGTAGGTAAAATGAGGACCCGATTTGTGGGGGCAATAAGCTGACTTTGTATAAAATATACAAAAGTATGAAGGCTATTGCTTAATGCATTGTAAGCCGCCCTGAGTCTCCGGAGAAGGGCGGCATATAAATAAATAAATAAAAAAAAAAACTATGTTTTTTCCTTGAGGAATACGTTTCACTTTTCATCCAAGAAGCTTCTTCAGTTTTGACTGGCCGGGGGGTGGGGTGGGTGAAAGCTTTTTGGATGAGAAATGAAACATCTTCCTCAATGAAATAATGTAGTACAGTTGCCTTTTGAAAAAGCACCTTTGAGACAACCATGATCTGGATGACTGAAAATTTCCATTGACATCATAGCAATACATTCTTCCTGGCTTCCTGGTGTAATGCAGAAGTTGCATTACATTCAGCCTAAATTCTGTCATTTTGTCTTCTCTCTCATTTCAATGGACTGCTTAAAGAACAATTCTAGAAAGTGATGCAAAAAAAAAAATCTCTTGAATCTAAAACATGAAGCAAAGGGGTCATGTTATTTCATGTAACCTGACTCTGCTTAGAAGACCCTCATTGTTTTCATCTACAGAATTTGAATAATGTTTTGGGAAAGTTTAAAAAGAGTTTTCTGCAGCACTGGCCTAAAACAGCGTAAGGCTACCCAAATTATTTTATTGAGTCAGTCAGTGACTTCTTCACTTCTGTGAATGAATCATGTTCCTCCACAGTTCAAATTATTTTGTCAAAACCTTGCTTCACGCAGTCCTCTGATTCAGATTATTTCAGAATCTATATCTTCCCTTTCCTTGTTTTATTGGCAGCACATTCGGAGATGAGATCACCCAGTGACATTTCTCTCCAAAGATCTCATTCTACAGAGAGAATACATGATGACAGTCATTGTAGATCAAATTTTAATTTTAATCAGGGACAGTTTGGAGAAATCACTTTCTTCTTCACAGTTTGAAAAGGGCAAAGTTAGATAAAAGTGGAAGAGTACAGTGACATTTGTAAAAGCTTCTGCCAGGTCCTTCTTATAAATTGCCTTCCAAATATTATGCATGCGCTTACAACCATCCAACTTATCTGCATTATTTAAGAGAGTTAAATGTTTTTGTTCAAAGAGAAGAGAAATTTGGAAATATTTTGAGTAAAATATCCGAAAGGCATCAAAATCCTTCTCCAGAGAAACCTTATTTGGAGGTTGTTTTCCTTCAAAACAAGGAAAATAAGCACATGCACAAATTCTATTTAAGCAGAAGAAAGTTTCACTTCAACCTGAATGTTGTCTGCTTTTGTTAACTTGCAGTTACTTTTTTATTCTCTGAAGAAACCTGTTTGAAGAAAGCCCTATTGGGGCCAATATGAAAAAACACAGATGATATCATCTCTATTATATACCTTTATCGTTATCAAGGGACTCACGTAGGTAAGTTGTAGCATTTGTGTGATAACATAATCAAAAACATTTAATCATTTTCCCTTCCCACCACCTTGTCCTACTGAATGACCATGCTTAGTAGACTTCTTTTATTCAGGCTAGTCATGCTCAACTCCTCACCCTCTTTTAAAAGATACTTGAACAATCTTGTTGTCCTTCTTTGAATCTGTTCTTGTCTCTAAATCCTTCCCCAAATGCTCAGAAATGAATACATTTTTCAAGATGATCTTGGTGTATTGGATAAGGTGACCAGGAGACTGCCAGTTCTAGTCCTGCCTTAGGCACAAAGCCAACTGGGTGTTCTTGGGCCACTCACTTTCAGGCTCTGGAAGAAGGAGGCAATGGCAAACCACTTCTGAAATCTTGCCAAGAAAACTGCAGGAATTTGTCCGCGCAATTGCCAAGTGACAAGAATGACTTAAAGGCACCAAAACAAAAATAATTAACTTTGCCAGAGAAATGCAGCTCTATTATTACTCATGATGCTGTTCAAAAGGACAGAGCTCTACCTATATCTTCTTCAGAGAAGGAATATTGGGGCAAGCAATGGGATGGTTTCCATCCTACAAACATTCCTTCAATTTGCTATTAATATACATTAAATAAAATCTCATAATGGAGAGGTTATGTGAAAATAAGACTGAAAATCAGGCTTGTCAGATGTTACATCTTTTCTATCCTGCTCTATGGAGTAGAGAGTTGGTCTCTGACAGAAAACTACTTGAAGAAACTAGAAGCATTTGAAATGTGGATTTACAGACGGCTGTTACATATAAACTGGGTTAACAAAATCACAAATGAGGAGGTGATAAGCTGCCTGGTAAAGCAAAGGAAAATAATCAAAACCATTAAAAAGCAAAAGTTAGAATATTTTGGACATGTGATGTGACACCCGAAAAATACACCATACTTCACTTAATCCTCCAGGGAAAGATTGAAGCCAAACAAGGTCCAGGCAGAAAAAGAACTTCATGGCTTGAAAACCAAAGGGACTTGTTTGGGCAAAGCTCAGCAGCATTTTTTCATGCAGCTGTTGACAAAAATAGGATCGCCAATATGATCGCCAATGTCTGATGATGGATATGACACAAGAAGAAGAATGGAGAGGTGGGTGATTATTTTTTGCTATTTCCTCCTCTGGGCTGGACTTATCCCTGCTATCCATGCATCAATATTGAACATCTGAAGCTCTATAACAGGGGTGTCAAATTTGTGGCCCACGGCCCACGGGCAGGATGCGTCATGCACTGGCCACCCCCACCCCCATTTTAGCAAAAGGGGAAAAAGTTGCGATACGTCACATGATGACAACATATCGTCACACGTTTGACACCCCTGCTCTGTAAGATTTAAGGTTACACAAAAGATGCGTTCATACAAGAAGATTTAAAAATCTCACACCTACATTTGTACAATGTGCAAACCTTGGTTGATAGATTTATGATTCGGACCTTGTTGTATGAATCTGAAGCTATGGTTCAGTGTATTGTGCAAATCCAGAAGATGAGTTATTTCAGTAACCAAGTTAAGTATGTTATATGAACACAGCTCAAATGGTAGGTTATACATAGCTGCCTTTTTGCTCTTTTCCTGAAATTGGTAAAAGTGAACTTCATACTACCAAATGAAATTGATAGGATCACTTTTTTTCCAATTCCCTCTGCAATGATTTTTTTTTTTTTAAGGAGACGAAAAAAATCACCCCTCTCTCTTGGCCTTCACAATGGACATAGCTGTTTCTATTTCCACTGACAATTCCTACTGACTTATGATCGGAGATGTAGACTTTCTCTCTCTATAGCTAGTGAACAAATATTTCAATTAATCTTTTCTTTTAATCACTTGAAAAGGGAAAAAAGGTCTCCAAAAAAGAAAGTCAAGATGGAAGCTGTCGGTTGCCATGTTGAGTCCAGAAGTTTGTAGTACAACTCTCACACCATATGGTTCAACTATTCAACTACTAGGGGGGGGGGGGGGTTTGCAGGCATGTTTCTAATGGGCCAATTATGTATCCCAGGTGTACTGATTCCTGTTGTACTTTGAAATAATCTACAAGGGAGCTTTGTCTTGTTGTAACTCTTCTGCAGCTGATGTACAATAACTGAATACCTTTGAAGATGGCTATGTATACAGTGCTCTGCCATGCCTTAATACTGCTATTACAGATGGAAAATAGTTTCTATACTCCTCAGGACTTCAAATAGTGGCTGTTTCCCAGCTCTGTTAATTGCTTGGGAGTTTGGGAATGTTTTCAATTTGTTGTTGCTGTTGGATGCTAAATGGGCAGCTGTAAGCCGTAGTTCCTGTGCTATCGGTTGATATCCCCACATGTATGCCTTACTTGAGCTTTGCAATAGTCAGTCATGTCCTGGTAATATAGGAAATTAATTACTGGAACGTAGGCAGGGGAGTGATGCCCTCAACGTTAACTTAGAAAGCTGCAGTTGCTGAAGGATGCAGTTGCCTTCTGCTCAGGTGTTTGAACTTATATTCCACAACCAATTAAACATCTGCTTTTGGCAAGCACAGTAGCATCTCAAGCAGTGGCCTTTTTCATCACCTGCTACTTATTTTTCCAACCAGAAGAGGAACATTCTTCATGCAAATCATGTGTTTCTGCCATTGAGCTTTAAAATCAGACAACACATCTTATTATATCAGCCTGGCAAAAGGAAAAGGGTTCCAATGTGCTTAGAGGTGGCACTTGTTTAACAATCACTTGGTCAGTAACTGTTAGAACTTACGATGGGTGCTGAGTGAGTGGTACTTATGACCAGTTCTCCTGCTTATGATCGTTGCAGCATCCCCAGGTTCATGGGATAATGCTCCAGGTGCTCAAAGGTCAGGTCACAAATTAGGACATTGAAGCATCCTGCAGTAATTGTCATTTGCAATCTCCATACTGCTGACTTGTGACAAGGTCAATGAGGAAGCCAGCAGGAGGGCCCAAATGGTAAGCATGTGACATTGTCTAGAACTGTCACTAAACAATGTGGTCATATGACATCATGTTTTACTATCATGTTGCTTAGTGACAGAAGTACAGTCTCAAGTGAAAACTAACTGTACTTAGCTGGCCATTGCCCATCTCTGAAGGCATAAGAAAGATGTTTCCTCCAGGTTCAACCTTGTTATAAATATATAGAATTATGGATCTCGTTGTAGCTGGAATGGATTATACACAAGAGCCGAGGTGGCACAGTGGTTAGAGTGTAGTACTGCAGGCTACTTCAGCTGACTGCTAGCTGCAGTTCAGCAGTTCAAATCTCATCGGCTCAAGGTTGATTGAACCTTCCATCCTTCCGAGGTGGGTAAAATGAGGACCCAGATTGTTGGGGGCAATATGCTGACTCTGTAAACCGCCTACAGAAGGCTGTAAAAGCACTATGAAGTGGTATATAAGTTTAAGTGCAATTGCTATTGCTATTTTGCTACCACTATTCTAACTAAGTACAACCATCCTTTTGATACAGTTTCAGCAGAATTAGCATAACATGCCAAATATGTCGCCATGATAAATACTGGCAGGGGAACATCTGGAGAAATATGAGCGTGACATGTTTGAACTAAATGATCACTTAATCATTTCTGTCAGTTTATGAATCTTGGTCTTACAAGCATTTATTTTTCCCACCAAGGCAAACATTTCTTTTCTAGAACCAATAAGAATTCTGCCATGTTTGTCAACTCTTGTTTTTATTGCCTTTTGCAGTTTCTCTATTGTTCATTTTCAAATCAGCCTGGGATGAAAGTTGCCTGCTTCAGTCATTTCCCAAAAGTACTTTGTACTATGAAATTTACTGACTTTAAAGACCAGCCAAAATGCAGAGACCATCATCATCACAGTTCTTAAAATGCCTTGAAAATGGTTATAAATTCTTGCCATGACTCCAAATCAAAGTTAATGTTTTTCCAAGATTTGTATATAGTTCAGCGTGAAGATAAAACTCTTGAGGAAGAAGCTTCTTCATTTCAGAAAACATCTCTCTGCATATATGAAGCTGCCAGTCGTATGTATATGAGAGAACGTTTGCATACAGAAAGGTTCTGCATGCATGGAAGCTTATTCCTTATTATAGAATTGATTGGAATAAGGCAGCTATAGAAAATTTAGATCAGTACAATATTTAGGAGCTGAAAGGTTCAACCTGACATACATGGTAGCCACAGGTTATTTAACTGTGGTTTGTTGAATATAACTCTATTGGCTAGATTCACATAATGTATTCATCCATAAGCCATGATTTGCAGTTGGGTTTATCCAATAGGCTACGCCAATAGTAATGAAATATCCAGCATGTGAATCCAGTCTAGGTGATTTAGTCTTGATATCAGCCCACCAATCAAACTAGGTGGTTCAGAAATTGTAACAGTTTTGAGTCACAACTAATTTGTTCCACAATTTGGAACTGGAAATCTATAAAAAAACAACAACTGAAAACTGAGCTGCAAATGTATCACAGGGCTCCTGTTCTTGACAATGATAGGTGGAGCTTCATGCATGCATAAAGTGTTCTGCTTTTGTTGAAGACCCAAGCTCTTATTCCAAATGTGTAAGATTGTTGTTGTTTTAAAAACATAAATCTCCAAGTGTGGTTTTCTTCTTTAACAAATCTCAGTGATTTGCTTACCTGGGTTTCAATTCTTCATCAGCCACAAGGCCAGAGGTTCTGAAGGAGTAATCTACAAAGATATTGTACTAGTGCCCAAGGCTTTTGCTCTTGAGTATACTGGGTACTAGTGCCTCTTTGCCAAGATGGGCTACAGGGGCAAACAAGCTGCTGGTATGCAGCCCTTATGCTGCCCACTAGTCTGAAACATTTGGATTTAGGCTTGTTGTTTTTCGAGTCCCCTCACTTTTTGGTATTGCCTGTTTGCAGCCTCCATGCTTTATGGTTTGAGGCAGCTTTGGAGCTGACCCAGTTATGTACATTGTAGGAATGTAGCTGTAGAGAAGGAATAATCAAACACAAATCCCTGAATATTTTCTAACTAAGCCTTTGAAGTTCACCTGGTTTAAATTAAACTTCCTTCATCCACTGAGTTCTGTGCGCTTATTAGAAAGGAAAATCTATAAAGGAAGAAGATAGAGGCTTTTTAACCTGTTATGTCAATACATTTACAAACAACAATAACAGCCCAATGTGGATTTTAACTTGTTAGCAGAAGCAGCCAATAATTGAATGCCAGGTAATCTGGATCCATGAGGAGAGAAATGAAGTACTGTACATGCTTATCTGATTAAGGATTAAGGGTTATCATATGCATTTTTTGGGTGGGTGGGTGGGAGAATGCTATTTCTGATTACAATAGATTCTTCCACCCCTGAAAGAGTTCTTTGTGTGCAAAAAGTGTATCTGCAAATACAAGCAGACTGGCACAAATGCTTCTATTGTTCTGGAATTTGCACTGGTTTAGTCAGGGTACCAGGCAAGCCATTGGCCGCATCTCCCCTTCTGCAAAAAATCCGGAGGAGGTAAACTTTGAGTTTCAATTGTAGGCAGGAAATACTTCATCATTATGGACAGCTATAGTCATTATTTTGTAACAGAGAAATCAGTAAAGTTAGTGGTGGCTTTCAAATTTTTTTTACTACCGGTTCTGTGGGTGTGGCATGGCTTGCTGGGCGTGGCTTGCTGGGCGTGGCAGGGGAAGGATACTGCAAAATCCCCATTTCCTCCCGATCAGCTGGGACTCGGGAGGCAGAGACTAGATGGGGGCGGGGCCAGTCAGAGGTGGCATTTAGCGGTTCCCCAAACTACTCAAAATTTCCGCTACCGGTTCTCCATAACTGGTCAGAACCTGCTGAAACCCACCTCTGAGTAAAGGCAGGTTCATTATGTCTGCGGCTAAAGCCTGCTGTAAAATGAGGGGGAAAAAAATCCCTTGAATAAATTCTGTGCTTTCAAGTTACTTCTAAGCTACATAATTAATGGATAATTAAAATAATATTGGGCATTTGGTTCGGTTGGCCAAGTTGAATTAATTATTAATTAATAATAACCAAGCACAATAAGTGCAACCATGACATTTCACTTGTCTGGTGGACTCCGGAGCAGCTTAAGTCTTCTGGAATATCAGTGCTAGTGTAACTTCCAAAGGAAACTATTCCATAATAGGAAAGCCATACCAATTTAAATATAACCCCTGTTGTCCTTTCTCCTTCTAGTTCAGGGCTGGGGAAATGAGATATAGATACTAGACAAGAAGGCAGTCCTAGTTGCAAAGCCATAAAGTGCTTTGTACATCAAAACCAGCATTTTGAACTGCTCCTTGAAACTTGCAGGTAACCAATACAGTGACTGTAAACAGGGGTTATGTGACTCTGGTGTCTCCAATGCATCTGTATGCAAGATGCTGCATTTTGCCTTTTTCAGTCTTCAGTGGCAGCCCCATGTAAAGCCGATTGCATTAATCCAAGCAAAGGGTGGTCAGCGCATGAACCATTTTGGCTAGGATCTTCTGCTTCAGTACAGTCACAACTGATGTATCAATGGATGAAGATCTCACTAGACAGAGCCAGAAATTGAGGAAGACCCCAGGTATTCTTTTAGGGGCGTGCACTCCATCAAATTGACCAAGAATGGTTCTACATAAAAAATAATTCTTAGTTTCAACTTCATCGTGTTTCACTCCATTAACCACCTCCAAGCACCAGACTAAAATGAGTCTATTCATCTGCCTCTTCAAGGACACGCTGTAGCTAAATCCCTACCACTTTCTCAAGTCTCCAAATATAATGAGTTGATAGACAAGACAAGGAAGAAGCGGTGACAAGTTAGGTCTGCAGTTGTAGCAGTGATATGCCTTATACTTCAGGCACGAAACCTTTTGAGGTTGAAATTATTTCCTCATTGTTATTAGAGTCTCCCTTGACGTTACCTATCAGATAACATAATAACAGGGATTGGAAGGTCCAGCCTTTGAAGGTCTTCTACTCCAATCCCCTGCTCAGGCAGGAAACCCTAGACCATTTCAGACAAATGCTTGCCCAATATCTTCTTAAAACCACCAGTGTTGGAGCATCCACAGCTTCGGGAATCAAGTCATTCCACTGGTTAATTGTTCTGTCAGGAAAGTTTTCCTTAGTTCTAGGTTGGATCTCTCCTTGATTAGTTTCCATCCATTGCTACCTGCACTGCCTTCAGGTGCTTTGGAGAATAGGTTGACCTCAGGGGTGAAATGCATGTACCTTCGCTACTGGATCGCAAATGTGAGCGCTCGCCATGCTCACACGCACTTCCTCCACACATGCACAGAGCCTTCTGCGCATGCACAGAGGGTCAAAAATGGGACATGATGACGTCCGGGTGGGTGGGCAGAGCCTCTCACCCCCGGTGCTACCGGATCGCGTGATCCGGATAAGTCTGGCTGAATTTCACCACTGGTTGACTTCCTCTTTGTGGCAGTCCCTTAGATATTGGAACACTACTATCATGTCACCCCTAGTCCTTCTTTTCGATTAACTAGATATACCCAATTCCTGCAACCAAATGCAGAAACACTTGATAGTGAAGATGACAACTATTGTTAGCGTGTTTTAGTGTCACAATCGGTCAGGGGAGGCTCATGTTCAAGCTTTGGAATCCTATTGGAGTTCTGAACTGTTCTCTTTCTCCCTCAACCCAGCCAACCATATAGCTTTGCTATTTGGGGCATAAACTGAAGGGTTGAAGGCCATCTTTAGTTCTTGGAGAAAAAGCGGAATACAAATCTAATAAACTAGCAGCAGAAAATGAAGACCATTTAGCTCTCTCAACCCACCATAGTTTCCCATCTCTGCCATGTATACAGATAGGAGGGAGGAATTAAATAAACAAACATACTCTCTTCTTGTTCACTTTCTTGTTTTCGTTTTGAGTGGATATTATTGCAGATTTAGAAAGAACATTATCATCTGGAAAACAATAACCATTTTATCAGGACTCAGGCGGCAACTTACTATTGAATAGCTATTGGCTCCATCATTCCAACAAGCCATCTATATAGTCCTGGATATTGCCAAAGGTAAAACATTAAATAGGAGAAAAAAAAAGAGTAAAGATAGCACACTTTTATTTTTTAAAATTATTGATTCCACTTTAGCTAAGCACCAATTTAATGCCTAGGAGTAGCTTTTGCTTTTTCCTTAATGAGGTCAAAGCAATAGAATTAGTGAATTAATTATTAGTGAATGAGAAAAGAATTCAATTACAGAGTCGCAATCCTACACATCTTGACAATGTTCCTTAATGAAGCACGCACAGGATTGCCATCTCTGCTGTTTTTTCCCATGCTTTATTAATAAAGTGCTTTTAATCCGTAGAAGCATCAATACAATTGCATTTTTATGAGTATAAAGCTATTTTTGAGGCAGGGAGGGATCTAAGGTACATACAGGAAAGCTACCAGTGTGGAAGGACATGCAGATTTGTGTTGGAGATCTTGCCAAAAAAAGATTTGTCAGAGACTAGAATCAAACCCATCAAAATCAAATCAAAGGAACAAGAAAGCCTCTACTGGTGCCTCAGTGCTTTGAATGGGATTTTACCATTATCCTCTTTAACTGTATTCAGATGATATGGTTCTTATCTATCTTAGCCACAAAAAAACATTTGCTGTTTTTCATGAACAGTCCAAGGAGCTGCACAGAGAATTGCATGATTTCCTGTTAATCTGCCTGCCAGAAGAAATGTTGATAAATTATTAATTCCCCAATCCCCGTTGACTACAAAGTACAGCCATTTAGAATGAGTGACAGCTACTCAGTTACAAATGGACATCACTTTTTTTTTTTTACATTACAGCAGCAATTTACAGAAACACATTTAAAACCGCCCCCCTTTTTTTTATTAAAGTAGTGCAATTTTTTTTTTATTTTGGCACACATCAATCTTACTCACTGGTAGATTGGCTTTGAGATTGCATAATGGCCCATATTGTCTTTTTGGCAACAACGTGGAATTAACTTGGGGGTGGTGCTCATCTGTTTCATAGCCAATGGAGCCAAGTATTGTCCAAAAAATGCTCCTATGGTCATGTGCCTGGCATGACAATACAATGAGTACATGGAACGCTGTTACCTTCCCACCAAAGTGGTACCTATTTGTCTACTTGCATTTGCATGCTAGGTGGGCAGGACCTCAAGCAGGAACAGGAACTCAGTCCATTGAGCCCGTTCTTGGGTCTCAAACTGCCAAACCTTTGGTTGACAAGCCCAGCATCTTAACTGCTGATTTAAAAAAAGGGGGTGCAATGGGACAACTGTTAGGAAACACAAACAAGATCCATAGGAATTGTTAGGAAACACAAAATGGTCCATAGGAATTATGTTACTTAAAGCTGCAGTATACATCGTCTCCATGCACTGCTATAGTACTGTGCCACTTTCTCTATTTTAAAGACATCATATGACCTCTGTCCCTGATCTTTTATAAATGCATTAGGATTAGATATCACTGTAGCTTTTCCACATATTCTGGAACTCTTGCCTTTTCTGAAGCAAGACAGAGTTTGGTTCTGGAATAATTCTTTCTCAAAACCTTTCTCTGCTTAATCCTGGGAACCTTGCCTGTTTTTCCTGAAGGAGTCTTCCTCACTTCCCTGGCTTTTGCATAGGAGTCAGTGGTAGATGACACATCATAGAAGAAGATAAAACAGAGTGGTGAACCATACAGAGATTAATGGATTATTTCCACCATGGGTTAGATTAGTGTTTACCAACCTGGGCATCTTATAGTTGTATGGCATTCAACTTCCAGAGTTCTCAGCAATTGCTGAGGAATTCTGGAAATTGGAGTCCACGTTCCTGAAGGTCGTCCAAGTTGGAAAATAGTGGCTTAGGTAGCAGATGTCTAGAATTTTAGCTATGGTACTAGCTCACAGTATAATAACAATGCTGAATTGTACTTTTTATTGTGTCACTTTGGGAAATGAACACAATATATGGGGAGTGGTCATATTGACCAGAGTTACTTAATTCAAATTTAATTACATTTAAATTAAAATATATCCAAATTAGTTATGGTTTCAGCTGATCTAATTTCTATTTAGGCCATTATTTCTCAACCCTAGTGACTTTATGCTTTGTGCTGGGTGGACTTCAACTCCCAGAATTCCTCAGTTTGTATGGTTCGCTGAAGAAATCTAGGAATTGAAATCCATCCATCTTAAAGTTGCTGAGATTGAAAAACATTGATCTAAGCTCTTCTCACTTCTGGAATGTGTTCTCAATACATTGCCCAATACCTTGCCCTCTCATCTTCAAAAATCGGAGCATTTTGGGATTATTATCTGGGCTTCAAAGAGCCTTGACAATTAATTAACTAATTAATTCCCAGTGGCACATAAGTATGTTCTGCTATAGAAATTTGGAATGGCTTCGTGTGAGAGGCAATTAGGTATTAATTCCCAAGACAAGAAGATGGTCACTAGCATGGATATTTTTAAATTTTTATTTTAAAGGACCAACACAATAAATCACGGAGACAACAACATATATTTTAATACTGAAAGCTTTCCTTCCACAACTATGGTCTGCAATTTCATAGCTGAAGTTAGACCTGGAAACGGTTTGTCTTTTTAAATAGTATCTCAAAGGTAACATTGCAAAAGAGAGAGAACTAAAAAAAGAAAAGAAAGTAAACCACCACATGGAAAACCTTAAATACATCAACTGCAAACTCAGTGTGCTTGTTTTCTTTTGTGAGAAGGTGGGTAAACCTGTGGAGATATTAAAGTTCTTCAAAATCATGCACACTTGGATTCATTGCTTCTGGGTGCATTACTCTCCCCATGAAAATGATGGTACCTTAAAGAAAGAAAAGAAGAGCTGTAGGGGTACAGATTCCAAATAACAACAACAACAATAATAATTCCTAAAAACAAGTTCATCAGTGGAACAATTATCCATAAAGGAAATGGCTTCTGTTTACTGGGTAGGGTCAAGAAAGGAGGGGTTAAAACATCTTCAAAGACTGTGTCTCTCCTGCTGGACAGGTCTCATTGTTGGGTAGTTTCCCTGAAAATATCATTTACTGGTTCCAATATTGACTATGGAACAATAGTTAAAACCAGCCCTACTCTCTAGAACAGTGATGGCGAACCTTTATGCCATCGTGTGCCAAAAGTGGGGGGAGCACAGGGGGGTCATGCACGCATGTGCCCACACCCATAATTCAATGCGCCCCGCCCCACTGTGCATGTGTGTGCAACCCCCCATGCTCTCCCTGCTATTGGCCCGTGATGGCACGGTGGGACCAGAAGGCCCGTTTTTCGCTCTCCCCAGGCTCCAGAGCCTTTCTAGGAGCCTGGGGAGGTTGAAAACAGCCTTCCCCCCCCCACCTGGAGGCCCTCTGGAGGCCAGAAACGGCTCATTTCCTGACTTCTGGTGGGCCCGGAAGGCCTGAAAATCAGCTGGCCAGTATGCACATGTGCGCTGGAGCTGAGCTAGGGCAACACTCTCGTGCCAACAGACATGGCTCCGTGTGCCACCTGTGGCATGCATGCCATATGTTCGCCATCACGGCTCTAGAAGTACTTGAGGTAACTTGCAATGAATGAAAAAGATATTAAGAGACTGATGTGATGTCTCTCGTGAACCAAGTCCATATTGGTTCTCAGATAGGATTATCCATCCACAAAAGAGCTACGGGTGAAAGAACAAAGAACCAAAGTCATTGTAGCGTTTAGAATATCTGGTGGTCCTTAGTAGTTTATTTTCATAATTAATGAGAGTCATGAGGAAGGAATCAAATGAGCGACAAAGAATGTTTTCCAATACTGTCTTATGGTATAAATATTTGAGTATGCATTTCATTTATATATATATTCAATCCTTTGTTTTATAAATATTGTAATGCACTCACCTGTTATTCTGTTCCGAACCACAAAGAAGAAAGGATGATCCACTATAATTTGGGGGTACAGCACAGCCATTCTACTAATGGCAATCATTCCTGGGGAATGGGAGGGGAAAAAAAAAGAAAGTCTAACATTTTTTGGATATATTTATGCCCCACAATCTCTCCTTTTTCCTGCCAGTCCATTTGTAGCACACCTAAAGTGCATAAACAAGGATTAAAAACCCATCATAACTAACAGGGTTGTCAGGAGGCACAAACCTAATCTAAAACCAAGAAAGATTTAGAAAGGAATGGATGTGTCTAGATATGTTTTGTGAATGATTAACAACTGGTAGCGGCACAATTTATTTCCACCACTTTGGGAACAGTTTATAACTTACAAACAAGCTGACTTGGGAGACTTATTACATCCATTCCCTTCCGAGGGGAAGTCATTACACTGGATAACCCCACCACCCACTTGGGTTATTGCTAAATACAGAACAGATACTTTCAATGAAACATGTGTTATCTTAATCCTGATTGGCCACAATAATTCTCAAGAGTGCACTCTTACTATGAAATCTTTATTCTGATCCTCAGAATTCTCACTGCAAATGGATGCAAATTCCGATTTAATGCTTGCAAAATTTTCAAATGATATATTTTGATTACCTTCGCTATCACAACAGTGACACTGCTAGAGTACTTTCAATCAGAGATAATATTCCTTATTGAGATGATAACACTAACTCCCTGTCTTATAAAGAGGACACTGCCTACCACTCTTAAATTGATTTTTATATTGACTTATTCGCTGTGAATTGGTCTGGTTTCCAATTAGATAAATCTCCTGTGGTCCTTTATAATCAGATTCATCCTTTAGTCATTTACTTTGGTTTAAGCAAATCAGAATTTCCTTTAATCCGGGATTTTAAATCTCTTTCAAATTCTACCTTGAGAGGCTGTTTAAAGGAAACTTGGTTTGCCTTAATGACAGGAATGATGGAAGGCCCCACTTAAGAGCAAGACAGAAATGAGATTTGGAGAAGGGAAGAATTTGCTCCAGTAAGGCTGGTTTTAGTGGGACAGTGGCTTAGTCATTATCATGGTTCATTACATTAATCTAATAAATTACCTCAAAATGACACAGCAAGCCACAGTACATTAGTCTCACTCTGTCTTGCTTATTATCTCAGCAATAGTTCCTGATTGGTTAGTCTGTTGCTCTGTTGTTATTTTCCTAATTACAACAATGAAAAAAGTCTGTGGTTGCCGATGGAGATATATGTCAGGGTTTTTCAAAACAGGGTTCCTTAAAACCTAGTGTTATGAGAAATACTAAATGTGAGAAATTAAGGGTAAAAAAAAATTCACTCAAAACATAGCCAATTTATTATTTGCTAGAGCCATTTTTCCAAACCTTGGCATATTTAATATGAATGGACTTCAGTTCTTCACATCCCAAGCCAGAATCTCTTATGCTGGCTGGAGTATTCTAAGAGTTGAAATCCATCCATCTTAAAGTTGCCAAGATTATGCTAGAGATTTGTCTCTTGATCTGGCATTCTGTAATTTATTTTCTTAAATGGCAGCCTAACAAACCCCTGACTAAGTCACCATCTGTAGAATGAAGGAAAGCCTATTCTTTCTGTTGTCCTTTTCCTTTGTAAAAGAACTCATAGTCAGCAGGGGTGAGAAGACAGTCAAACTGCTACAAGGCAATTTTACTTACTGTTTCTCCATTTTCTGTCTGAAAGACTAATGCTGCTTAACTCTATGTTAACCCTTAACCGAAATACAAATGTCAGAGCACATCCTGGATCGTGATTAACGTAGTTAACACAAACAAATGTAAATCACACAAGGTCAAAAGAACCTGACTTAAAATGCTCCTTCTAACCCATAATTTAATCTATAGTATGGGTTTTGACATTATATAGCAACCCAAAAAACCAATAGAGTTTGGCTTGTTGTGAGAACCCAGTCAGTATAAGACATTTGTTTCTAATCACAACTGCCAATAGCAGGGGACCCGTAATTAACTCTTCATTGAATTGCAAGGAGTTCTCCAACTTGATGAGCATGAGATATATGGGACTATAATGTCCCAACCCAGAATTTCTCTTATTTATTTATTTATTTATTTATTTATTTATTTATTTATTTATTTATTATTTATTTATTTTATTTCTATACCGCCCTTCTCCCGAAGGACTCAGGGTGGTGTACAGCCTAATTAAAAACACAAAGACAGACAAAAGTTAAAAATAATTAAAATTATTAAATAATAGGCCCAATTTGTAAAAATATACAAATTTGTATATTTGTATAACCTCATAGCTATACGAGGGGTGTCAAAGTTGCGTAGTCACGGCGTCGTCATGATGTATCATGACTTTTTCCTCCTTTTCTAAACTGGGCATGGGCGTGGCTAGTGCATGACGCATCTGGCCTGCGGGCTGCGAGTTTGACACCCTGACCTATACTGTTTGGAAAGGATTTTCAGAGGCAAGAAACCAGGAGTCAGGATAAGAGTTCAAAAGCACTGCGAGTTTATTCTATACAACCTATACAAGAATCTGATCAACTAACAATGAAGGCAAACTGACAGCAGATAACAGTTAATGGACTTCCAGTGGGGCTCTCTTTTGTGGGGTATAGGAACTCTAGACTAATGATGTATTTAACTCTGCCCTCAGGTTCAACCTGGTCATCTCTTACTGGATTGGCTATCTACTTGAATTAGCATCCAGGAAGCTCTGTTTTTTTTCCTGACACTTAAGTGGAGACATCCAAAATATGAAGATTTAATTTGTAGTATCAGTATAAACAGGAAATATTGTACTTCAAATACATTAGCATTAAGGCAAAATTTAGTCTTAATTAAATTTGTAAGACTTTAATGACTCTCCTCTAGAGCTTTACAGTTTGCAAGCATTTTATTAACTTTTATCTTTATTATACTGACATATATAAAGGAGGTAGTCATGGAATAAATAAATAAAACTTTCATGCATTCCCAGCCATGAAATAAATAACTGTCTACGTAGTTTTGAGGAATCTATGTTCAGTAGGAATGGGGCTTTCTTCAAAGATTGTGCTTTTCTATGTATTAAAAAAAAAAAAGGAAATTGATACATGAATTGAAACTAAAAAGAGAATGTTTTAAAATTATTTTAAAAATCTGCAGGAGCAAAAGTTAAATATTTGTATGTGGTAAGCAAGTCGTTCTACCAGCTGGTGTGTGTTATTCAAATATATTCAAATGGGTCACTTTGTTGGGGGAGGGGCTGAGCTGTGAAATAGGCAGGACAAGAATGCAATATGGATGGGACCATATCTCCTATCTTACTTAGCACAGTCTTTCTCAACCTTAGGAACTTGAAGATGTGTGGACTTCAACTCCCAGAATTCCCCAGCCAGCCATTCCACCATGCTGGATGATGAATTCTGGGAGTTGAAGTCCACACATCTTGAAGTTGCCAAGGTTGGGAAACACTGCCTTACCAGGACTGGGAGATTGGAAAGGTAAAATGTGGGGGGATTGGCGAAGTGAAATTTGGGATTGTTTTCAACTGTTTTAAAAAATACTTTCAACGATAAAGTTAAGGCTTAGACTTCAAGTGTTTCCTAGCTCAAAATGATAAGAAATTCGCTTCTTAATATTCAGTCATAGTAGTCACAAAACAGGGGCTTAGAGCTGCAGATTGCCCATTCTGATCTACAGTTTTTTTAAAAATTTTGTACCTGATTACCAGCTCATTTGGAAACAGAAACGTCTTGCAAACTGAGGTAATGTTATATAGCTGCAACCTGATGCTTCTGATAAAGAGCAAAGGGATATTTTTATCTCTTCACACTGGTGTTGCAGTCCAGCCTCCCTCCTTTTGGTATTACAAAGACATTTAATCAAAGGCTGCGGGCAGGAGAAGAATAAATCATGGAAAAGAATTGGCTGCAGAATTTCCTTGACTCAGAATTCAAATATATTATGCACACATAATGCAATTCCAAATTGCCAAGTTTCTATTGCCTTTTTTAAAAAACCTAGTACACAGTCTAAATAATCCCTAATTCTTTTGACATATACCCATCTACCTTCTGTCGACTTCTGTTTCATCTAAAGACAGAGACAGGACTAAGTTGAAAAGTAGGCTTTATATTTTAAAGATTAGGGCTTGCTTTCTCCCAGGACAGTACTATGGTACTGGACTTGATCCAATACCACAGGATAACCTCCTCCTCACGATAATGCTAAGACTGCAATTAAGTGCAGACAAGGCCTTCCTCCCAATTTTTCAAGGCTTGAAGACAAGTTTTAAATGAGCTTTCTGCCCACTCATTGACCTTACCAGAAAGGTAAGCAAATGGCTAGAAAGCATGGGAAAATGTCCTCCAAAATAGCTCTTCTGAAATTGCCCTTTTCAAGGTGTGTTGCACTGTACTATGAAGTATTTATCTGCACAGCTGTCTTGGGAGCTAAGCCATTAATTATTTTGGCTGATGAAAATGAGAGGATAAATGTCACGGTCCTGCTTCATATGCTTATCAGGTTAGCAATCTTCCATGGCTGGGGTTACACCACCAGGAGCTTGCCTCTCCTCCACCTCCTTGTACAAGACATAACAAAATGGATCTTGTTAGGATGGTTGGGTTTGAATTAAGGAGAGGAAAATTCAGCTCTGAAGCTTACCACTGGCTGACCATGGCAGGGCAGGGCAGGACGTAGGATAGGGGTCTGCAACCTTAAATACTCAAAGAGCCATTTGGACCCATTTCCCACAGAAAAGAAAACACCGGGAGCCACAAGATCTGGGTGAGCGTGGCCAACTCAACGTTACTCCCACCCAGTCACATGACCCCCCCCCTCCCCAGCCATGCCTACCCAGGTTTTGTGGCTCCCTATGTTTTCTGTGGGAAATGGCTCTCTCTTTCTCTCTTTCTCTCTCCCTCCCACCCTCACATTTCTGTTTTTCTTTCTTTTTCTTCTCTCTCTCTCTCTTTCTTTTTCTTTTTCTTCCCCTTCCTTCTCTCATTTGTTTCCTTCTCTTTTCCTTCTCTCTCTTGTCACTGGTTTGTACTGATCTGATTTATTACAAACGACTAATGATGGATATTGGTTTAAAGATGGATTATCCAATTGTAATACATGAGGACAACCAAGCTGTTATAAAAAATGGCAACAAATTTAGCAGTTAAAACTAGATCTAAGTATACTGACATTCAGTATCTGAATGTTCGTTAGTGTATCCAAAGCAACATGGTTAAGTTGGAATATTGTATGTCGGAAGACAATATAGCTGATAATTTTACCAAAGCCCAAGGTGCTATAAAACATAAGACGTGTTGTGAATGCTATGGATTAAGAATCTAGACTGTATATATTGACCTGTTCAAAGGGGAGAATGTTAGGATATGGTTTGACCCTAACAAGTTGTCCAGGCAATATATGTGTACTGTAACTTTAATCTATAAATGAATTATGTTACTTTAAAGGTTTTCTTGTTGATTCATTGTAATGCTGAGTCATGCTGTAATTAGGTAATGACTGGTTGTGAGAGTATTTAAGCAAGGTATTGTAACATATTCAGTTTGATGATGAAGCTGATATGATATGCTACCAGAGTATGATATGCTACCATTGAGAGGAGTTGCTATCTGTAATCATCATTTGATGGATCTGCTACCATCATGGCTTGTGAACCAAAGTGAGTCTGTTATTCTAACCAACTACTGTTTGTGTGGAAGAGTTTCTGTAACTACTGGACTGATTTAACTGGCAAAGACATGGACTGATTTAAAGACTATGAGATTGTTTTTTCACTATAAAGTAAACTTTTGATAAACCAGTTTGCACATCTCTTATTCATTGCTCTCAGCAACGTTTCTCTGTGCTCTATACTCTGCTGGTTGGTAACACAACACCAATATCCTTAACACTCCTCAGCTGCGGGCCTGTCCCCCTTTCTGTCACACCCTCCTCCCAGATCCCATTCCCATTCTGCCATCCCTCATGTTAGCAAGGTTGGCATTGGCCACAGCCGAGTTGGGTCAGTGTTTTGGGGTGGAGAGTAGGTCGTGCGACCGGGTTGGCAGGGAGCTGCAGGATAGAGGTCAAAGAACCACATGCGGCTCTGGAGTCGTGGGTTGCCGACACCGATCTAGGCCCTTGAAGACTGTTTGGACTTCAACGCTCATCATTCCCAGCCAACGATCAAAGATTGATTGAGGTGAAATCCCAAGCCTCTAGAAGGCTGATAGCTATACTACAAGCTTTTCTAGCAAAATTCCAAATCTTGACATCTCTGCCAAAAAAGTATTTTGCCAATCTTTGACAAGAGGAGGAGTAGGAGGTTCCCACCTACTGCTTGCTTCATCCCCACCCAGTTTATTCTGTGGGAATACATCCTTTTTGCTAAAAGGCTGAGCATGTCATTTTAGTCCACACTTTTAGGAAGTTACCTGAAGCAGCAGCAGCTTCCGAACCTTCTTCATTAACTTCAAGGATAGATTTGTGAACTGCTTTTGACAGGTAAAGCTCTTTGTTGTCTGGAGGAAAAAAAAGAGCATTAGCAATTCAGCATTTTCAGAAAAGACCTATAAATGTCTTCCAATGTTAGAGAAAATATAAGCTTTGAGTGTAGTTTACTGTAACGTCGAACGATTACCATTCAAAAATAGAGATGAAACCCTCTGTAATCTAAACTATAGATACTTCCTTTCTTTTCTCTTTTCTCTTCTCTGTTCTGCAAGTCCCACTATTTTCTTCTGTTAAGAGACCTTCAGATTTTGTATACATAAATGCGAAGCTATCAAATTACTGGTCTATCTGAGCCAGATTTAGATAACCTATTGTCCTTGGAATCTCTCCCCAATTTTTTTTTTTCATTCCTGAAACAACAAACCGTCAAGTATTCAGTGATTCAACTGCCAAAAATGGATGGTGCAATTTTATATCATACTGAGGTAAAATATAAATTAAAAATCAAACGTCTGGTAGAAGCACTAACCACCTCCCCGACCCCAAATAAAAGTAAAGGGCAATCCATAATATTAATAAATCAAAAGCTTATCAACCCCAGGTCTACGCTAAATGTTGCCCGTGAATGCAGAGATTTCAGGTTTATTGACTTTTTGCAATTTTCCCTAGAACCCTGAAACCTACTGATCTCCATTAATCAAGCAGTGGAGAAGAATTAAAGAACAGATGCCCTGAGCAAATGAACAGCCCAGGAATTTGTCACTTTCAGAATCAGAAACAAGGTCATAAAAACCTTTTTTTTTTTTTTTGCAAAAATCCATTTCTGTGTCCCCCCCCCCCTCGGGTTCCCCCTAGGCATTCTTTTTTGGCAACCTGAACATAGTCAGTTCTTGGCCCTGTTAGTCAACTGGAGTAAAAAATGAAACTCAGGGCAATGTGCTAAAAAGACACTCAGCAATCTCTCCTGTCCATCATTGGACTACTCTAACTCTGTAGCATCTCAAGCTGTGCTTCCTATAGCTGAAAAATCTATTTTATTCAACTGGATATATAATAAACTTTGAGTCTCCTTCACACTGAATTCATAGAAGAGAATATTGGCAGCTCAGTGTTGAACTGTGAGGTCCTTGGTGCTCTCTGAGCTTGATTCTTTTCTTGCAGATGTTTCAATAGGTAAGTAGGTAATATCATCAGTGCAAGAAAATGTCTGTAGAGAAAACAACCAAGATCAGAAAGCACCAAGGAGCACAAACACAACATTGAAGTACTGGGGACAACATAAACCTATCTGTGGTAATGATATGGAAATAATTGATTACTTCTTTTTCCGGGACATTTTTCAACTTTTCAGTCTAGCCTTTAAGGATTTCTTTATAATCGTCCAAGTAAGTACTAATTAGGTCTAACACTGCTTAATTTTTCAAAATGAGCCAAAGGCATTTTGGTACTGCCACATAGCTGGGCATAGACTAAGATCCCTCCAAATCTAATAAGAGATGTAAGAAGATAAAAATTTATCACTATAGAAAGGTTGAAGTCTGGAGGTACCTCAAGAGAACAGATGATTGAATCCAAGAACTCCAAATTTATTTTTGTATATTTTGTATATTGCATTATTCACTAGGATTCTGGGTAGGGCACAATGAAAACAAAATGGAAAAATAATACAAAAAAAAAACCATACAAAATGATCTTCAGTGTAATAAAAATGGTAACCCCAAAATCACACAATGGATCAAAAGCCGGACTGAATAATAATAGCAAAAATGGTTTTCCTATGCTAAAAAAATAGTCAGGGCTACCTGTATTTCTGGAGACAGTATTCCAGAGAGTGACATTCGTTACTAAAAATGCCTATCATGTTGTTCCTCTCCCACTCGATCTCTCAATGGGTGGCGTTCTCAACCTTGATAATTAGCCTGGATGGGCAGAATCATCCCTGATATAATTGAACACCAAACTTTATGGGGAGCCTCATGGGTAACAACCAGCACTTTGAATATACCTCATAAATATGAATATACGGATAGTCCTCTACTTACAATTGTAACTGAGCCTGTAAGTCATGAAGGTTGTAATATGGGTCACCCATGTGACCAACCCAAATTTATGACATTTTTTGTGGTGGTTGTTAAGTGAATGTCACAGTTGTTAAGTGAACCCACTGTTTGATATGGGGTGTTTTTGCTCAAAACTGGAAGCAAAGGCCAGCTTTTGGCAAAAATATTGCAAATTGCAAACATGTAACTGTGGGATGCTGAAAATGGCCCTAAATACAGACCAGTTGCAGAGTGCTTGAAATGCAGTCATGGACCACAGGGTAAATGATTGTTGGAACTTTTGGACTAGGTTGTAAAGACTTTTGGAGGAGTCCATTGTAACTCTGAACACTTGCTAAGTGATAACCCAGTCATAAGTTGAGGACATCTGTTTATTTTTACACACACACATGGGGGAGGGGGGAAGAAGAGAGGGAGAGAGTGGGAGAGGGGGAGACAGACAGAGAGAGAGAGGGGGACAAAGGCAGAGGTGAAATTCAAATTTTTTTTACTACCGGTTCTGTGGGCGTGGCTTGGTGGATATGGTGTGGTTTGGTGGGTGTGGCAGGGGAAGGTTACTGCAAACTCTCCATTCCCACTGCACTCCAGGGGAAGGATACTGCAAAATCCCCATTCCCTCCCCACTCCTCGGGGAAGGATATTGCAAAATCTCCATTCTCACTCCATTCTGGGGCCAGCCAGAGATGGTATTTGCCAGTTCTCCGAACTACTCAAAATTTCTGCTACCGTTTCTCCAGAACCTGTCAGGACCTGCTGGATTTCACCCGTGGACAAAGGGAGGGTGAGAAGAGGGGGAGAGAGAGGGAGAGGGAGTGAGGAAGAAAGACAGAGGGAGGGAGACAGAGAGAGAGAGGGGGGGGGGAGACTGGCTTTCTTGATTAGACCAATCCAATTAAAAATCAGGGCATGGAAGGCATAACACTGCTACTTTTCTATTTGTTTCCTTTCTCCTCTAGTAATTAAAAAAAGGAAAGATGCTTTTATGAAAAAATGAACACAAAGGAAACAGATATATTGCATTAAATCAAAGCTACAGGAATTTTAACAGTGTGGTTTCCAAAGCGTTGCTCTATATTTTGTCTCATAAAGCAAAATATAAGCAACCTTTTCCATACCTGGATTTGTCTCCTTTACTTATGAAGAAAAATTAACAGCACTACCCTACAGCACATTCATCTTTTCCGTGCTTAATGCTCCACATTCCTGCATAAATAATTTGATCTTTAAACAGCAGAGGAGTTAATTTGTTTGACTAAAATGGGTTGTTTTCTCTTGCTTTTTGTGAGGTAAGGGAGTTAGGTGGTATAAATCTTCAGGAAAATATTCATCTCTGAGAGGGAGTGCAAATCCAACACCAGGCTGGTTTGTGTGCTTTGTAATCTCCTCCCGTGTCTGGGTGCACCAACTTCCCAAGAGCTAAATCAAAAAGGCTGTGAAGTAAAACATAAGAATTGCTCAGCTGAATCCAGGCAAAGTTTAATCTTTTCTGACAATAGCCACCAGTCCAACATGGTTGGAAAGCTGACAAGCAGGCATCCTTCCTGGATTCTCTACAACAGCTGGTTCTTAAAATAGTACAACTCCAGCAAACAGGACCTAAATTGTGACTTCCAATATCCTTTACTATTGGCTGTGATGACTGTGGCTGGTGGAAGTGCAGCGATCAATATCTGGTTCACCAATTACCCATTTCTATAATGGAACAGGAGTTTTGATTTTAAGGTGACACTTCCGATCATTACTAAAGTGGGCTGCTAGCCTGCAATTTGCTTCATAACAGCAGCCAAATTGCAGGTGGCTCAGACCTTCTATTAATTCTGCCCAGGTAAATGCTACTTTCCATGGATACCAGCCGTGCTTTTTAATACAACTGAAGAGAGAGACAAGTCTTCTTCACCTGAATAAAAATGGATCTGATATTGCGCAGGATTCAATTACTATTTCTGTCTGAAGTTCTCAGAGGATTTCCATTTAGCTGCATGAAAAAGTCCTTAGGGAAAGCTTCCAACAAGCCAGTATATCCTGTTATATTTGTCCTGGAGGGGTTGTGGAATCAAATTCTTCAAGCTCAAAAGCAAAGAGAACTAAGATCTGAATAGAAGACTTGTCCATGATAGATGGAGAGGAGATCAAGATAACTTGGAAAACAGAGATATTGACGATGGGAAAAATTAACCAACAGGGCAAAACTATAGCTGCTGATATCAAAAGATTTGATGTGAATTCAGTTAGTTGAATCTCTATTGATCTATGACAGGACCTTGGTCAATGGGGAAAGAATCAAAACATGTAAAAGCAAAGTCTGCTCTAAGAAAATAACTGAGGGACTGGAGGATTATACCATGCCTACTACAGAAAGTTAGACATTATTTATGATCCTGCAGGAGAAACAGACTTTGCAATTGCCCAATCGGATTTGATAATTATGCCCATAGAATGAAATTCTGCTTGTGCTCTTTGACTGTGATATTTAAAAACAAATTAAGAATATGTGAAGGAGTGCCAATAAATATCTAATATTTGAGGAGTTTCCACAAAGAGGAAGAGGTCAACCTATTCTCCAAAACACCTGAAGGCAGGACAAGAAGTAAAGGGTGGAAACTAACCAAAAATTAGTTACTATTACTAGAACCTAGAAATAAGGAGAAATTTTCTGACAGTGAGAGCAATTAATCAGTCGAATGGCTTGCCTTCAGAAGTTGTGAGTGTTCCATCACTAGAGGTTTTTAAAAAGATATTGGACAGCTATCTGGCGTGCATGCGTGCGCCGGCTAGCTGATTTTCAGGCCTTCTTGGCCCACCAGAAGTAGGGAAACAGATTGTTTCCTGCCTCCGGAGGGCCTGGGTGGGTGGGTGGGGAAGGCCTATTTTTCTTTCTCACCTGGCTCCAATCCTCTATATGCAACTGGGGAGGGCGAAAACAGCTTCCCCACCCCCTCGGAGGCCCTCCGGAGGCCTGAAACAGCCCATTTCTTAACTCCCGGTTGGACAGGAAGTGACTTTTTTTTCTGTCCAGAAACTCCTAGAAAGTTGGAAAGTAGGCCGTTTCAGGCTCCGGAGAGCCTGGGATGGGGTGGGAAAGGCTGTTTTCGCCCTCCCCAGATGCATAGAGAGGTTCTGGAGCCAGGTGAGAAAGAAAAGCAGGCCTACCGGGCCATCGTGTGCCAGGAGCGGGGTGGGGGGGAAGGGGGGTTGTGTGCGCATGCGCAGGGTGGGACGCATAAAATTATGGGTGAGGGCACGCTTGCACGCGAACCTCCCCCGCCCCCCCTCCTGGCATGCAATGGCAAAAGGTTTTGCCATCACTGGTATACGGTCTCCTGCTTGAGCTAGGGGTTGGACTAGAAGACCTCCAAGGTCCCTTTCAACTCTGTTATTCTATTATTCTGTTAAGAAGGTTTAGGCAGGAGCATACCTAGCTGTATAGCACATGTGAGAGATGGGCTTCTGCTGATCAATTCTGTAAGCTTTAGAAAATTTCAAACAGGGTTCTGTGCAGGTGCAAAAAGTAAGACAAATTGCTCTATTTTTCATTCAACATTCCCATAGGTTCCTGGAGTACTTTACAAGTAATCAGTTGTAACAGCATCACACATCCTTTAAAAGTTGTTTTCATTAAACTGATTGGGAATGCAGATAACATTTTCGGCAAAAAGACTAGATCCCCTCCATCCTTTGTCCTATTTCTATGTCCTGTAGGTACAGAAGACTCCCACTAAGGTAAAGGTAAAGATTCCCCTCATATGTGCTAGTTGTTCCCGACTCTAGGAGGCGGTGCTCATCTCCATTTCAAAGCCGAAGAGCCAGCGCTGTCCGAAGACGTCTCCGTGATCATGTGGCCGGCATGACTAAATGACGAAGGCGCATGGAATGCTGTTACCTTCCCACCAAAGGTGGTCCCTATTTTTCTACTTGCATTTTTACGTGCTTTTGAACTGCTAGGTTGGCAGAAGCTGGGACAAGTAATGGGAGTTCACCCCCGTTATACGGCACTAGGGATTTGAACCGCTGAACTGCCGACCTTCCAATCGACAAGCTCAGCGTCTTAGCCACTGAGCCACCATGTCCCTTATTAAATGGCAATTCTGGGAATGGCAATCCCAACAGCTCTGGAAAGTAGTGAGGTCAAAGAGAGTTGGTCAAACAGGGTTTAGGGACTGATTGACTGATACCAAACCGATCCTACCATAATATCAATCAATCGCGTTGAAACCCCAATTGGTGTAGAATGGAATGTGTTCCTGATTATACAATTTCTTATTTTTAACACATTATTCTTAGAA
This sequence comes from Arizona elegans, assembly GCA_022577455.1. Taxonomy (NCBI): domain Eukaryota; kingdom Metazoa; phylum Chordata; class Lepidosauria; order Squamata; family Colubridae; genus Arizona; species Arizona elegans. The sequence goes on from JAKOOJ010000005.1 coordinate 21,155,581, forward strand.
AATACTGTGGAAATAGGGAATATAAGATTGATTTAAATTTGCATAAGGCAAAGGCTTTCAGAAGATAAATGAAGAAACTTCAAAATCTGGACATTTTTTGCCTCTCCAGTAGATCCCTCCAGTTGGCATTGTGCTTCCCTATCAGGAGGACCCAAAATTACAATCCAAGCTGCAGAGACTGCACTACTACAAATTCATATGGCACACACCTCAGATGAGAAGGGCATAGGGAAAAAAAGAGAAAATGCATAACTGAGAGCCATAAGACGAATTTCGGCCAGGCTTCATTTGAGATGGGAAATTGAAAGTTTCACAGTGGCCAGCATGACTAATGCCTTGTTAAAAACCCAGTGTGGGCAGATACCCATTAATCCTAAGGGCTCTTACTAAAAGCTCTTAGAAGAGGGTATGATCCCATTGTTCTTAATGAACGCCAGATCATCCCATTTCGTGCATTAAAGACAATGTCACTAGGACAGTGATACTTCTGAAGGTTTGATTTTCCTATCTATGTTTTTAAATGTTATGGCTATTTATGGAGGACAACTACTTACATTAGGTTTTACATTAATAACAGCACTCATGATAGTTAAGAAGAGCCATCATAAATGAAAGCATACATTCATCAATAATAAGTCTTAAAGAAGGTCATGTTGAACCAAGCAACCTAGAATTAAGGAGAAATTTCCTAACGGTGAGAGCAATCAACCATTGAAACAGCTTGCCTTCAGATGTTGTCGTTGCTCCATCACTGGAGGCTTCAAAAAGAGACTGGATAACTATTTATCTGAAATAGTATAAGGACTCCAGCTCAAGCTGTGGGCTGGACTAGAAAACCTCCAAGGTCCCTTCCGACCTGTTATTCTATGTTCTATTTCTGCATTGTTTTCAAGACAACTGTGTGGACAGGCCTCAAAACATACAGAAAAGGTTGGATGTCAGATGATAAAATTCCTGCCCTTCACTTGTCTAGGTTGGAAGCCATTCCTCTATCTACTGGGGAAGAAGATCTGGAAGTTCTAAAGATGACATAGACAGAATGTTGACATTGTCAAAGTGAAATTAGAATGCATTAAATTAAATATTTTAGGAATAAGTGAATTTAGGTGGACCAGCGTTTAAAATCAGATGCACTATTTAAGGCATAAAATTGTACGAAGCAACGATGTGTTGATGATATTCACAAAGGTCACTGTTAAATATATGTTTGGCTGTAACCCAATTCATGACAGTATCACTTCTATCAGAATCAGAAGACAAGGTTATGTACTCACTACTACAGTCACGGAGGGGGAATATACTGACGAATTTCAAAGGCAAAGAAGAGCAACATCAGAAAGAAAATAGTACACTGGTAGCAGATTGAAATGTCATGCTAGAGAAATGAAGAAACTAAAAATTAGGAGAATATATGTGCTGTGTGGTGAATAATAATTCAGGAGGCAGGTTAATCAAGTGAAAATAATTCTTTTTCAATGCCAACAACTGCTTCGAGTGAAATATGTGCTGTTTTGACACCTGGATGTCACCTGCCAAGCAATATCAGAATCATATTCATTCCTTTGTTTAGTTATCAAATTTATAAGCTATAAAACCCATAGTCAGTCAATCTTCTCAGGGTTGAGCTGAAACTGTTCTTCCCAATTCAGAACTGCATTGCCTCCAAATGCTGGGAAAGCAGTTTGACAGAATAACTTGGATTGGCCCCAGGCAAAGATATTCAACTAAGTGTCATTAGTATATTGGTACAATTTAATCCCATGTTGGCAGATATTCTCTTTTTTTTTTATTAAAAAGTTTTACAGAAGGTTTACATGTTTATTCCCCCCCTTCCCTACCACACCCACCCCTCCCCTCCCTTATCCCCCCACCTCTCCCCCCACCCCTTCCCCTCCCATCCGCCCCCTCCCCCCCCCTTCCCAGAACAAATTACAGGGTATAACATTCAACAATCATAATCCATCCTAATCTAAATAATTATAACATTCAGCATCTCTTATTCCTTCAATTCACTAATTACCCTGCTAACTTAATTACCTAAAAACACACCAAGTATCTACATATTTATTCATAATCTATCTGCAACTTCTTATTCCGGTATTTACTTTGGATATAATCTATCCATCTTCTTCAGTCCCTTAAATATCTTTCCCATGTTCGCAGATATTCTCATCCAAAAACTTCATATAGATGTTAAATAACAGCAGAGAGGCTCTTAAATGTACTCAGTTGGAGTTGCTCTTTCTCTTTCTCAGCCAAAGCATCCCTCAGAATTTCAGGGACTATCCTAAATTCCCTTTGGAACCCCACCAAGATTTTGTGATTATAGCTACTCTCAATAAATGTAATTTTAGCCAATTAGTTCCTGTCTGGCCTACACGTTGGAGCTAAGAACCATCTTGCACGTCTCATTACACTGTATCCTCTCTCCCTCTTACATTTTTATGTAAATTAAGTAGGTGTGTGTCTGAGCTTCTTCTGCATATTTTGTGCTTGCTATGGACTTAAAATGTCAGTTTTTCTCTTGTACTTGGGTAATGGATCTTGCCTATCTCTGTCTCTACAGACACATTCCCTAGAGAAGAACTCTTTGCTAAAAAATGTGGATGAGGAACATCTTATTACAGACCGATCTGGCATTTAGAAGCACAAATAAAACTCAGGAATGGTGATGTTCTGATGTCCAAGCCCTTGATGGAATGTGGTACTGATGCTAAATACCAGGGCAACTTTCCCCAAGAAGAGCCAGTCCCTGCCTCTTACCATATCTTCCATGACCATCACCACCATGATGTTCTTGCCTCCTCTCTTACAGAATCTATCGCCTCCATCTCTTGTTCTCTCTCCACCCCACTCCTCTCAAAGAGCTGTATCACACAATAAAACAATATAATGGAACAGCTAATAGCACCCAGCACACCTTATTCTTCCATACCCTCACCCTTCCAATTCTCTTTCTCATCCAGCAGGCAAGAGGAAAATCTCTCAGCCAGTGACACCCTTCCCCTTGTTTCTCACCTGAGGAGGAGTGAACTGTTCTGATTTACTTCCACCCCCTTTCTCTTAACTTCAAGATCTCTATCCCACCAGTCTAAACATAGACTTTCATCAAATCTTCAGAGACATAGATCACATACAATAAGAGCTTTTATATAATGGATACAAAAGACAGACAACTGAAAACTAATAAGCTGGAACATTTCTAGGCACACGTCTGGAAGCAGGTATGAATTATTAGCATAAATTATATTGGTTAGAATGAGAAAATTAAGAAAAGTAGATGTGCCAGAAATATTCGATCTGTACAATGTACCATCAAAATATAAGATTGATGTTATGAACAGACTTGTTATACAAATTATGAACACAGAATCTCAGGAAAGAGCTATCACAAAAATCAACAGAAAAAGATTATGTCCACAATTTTAAAGAAGAAAAGATCCAAGACAAGAAATCACGATGGAGAACAAACATTTGGGAAATAATAAAAGTGTATGATAATTAAAAACAGACTTTCAACATCAAACCAGAAAGGGCAAGGAAAGATATTTCAATAAGAACATTAACAAATGAAGAAATATAGCTAAGTTTGTTATGGTCATAGAGTGCAGTAAAACACTGGAACCAGCCATAAAAGCTGACTGGGTGACTTTGGGCCATCAGGAGACTATGAATTCTTGTCCAGCCTTAACTATGAAAGACAGCTGGGTGACTTTAGGCCAGTCACTCTCTCTCTCAAGCCAACTTACCTCATAGGGTTGTTATTGTGGGGAAAATAGGAGGAGAAAAGTATGTTGGATATAATTGCCACTTTAAGTTGATCATAAAAATAATAAAGGCGGGATATAAAAATAAGTTGGAGAGAAATAAAATAAAATATATAATTTTTTCTTGATTTTTCCCTTCTATGACAGACTTTCCTTTCTGTGAAGGACATTCAAATGAGTTAAGGATTAATACTCTTCTGAATATTGGAACTGTAGTTTGATGTGGTTTTCATTTTGCAAAATAAAAAATAAAAAATTGCAAGTCGTTCTCTAGGATGGGAGGACTGTACATTTTGGGCTTCCATGTATAGTACTAGTTGTCTTAGTGCATATTTGATCTTCTCATATCCCAGAATCAATATCGTTTCACTGGAAAGCCATCAAAATGCAATTTCTTGGCAAGTTATTTTTTCCCAGCTAGAATTAAAAGGATGAGTTAGCAATAAGGAGGCCAATTCAACTTGATCAAAATATATCCTTAGCCATTATGGAAAGATGTTTAGCCAGAGCTTGCTCAATTTTGGTGACATTTATTCCCTGAAACAAAGCAAGTATCTTGAAATATATTTTGTAGGATTTATGGCATATGGCAAATAGATGATGTTTCAAATGTTAATGTCCAGTCCATCTAGCCATTCAAGGACATTTTGTAGGAATTTGGACTCTATAATACCTTTCTAATGCAGCCATGTGATTATGAAGGCCTAACTGAACTCCATATAAATAAATAGGCACATGTGATGGTTGCAAATAGTTTTAACACAGCAGATATCAATTGTTACAGTAAAATCTGGAGAAAGAATTGTTCAGAACTAGAAAAAGAATGTGATAAAAATGAATTATGTCTCCTCATACCTATTTAACTTCTGCATGAAATATATTAAAAGCGTGGTAGGATTTGAAGGGATGACAGTTGGAATCAAAATTAATACTAAGAATTAAAAGCACTTACAAAATTAACACTAATACTTTAAGTTATGCAGACACTTCCATTTCATTAGCTCAAATAATGAAGACTTAGAAAAGCTCATTATGAAAGTAAAAATGGAAAATGAGAAATCTGGGTTAAGGTTAAATATTAAGAAGGCAAGGAAGTATCAATCAGCATGCTTATTGAATTCACAATCTACAGAGAAGAAGTTAAAATGCAGGTAGTTTTAATTTTCTTGGGCTCGTCTGTAGTTAAAAATGGACTGTGTGCTGCAGGAAGAAAAATAAGACTAATCCTAGAAAGGAAGAAAAGACTTTACACTTAAGACAAAGGTCAGAATTCGTAAATCATTTTCCCCCATTGGTAAAGCTGCACATTGAGAAAAAAAGTAGGAGAAAAGAGGCAGACGTTACTGAATTATGGATCAAGAGATATTTAGTAAGAGTTCCATAGATAGCAAGAAGAACCAACCCATTAGCCCTGAACTGACTCCCTCAGTGTGATAATCAGCAAGCGACATTCATATACTTTAGCAATAGCAATAGCACTTAGACTTATATACCGCTTTACACTACTTTACAGCCCTCTCTAAGCGGTTTACAGAGTCAGCATATCTCCTCCAACAATCTGGGTCCTCATTTTACCCACCTCGGAAGAATGGAAGGCTGAGTCAACCTTGAGCCTGGTAAGATTTGAACTACCAAATTGCAGGCAGCTGGCAGGCAGCAGAAGTAGCCTGCAGTACTGCACTCTAACCACTGTGCCACCGTGGCTCTTAGGTATAGAAAGAGCTCTGACTGTGAGAGGGTATGGGCAAAAGGGAAAAACAAAACAACACAATTTCCTCTCTCTTCTGTTCTGTTCCCCTGAAAGCTTAAGAAGTTGTTCTCTTTCAAAGGAAGCCAGTTACTGTATTTAAAGGAGAAGGCTTAACAGAATCTCAAGAAGTCTGGGCTGATGGCATTGGAATCAAAGTCAGTCAGAGCCTACAGTCAGTCATACTAGATGAAACCAGTGGTGTAATTCAATTTTTTTTTACTACTGGTTCTGTGGGCGTGGCTTGGTGGGCGTGGTATGGCTTGATGGGTGTGGTATGGCTTGGTGGGCATGGCATGGGAAGGATACTGCAAAATCTCCATTCCCTCCCCACTGCTATGGGAAGGATATTGCAAAATTTCCATTCCTACCCCACTCTGGGGCCAGCCAGAGGCAGTATTTGCTGGTTCTCCGAACTACTCAAAATTTCCGCTACTGGTTCTCCAGAACCTGTCAGAACCTGCTGAATAGTATCCCTGGATGAAACCCATCCAATCAGCAGCTAACCCAGCTAAAGAGAGAAAGAGACAGTACAACTCAAGAAAAGTAGAAGAAAACCAGACAACTGGGAAAACAAGACATGCAAGGCCTGAAGAAGCTGGTCTTACAGTAGCAATGGGAATTTAAAGAGAGCCAGGAACACGCTTCAAGGTGTTGGTGATTACCTTTAAAGCACTCCATGGCTTACGGCCAGGGTACTTACGGGACCGTCTTCTGCCACCAATTGCCTCCCACTGGCCAGTTCGCTCCCACAGAGAGGGCCTCCTCAGGGTGCCGTCGGCCAGACAATGTCGGCCGGCGACCCCGAGGGGGAGAGCCTTCTCTGTGGTGGCACCTACCCTCTGGAACAATCTACCCCCAGAGATACGAGTGATCCCAGACCTCCGGACTTTTCGTCGGGCCCTTAAAACCTACTTCTTTCAGTTAGCCGGGCTGTCCTGATTTTATGGTGGGTTTTTAAAATTTGAAATTGGTTTTAAATTGAAATGTTTTAAATTATGGGCCAAACTTATTTAATTATTTTAAATCTATTTTAACTTTTGTGTACAAATGTTTTACTTTGGCTGTTCACCGCCCTGAGTCCAAAAGGAGAACGGCGGTATAGAAATTTGATAAAATAAAATAAATAAAAATAAATAAAATTGTTGTATTACAGGAAAGTGCCAAACCAGGCCAGGTCAATCCCGAGGGGATTAGATTGGCCAATTTCCTCAGAGGTCAAAACAGTTCACATAAAGTCAAAGTCAGAGAGTAAGAGTTAGAGATGAAGCAAGAGCCAGCACTACACTTTCGTGGTGATGTCAAGCAGTACCAGAGCAGTTCCAATGGTCAAGTTCAGCTGAAGCAGGTGACAATGGAGACTTGTACAGCATTTATTTCTGTAAGCTGCCTGGGCTCATCATGAGTGAGTTCGGTGGCCATATAAATTTTCTTAATAAATAAGGTGCCAAAGGAGAAGTAGTTGGTTGTATGTAGGATGGATGGATAGACAGACAGATAGATAGCCTGAAGCTAGCACAGATAGTAAAGAAGTCAGATGGGCTTATGTAGAAAAGTCAAATAGAAGTTAGAGTGGAGATAAAGCAAACAGAATATGGTTTGGGAGATTAAAATAGCTTTCAGAAATAAAAAAAAAAAATCAGATAGAGACAATGGCGGTAAATTAGAAAGCAGTCTTTCTGCTTTTGTAATGAAAAATGACATTTTTAAATAATAAAAGCTATTCCAAGTAAAACTGGTGAATACACACCTTGTTTAAAATCAGCACCAAACCTGAATTCTGACATAAAAGGACTAGAGAAAAAGGGAGAAAAAAACTGAATAACAGAATAATAGAGTTGGAAGGGACCGTGGAGGTCTTTTAATCCAACAAAATAAGGTAGACTCCCTGAAGTATGTCAACAGTTTAATGAACATTTCCAAAAAAGACTGTCACCAATTGGTCTCCTCCAAACAGTTTGTTAAATTGGGACTAAATGATTGCTGCATTCCAGACACTCCCACCTCCACTTACTAATTCCCATCTATTTCCAAGTTCTGGAAGTTGGCATCCAATAGTTTAGAGACCACCCGAGTAGGGAAAGCTGGTAGACATCTTGCAGGACAGCCTAGGTCAAGCCAAAAATTGCCTCCCACACCCCCCCAACCACTTTATGCCTATTTGAGAATACTGGTTTAGAAATTTAATTAATTAATTAACTAAAACATTTGTGGGCCAGATTTTTCTGGGCCAAGTTTTCAAATTATCGCGGAAGAAAATGAATGCAGTGCTGCAATAACCTAAATCACAAAAAGCCGCTTACCAGACATTGCAGTGAGATCAGCACTTTGGCTGAATACTTCTGTAATTCCAACCCCTTTCAAAGCATCCTTCAGATCAATTTCCTGTTCTATTGTGAACCTAGAGGGAAAGAGAGAGAGAGAGAAAAGAATGAAAGTCTTAACTCCCTTTGCTCTAAAAAAGAAGTAAAGATGCAAATTGTTGCTAGGAAAACAGGGGGGAAGGAAAGAATATAATATAATAACTGCCTACAAGGCATTCAGGTAGCTCAGCAGGAGAAAACACATTACAAAAAGAGAGAGAGACTCAGAGAGACAATGCATTGAACTGACATTCATCACTAGCTTATTCCTGGTTATTGTCTTGTTTGCAGTAATACCCTGAGACTAATTGTTTTGCAATCATACAACATCACCCTTGCAAAGGACTTTGAGTCAATAGAAATTTGGGAGGGGAGCCTGCGTGTACAAAGCAAAACCAAATGCAGTCAGTTTTAAATAGCATCACGACCCTGCACTATAACAGAACATGGGGAAAAAAATACAACAAAGCAGTTACAAGCAGAACAATGAAACAGAGAAGATAAATAAGCAACATCTTTGTTTTTAAAAACTGCATTACTACTGTATGCAGGAAACAGCCAAACTTGGAACAATCTCTTGCTGTTTTCAACTCCCTAACCTGGAGGGAGGGAGGGAGGGAGGGAGGAAGGAAGGAAGGAAGGAAGGAAGGAAGGAAGGAACACAATTGGTTTGCAAATTTTAAGCATAATATACCAAGCATTCTGAAACTGATTGCCAACTAACTGTAAATTTGGAACAATGTCCATCACCCAGAAGATGGTCTCAGAATTGAATCTTGGTTGCTCTCACAGAATCTCACAGAATTCAAAATAGCAAAAATGTTCTGTTGCAGCAAAATTATTGTTTTAAAAAAAGTTCTATTAATGGCAATTCTTTATGTGCTTCTCGTTCCCTTGTTTTTCATATCAGATTCAGCAAGAGTAGATGGGGATAGCATGAGTAGATCCATGCTTACCACTACGAACCGGCCAACTTTGCAGAAAGATTGGCAAAGGAGAGGTTTCATTTTTTTCCCTTCTGAAAGCGTATATAATATTTTACATGGACTCTGAAGCTCCCCATCTACATATAAACAAAAGCTCATTCACTTAGTACTTGTATGCTAATACTCAGCAAACCAACCATAGCAAACAAACTCTTTCATTTCAAGCAGTCAAACAGAAATTCATCAGCTCCATAGCAGCAGTCAAGTTGCAGGCTTCTGACATTACTCTTAGTCTTCCCAGGATCTTATTAATAGCAGAGTTGAATTCAGAAAATTTGCTTTTCCTGTTCCTTGGTATTCCACCCCCTCCCCCCAAAAAATTATTAACAGATTAACAGAGTTGGAAGGGACCTTATAGGTCATCTAGTCCAACCCCCCGCTCTAGCAGGAGACCCTACACCATTTCTGACAAATGGCAGTCCAATCTTTTTTTGAAAGTCTCAAGTGATGAAACTCCCACAACTTCTGAAGGCAACTTCTGTTCCATTGGTTGATTGTTCTCACTGTCAGAAAGTTCCTCATCATTTTTAGGTTGAATCTCTCCTTGGTCAGTTTCCATCCATTATTCCTTGTCTGGCCTTCAGGAATCTTGTGTAGCCTTTCAAAGGAAGCTGGCCAGGACAGAACATGTCTCAATCCTAAACTCATGGTACAGGACAACACTTCATTCAAGTCCCCCAGCAGTACAAAATATTTAAAAGGGATGAATATAGCATTTCAACAGGATTTGAGGAATTACAGGCTCATTTCTGCTTTAGGAATCCTGATTTCAACTAGTCTGCTTTCCCCATTCTAAATTTGCTCATAATAGCACACTTATAGAACTACACTTGAGGCATGCATCTTATTCCTATAATTTTAATGTTATTACTAGCTAACATGTTATTCTAATATATGTTTGCATTAATTGGTGCCCTTGGGTAGACTAAGGGGATTACATGCACAAATAAATGTATGGAAACTAGGTAACTCTCAGATGCACTACGTAGACGAGAGTAAGAAATCAACTCCACAGGAAGGTTAACACCACTTTTATTGAAATTGGCTAGGGCAGAATATTGAAAGGCTAGGAGAAGCAACCTAGAACTAATAAGAAATTTCCTGACAGTCCCTTGGACTGCAAGGTGATCAAATCAGTCAGTCCTAGAGGAGATCAACCCGGACTGCTCTTTAGAAGACCAGATCCTGAAGATGAAACTCAAATACTTCGGCCACCTAATGAGAAGGAAGGACTCACTGGAGAAGAGCTTAATGCTGGGAATGATTGAGGGCAAAAGAAGAAGGGGATGGCAGAGAATGAGGTGGCTGGATGGAGTCACTGAAGCAGTTGGCGTGAGCTTAAATGGAATCTGGCAGATGGTAGAGGACAGGGAGGCCTGGAGGGATGTTGTCCATGGGGTAGTGATGGGTCGGAGACGGTGTCACAATTAACAATAACAAATTGTGAAGCAGACTCCTGTGGACAATATAACAGAGACTGGAAATTGCATACAGGTAGTCCTTGGCCTAAAACCATTTGCTTGTTGACCATTTGGAGTTACAACAACACTGAAAAATGTGACCTACAACCTGTTCTTGCATTTATGACCATTCCTACAGTCATGTGATCAAACTTTCTTAGCTGCTTAGCAACTGGTGTGTATTTATGCAGTTGCAGTGTCCTGCAATCACGTGATCGCCATTTGTGATTTTCCCAGCTGGCTTCTGACCATAAAATAAATGGAGGAAGCCAGATTCACTCAATGACTGCACGATTCACATAACTACAGTGATTTGCTTAACATCGGAGGCAAAAAAAGGCTGGTAAAATAAGGTGTGACTTACTTAACAACTGCCTTGTTTAGCACTGGGAATTCTAATCCCAATTGTGGTTATACCAGGGGTGGCTTCTAATTTTTTTTACTACTGGTTCTGTGGGCGTGGCTTATTTTGTGGGTGTGGTTTGATGGTCATGTGACAATTCTTTAGGATTTAGCAGAGGTACTGGTCTACCAGGGTTTTAACTGCTTGCAGAGCTGTACCGGTCTACCCATTTATTTTTGCAGGCACCGGTCTACTCGTGTATTTTTGCAGGCACCGGTCTACTCATTTGTTTTTGACGTCATATCGTCACCGCTACCGGCTTGGTGGAACCAGGCTGAACCAGGAGGAACCCACCACTGGGTTATACGCACAGTTTTCTAGTTGCCCACTATAAACATAGTTTTCTAGTTGCCCACATTCTTGCTCTACAGTTTGGCAACACTTCATCTACAGAACCAAATGGTGCCTCCTGAGAAATCAACCATTTTCTACTCATATTGATCAAAGTTCAGTTTTGTCCCATCTCGTTTCCCCTTCTATTGCTTTGCAAGGCACATGTGAAACTGTGAAACATGCTAAATTGCTATGACAGTAAAACAAAGCATTTTAGATTTCTATGACAGTTTGCGATTTTGTTATGTGCCCAGGAGAGAGATAATAACTTTTGGCACTGGCTGGCATGTCCTTGGAGCCTGCCAGTTATAGCATCGAGGAAAAGACAATATACAGGAGATTTATTTGATCCAAATAGAAATCCTTCTTATTGTCACCTCCAATTTTCTGGTTGAAAAGTTGATTCTGCCACTTAACTTGAGGGAGGAAAAAAATCTCCCAGGAATGTGTCAGTGAACTTTGTCAGTTTTTTTTTTAAAAAAGAACATATTACACAATAGCCACCTTACAGCTCATAGCTACAATAATATTCTGATGTGATGAAATTTAGAGTTATGCTTTTGGTGCGGTTCACTATAGATGCATTTGGGTGATAATTTACAGAAAGGACTGAACAAAGTGAGCAAGTTTTCTATTACTAGAGGTCTGCCTCTACTTCAGGAGCTCTAGTTCTGTAATATGAAGAACTGTAAAAGTCCCTATTTTAAACCCAGGGCATTTGAGTAGCCATGAGGTGGGACATACCTGTTGTGGCCTGCCAGCGGCCTACATGGATTGTGGCTGATCCTGGCGACGAGGAGGCTGGTGTGGTGTCACGCCAGCAGCCTGTGCAACCGGCGCTCGAGTTGGACAGCGAGGAGGAGAATGTGGTGCCAGAGGCAGAAACTCAGCCAGGGCCTTCAGAACCTCCAGAGGCTCCTTCAAGTGAAGAGAGTGAAGTTGAGGAGCCTCTTCTCAATGCTCAAGCACACAGGGCTGCCAAAAGGCAGGAGTGGCTACTCAGGAGGAGGTCTCCTTGAGAGTAATTGGCCACTCCCTTAGCCTATTTAAGTTCGCACACAGATAGCAAATGTTGCTGGAAACAATGCTTGGTCCTACGCAGAGCATTTTGAGAGTGAGTTTTTTGTTACAACTTGGTTTCTGGGCTGATTGCCAACCCTTGTCGGACTTTGTTTAATCTCTGTAATTCATAGCAGGCTGATAAGGACATTTGTGGTTAAAGCCTGCATTTTGAAAGGGATCTGTTTGTATTAAACAGAGTTTTTGGAGCTGTGTGTGTGCTACACTTCTTGGGACCCGTAGCTGGGGCAGAACAATACCACAATTTTTTGGAGAAGCAAAGAGCTGTAACCAGTGGGGATGTAGTCATTTCACATTAGTAAGTGGCCCCAGAATTGTTCGTGTAACTAGTCTTTGACTTAAAACCATACATTTAATGATTGTTTGACATTACAACGACCCTGAAGAAAGTGACTTGCGATTGGTCCTCACACAACTGTCACAGCATTCCCATAGTCACATGATCAAAATTTGGCTGCTTGGCAACGGGCATATATCTAAGACAGTTTCAACATCCTGATCTATCCAGCTAGTTTCCAACAAGTGAAATCGATGGGGAAAGCTAGATTCGCTTACTAACTGCTTTCACTTAACAACTGCAGGGATTCACTTAACAACCATGGCTTAATAGCTGCTTGCTCAGCAAATGAAATTCTGTTCCCAATTAAGAAAATGCAAGGATGATCTGTATTTTCTTGTAATGGGTGTGGGTGTGGGGGTGTTGTTTTTTCTTTAACTTTAGTTTAGTTTTAAAAAAGCTAAATATAGTTAATTAAACTAACTATCTGGGAGGCTACCCTGAAGTTTTGGGGTTACTTGCCTCAAAATCACAGGAAAATCTAACATGGATTGGCAGCAATTCTGAATGGAAAAGATCCTATCACCTAAAAAGTAGAACCTGGAGTCTTCATATAGCTTGGTGGATTTCATCCAGTGGTGAAATCCAATTTTTTTTACCGCTGGTTCTATGGGCGTGGCTTGGTGGGCGTGGTGTGATTTGGTGGGTGTGGCAGGGGAAGGATACTACAAAATCACCATTCCCTCCCCACTCCTAGGGGAAGGATATTGCAAAATCTCCATTACCACCCCACTCTGGGGCCAGCCAGAGATGGTATTTGCCGGTTCTCTGAACTACTCAAAATTTCTGCTACCAGTTCTCCAGAACCTGCCAGAACCTGCTGGATTTCACCCCTGGTTTCATCCCTACCTTAGTGACTGCCCTCACTGAGGAATTGGATTCTTTTCATGTGTTCTTTGCCTCATTCAAGGATTTGTCTATCGGTCAGAGTAGACTGCGATGCTACAGCAGGATATAAGATTGGGAGCTGGCCCAGATAATTCATTTTCCCTACCAGACTTTGTTAAAACCTTCCATAAATATTAATGAGCGAAGCAGAGCCGAGAACAGATAAACTTGATGCCATTTCTCACCAGTGTTACTTTCATAATAGGGACAAAAGAGGCAGCTAATGTAATAAGCAGGGAGAGCAGTTCTCCAATATGGTCGTTCCCTTATTAAATTCCAGAGATTAATTACAGGCCTCAAGCTTGAATTTCTCTGAGGACTGCAAGCAGATCCACTGAATGTTATCAATGGGTTGCATAAATACTTTGTAAATATTTTAAGTTATCTCTCTATGTATATTTTTAAAAAGAGTGTGTGTGTACTATATGTGTTAGGGAGACAAATTAGGGAAATGTCATTTGCAGCTTGCGGGTTGAATAGTAGAAAAAAGAAAGTTAAAACTTTCATTCCCCTGAAAAACACCATTCAATTATAAAATAAGTGTTTTTTTAAACTTCTACAATTGTAAAAGGGCCTGAATGGCTAAGCCAAACCGAGTTAATCACAACATTTTCCAATTTTCTGTCTACACTATCTGTGTCCAACTGAAACTGCAGTTTGCTTGTCTTAATAGCAAAGTGAAAAAACAGTAAAAGAGCGCAGAATTGTTAAATTATACTTGGTTTTGTTCTTGACTCATTGTTTCTGAGCCAAAGCAATCAACATTTTAAATCTATTTTGGCATACCAATGAAACAGACCATGAAACTAATTTGCAAAAATGTCTTCTAAACACAGTTTAGCAGAAGAATATAAAAGGCATGCCAACTAATAACAGTAACCAAGTTTCTCCATGAACCCTTTCCCTCCACTGCTGTCTTGGCATCTTGCAAAAGAGCTGCGTGGTTGTTTCCTTGTTAGCGGTAACAAGAGCTGCTAATCTTTCCCTCAAGCAAATCCTTAAAAGCCATTGCATTTTCTAGGTATTTCAAACACACAGTTTTATCCTCCTACCTACCCCACTGAAATGGAGGCAACAATTTGGTTATTCCTTTCTAGGACAATAAGCAAGATTATGCAAATAAATAAATTTGCATTAGGGAGAAAAGAAGTGAGAAGTAATAATAAAAAAAAACTCAAAGCAAGAGAAAAAGAAATTTACATCTTAGTTTGCATCAATACTTGCTACTCTCCTGTCCACATTTTTTCTATCCTTCCACACTGTTTGTGTGCTATTGTACCAACAGTAGAGTCAGTTAAATAGAAAATATTCCTCAGCTTCCCAAATATATATGAATCCCACAGAAGAATTTCAAATATATTTGAATCTCTCAGAAGAATTTCAGTGGAGGAAAAGAGGCCTATTTGTCATACAATAGTCAAAATTTATTTGCTCCTACCCCAAATAATGCATGCTACAAAACAGTCATCATTTGGAAATCTTGTGATTCTCCTTTAATGCAGTGATAATAATAATAAAAAAACAGGTCAGATTGGTTCAGCTACGGTTGTGCACCATTTTGGATTAGAAGGGAGAAATCAGATTTGAAGCGCAGGTGCAAAGGGCAGATGTGAACCTAGGAAAAAGCTGCAGCTGCTTTAAGAAACTTCCACAGTTGGAGCTACATCTGGGTCTAAGCCTGCTCCAAATCAGATTACTTTCTTTGAATCTACAGGGTTTGTAGCCCAGAAAAACAGAATAAAGCCATACCTGTTGGCAACCGACTGAAACAACTATCTGATGAATTTTCATAGAAATATCTTTGCCTCTTAAGCACCGTTAACTCAATCATACTGTGTAACCATGGAGTATAAAACATGAAGGTGTTTCTTTCAAAGAGATAGGCATTGTTTCAAAAACTTGACAAATTAGAAGCAAGAAGGCATTCTAATTTGAATTTAAATGAAACATGTTAGCATTCAATAACCTTCAAAATGCAATGCTTTTTCAAGCAAGGTTTCATTAGAATAGCTCATAATGAAGAAAATTAAACTCATCTGATAACATACTTTGTATATTACAAAGATAGTGGAATATACATACAAACGATAGTAGAATATGTTAGTGGAACGGCTTGCTTTCAGAAGTTGTGGATGCTCCATCATTGGAGGTTGTTAAAAAGAGATTGGATAATCATTTGTCGGAAATGGTATAGGGTCTCCTGTTTGAGCAGGGGGTTGAATTAGAAGACCTCAAAGGTCCTTTCCTTTATAGGACCTATTTCTCATTTGCAGCATTAAGGTACTTAATAAGGTAAAGGTAAAGGTTCCGCTCGCACATATGTGCTAGTCGATCCCAACTCTAGGGGACGGTGCTCATCTCTGTTTCAAAGCCAAAGAGCCAGCACTTTCTGAAGACGTCTCTGTGGTCATGTGGCCGGCATGACTAAATGCCAAAGGTGCATGGAACGCTGTTACCTTCCCACCAAAGATGGTCCCTATTTTTCTACTTGCATTTTTACATGCTTTTCAACTGCTAGGTTGGCAGAAACTGGGACAAGTAACGGGAGCTCACCCCATTACGCGGCACTAGGGATTTGAACTGCTGAACTGCCGACCTTTCAATTGGCAAGCTAATTGTCTTAGTCACTGAGCCACCTCATCCCTTCAAGGTACTTAATAGGTTTCCCCAAACTGGCATTAAGCCTTAAATGAAACTAAGCAACTTAGCAGATATACAGAAAAATAAAATCGGTGCAAGGCACCACTTACTCCTTTATACATTGTCAATGATTTTTAAAAAGCATAGGCAGTCACCGGGCTCCAGTGTCATCAGTGTTTCCTACCCTTAACGCAGGGGTGTCAAACCCGCATCGTCACTGCATCATCATGTGACGTATTGGGACTATTTTCCCCTTCGCTAGACCGGGCTTGGGCGTGGCCAGCGGTGTGATGCATCCGGCCTGTGGTCCGCAAGTTGACAGCCCTGCCTTAATGGATATGTGGACCCAGAATTCCTTAGCCAGCATATTGTAAATTCCGGGGACCAAACTCCACACACCTTAAAGATGCTGAGATTGAGAAAACACTGCTCTAGCAAAACATGAGCAAGTGAACATAACCACTGTAAAGAAAGTTGGATGAAGTGAAAAGAAAAATACATGGAATGGGAGAATGCATTAAAAAGTGTAACATTTTAGTGCTGTCTCTCCAAAGTCAGGTTGTTGGGATGAAATTATCAGAATTCCCAGTCATGTCAGCATAGGAAAAGAGGTTGCTAAGTGGACACAAGGTGAGGAAAAAGGCATCTTAAAATAGAAGAAAATTTTCCTAATGGAAGAAAATGAGAAAAAAAAAGAACACAGAGGAGATATAAGTTAGTTTCTGGTTGGGGAAAGCAAGAACACCTGAATGCCTTAAAGTAGCAATAGCAATAGCACTTAGACTTATATACCACTTCCCAGTGCTTTACAGCCCTAATCGGTTACAGAGTCAGCATATTGCCATCGACAATCTGGGTCCTAATTTTATTGACCTCGGAAGGATGGAAGGCTGAGTCAACCTTGAGCCTAGTGAGATTTGATCTGCCAAATTACTGGCAGTCGGTGATCAGCAGAAGTGGCCTGCAGTACTGCACTCTAACCACTGCGGCTCTATTAAGTAAAGGCATATTCTCATATTCAGCCTGAAAATATTCTGCAGCGGAAACTGAAATGCAAGAACAACATACATCAGAACAGTCCTGACTATGTAAGAGAAGGTGGATTCCATGCGGATGTAAAGCTGTCTTCAACAGCTTGCTTTCAAAAACCCAAAAGCAGGGCTGTCAAACTCGTGTAGTCACAGCAGCATCACGTGACATATCGGGACTTTTTTCCCCTTTGCCAAACCGGCCATGGGAGTGGCCGGCGTGTGACACATTGGCCCGCAGGCCACGAGTCTGACAGCCCTGCCCTAAAGCAAAGCTCCTTCTTTTCTTTACATGAGCCTCAAAACTGCTTTAAAGAACCAAGGGACCATTCAGCCTGATGTACAGTAGGGATGTAAGTCTTAAGTTGATCCATCCCTTTGAGTGTTTAAGGTTGCCGACCCCTGTGTTAGACTGTTCTGTTAAGCCTCTTATTTTTTAACTCTCTTGTTTCCACCCTATCAAATCAAAGGATGTGGACAGAGAACTTGAAAGCTTCCACCGGGCAGTATTACTGATCCCTGTCAGATTCCGTCTCAGCTATGCAAAACAGTTGGGGAACTCAGAGGAGGAGATGGGAGAAAAAATGAATCAATCTTTAACTAAAGAATGGCTCCCATTCCGTGAACACATTTCATTAATGTGTTTCTTGTCCAGTGAGATATTACATGCAAACTGTTAAGTTGCTTTACTCGTTCATTTACTCGCTCAATAATGCGTTCATTATTTTTATTAGCGCCTTCAAGTGCTTTTTAGTAGAAAAGAAGGATATAAACATTTCTTAAGTCAAATAAATATCACCCAAATGTTTCTCACGACAACGTTCTCATATATACTCACATCTACTCTCCACTGAATAACATTTCCATTTTATACATGGGGAACTGAGTTAAATCTATCTTATGAAGGCTGCAAAACCACAATATTTCAGAACAGTAAATACTGACCACACTGGAATATTAGAAGATTACAGTATGTTCTTTCCTATTAATGGCAGAAAAATCACCAAACTGCACACTAAGTCTTGAAACACGTTTAACAAAAGATTCTCTTACACTCTTCTCCAGTTCATCTAATTCACTGAATCCATCACTGAATTCCAAGAAACATAGGGAATCTTGTCCTCAGATACATCTACAATAAAAGCCATCACTCACTCAATGTGATTCTTACCAAATATCTCACTACAGCCCTAGCTTTCAAAAGATTGTTCCCTTAATGGGTCAAATGGGCCTGGTGGCTCAGCAGACTGATAGCATTGTGATTAACACCAGCTGTCTGCAATTACTGTAAGTTTGACTCTCACCAGGCTCAAGGTTGACTCAGCCTTCCATCCTTTCTAAGGTAGGTAGATTGAGGACCCAGTTTGTGGAGGCAATAAGATGACTTTGTATAAATATACAAAAGTAGGAAGGCTATTGCTTAACGCATTGTAAGCCGCCCTGAGTCATCCTGTGTAACCATGGAGTCTCCGGAGAAGGGCGGCATATAAATCAAATTAAAAAAAAAACACATTTCTATCTCATTCTTTTTTTCTCTACTCTCTTTTACTCCCTCCCTACTAGCCTGAAGTAATGGTTTTTCTCTTTCTACCATAAGAAGAAGTGGTTTCCCACCTTGGCAGATACACCTCAACCTTTTGTTTCTTCACAGAGGTTGCCCATTCCTCAATCAGCTGGGCTTTGACCAAAGGCTCCAGTGTGGCTAGTGGTACTTCCTGCCTGGAGAGAACGATCATCATGCTGAACTCATCTCCCTCATAGGGTATTTCCAAGACTTGATAGATGCCTCCTGCTTCATTGGATCCATCACTGAATTCCCCTAAAAGCGAAACAAAACCCCAAAGAGTTAGTTGAACCTTTTCATCTCGATGGGGAATATGGCTCCATTTTTTTGTGGAAAAGAAAAAAGATAAATAGAACGTCATATTTTTAGTTGGTTTTTTTGGGGGGGATGTACCTAATAGACCTGGGGTATCAAACTCTGGCCCATGGGATGCTTAGATCTGGCCCACAGGGCCGCCCTGAAAACAGCAAAGGAACAGCGCATGGTGCCTTATGACTCACTATACCAGTGATGGTTAACCTTTTTGCAATCGCGTGCCCGGAGTGGGGGGGGGTCATGCGCATGTGCCCACACCCATAATTCTATGCGCCCTGTCCCCACGCAGGCACACGCGACCCCTGCTCCTGGCATGTGATGGCATGGTAGGCCCGTTTTGTGCTCTCCCCAGCCTCCAGAGCCTTTCTAGGAGTCTAGGGAGGGCAAAAACAGACTTCTCCACCCTCCCGGAGGCCCTCTGGAGGCTGAAAACAGCCTGTCTGCCAACTTCCAATCCCACCGGAAGTAGGCAAATACAATTCTGGCCTCCGGAGGGCGTGGGGAAGGCGATTTTCACCCCCCCCCCCAGACTGCTAGAAAGGTTCTGGAGCTGGGGGAGAGAGAAAAATGGGCCTTCCGCACTACTTTCCTCCGGAGGCAGGAAACAGCCTGTTTCCCTACTTCTGGTGGGCCCAGAAGGCCCGATAAACAGCTGGCTGGCATGCGCATGCACGCCGGAGCTGACCTTGTGTGCCCACCGATATGGCCACACGTGCCATAGGTTCGCCATCACGGCACTATACTATTTCTTATGGGAAAAATCTGTTTGGTACTCTTTATTTTCTCCCAGAACCAATTAATGATGAGTACCAAGGTAGCACTCTACTATCCTATTATAAGTGAAGAATTAAAACAGAAAGTTACTATTTGTCTTGTAGGAAAAGTGAGAATCAAGTTATAGGTAGTTCTCACTTAATGACTGATTGCTTAGTGACTATTCATAGTTATGATTACCCTTCCCAGAACTAATTATGTTCTGATTTAGAAGTTTCGATGACTGCACCCATCTTGTGTGGTCGTAATTTGGGTGTTTTTCAACTGACTTGCATTTCCATCCATTTGCAGTGGTTATGTGACTTTGATTTTGAGAATTTTAGGGTTGGTTTTCAGCATTTGTTTCTGGTTTCTGGCAAAAATCACCCACTGGGGAAAATGGGTTTATTTAATGACTAATGACACTTAATGACCACAGTGTTCATTTAACAACCATTGCAAAAAGATTGTAAAATTGGACATGGTGACAGGATGTGCTGTTTAACAACCACTATGACAAATCATAATTCTGGGCTCAATTTTGGTCATAAATTGAGAACCGCCTGTACTGCAATCCATAGATAAAATCAGATATCAGAGCCAGCAATTACTGAAGTTCATGGAGGCTTCTTTGGGGCATTATAATGAATACTTTATTTAAGAGATACTATTGAGAGACTGTTATTTGGCACCAGAACTGAAGAAACAAAAGATGCTGTATAGAATTTCTAAAGAAAGATCTAGTTTGCAATAAGGCAGCTAGGAAGAAAATGAGCATTTTTGTTCCTTACCATAATAAAATTCGCCTTGCTGATACATCATGGGAATTTGTACTTCACTTTCATCATCCTTCGTAAAGGAGAAGGTTCTTGTGTTCTCTGGTCTGAACTGAGACTTCCAATTTCCCTTAAAGTAGATTGCATCGACAATAGCCAAGTGAGTGAGAACACTGAAATCCCTTGCCGAGACAAAATCTTTAATCATATCTGTCAGATGATAAAGGAGAAGAAGCACATCAATCAGCAGATCCAAATGAGCATAATGAGAATAAAAACTTAACCAACTTGCTCAATGAAACCAAACCAACAAACAAGTAAATATCCCAAAGGTGCTTTTTCAAGAGGCAACTGGATGTTCTTTTTTCCTTTTGAAGACATTTCGCTTCTCATCCAAGAAGCTTCTTCAGCTCTGACAGGCTAGTGGGGAATGGAAGGATTTATATTCCTTGCAGACAGCTGGTAATTTGCATCCTTTTAAAGGGTCGTTGAAGCACTTGGAGGTTTATCTGTGTCCTCAGGGTCAGCTGAGTCTTGTTCCTGGTTCTTGTAGTATGCAATTCCGCCCCCCCCCGCCCCAGAAATCCATTCCTACTCCCGCACCATTCAAAGGATGTTCATCGCAAATTGTATAGCTAAAAGTTGGTAGAGATTCTCAGTCATCCAGGTCATGGTTGTCCCAAAAGTGCACCTTTAGGACAATCATGATCTGAATGACTGAGAATCTCTACAGACTTTAAGCAACAAAATAATTAAAATAATTTCTAGATAAAAAAAATTATGGCCACTTTAAACTACTACTTGGGCAAGGAAGTCAACAAGTTTTGAGCACAGGCAACCTCCACCATTTAAGCATGATTAATTCATTCTAAATTTATATCACACTTTTCCTCCAAGAGCTCAAATGAGATGCATCTGTATTCCATCTTCCAGTTTTAATCATTCAGCCATATCTTTGTGAAATTGGTTGGGCTGAGGTAGTGACTGGCCAATACCAAACCTAGTTTGCAAACCAATCTCTCTCCTTCCTTCCTTCCTTCCTTCCTTCCTTCCTTCCTTCCTTCCTTCCTTCTCCTTCCCTAATCTCCCTCCTTCCCTAAATATAGATATGAACATTTATACTTGACTGAATACTCAGTACCCATATGGATTCAATAATGATTGAATACTTAGTCAATCACTATACTATACTCGCTTTCTGTCCCAAAACACTGACATAAAAGTTTTACTAACCTAATCGCTGAGCACATTGTAAGCCGCCCTGAGTCTCCGGAGAAGGGCAGCATATAAATCAAATTAAAAAAAAAACAAAAAAAAAACCTAAATCTAATTACAGCTCTGGAGAAGCAAAATGTGTCAGGGTTCCAAGTAACACCCCCAACAAAAGAAGACTCCGAGGCTAGAAGTTCCTCAAAGTTCCATTTTATTAGAGATGTCATATTGGCACATCTGAGAAAATCCGAATCTGAAAGCTTCCAGAATTCCCCCATCCAAAAGAAAGTCCAAGTTCCTTCCCCTGCACCCACATGTCCATCACATGGTCCAATTAATGCACCGTCCCAACTGGAGATGCCTCCCAGTCATGCCACTCCAGGTACAGGCCGAAAGTCCTTGACTCTCAGTGAAAGGAATATTATTATGGCTAGATATCTCCGTCACTCCATGCAATCCCCCCTCCCAGTTTCCCACAGCATTAAGTGTGGCAGCCCTGAAGATCCAAAGAAAAAGATGACCTCCAGAGCTGACAAGGTGTCAGTGAATACAAAGTGGATTAACTACTAGGATAACTGAAAGATGGAACATGGGGCAGACTTTGTAACCTTCCTGTATTCCCTTTCCAATGGTCAACAGTGAACCCAGAAGGAATTGGGTGACACAAGAGAATTTGAAAGGCTCCTGCTGGCTTTAACAAATGAATGCCAGTGGCTTAGCTTCTCATCCTGAACATTGCTTATAAGAGAAAAAGATTGTTTAGAAATTCAGTGGAGGAAATTGTCAAGAGCCTTTGAGATCTGCCTTTGGAGCTTTGTCCATCAGTCTAGAACTTGATTGTTAGCTTGTTTGGTTATATATATATATTGCACTTGACCTCTATCAAGCTGTGACAATAGACTGACTCTCTAACTCCCTTTTGCTCTTAAGACATAGCTGTATTGAGTTTTTCTCATGTGAACTTGCTGTTCTGTGGGGAATGATTAACGAATGTAGTGTGCAGGATAACAACAGGCAGTTCTATCTTTGCAAGAGAAAGAGATGGCTTTTGAAAGTCATGTGTTTTTGTCTCTAGAGTCTCTTCACAACAACAAAAAAAGCAGAGTATGGAGTTACTTTCCAGTTACTTCTTCCAATTCTCATGAGCACATCTGTAGTTGTACCGGAGCACAGATTTAAAAATTGTATAGTTATTTGCAGCTACGCAACTCCATAGGTAGGGTTCGCAAAAAGGTAGGGTTTTTTTGTAATTTTTTTGGCTTTCTAGTAGTTGTCAGGATTTTTGCAGAATGGATCTGCCAGCTCTCCTATACTTGAACAGTGAAACATTGGAAACTGCTGGATTTCCTGATCACAGGTCCCTCTCCTGCTGTGTATCAAAGGAGATGAGGTACGGGGGTTCAAAAGCTTGAAATCCACTCCCACCACTAAGAGAAATTTCCTATATTGTCAACCTATAACTGCAGGAAAAGTATAAGCACCTGCATATGAAAACCTCATTCCAACAGAGGAGAATATCTGTAGCTCGAGGTTGAAATGAGGGATCTAGCACTGATGATCTTACCCAGTTTAGGTAATGAAACGTCTGCAAGAAAACAACGAAGCTTAGAGAGCGCCAAGGACCTCTCAAAACCTCACAGGAGTAGTTTACTATGAAATGGAACTCACTGGGAGAAATTTCCTTAGGAGAATGAACATACTAACTACATGGCTTAAAGTTACATCATACAGGCAGGTATTATGTTATGATTGTGATTGAGCCTAGGAATTTCGATCATTAAGTTGTGATGGTCATAAGGCAGGACAACATGTGACCAGACCTGACTTTATGACCTTTTTCATAGCAGTCATTAAGCGAAAGCAACAGTTGTTGTTGTTAGTTGTGAAGTCGTGTCCGACCCATCGCGATCCCATGGACAACGTTCCTCCAGGCCTTCCTCTCCTCTACCATACCAATCAGGATTGATCTCCTCTAGGACTGACTTGTTTGTTTGCCTTGCAGTCCAAGGGACTCGCAGGAGTCTTCTCCAGCACCATAGTTCAAAGGCCTCAATTCTTTGGCGCTCAGCCTTTCTTATGGTCCAATGTTCACAGCCATACATTGCAACTGGGAAAATCATAGCCTTAATGGGTTTGCTTAACAGTTGTTAGGCAAACCCATTGTTTGCTATGGACTGGGTTTTGCGGGAAGCAAACGCCATTTCCTAGCAAAACATTGTAAATCGTGGTCCCTTGATTTGCGGGGCGGGCACTGCAATTGCCACAAATGTGGGCCAGTTGCCAAAAGCCCTAAAAGGCCATTGGGGGGTCCAATCAAAAGTGGATAGTTAAGTGATCTTTTGCAGGGGTGGGTAGGGGTCTGTTCTAACTTCGACTGACTGTAGAGACTATTTATTCTAATCTGGCTGCTGATAACAGTTATTCTTTTCTCACTGTATCACATTTTTTATATGGCTAAACAAAATAATCATATAGTTTGCTGCCAGTGAGTCAGCAATTGCTTTGTATCTCAGGATCTAATAACTATGATAAACCTAATTTAAAAAGTGCTCAGAATCGCCACACATCCCCTAATCTTAGCAAACTTTAATACTGCAAGGTGGAAGTACTTAAACTGAGAGTCAATGACTCAGATCAAAGGTGAGGTGTAAACACCATGCACACCTGCTGAGAACTCATCTGCACTGAATCAGAGGATAGGTTTTTAAATAAGTATGCATATAAACAGATTATGTCACTGACAGCACGAATGGGAGTTATGAGCTCCCAAGCTCTATCACAGTTTGGGTTTTTTAAAAAAACAATTGCAACAAAACAAGTAAACAATTAACTTTTTTAAAAAAGCCTACAATCTAAGGATGAAATGACAAATTTAGGAAATAATCTGGACAACATTTTGCATCAGTGAGATATTAATTTACATTTTAATATGTTTTGGAATCCAATGCTAATCAAGTAAAGTTACTAGAAATAACAATAACAAACCTGTTGAGATTCTTCATTGCTCTAGTACTTATAGGTTTATCTACATTTTACTAAAATCTTTTAGACGTGTACCAAAATGCAGAAATTGAAATGGGGACGGGAGGGAAGAGTATAGAAATACCTATATTTTAAACATCAGTCCATCTTTTGTTTTTGAAGAGCTATCAATACTAGTATTTCTGAACATGCTACTGAGCTATATATAATGGACTTATTTTAAAACTGCAAAACTTCTTTCACTTGCAGAAACTTGAATTTGATTATTTTTCAGAAGATGTCACAGCTAAGGTTTGATTCTGCTTACACAAACTATTCTACAATTCATTTACTTGGTTGAATGCTGTTTGCACTAATTGTGTGGTTTCTAAAACCCACATTTGCCCTCTCTCTGGTAGTGCATCATTGGCTATAATATTATTATAGGCAATAAAATACATTCCAAGGTCTATAAACAATGGATATGTAGAGTCCTACCATTGGTCTATTTAAGATAGAGAGGTAATGATTTTCCAAGAATTCAGGAACTTTTGTAATGCTAGGAACTGCATGTGAAATCTTGTGCATGTAAACCATGTGTTTTTCCACAGACCTACTGCCATCTCATCTTAATGGCATTGTTCCACTGAACAATCTTTCAGTAATATTGTTTTAAAGTTTTATCAATAGTGCATCTTAGCACTCAATCTGCCAACATTTGTTCAAGGAAGAGAAAGAGACATCTTGCATCTGTTAGAGCCTTGAGAGGCTTGTTAACCTAACATAGCAGCTGCTGTGCATACATTCGGAAATAAATCATTCCAATCAGAATGCATTGTCTGTGACCCGGGGTTTCCAAGGGGAATGGTTTGCATGCTTTTTGGTATATAATAATTCTGAGTTTGGAATTCTGCACTGACAGCAACGAATTTAATAACTATATCAGATTTCACGGGATCCATATTGTGCATATGGGCAGATGTCTGTTTCAAGCATGGTGCTGTTCCTTTCATTTCAGGAAGAGAACCCACTGGTGCCCTGGAGATTGTGCTCAGCTTCCAATGTTCTTTCATAATGAGCCCCAAACCCTGGATTTTACAAAATTGAAATATTTGGAGTAACCCTATCTGTGTTTAGGTGTCTGTGTCGGTGTGGGCATGTATGTATGTGTGTCGTATATACTTGTGCGTGCACACACACACACACAAATACATATACATACATATACACACACACAGAGTAAAAGTGTGTTGTGTGTGTATCAGGCTGAAGCATAACAAAGTTGACAAAAGTGAAGGCGGTCTGAATACTTTCTTAATTCAGTGTGTGTGTGTGAGTACACCAGTGGTGGGTTTCAACTTTTTTTACTACCAGTTCTGTGGGCGTGGCTTGGTGGGCGTGGCATGGTGGGCGTGGCAAGGGAAGGATACTGTAAAATCTCCATTCCCACCCCATTCCAGGGAAGGACGTTGTAAAACCTCCATTCCCTCCCCAATTCAGGGGAAGGTTACTGCAAAATCCCCATTTCCTCCCGATCAGCTGGAACATGGGAGGCAGAGAATAGATGGGGGTGGGGCCAGTCAGAATTTTTACTACCGGTGCTCTGAACTACTCAAAATTTCTGCTACCAGTTCTCCAGAACTGGTCAGAACCTGCTAAAACCCACCTGTGGTGTACACTGTCTGGACATAAATGGCATACAATGACAAGCCACAACATTGAGAATTGGAAAATAATTAGGAACCTACTGTTGGTATGGTTCTCCACCCATTTATTGATGTAGCTCGCAACAGCTATATTTTGACTAAAATCCACAACTTCAACTTCAGCTTTAAAGTATTTTTTCAGCAGCTGCACAAATTTATCACTAACGTGATATCCATTCTGCACATAAAGGGAATTGGCAAGTTTCAACACGTAATGGCTATCCTCAGTAGCAGCCATGTCAGAAAGATCTTTTAGGAAGGCAAATTCTTCACCTGAAATTAGAGAAAGAGATTAAAGTTGGTCTGACAGAACTGGCAAATATATTGAGAGCTTAACACATCTCAATGCCTTCCTAGGGAAAAAGGATTAATGAGCACTGATATTTCAGTGAAGTCAGGTAGTAAGAAATACTTCATATAATTAACTTTTCTTTGAGAAAAATGAGATGAAACAACGAAGATAAATCTCCAAAGAGCTTTATGAGCAAAACTGCACTTCAATATGGACTTCCTTGGTTGTATTATCAGGAAATGGTCATTAAATGCACCATGACTTTCCTCCTTCCTTTCCAAGACCTTTAAAACTGAAAGCAGTTTCTACCACTCGGTTGTAGGATAAACCAAAGATTCAAGTTCTCCTCCAATAAGTGAGCTTATATTTTCTAAAAGGCTTACAGTATGTAATTCCACACAGGGTATATTCTGGAGCCTGCCTAATCTGGAAATAGCACAGAGGTGGGCTTCTGCCGGTTCGAACTGGTTCGAGTGAACCGGTAGTTCTGACCCACCGGCTGGGCCCGCCTGCCCACCCCAGTGCTAACCTGTCCTATTTATCTCATCTCTGGCTTTGTTCCCTGCCCATGAAGCCCAGCTGACCGCTGCACCTCACCTGCTCTACTCACCGTGGCTCCATGAGAAGATTTGCTGTGTGTTTGAAGCTGTGTGAAAGCGAGGAAGGTGCGCTCGCTCACATTTCTGGCGCACCGGTTGTTAACGCAGGGATGAAATCTACTTACCTTCCTTACCGGTTTAGAAGCACGTGTGCTTGCGTGTCACATGCACGCACAGACCTTCTGTGCATGTGCAAAACCTGTGCATGTGCAGAAGATAAAAAACACATTACTTCCTGGTTAAAACCAGGAAGTAATGACACCCGGGTGGGGCCAGTCAGAATTTTTACCACTGGTTCTCCACTACCGGTTCTCCAGAACTGGTCAGAACCTGCTGAAACCCACCTCTGATATGAACTAATCAACGGGTGACCTCCCCTATTCCTGGTGTGTGACCCAGATATACCCGAGCTACATTTTCTGCGTAAAAGTGTGAATGTGTGTTTAAAATAAAACTTACAATTTTATATGGCACTGTCAATTCTTATTTCCCTCTCCACTGAAGGCTATTTTCTGAATATGAATCTAGGACAAATGATGATCAAAATTATAGCACAGTTTTCTTATTAAATTTGTTTGCATTTCCTTTTCAGAACAAAAGTCCTTTGCTTGATTCCCTGGAATTTTCCAGTTGTCTATTCCAACCTTCAATCAGATGCTCAAGAGAATTATGTCTTTTCCTTTTTTAAGATCTAGTACCCCTATTTTTCTCTCTGCGTTTTCTCCTTTGGCTTTGCCTCGGGATATCATATGACTAAACTTCTTACTCTATTTGCAATGGGAAAAGAGAAATTTTGTCTGACCTCCTATGTATGTGAACAGGACCTGTTTATGAATAGAGGATGTCTGCAATTTGCTGGGTCAGATGTGCTCTGTGTCCAAACTAACAGATTGTGTCAACAGATGCAACATAGTCAAACAAAAGACTGTCACAGAACATACATTAAACTAAATGTCACTTCTCCTTTTAATATTAGGGTCTCATCTTTCTAGAGATGAGATCACATTTCTAGCAATATGAAGATTCACCTAAAGCACCATTCCTGTTCAGAATCTTCATACCAACAACAACAATAATGAAAACAGAGCAGTTGCCTATCAAAGATATGACTGACAGACAAACAGTTAAAGTTCAAGGAGATTTAATTATACAGAAGCATCATTTATGAAGTCCTTGGTGCTTCCGAGCTTGATTGTTGCAGACATTTCATTACCCTAGTAGGTAATATCATCAGTATATAGTGGTGAAGATGTTCACTTCCCATTCAGAAGGTTGACAGTTCAATCCTAGGTAGAGGTAGATGTTTCTCTCCTAAAGTGCAAAGAAAAAAATATTTGCTGCGAATGCCATATGGCATCAGGAAGGGCACCCGGCCAGTAAACGCTCAGCTCCATCCAGTTGTCTCGACTCTACCTTGAATTAAGGGATTACAGGGTCATGAAAAGAGAGTAGTAAGATAATATCATCAGTGAACTGATGATATTACTAGTTGGGTAATGAAACCTAAGCAAATTCAAAGAACACCAAGAATTTCATAGTTCAACCCTCAGCTAAATATTGTCTTTCCATCAGATGCATCATAAACATTAAGTACCTAGACTTATTTTTTAATTGACTTGAAAAGTATTATTGAAGCATGTTACCATTTTTCAAACCTTCATAGCCCATGGAGTGCTGAATTTCTTTCAGGGTGGAACCGTGAGCACCGAGCTCCACCATCCCCATCGTTATTGCTATTCCCAGTGGGGAGAAAATAATATTTTCATCTTCTCCTGTAGCTCGCAGCTGATTGTAAACATTCACAGAAAATTCTGCAATGGTTTCATCAGGAAAACTGGTGCTGAAGGCTTCGCTGTGCAAAACAAGAAGCAACAGGAGTCCAAGAACAAACATGGTCGAAGAGTTTCAGATCTGCAAGGCAAACAAGAAGGATAGAAAATGAATCTTACATCATCCACACAAGATGGATTAGTGGGATCATTAAATCAATATGTGCCTAATGTGAAGAAAAGATGTTTTTCTGGATTTTAAAAAAGTTCTCCACTGAGGAAAAAAAAGTCACTCAAAAAATGGAACTCAGAAAAAAGAAACTCTGTTCCAACTAGTGCATTGGTTCCTTCTTACCATTTTGTCATTAAAAAAATGGGTATTGCCCCATATGGAACATTGCTTTTCCATCACCAAGGTTAGATCTTAAAGAAAAGATTAGCATCTGTTCTAGCTACAAAGCAAGACTTAAGACTTTTCCTGTCCCACTTACAGGGGTGGGCTGCTGGGGGTTTGCAGGGGTTCAAGCGAACCTCTAGCTAAGATTCTGTGCAGTTCAGAGAACCCCCAAATCCCACTCCTGTCTGGGCCCGCCCACCCCGCCCCTCCCAGGAGTCCCCACACGGCCCATTTTGGATGCAAGTAATTGCAGGGTGCATGCACAGGCTCAGAGAGCGTGAAAAATGGGCTACCGGAAGTTAGAACCCAAGTTAGGGGAAGAGGGCCTCCGGAGCCTGGGGAGGCCATTTTCCCCTTCCTGGTGGCTCAAAGAAAGCCTTCAGAGCCCGGGTAGGGCAAAAATGCCCCTCCCCCACCGTGGTGCAGGAGGCTGACTAGGCCATGCCCACATGACCATGTCCACCCAGCAACCAGGCAGAGAAATCCTTGCTAAAATTTTTGAAGCCCACCCCTGCCCACTGGTCTTTGTTTTTAGCTTTCTGCTTGTCTTCAGGGGAGACACAGTGACTTTTTTTTTTCTTTTTTGGGGTGTTAGAACCAAAGAACCTGGAATAAAATAAGATAATAACATAATAAGAGTAAGAGGCAATGAGAGCTGCACATATTCTAGTGCCAGGATAGAGGGAAATGCTGCAAATCTTTGGCTGAACACACCAAAGATAGCCTGTAGTTTAGGGCAGGGGTCTCCAACCTTGACAACTTTATGACTTGTGGACTTCCATTCCCAGAATTCCTCAGCCAGGGAGTTGAAGTCCACATGTCGTAAAGTTGGAGGTTGGAGACCCTGGTTTAGGGGCATTGGAGGGACCCCCTCCAACCAAAGTTGGAGACCCCTGGTTTAGGGGCATTGTGGCAGCCAAGATCAAACCCTGAGAAACCTGAATCAGAGAAACCTTTTCCAGGTTAAACCAAACTCATGAGCCAGAGGAGCTTCCAGAAGCTGTGGGCAAAGAGGAGGTGGCAAGTAGTACTGTCTGCAAGGATTTCTGCATCCATCAAACATCCAAAGGATTAGACACTGGGTAGTAGTACCTTGGATTGCTTCCTCTCTGCCAGCTGACTATGCATGCACTGGATGATTCCAAGTGTTGGGACCCAAGACTAGGTGGCACCAGCAGTGCAAATCCTCTGATTTCTGGGATTGTCCTGTTTTTTCTGGGCCAAGAAAGTAGTACTCAAGTCCTCCAGGCTTGATGAGAACATAGTAATGAGATTTCCCTTTTTCTCATCATTATAATGGCAGATAGAAGATTGGATGGATCTTATGGTACACTGGGAAAAGGATGGGAGGAGAGGAATAATATGTGTTACTCTAGTAAGGTCTACCATGATGGCTCAGGACTCTGAGGAGAACAAGACTCATTGGTGACTCAGGGCTTCTCAGGTCCACCATGCTCTATGCATATACAGTAAAATATGGGACCCCCTTAAGCAAAGTAACTCTCCATGGTTAAGTTATATACTATACAAAAGCAGCCAATGGGGAACAGAGACTATTTCAGAGTAAGCAGAAAGAGAGAAAAGTTCATCCTCTTATTCTCACAAGTTCACCAAGGGAATCATATTCCATATATGATTGAAAAAAAGATTTTCTTCACTGGACGGGAAAGAATTCTGTGTAATGCCTCCTAGCTAGAAATGACATTCTTCTCTATCAAGTCCATCGTTGGTGATCAGAATGACATTTTATAGGCATTCCAATTTCTGTTCTTCATCACACAGGGCAGCATTTGAGAATCAACAGAGTTCATTCCAAGCCACTAAATTTGTAGTTCTTAAAAACCCTTAGGTTTTTAAGAACTACAAGACAACTATTTTCTGCATTATTTTTCCAAAAGATATGAATAGTCTCATAAAATGGTTGGAGGAACGATTAGAGAGAGACCCTCTGTGTACGGTCCTTATGTCATATGCACTATTTATTACTGACATTTTAAAATCATTCTATTCCACGACTTTTCATTTTATAGAAATAGAAATATCTTGTATTATTTATATATATAACTTTATTATACTTCCACCCCCACTCCCCATAAAATACAAAATAGCAAAGAAAAAAAAACAGAGAGGAACGGGGAAGGGACCATGAAATAAAAAATGAAAACTGGGGATGAAAACAAGAAGGAAAAAAAAAGCTATACAGAAAAGAATAACTTTTGACTTTCTTCGGAACAGATACAAACATAAAATGCAATGATCCTTTGAATTAGAATAAGTAATAACACACAGTACTGCTATAATCATAAATAAATCTAATCATCAAATCCCAAGGTTAAAGTTTCATTTCTTTCAGTTTCAAGCAAAAAAAAATCCATAAGTGATTTCCAAGTAGAAACAAAGTTAGAGAAAATCTTTTCTTTAATCAAAGAGTTCAATTTTGCCATCTCTGCCAACTCCATTAATCTCAGCATCCATTCTTCCATTTGTGAGTCCTTCTGTGCACATAAAGAAGTCTTACTGTTGTTGAGATACTGTACTGTATAATAAGAAAAAAAGTTTCATTTTTTTTCTGTCTGTTTGTCCATCAAATTTAAAAGAAAAGCCTGTTATATCAACTTTCTTGGTTAGCTTAGCGGGATATAACATTAATACATGAAATAAAATGGGATACTAGAACTGACTGAAAAATTATAATTAATGGAAAGAGCTGCAAAAAATTGGGTCTAACTCGTGGCGTCATATTGTCATTATGTGACATATCATGACTTTTTCACCCTTTGCTAAAATGGGGGCAGGCGTGGCCACACCCGGCCCATGGGCTGCGAGTTTTTGACACCCGTGGTCTAGATGAATAAGAGAGCTATAGTCATGGGACTGATCTGATTTTACAACCTTTTTTGTGGCGGTCGTAAACTAAATGCCATGGTCAAAAAGTGAATGCTGCAATCATAAAGTGAACCAGGGGTGAAATCCAGCAGGTTCTGACAGGTTCTGGAGAACCGGTAGCGGAAATTTTGAGCAGTTTGGAGAACCGGTAGCAGAAATTTTGAGCAGTTCGGAGAACCGGCAAACACCACCTCTGGCTGGTCCCAGAGTGGCGTGGGAATGGGGATTTTGCAGTATCCTTCCCCCAGGATTGGGGTGGGAATGGATATTTTGCAGTATCCTTCCCCTGCCATGCCCACCAAGCCACGCCCACCAAGCCACACCACGCCCAAAGAACCCGCAGTAAAAAAATTTGGATTTCACCACTCAAGTGAACCAAACTGGAGATGTCCATTTCCGGCAAAACTCTTGTAAAAGATGATCACGGGTGCTGCAAACAATCGTAAATGCAGCCGTGTTGCCAAGCTGCTACGTGACTGGCTGGGAGGACCATCAAAACATCAGATTCAAATCATAATTCCCTGTTTTTGGTCAGTCACTTCAATTGGTCATTAAGTAACCAGTCATAAGTCAAGGACTTCCCGTATTGTGGTGTGGTGGCTAAGGCACAATATTAAAAGCAAGGAGATCCAGATTCTTGTCCACCCCCAACTCTGGAAGTTCATTTGATAGTGTTGGACCAGCCAGTGTCTCTCACAGAATTGCTGTTATGGGGAATCTACCTCATAGGATTGTTTTGTGGGGAAACGCAATAAGATGGAGCCATGTACACACTGCATTAAACTCTTGAATAAAAGGTGGAACAGAAATCTAATAAATATATAAATTATTAAGTTAATGTAGCATTCAAGCAATAACAGCTCGAATCTTGCATCCCAGCTAGTTTTAGCCTATGTTTGTGGATGTAAGTATCCTAATAAAAAGCAGAAAAGATAAAATGCTGAGATGTCCCAAAACATATTCAAGGT
The DNA here is from genome assembly GCA_022577455.1 of Arizona elegans. NCBI lineage: Eukaryota > Metazoa > Chordata > Lepidosauria > Squamata > Colubridae > Arizona > Arizona elegans. Next base: position 21,188,811 of record JAKOOJ010000005.1, read on the forward strand.
AAAGGTAAAGGTTCCCCTCGCACATATGTGCTAGTCGTTCCTGACTCTAGGGGGCAGTGCTCATCTCCGTTTCAAAGCCGAAGAGCCAATGCTGTCCGAAGACGTCTCCGTGGTCATGTGGCCGGCATGACTAAATGCCAAAGGTGTACGGAATGCTGTTACCTTCCTGCCAAAGGTGGTCCCTATTTTTCTACTTGCATTTTTTATGTGCTTTCGAACTGCTACATTGGCAGAAGCTGGGACAAGTAATGGGAGCTCACCCTATTATGTGGCACTAGGGATTCGAACCGCTGAACTGCCGACCTTTCGATCGACAGGCTCAGCGTCTTATCCACTGAGCCACCACATCCCTAGAATATATTTGAAAGATGTATAATGATATTTATTCTGTGATACTACTGAATTGATTTTTTTTCTTTGTATATACTTACCCATCAGAAAAAGGTCTTAAAACTCCCATTCTTTCCTCTATAGCAGAATGAGGACAGGGAGAATTCGTGGATAGGTTTCCAATACCCAAATCGTAGTTCTGAAAGTGCCGAGATTGCTGTATCTTCAATTTTGAGTATGGTTCATTTATGCCTATTTACCAGGACATGTGTATCCTTCTCTCCAGTGACCTTTTGCAATCATGATACTTAACATTTATATGGTGTATCTTATTAGCAAGGCTGTTCCACAAACATCACCTAATTAAATATTGTGGCAGCTCAGAGCAGTGTATAATTAAATGTTATTAAACCCATTTTATAGGTGAAGAAGCATCAACTAAATAGGCTGTTCTGTGTATTTTATCAATGACACTAAAGACCACTTTTTCCAAACAGGTTTTCTTTTTCCTTTTTTTTTAAAAAAAAACAATAGAACAAAATTCTATTCCTGAATCATATGAGTTCAAACTGCAGACAGGATAAATCATAAATGGATGGTTGAAACTACCGTATTATGGAAACTATACTATAAGACTCATCTCTTCTAATAGTTGATTTACCTTTGTGGAGAGCTTTTCCTTTCCAATTTGAAAAGAAATTTTCCTGTTAGAGCTGCAGAGTCGAGAGAACAGTTTTACCTCTGCGGTATCAATCTTTGTGAATTAGGCTTAACAAAACCTTCATTATTCATATATAATACATAGATGTCATTCAGCAATACTATTCTGCTGATGGTTTACAATGGAAAATAATGTAATATAATAAAAAAGCACTTTGGCTGCAATAAACAATGTTATTCTGTTATTATAGTTTGGAAATCATGGTTTCTATGGTGCAGAAAGCCACTCAATTCTGTTTCATCCAATAAGCCCTAGTTAAACTATGTACACGTCATCCTTGATTTACGACCCAAATTTCTGTTGTGAAGTGAGACATTTGTTAAGTGAGTTTTGTCCCGTCTTATGAGATTTCTTGCCAAAATTGTTAAGTGAATCACCGTAGTTGATACGTTACTAACCTGGTTGTTAAGTGAATCTGTGTTCCCCATTGACTTTGCTTGTCAGAAGGTCACAAAAGAGGATCACATGACCCGGGACTCTACAACGGTCATAAATATGAACCAGTGGCCAAGCATCTGAGCATATGATCATGGGGATGCTGCAAAGGTCATAACTGTGAAAAACGATCATAAGTCACTTTTTTCAATACCATTGTAACTTCGAACAGTCACTAAATGAACTGTTGTAAGTCGAGGACTACTTATAGGGCTTAATGCACACTGGGGTGAACTCCTGTTATTTGCCCCAGTTCCTGCTCGCATAGCAGTTTGAAAGCATGAAAACGCAAGTAGGTCAATAGATACCACTTTGGTGAGAAGGTAACAGCATTCCGTGAGCCTTTGGCATATAGCCATGCTGGCCACATGACCAAGGAAATTGTCTTCAGACAACGTTGGCTCCCTCAATCAAGAAACAAACATGAGCACTGTGGCCTAGAGTCAAATCTTTACTTTTTAAGGTACTGATAACTACATTATTTATAGCACCTGGTACAGAATGCCATCAAAGACCGTATGTCGTTGTTCAGTGAGATGGGTTCCAAACTAGAACATCTGAGTTCAAGTCCCACTGAAAATAGGCAGTCAGGAAAGGAGATTGCAAACAGAGATGTATTTAGGATGGGTGGAAAAACATTTTGTAACCCAACAGGCCATACTTTGGGGTTGAGTAGGGAGATGCAAGCTTCTTGTCATCCCTGATTTATAAGAATTAGGCTTCATTTGGAAGATAGTCATCTGGGAATACAGGATGTAAAAGTATTCATTTAATCTCAATGATATCTACTATCTGATTAAACTTACATTGCAACTGAGTCAGAAAAATGTATGAGCTCTTAAACATTCCTTTCAATATTGTACAGAAAATGTGTTTCCCTTTTACTCAAGAGGTTTACATCATAGTTGGCATGTGCAAGTCATTAAATTGAGTGATGTTATTATACTCAGTATGACATAGCATCAACTAAAAATCTAATCTCTGCAGGACGACCAAAGCTGTTTTTCAAAATTGTGTTGAATTACCAAGGTTGCATCTTCAATTACTATACCAAATGTTATCAAGGACTACCTACTTGTTGTTTAATAAGTCAATATATTAATTCAAAGCCATATGGCATGAAGGCTGAATGAAAAGTAATGCCAGCTCCTTAATTTTAATTTAAATGGGGAAATTTAACAGGAAAACAATCCTTGAAAGAGGCTCTTTTGCTACCTATATTTAGTTCTGCACATAATTACCACTATTCAGTACATAATTCTGCTATGATGGACAAGTTTCTTAAAGCTGTCACAGAAACAACAACTACATCAAAAACCCACCACACTGTCTGTTCAACCAGATCTGATGCATCTTGCTGTCTCTTTATTTAAGTCAAACAGATGCCTACTGTTTCCCTTCAATTTTGGGAAAACATGGAAGTCACACAAAACCATGTCTGGATTGTATGGTACAATTGGGTAAAGCAGTGAAAGCCAACTGCTCGATTGCTTCTTGAGTGGTTTGTCAGATGACATCTAAGTCATCTCAGCGCCTTCTGCCGTGCCCTTAAAACCCATTTTTTCCAGCAAGCCGGGCTGGCTTAAGAAGAAATTTTAAATGTTTTAATTGGTTTGTGATTTTTAATTTTTGGGCCAAATTTATATATATTTTAATTGTTTTTAATATTTGTATTTCATGTTCTTAATTCTGACTGTACACCGCCCTGAGTCCTCAGGGAGAAGGGCGATATATAAATTGGAAATAAAATAAAATAAAATAAAATAAATAAGTATTGTCATGTTGCAGCGTTTTCTCCCTTTTGCTTCAAAATTCTGACTAATCTTTGTTTTGGTGTTTTGAGACATGCACTCTAGCATTCCGAATTGATAATGCTGCCAGTTTCAAGGAAATCCATGTGAATACCAGCTGCATCCCAAAGAATGCAACCAGTGGTGGGATTCAAATAATTTAACAATGGGTTCTCTGCCCTAATGATTTCTTCCAACAACCAGTTCACCATACTGCTCAGAAAGTTAACAACCGGTTCTCCCGAAGTGGTGCGAACTGGCTGAATCCAACCATGAAATTTTGTGCCTTAAGACAGAGTTTTGATCCCTCACCCTGACAGGTAAAGCTGCGTGATGGTATTCTATGGGCTCTTATCTGAAAAGGTTAAATCATGGCAACTGCAGCAAGTTTTATTAAAACTGAGATGTTTCGTTACTCATCCAAGTAACAAAACATTCCCTGGAATGGCATTTCATTTCATTTCATTTCTGGGTCATAATAAAGAGTTCATATTTTGTTGTCTGTCACAATGCTGTGAAGAAATTCCTCACCTTCATTTTCATAGCATGACAATTGCTGGCAAATTTCAACTCTTGAAGCTTTCATCTCTTCTGCATGAAAGGAACTCATCTTGAACAAACCTTTTAGTATTGAAGAACATCAATTATGTGACCCACACATTCCTGTGAGATGCCAAGCTTGACAGCAATTTCCCTTTGAGTGATCTACTGATTGTCCTTAATCACTTCATCAACTTTTCTCATGTGAAATTAATCAGTTGCTGTCACAAGCCATCCACTTTGTTCTTGATCACGCAAATCAGCTCTGCCCCATTCACTATCCTTATTTTTTTTTTATTTTTTTTTGGCCCAGCAATGCCCACTACTCATCCCAAGCCAATCAACACCACAAATACCTTGCATTCAGTGGTGAACTTCAATTGGAAGAATTCCTTCAGCAGTCAAAAATTCAATCATGGCATGTTGCTTTAAGTGCCCTGATACATATCACAGCTTTCATTTTATCAATTATAGCAAGAGAACTGTTTCTCACAACCACTTTCTACCAACAGATGTGAAAGAACAGATACCAAAAAACACATCAGAGAACCTTTTGCACGAAAATGGTGTATTAAATTGCATTAAACTGCCATAGTTTGGTGACTTATAACATTAGAGGTATTACTTTTCCTTCAACCCTCCTATAGTGACAATAAATAAGGGAGTCTTCTCTATGCATTCATACTGGGAATGATTTCTTGACTTGGTCACAACCTGTAGAACTGATCCAGTTGCTTTCTCTGTAAAACTTCAGAATTCCTAACCTAGTATGCCCAGCAATATATCCCATCCTTTCTAGAGGATGCATGATTTCCTAGAACACAGCAAACTGAGGATGACCAAGTAACTATGCTGCCAAATATGGTCTTTTGCTTGCTATTTGCTACAGCAGGATGAAAACCACACTCAAAAAGTCCACACTCAAAAAGAAAGATGCTCAAGGCTCAATTACCTATTCTCCAAAAGACCTGAAGGCAGGACAAGAAGTAATGGATGGAAACTAATCAAGGAAAGAATGTCTATAGAGATTACCCATCATCGAGGTCATGGTTGTCCCAAAGTGCTGTTTCAAAAGGCAACTGGACTTCTTCATTTTTCCTTCAAGATACTTTGCTTTGCTAAAGAACTGAAGAAGCTTTTTTGGATGAGAAGCGAAATGTTTTCAAAGAAAACCTGTGAAAGTCAAGTTGCCTTTTGAAAAAACACTTTTGGGATCAAAGAAAGAACCAACCTAGAACTAAGAAAAAAATTCCTGACAGTTAGAACAATTAATTACTGGAACGACTTGCCTCCAGAAGTTGTAGGTGCTCCAACAACAGAAGCTTTTATGAAGAGATTGGCCAAATATTTGTCTGAAATGGTATACTGTTTCCCGCTTGAGCAGTGGGTTGGACTAGAAGGCCTCTAATGTTCCTTCCAACTCTGTTATTCTGTTATGTAGCATATCCATAAAAGTCATTTCAGATTCTTCTTGGGAAGATGTTGAGAAACAACTGAGGTCCAACCATCATTACTTTTTTCAAGGATTATAAGAGAGAACATTGAAACTTATATAGATATCCACATTCATTTATTCATGATTGTCACCTTGAGGATAGATGGGCACGGGGTGGGACCAGTTAGGACCGGTTCGGGTGAACCGGTAGCTCCAACGATCAACTGAGAGAAAACCGGTTCACTCTGATGATCAACTGAGAGAAAACCAGTTTGCTCCGATGATCAGCTGGGCCTGCCTGCCCGTCCCTGTGTTATACTGACGTATATTTCCTTTGTTTGAAGCCTAGCTGATAGGCGCGGCAGAGTGGATTGCCGCACCTCAGCTGTTTTACTCACTGGGGCTGCAGTAGAAGGTAAGTTTTAGAGCTGTTTTCAAATGCACTGCGCGTGCACTCAGCAAACTGGTTGTTACATGGGTTGAATCACACCACTGGATGGGCAGCAAACAAATCTAATAAGTAAAATAAAAAATAAATTAAAAATTAAAAAAGTAAAAATAAATAAATAAATTGTGCTGGTTATAATTTGAAGAAAATAAAATAACTCTAACCAGGAAATCTGGACCCCATTCTAGTTGTGCCATCAATCATTCAGTAGCCATTGGAAAGCTATTCTTTTCAGGCTATACAAAGAAAGAATAACAGTGAACTACCTTCTGTATCAAATAATTCTTAGTAATGAGTCTCGACTCAACTGAAGCTTGTGTTCTTTTAGCACTGTTTAGAAAAGAAATAAAAAAAATAAAAAAATGCCTCAGTTATCACAACACATATGTCTTGTCATATTAACCACAATTACAAGCATTTTGCTTCAATAGATGCATGAAAACTAAAACAAAATAATAGGCCATATTTTAGCATAACAGTATGAATACGTGCTCATGTTTTTTTTTTAAATAAAAACTACACACAAATGCCCACTTAGAGATGGTAATAAAAATAGAAACCACAATAAAGATTGCTTAACTTTGACAAGGAAAAAGACCTGCTCACACTGTAGCGTATTACCAAGAATCCATGGTTACAGATCTCTAAAATGCTTTCGTTTCTTTATTTAGTCTATATCCTGCCTTTCTGCTTATATAAACCTTAGATGGTTTGCAATTATTAAACAGAATTCAAATTATTTAAGACGACAGTACGATCAATGCAATTCAAGTCATTAAAATCAATTAACAGTGAAAAGAGAGGTAAAGATTTAGTTTGGCTGCTTTCCTGAATTGTGCAAGAATATTGGGCAGGTGTCAAAAAATTCCACCCTGGGGAATATATGCCATTTCTAGAAAGACACAGGAATAGCTTTCTCTTATACATCACACAGCCAAACTCTAGTCAACAGGAACATCTTCCAGAGATATTAGGCAACGTCCAAGGGTACCGACTGCTGAATTAGCAGGGAGCAGTATTGTTGGATGCTATCAATATATTCAAATCAAATATCTTTATTACGGTCTTCGAGCAGCCTTTACAATAAAAAGAGTGCAACGAAAGAGAGATGAAAAGCAATTAGTTATTGGGGAAGGAAAAATATTATGACAATAAAACAATATATCTAATTAAAAGTTTTCCACAGTTGCATAACAATGAAGATATTTGGCCACTTGATGTATGAGTGCGGGGTTAGCATCCCTTAAAAATAATGAACATATAATTTATCTGTGCAGACCTTGTTTTTGGAAATTTGGGAAATTATTGGAGCATTATAGAAAGGCCACCATATGAGGACATGAGCAAAAGTCTATTTCTCTGGATTAATAAGGGCAAAGCCCCTGCAAATAAAGAATGCCATGAAATCCTCCTGCCACAGAGTTGATAAAAGTGCTATCAATACATTAAGGACACCTCTTTCCAAAGCTCAAAATAATCTCCTCTCATCTTTATGTAACATGGCAGAGCATCAATGACAGATAATCTGGGTAGCATAGAGGACAAGGTGGGACAATACCCCTAAGTGATGATGGCAGTTCTCCAGCACCATTTTCCGTAGGCAACCCATTTGGAAGGAATGGGACCTTTGCAAAACATTTATGTCAAGACCATTAAATGGCCAAGAAGAGTATCAACAATTTGGTTGATTGTATTGAACATTGCCAAGAGGTCCAGGGAAATTAGCAGAATTACAACTGCTACCATTTAATGTTTGGCCTTGGTAATCACCAAAGCTATCAAACAATATCATATTTTTTGGTTGAAACAGATCCAGATAATCAGTTGCATGTGGAATTGTGAAGACATCCTTTTCTTGATTGTCTTATCCAAAGAATAAAATATTTGAGACAGGACCATATTTACAGAGTCCGATTTTTTTTTCCAGGAAAGTCTTATATCTGCCTGTTTGAAATAAGTGCAAAGATATCCAATATACCATACTTTTGAGGCATTGATCATCTACATTTTCCCTGGGGACAACATTCTGGTCAATTTGATCAGCTAAGCATAGTAAGCAGAGAGTGACAATCAACAATCCTTTTGATCGTCTGGATTCTGTGATCAACAACAAAAAAATCCGTAAGAACAGCACAAAGAATTGCTAATATTACCTCCCTATGAACTGCCTCAATACGCTACAAATCAAAGGCAATTTGACTGCTTGGGGAAAAAAATAATGAAAAGTGCTCACCGCAATATATTCATGGAATAAACCATACAGCATAGAAAGGTATTGTTGATTTGTGCAATGAGAGCAGAGAAGTAGGTTCTCTTTGCTGCATTGATTAGAATTTCAGATTTAAAAAGAGCTATTTTTTTTTTACCAGCCACTGATCTGACAATATAAAATAAATCTTACAATTTGAAAGGCCCACTTTTGCTACATAACTTCCTTCTCTCCAACATGTAGGTTGGAGGCACCAATATATCTCCTCCCCTCCCAGTTATTACATAAGGATTTACTCCCAGACAATGCTGTGTTTCCTAGTCTTTCCCTCTCTTTGATAACCTATAATTCCAAACCACAATTGATAAAACCAAACAAATGGAACCAATCCCTTCCCCAAAGAGCCCCAAGTCCCTCCCAATGTTCATACATAAAAGTGAATGTTGGCCCTTGTCCCTGTCTGCCTCATCACCCAAGTCCGGGTGGATTTTAGCAAGGGGTTCTCTGCCCAGTTGCTGGGTGGGCATGGCCATGGTGGGCATGGCTTATTTGGCCTCCTGTACCATAGCGGGGGGGGGGCATTTTTCTGGAGGCTTTCCTTAAACCTCAGGGAAACCAAAAATTGTCTCCCCAGGCTCCAGAGGCCAGAAACGGCCCCATTTCCAGCCTTCCTGAACTTCCGGTAGGCCCGTTTTTTGCCCTTCTTCCTGAGTCTCTGTGTGCCCCCTGCACTTACCTGCATCCAAAACGGGCCACATGGGGACTCCTGGGAGGGGTGAGGTGGGGTGGGTAGGGCCAGCCAGGAGTGGGATTTGGGGGTTCTCCAAACTGCACATAATCTTAGCTAGAGGGTCTCCCGAACCCCTGCAAACCACCAGCAGCCCACCCCTGTCCAAGCCCCATCCTGGGAGTCTCCAAAAGGCAGCATTCCTTTAAGAATGAAATCGAAAATTATTGCATTGCAGCAAAAAGGCTTTTTCCAGGCAAAACTTTAACACCCCAGCTCTACACAGATGGCTGGCAGACTAGTAGTTACCATCCAAGTTTCTCTCCTGTGGCTACTTGTGTTCCAGTCTTATCTTTGTTTGACAGGACTGCATCAATTATTCTTGAACAAAACTTCAAATACTTTGAGTTGGCAGCCCACTTGTTTAATGAAAAAAATGGAGGAAGTAGTTTTAATTTTCTAGAAATGGAGCATTTGCATTATTAATCTGGGGAAACTGTTTTAAGAGATAACAAAACAACAACAACAACACCCTTATTTTGGTTTCTTTCTGTCCAATGAGTGTCTTTGGGAAAATGGCAATACGTGCGTTGAAAGATTGCAATACATCAGTTTTGTGTGAACATCAGAAAAATTGCACACACATATATAATGAGGAGAGTTTGCATCCTGGCATCAGAACACACATTTCTTCACCCTGAACAAGCCTTTGATTTTATGGGTGCCCTCTGGTGGAAACAAGGATGTTCAGGAGATATTTAGTTGTTCCCAAATTGGATGTGTTCTTTTTTCTTTACGACCCCATTCCCCAAAGAAAGAAATGAAAGTCACCACCAGTTTTCCAAATGATGTCCATGGTTAGCCCTACGTATATACAGAAGAACTCCCTTCTCATACCACCCCAAAGGGTTCTCTCATATGGTGAATTTAGCAAAACTCTGTAGCAGTAATACTGAATAACATATTGAAAGTTTGCAGGCATTTTGCAGCATTTAAAAGTCTTTTTTTTTTTAAAAAAAAGCTGCCAATAACTTTCACAAGTTAACACTTATGAAAGGTTAATGAGAGAGAGAGAGATTTCTACTACGTAGACCAGCAGCTCCTTTGCAAATTAACTCACAAGTGCAGCCCACAAACTGAATTATATTCTCCTAAAGCTGAATTATATTCTCCTGGTGTGCATGCATATCATTATCTTAAACCTTTATGAGATGCTGTCATATAACAGAAGCATATCACTTTTTGAACTCAAAGATGGAATTCCTTAGTTTTATACTAGGAACTATTGTAGAATGACATATAAGGGGAGTAACAATACTATGCATTTGCTATTGTCTGTGGCCATGCCAGAAATGTATTTTTATGACAGAGATACTCTTCAGATAATCATATCTGGACTGCAACAATCTGGGTGATCACTAGATGGAAGCATCTATACCAGTGGTTCTCAACCTTCCTAATACCACGACCCTTTAATACAATTCCTCATGCTGTGGTGACCCCCCAACCATAAAATTATTCCTAAAACCATTGAAAATATGTGTTTTCCGATGGTCTTAGGCGACCCCTGTGAAAGGGTCATTCGACCCCCCAAAGGGGTCCCGACCCACAGGTTGAGAACCACTGATCTATACTAACTTACTACTGTCACCTGGTAGTCATCTGAACTTCTGCAATCCAGATATGGTAGTTTAGATACCATACTTCTGATGTTAGGAATGATGGCTGAAAACTGATATTCATCCCAGCCAGCATTGTCTGGATTGAGGACCAACTCTTAGAATTGTCCCAAAAGCATCACCAAATCCATACATCAGGAAGGTGAGAAAATAACAAGAAATGCACAGACAACATGGCAGCAGCAATGTAATAAATAAAAGCTCACAAACTATGTAGTCCTTTTGAGGAATCAGATACATGCAGGAAGGATTAGTTCCTTGCACTTTGTCCATCATATATTAAAGGCAACACATATCATCCATACAACTATTTAAAATTATTAAATTTGTGCTGAAGTTTCTAAGCTCAAAATAAATTGGAGACAAGGGAGATCAGTAGCATTTAAAGAAGAACAAAGTGAAGGCAGTGAGAGGGCTTTAACCCATAATTAAAAAAAACAAACTAGGCTTATTTATTTATTTAAATAAGAGTTTATTTCAACATAATAGTTCCCAGGGCAATGAAGAAGAGGAGAAGAAGGAGGAGGAAACATTGTCTCATAACTGTAAATCCATTTCAGCAAAACAGAAGAATGCAACATACAAAAATTAGAAAGTAAAATGGAGTTTAAATAATGGAGAGCTCAGAAATGCTACCAGGCTTAAAGCAAGAAGTGAATGCTAAGCAAGTCTCTGCTTGATGGGCAGTTCAAAAATTGCATATCAACACCAAAAAGGCCCTGTCCATTTATCTCACTTCAGATGAGGTGCAATAACCTGGGAAGCAGGTTCAATGCTTTCCAATATGAAGTAGTGCTACTCTGAGTAGGGCATGTAAAGATGGAGATTATTGAGGAAATGAAAAGTAGACTGTTAACCAAGTTTTCTTGCAAGAAAAAAAGGAAGATATATGTTTCTAGTCCTGCACTCAGAAGGGATGAATGACCCCCATCTACCACCAGTATGGCCAGTTAGAGCCAGTTTGTTCTGGGGGAGCCAGTTTGTTCTAGTGGTTAAGGCAGGCTTGGATATTTTATGGCCTGTGGACCACATCCAGCCCATAGAGTAGTGGTGTCAGTAGGTGGGATGGCATTGGCGGGGACGGTGGATCGGCATTGGTAGCATTAGAGGCAGGATGGTGGTGGGGTGGCGGCCCTCCACAACAGTCCCAGATTCTCATGTGGCCTCTTGGGAAAACTGTCCAATCTCTTGGCAAAGGCATCGTGGTAGAAATCAGAAGACTGAGATTTCTAATCCCATTTTAAGTATAAAAGACAGCTGGGTGACTTTGGGTTAGTCACTCTCTCTCTTAGCCCAACTCCCCTCTCATGGTTGCGGTTGTGGGGAAAATAGGAAGGGAAAGGAGTATTAAGTATGTTTACTACTGTGACTTATTTATAAAATGTTATTGTACACCATCCAGAGAGCTTTTTCTGAGACAAAGGTATTTCAAAAAATGTGAAAAAATGAATAAATAAAAGTAATAAAAGTGGGATTAAATAAACAAATTTCAATTTTTTTTTACTGTTGATAGGTTAATAGCCTATTTGTACTTCTGATTCTCAAGCTGTTTTTACACCAAAATACAGTTCTTTGAACCCCATAATTTCCCTTTTAAAAGACATCAGTTTTGCTTTCTGCTTAGTGCCTTTCATTTTAATCCTTTTGTCTTTTTCCTTCTTCTCCTTTAAAAAAGGATAAAAAAGTAATTCAAGTATGCTGCCTGCCCTCCTCTTTTGTTGACTGGAGCAGAAAGCTTTGTTAGATGTCTCTACAGATTGCTGATATTACTGTGCTGCTGCTCTGTGATTAAAATTAAAAATAATTAGATTTGACCTTTAGTCTGATTCAGAAGAGACTGTTCCTGAGCTAATGTAAATTTATGCAAATCTATCCTTCAAATATGCAATTACAATTTTTTCAATCTCTACATTCATTGTAAACCTTTACAGAAATCCATCATCCCATTTTGTTGCTTCTTCTCTTCTCTCCCCTCCCCAACTCCCACCCTCCTCTATGTCCTGAATAGATATGAGATGAATATGATTGTTATTCCAGATGTTTAAATGTGAATTACTTCTCCCCAAGCAACTTACCATAACATAACATACTTCTATCAAGCTCAAATATTGAATCATATCATATGGTCATGCAATAGAATAGAATAGAATAACAGAGTTGGAAGGGACCTTGGAGGTCTTCTAGTCCAATCCCCTGCCCAGGCAGGAAACCCTACACCACTTCAGACAAATGGTTATCCAACATCTTCTTAAAAATTTCAGTGTTGGAGCATTCACAACTTCTTCAGGCAAGTTGTTCCACTTATTAATTGTCCTGTCAGGAAATTTCTCCTTAGTTATAAGTTGCTTCTCTCCTTGATTAGTTTCCACCCATTGCTTCTTGTCCTGCCCTCAGGTGCTTTGGAGAATAGCTTGACTCCCTCTTCTTTGTGGCAGCCCCTTACATATTGGAATACTGCTATCATGTCTCCCCTAGTCCGTCTTTTCATTAAACTAGACATACCCAGTTCCTGCAACCGTTCTTCATATGTTTTAGCCTCCAGTCCCCTAATCATCTTTGTTGAAACTTGAAAAGGTAGAGAAGGGATTAGCCTTGAGGAGAAAAATATCCCAAAATATTTCTTAAGATTAGCCAAAATGTTATAATAGTTGCAAAGTTTTGAGTTATTAAAACTCATATTGTTTGTTAGAGTTATTATTTGCCTTTCCTTGAAGAGGTTAAGGTAGCCTAATGGGACATTCATTTCATTTCAACTTCACAATCACCCTGTAAGGTGAGGAGCACAGTGGCTCGTGCGGTTAGGACGCTGGCTTGGAGGTTAGCAAGCCCACGTTCAAGACCCAAGTACTGACATGGGGTGGGATTGAGCTCCCGTCCTTCACTCCAGTTTCTGCTAGGGATGTGAAAGGAGCCCCCAACTGGGCATACCCTCGGACAATGGTGATATCACTGGCTAATCCGGTCAACCCAGAAGCGCCTTGGTGCTTCTGACATGAGTGCTATGCTATTCTTCCCTGTAAGGTAGATGGGCTGAGAAAAGATAACCAATTGAAGTCAGTCACTAGATGTCCATGGTATAGAGAAGTATAGAGGTAATGATGACAAAGGAATGCAAGTGTTGTTACAAGAATGGCAGAGAGGAAACAAAATGACTACTCAGTAGCCCTGAGAGTATAGAGAATATGAGAGACTCAAAATAACCCCATCTTGGTTTTAACAGTTAACAGATTTAACAGAGTTGGAAAGGACCTTGTAGGTCAATGAATCCAACTCCCTGCCCAAGCAGGAGACCCTACATCTGCCTCCACCTAGGATCGAACTCACAACCTCCTGTTTGTGAGGCAAGAGCTCTACCTCTAGGCCATCTTTTGTTTGGAATGAAGGACATAATTTTTGACTGCTCAGCTTCCTGCTTAGCGCCATGCTGGCAAGCTTCCAAGATACTAACATTTTATAACAATAAAGTAAAATCCCTATCCTCTTCCTGAGGTGACCTACCTCAAAAGGCCGACAACAATTTGGGGTGGACGTGCCCAGCCTTATTCAACATATCTTCAAACAGCGTATTTAAAAGTCAGGAGGAAAAAAAAAGCAAGACATTTTTCTTTGGCCAAAGTCTATCCGTAATCCTTTAATTTCACAGTCTTCACTTTTCATAATCTAATCCTTATGATACAATTCCTGGGAGAAACTCCATTATTCTTTTTCAGCTGAGTCAAAACTTTTATTCCTTCTTGTTAGCTTTTTAGAAAGAAAAAAATAAGATTACTTTCTCAAATGCTCTGTATTTTTGCAGAGTATGTCAGGTTTCCTGTTTTTAATCCTCTTGTTTGTTTATGTTAACACAGTTCAAGCAATGAGGAAAAAAAAAAAGCCAGAGATGAATTAGGTTTTGAAGGCAATGAATAGGATTAATTTGCAAGGGCAAACCTACAATTAGGCAGTGTGAGACAGCCACTTCAGACAGCAGAGATAAGTATCTAAAAGCAGCTAATTGCTAATAATTTAATTTTGGCCTGCTTAGCCTTTGGATAAGAATCTACCAGGGAATCTGAGGTCTATAAGATAAACAAGATTTATGCATCCATTTATGCTCCTGGAAGAAAGTAAAAATAAGTCACTGCCAAATTGTGGAAAACCATGAACACACCTGTGGAATAACCCAACAGCACCAAGACTTAAAAAATTGAGGTTCTCCCAGGAATTTCCATCTTCTATATCCAAACTATCCAAACATCTATATCAAAAGTTTGGAACTGAGAATGTGGAAAAGTCCTATTTACTACTTTACTTCAGGCAGAAAAAAAATATATCTTGATCTAGCTTTGTTAATTTCTTCATTCTTACTGGCAGTCTTTACAGGACTCCATTCTTTCCAACACCGATAACAAAAACTACAGAAGCAGACAGAAAAGAGATGCACCCATATTTTAGTAGTCATCACTTTACAAACATTTAAAGGTAAAACAGACCTCCCTGGAGATATATATATATTTAAAGTTATGATGACCATACCCCACCCCCATGTTCAGGTGATCACATTTTAGATGCTTGGCAACTGGCTCACCTGCACAGCTATTTGCAGAATCTCACAATCCTTCAACCATGGTTTAGAATAGAATAACAGAGTTGGAAGGGACCTTGGGGGTCTTCTAGTCCAACCCCCTGCTTAGGCCTTCTAGTCCAACCTTAGGCCCTCCAGTCCAACCCCCTATACAGTTTCAGACAAATGGTTATCCAATCACTTCTTAAAAACTTCCAGTGTTGAAGTATTTACAACTTCTGAAGGCAAGTTGTTCCACTGATTAATTGGTCTCTCAGGAAATTTCTCCTTAGTTTTAGATTGCTTCTCTCCTTGATTAGTTTCTATCCATTGCTTCTTGTCCTGCCCTCAGGTGCTTTGGAGAATAGCTTGACTCCCTCTTCTTGGTGACAGCCTCTGAGATATTGGAACACTGCTATCATGTCACCCATAGTCCTTCTTTTCATTAAACTAGACATACCCAATTCCAGCAACTGTTCTTTATATGTTTTAGTCCCCTAATCATCTTCGTTGCTCTTCTCTGCACTCTTTCTAGAGTCTCAACATCTTTTTTACATTGTGGTGACCAAAACTGGATGCAGTATTCTAGTTTTGGTCACCACAATGTAAAAAAGATGTTGAGACTCTAGAAAGAATGCAGAGAAGAGCAACAGGTGCAGAGAAGGGGAGTTTAAGAATGTTTAAATGGGTGCTGTGAGTGATTTAAATCTCTCCAAAGCTTAAAGCACCCATTTTGTCCCTTAAAACACCCTCCAAAATAAAAAAAAAAATATAGCAGTCCAAATATTCAGTCTTAGAACTCAGATGAGAGATGACAGATCTTTGTCTTAATGCATTCATTGAATGATTAATGCAGTGGCGTGCAAGATCTTTTTGCACTATAAATCGTGGAAAACCCAGACATCAGCCAATGGCACAGAATGCTGGGAACTACAGTTGAGTAACATTTAGAAAATCAGAGATTACTTCCTCTCTGCCTTGATAGGTCATTATGAGCTTCAGTGAACCTGTTTTAGATCAGAAAGCAAGAAATATATGAATTAAAGCCTTTAACAAGAACTCTTTGATGGAAGCAGAAGGCACCAACCAGTTGTTTCCAGTAATCTCCTAAACCTGAACTGAACATAGTAGTTTTTGATTTGCAGTAATTGATCTTCATTAAAGTTTTGCTTCAGCACATTACAACCTCATAATACCCAATGATGACTTTAGTCGTAATTTCCCTAAATGTATTTAGTTTTCTTTTACAGTCACACACAAGTTAACTGCCAAACATTTTGACTTCATCTTAGATCCCATCCACTCTTTGGTTTGAAGAGGTTTGATTACTTTAATTAGAGAAATAATTTCCCACTTTATCCTTCTTGGCATTAAATATGGTTTTTCCAGAATGATAGTTCTTCTTGTAATGCAGTTAGAATTCTTTTACAAGTGCATTCAATTAAAAAAAAATGCCTCAATTCATTCTGCCACTCAAGCCAGCTATCCATTAAGCTATAGAAAACCATTTATTTTGAATGGCATTTTGCTCTAATTTAGTTGTTGATGCCGCAGGTCTCCATTTCAACCAAGGGGGAAAAAAAAAGATCTCACACTAATTTTATTGGTGTATTGGTATTTATTATTTCAATATATGAATATTCTCTAAGAGCTTACAGCAGAAATTTAGAAAACACAAATTGAAGTTGGCATCTAGGTCAACTGATCACATACCATTTGTTTCTGGGAAATTAACCCTAGACTGACTCCTGTTAATTCACAGTTGGATACTCAAAAACACTATTGTATTCCCATTATCCCCATTTAGTGTAGCCAGTAGCCAAGTTGCTTCAAATGATAAGAGCTATAGACTAAACCCAGCATCGCTGCTACCCAATTTAAAATGTGTGGTGTTATAATTAGCATATTCATTAGATTTGCTGATGATCTCTTTGCTGCTCCTACAACGTTTTATGCATTTTGGATGTGCAAAACGAAGATTCGGTCTTCATAATCCATCAAATGCATAGAAGGCTGGGCCTGCGGTTCCAAATTATCTTCTCCTTTATTTATTTATTTGCTGGAAGATAATTTTTAAACATTTTATGTATGCATTTATTTATTTATTAAATTTATATGCCTCCCATCTAGCCTAGAGGCAACTCTAGGCAGCTTACAATAATAAAAACCAAGATAAAATATTAAATATTAATTGATTTAACATTGACAAGAGGGAAGGAAAGGAGGAAGATGCACATGGGAAGGAAGTGGGGTATTATCTTAGTCCATTAACCACTTTCAGACACGCTCCCATGGGGCCCTAGACCTCTTGGCATAGCAGGACTGGAAGGCCAAAAGATTGGGTTCGGATTTTACCTTGGGGGCACAATGTCCCAGAAGATGGAAGGCATGGCAGAAAAGGCTCTTCTCCTGGACTTTGCCAACTGGAATTCCTTGACTGACAGGATCTGCAGTGGCGCAGTGGTTAGAGTGCAGTACTGCAGTACTACTTCTGCTGATCACCGGCTGCCAGCAGTTTGGCAGATCGAATCTCACCAGGCTCAAGGTTGGCTCAACCTTCCATTCTTCTGAGGTGGGTAAAATGAGGACCCAGATTGTTGGGGGCAATACACTGACTCTGTAAACCGCTTAGAGAGGGCTGTAAAGCACTATGAAGCGGTATATAAGTCTAAGTTCTATTGCTATTGCTATCCACAGCATGCCCTTTCTGCTGATATGGAACAGAGGCTTCTTGAAAGATCCTGAAAACATCCTCTCCTCCAGTGTAGTAAGTTCACC
Organism: Arizona elegans; assembly: GCA_022577455.1. Lineage (NCBI taxonomy): Eukaryota > Metazoa > Chordata > Lepidosauria > Squamata > Colubridae > Arizona > Arizona elegans. The sequence continues at coordinate 21,206,446 of JAKOOJ010000005.1, forward strand.
TGGCAGTCACCATCCTGAAGGTTTTCACCAGCCAGATGGGACACAGTTCTAATTGACAGGTTAGGCAGCATTGAGGATCTTGCCCATTTCATCAGGTCCAACAGAATCAAACTGTTCCCAGATAATCTGGTAAAACCTTCCCCCCCCCGCCACCCCCCCCCCCCCGGGCAGCTTTAACACACCTGCACCCCACATAGATTCCAACATGAAACAGATCCTGGAACTTTGTCTGTCAAGTGTTCCACAAATTCCTCTGCATTGTACACTAGTTTATAGGCTTTGGAGACTTTTGTTTTAACTGAGCATTAAAAGACTGAGTATAAAGAACTGAACATTAAGGACATATTTACGTGGCAACATCATTTTCCAAGTCCTAGAACAAGAGCCTAGTGTTGGGCACTGACACCCTTGGAAGGGGAAACTAGATGTCGAATCCTCCTTGTTATAGTATATTCCTGAAATGTGTAATAGCTGTTTAATTTGTGTGTGTTGCAATAAAATGGGGAGTACAGTTTTGCTACGCTATGATGTGTCCAGTCCTTGAAAAGCAAAGAACCTTCACAATTAGAAAAACCCACCTCCTCCCACTTTCTTGTAAAGGGAATTGCAATTTTTTTCTTAAATACATAAAGCAGCTAACATGACATTTGGGTGCACAAAAAAGTATAAAAGGTACCTCTTTTTAAATTTCCTGAGCTTTAGAACCCATCCTCTGCAATCTGGAAATTGTCATAATTTCAAAATTAAGACCAGAGTTCAGAACATGCCAGAGGGTTAGAAAGGTCAAACCTCTGCCAGCTACATTTTATTTACATGTCAGGCAGAAAAGCTTTCTCCCCCACCCACCTCCATTCCTATTTGTTATATACTTCTGGAGTACACATATGGAATATGAAATACAGGAGCTCTCAAACAGAGTCAAAATACTCAAATATCTTTTCATATTTGGAGCTGAGCAAGTAAAAGCTGGCAAGCAATGCAAAACTGCCAGAATTATTCCATGCCATCAAAACCATCAACTTTTTCAAAAGATGAAAACGTTTCCAGCGAGCACAACTTGAAAAGATTATTTCCCTCCCCATCCCTTTCCTCTTACGATGCAGATGAAGCAAATCCCTTCTATAATGCTCAGATTTTTGCAAGGCGCATGAGATTTGTCTTCACTTTTGAACAACAAAAACCCAACCATCAAAACAATGTTCTCATTATTCTTGCAGCCACTGCTGATAGCTGTCACCAGCAAGATTATATACACAAACAGTTCTGGGGAAAAAAAATGTTGGAGGTAGGCATGTTTTGAATATAATAGCTATTGCTGTAGCACTGAAATTTTGGAACCAACTTCAAAAAGGGGACTTCTGTATGCTTGGAAGCAACCAGTGCAAATACTGGCTATATGTTCTATGAGGAATTTATAAAAACCCAAAATGTTTGTTCCTATTCTGATTCATAAATATCTGAGTGTATTAGCCTGCCTACTTTATCCATACATTGGAATAAATTAGATTTCATGGTATATCAATAATTCTGACAAGGATTATGCTTTGACTTTTATTTATCTCAACTGGGAAGTGTTAACATATCTTTTGTTTTGAGAGGAAATAAAAAGAAAATTTAGAGATAGCTTGGTACCTGGCGTAAAATAAAGGTAATTGAGATGAATTTGTTGTTGTTTTACAATTGAAAAGGTCTTCCAATATTTATTTTATCATACTATTTTAAAGCAGTTTCCAGGATAGTAATGCATTTTTCGTAGGAGCATCCTATGAGATTTTCACTGCAGAAATTGTAATTACTTGTTAGAAAACATTGTTTATTGCTGGGCATTTCTGTTACATTGTTTACACACTATATATAAGAAACTCCAGAACACTCTTTTCATTTAAGTTAAGAGCTAGAATTAGATACAACTGGAAATACTGGAATCTCTTTTTGTGGGTAAGGTAAAGGTAAAGGTTCCCCTCACACATACGTGCTAGTTGTTCCCGACTCTAGGGGGCGGTGCTCATCTCTGTTTCTAAGCTGAAGAGCCAGAGCTGTCTGATGATGATTCCGTGGTCATGTGGCCGGCATGACTAAACGTCAAAGGCGGACAGAAGGCTATTACCTTCCCACCAAGGTGGTCCCTATTTTTCTACTTGCATTTTTACATGCTTTCGAACTGCTAGGTTGGCAGAAGCTGGGGCAAGTAACGGGAGCTCACTCCATTTTGCGGCGCTAGGGATTTGAACCGCCGAACTGCTGACCTTTCTGATCGACAAATTCAGCGTAGATCTATTTAAATGCCTATGGTTAATGCTGCAAAATGTGTACAGAAAATACTACATTGTGCGGATAATTCTGACTTTTTTGTTCCTGGAATCTTACTATACCCATTTTAAAAAATAAGATCAATCTCGGAGCGTTTTCTCCCTTAGTGTGATTTCAAATCAAAATTTAAAGAGCAAGTTAAATGTACATCCAAGTGAACTCAGGTATATATTATTTGGTCTGTTGGGTCTATTTGCTCTATCAAGAGCCCATTTGGAGTTGTGGTTAAGGCATCAAGCTTGAAAACCAGAGACTGTGACTTCCATCCCCATCTTGGGCATGGAGCCATCTGGGTGACCTTCGACTAGTGACTCTTGACTTTCAGCCCTAGGAAGGAGGAAATGGCAAACCACTTCTGAATTTGCCAATAGTCCACTTGTAAGGTGTGTCAAATTTTTCAACTTTCAATTTCCAAACCTTAGGGGTGCTCAAACATTGTGACCTGCCTTGGGGATTGTAAAGATATTTTGGTTACTTGAATATAATTTAGATGTGCTTGGTAAGTAACTTCATAAATATCATAACTTTTAAACAATTCATTTGTTTCATTTAGTCCAGGCAATAATCAGGATTCAACACTGACTCTAAGGCCCACACATACACACAATTTGATCCAGAGCAGGGGTGAAATCCAGCAGGTTCTGACAGGTTCTGGAGAACCGGTAGCAGAAATTTTGAGTAGTTCAGAGAACTGGCAAATACCACCTCTGGCTGGCCCCTGAGTGGGGTGAGAATGGAGATTTTGCAATATTCTTCCCCCAGGAGTGGGGAGGGAATGGGGATTTTGCAGTATCCTTCCCCTGCCATGCCCACCAAGCCACACCACGCCCACCCCACCAAGCCACATCCACAGAGCCGGTAGTAGTGTTCCAGAGGTGTGGTAATTTGAGAAAGTTCGCCATCACCACTGACACCTTTGCAAGGGGAAACTAGATGTTGAACTTTCCTTGTTATATATTCCTGAAATGTGTAATAGCCATTAACCTGAAAAAAAAATGAGAACCAGGTCTCTTGAACCAAGTAATTTCAACCTGTAGGCAAGAAACTCAGGTAGTTAAAATAACTGATACATTTTTAATAACTTTTCTTCCCGTCTGATCTTTCTTCAGGGAGAGGAACTATATTACATTTAAAGTCATTTTCTTGTTGAATACACGTGGTGGTTATGATAATGTCCAGCTAAGATGGAAAATGATGTACTGACTGTGGCTTGGATAGATCAATGGATACATGATTTTACAATCAAGTGAAAGGCATAGTGAAAGGCATGTTGTTGTTCTTTGTGATGACACCCTGAAGAATTTTTGGGTTTGGTATACTTAGGAGAACCTAGCAACATTAGCTCAACTGACAGGTTTAAAACTGCCTCCACAAGGTCAGATATTTTTACATTTGTTCTGTTTCCCTTAGCGATGTGTGGTTAATACAGTCATATTTCTTGATACATGAATGCTAGCAATAAAACTGCATTTTTGACACCTGCTGACGACACACCTAGTTACTTGTTTTTTGCATGTCTTCCAATTTCTAAGGAGAAATAAAATAACTTGGCTTGTTGATTTTAGCTGGAAAGAAACAGCATGTCTTTGATTGGTTAAGTGCCATCAAGTTGTTCTTGAATCTTAGCAGCCACATAGATAGACACTTTCCTAGATGATCTGTCTTCAGTTTAGCATTTTAGGTCTCTCAATGGTGCATTCGTCACTGTTGTAATCAAGTCCATCCATCTTGCTACTGGCTGTTTTCTTTTTCCTTTCCCAGCGTTATCGACTTTTCAAGGGAGCTAGATTTTTGCATAATGTGTCTGAGGTATCATAGCCTAGTCATCTGTGACTCGAATAAAAACTCTAAATTGATTTGTTCTATGAAACATTCATTTGTTTTCTTGGCTGTCTAAGTATTCTTAGGAATTGCCTCCAACATCAACATTCAATAACGTTATTATTCTTTGATCACACTTCTTCAAAGTTCAACGTTCAAATCTAAAGAATATCTTAGGGAAACATTATTTGCACAATTCTTCTTTACAGGTAGAAACACATCACGCCATCCAAATATCTTTCTAAAAGTCTTCGTTTAGACTGCACAGAAATGAATAGATTAATTTTGATGATTTAAAGATAAGGAGGAATCAGAATACTTTAAAACATGGAATTATTTTTATAATTGGTTCGAAAAAAGATATAAATGACTGATACTATAATTGTGTACAAATGATGATTATAATATTGATTTAGAAATGAAATGTTAGAATGGTTTGGATGAATATGAAGATAGAAGAAACTTGTGGAAGATGGAGAAGAAGCCTAGACGATAACACTGAGACGTCACAGGGAAGGGAGGATTGATGTATTAAATGTTTGTTTGTCTTAAAAAATAAAAAAAAATACTAAAAAAAAAAGTCTTCATTGCAAGTGCTGGTTTGTGGTGTCTTTCTTGACTACTGATTCCTTTTCTCTTGATAGTCATCCTATCAGGCAGACGTTATTTGCTAATTCAAAGCCTTCATTTTTTATTTTGAAGCTGCTTCCTGAACCAATTGTCACTCGTTTGGTCTTCTTTATATTCATTTTTAGTCCCATTTTTTCACTGTGCTCTTGGACGTTTATTACTCAATTTTGCAGATCATTTACATTTTCTGTTATTGGAATATTGTGGGTTATTGATGTTTCTTCCTCCATTTTTAAATTTGCATTCAAGCATTAATTTAACTTTAATAAATGTAAATTTAAGCATATTTTTTCTTTTGCTTTAATGCTTTAAATTAAATATTGTATGAAATGAAACATTTTCTTTAAGGACAATCTAGGATAAACTGGTGATCCATCATTGTACTTTGTAGTATGCCTGGGGTTCATGAGATGTTCTGGAGAACTATTATATTTGTGAACAAAATCACAGGAGGATACGCTTGATTAATTGAAGTATCTACCTCTGAGACCTACAGTACATATTACAGAAGGCAAAACTATGAAAGGTAATCTCACTTGAGAATAGTAATTACTATTCAATAGGAATGAGGCTCAATCTAGCATATCTGTGGCCTCAATATGGAATGGTGCAGGAGGTGAGTGTTACAGCAAGGCAGGGGAGGCTAAAACAATCAGATGACTTTCAGTCAGTCACTGTATATTTTTGTTGTAAATGGGAGACTCCCTTGTACACTGCCTTGACACTTTGGAATCAAAGTGAATATAAACCAAGTAAACCATAGAGGGATGCAGTGGCTCAGTGGCTAAGATGGTGAGCTTGTTGATTGAAAGGTTGGCAGTTCAGCAGTTCAAATCCCTAGTTGCTACGTAACCGGGTGACCTCCTGTTATTTGTCCCAGCTTCTGCCAACCTAGCAGTTCAAAAGCATGTAAAAAATGCAAGTAGAAAAATAGGGACCACCTTTGGTGGGAAGGTAACAGTGTTCCGTGCACCTTTGTTGTTTAGTCATCCGGCCACATGACCCAGTGGTGGGTTTCGAAATTTTTTACTACCGGTTCTGTGGGTGTGGCTTGGTGGGCATGGCATGGCTTGGTGGGTGTGGCAGGAGAAGGATACTGTAAAATCTCCATTCCCACCCGCCCTCCAGGGGAAGAATAGTGTAAAATCTCCATTCCCTCCCCACTCCAGGGGAAGGTTACTGCAAAATCCCCATTTCCTCCCGATCAGCTGGGACTTGGGAGGCAGAGAATAGATTGGGGCGGGGCCAGTCAGAATTTTTACTACCGGTTCTCTGAACTACTCAAAATTTCCACTACCGGTTCTCCAGAACTGGTCAGAACCTGCTGAAACCCACCTCTGACATGACCAGGAAACATCTTTGGACAGCGCTGACTCTTCGGCTTTGAAACAGGGATGAGCACCGCCCCCTAGAGTCGGGAACAATTAGCACATATGTGCAAGGGGAACCTTTACCTTTACCTTTAAACCATAGATGCTGGAGCACATTACTTGGTAAAAAGAATTTGATTTGTTGGGCTATCCGTTGTATAGATCTCACATAAGCAACATAGGATACTCAAATTCTCTACCAAATATATGATCTTACTAAGCCTTTCACATAACTCTAATTAGAAGCGTTCTCCGCCTTTCCTTGGGCAAGCAGAAAAGTAAATCAGCGTAACTTTCCCAACCGTTGATCCCTTCTCTGCCTCTATAGTTTCTACTTTGGCTTGTTGTCCAGATTTTGGTGTGGTTTAGGGTCTGTAAGGCATCTAAAGAAAAGCCACTGGTCAAACCAGTGGTGGGTTGCCCCTGGTTCGCACCAGTTCTATAAAACTGGTAGTAAAACCGGCAGAAGGCTCCGCCCACCAACATCATCAGAATGCTTCTGCGCTTGCGCAGAAGAGCGCGCGCACACAGCCCCGTTGCAAACCAGTAGAAAAGGTAAGTAGAATCCACCCCTGAGTCAGGCTTAGCTGTTGTCCGTCTTCTTCAGGATTACCAACCAGCAAATGATTTGCACTGGAGTCTAACAGATGGCTAGACTCCTGGGTTTAAGCTAGCCACCCAACCTTTCATTGAGACAGGTGATTGTGGAAGAGGTAAAGGTTGCCTAGCAATGCATGGGTGGTTTTTCTGCTTCATTGGGCAATCCTCATCTAACCTAGCAGATCAAGTTCTGGTCTTGCAGCTGATGCATCAGTGGACATGCTGCATGGGAAAACAGTGGTAGAAGCAATTTGCCAGCAGCTGATAAGCAAGGTAAAGGGAGCTATTGGAAAAATCCTTTATCAGGAGCCCCCATCAGCTGTTCAGAGAATTGCTCTGACATGGATTTAATGTGTTTATACCCTTTATCACCCCCCTCTCCCATTCAAGAAGGGGAAACCCTACCTTGAAAAGAAATGGATCAAAGGACAGTATTCTGGACATCATGTATTGCCTTGAAGTTGAGAACGTGCAGCTTGACCCTTTAACTGCTTATAGTCCAGCAGTTATATGGAAAAAGATGTGCAGAATATTTACTCAGCTTTAATTTGACAGTGATTGCTTCAGGTTTAAAGGAAAAGCAAAAAGTAATTATTAGGACAACTCAAGATTGCCTCAATCATGGTCTGAGGATGAGATGAAAGCAACATCGCAAGATGAAAGAATATATGAGGACCTATTCTTATAAGTACGTCTGGATATACATCCATAGATGGGAAATCAAGAAAGATAGAAATAGAAAAAGGGCGGTTATTTATCCCAGTAACGTGATTCTGGCAGGCTGTCAACTCGCAAAACATCCCTGGCCTGCTCTCGAGTTGCCATAGGCAAGGGGGATCGGAAAACAAACTCTGCAGCTGCGGCAAGGCAGCACATCAGTCAAAACAAAAGCACATTCCAGCCATATCTCTGTCAAGGCCGTCTCCGCGGATACCCACAGTGGCCTGAGGGGAGTGATCTCTACAACCCACGAAATTGCTTTGTTGGAGAATGTAACTGATGACACACTTTGGGGGGAGAGGGGAAACAGGGTCAGAGCTGGAACCTAAATAACGTGAGGTCAGAGTTGGCTTCGCTTGGAACATACCGACATGAAGCTCCTAATAAATAATTATTATTTAATATATTATTTAATATATTATTATAATTATTTATCCTAATAAATAATAAATAATAAAAGAAATGGATTTCTTTTGAAGCTTGGCTTGAGGCTCATGATTTAATTAGGGCATCGGTCAGAACAACACAGGCTTTCAATGAAGTACTTACCTGGCAGACATAAATGTCCAGGATTCCTATGAAGAAGATATCTGGGGAAGGAGGAATAGGATGGAGAAGTAGATCCTCCAACAATTTCCTGAGAATTCATCTAGCTTCAGTGATAGCTATATATCACTGATACATATACCCAAGATAAAAATGCAAGACGTTTTGAGTAGAGAAAGAAAGGATGGTTTGTCCCATGCTTACTTCAGCTACAGCTTTCTCTCTGCTCTTGGGCTGTAAAACTGGAAGCCAGCATGGTCAGGTCATCTCCGAAGACAGTCCTTCCTTTGGCCAGCACAGCAATAAAAGCAATTGATCTTGTAAAAAGCTCACAAGAATGTTTATATATGAGTAAGTTATATAGAAGGCACTCCAAGATTTCTCAGATACTTTAAAGCCCACTTATAAATCATACTAACTTTTTAAAGCCTCCTGTAAATTATTTATTAGTCACATATATGTATGGCTATTTATCTCACAAGAAGTGACTCTGAACAGTGCATAACAATTTACTTTCAAAGCCCTCCTTTCTCTTTTATGTCACAGACAATGAGAGGTTATCATAACACATAGGTAACAGTTAACACTGATAAGCTTATATGCATTTTTAACCTTTAGTGTTAATATAGCTATTCCCAGGTTTCACCCATTCCCAAATTAGAACTCTCTAGGTTTACTTAAACTACAGGATATGGGTAGAAGAGACCATTTCTTATATTTTAAGAGGTGATATATTCGTTTATATAGTACTTTTTTTAAAGAATAGAACAGTATTGAACAGTATTGAACAGTTTTTTCCCAAACACCATCACTCTGCTAAACAAATAATTCCCTCAACACTGAGGGAATTTACTAAGTCTGCACTACTATTAATCTTCTCATCTTCTCATGGTTCCCATATCTCCCATCTCCTCCCACTTATGACTGTATGACTGCAACCTTGTTGTTGGTATCCTTATGATTGATATTGTTTCCTGATTGCTTATTTATAACCAATGACCAATACACTGAGAGCATATGCACCAAGACAAATTTTTTGTGTGTCAAATCACACTTGGCCAATAAAAATTCTATTCTATTCTATTCTATTCTATTCTATTCTATTCTATTCTATTCTATTCGATCCTATCCTATCCTATCCTATCCTATCCTATCCTATCCGATCCTATCCTATCCTATCCTATCCTATCCTATCCTATCCTATCCTATCCTATCCTATTCTACTTTTCATGATGAAGGGGGAAATTTTTTATATATAAAATGTTACTGCAAAAGACTGCTGACATAAGCCTGATGATGGCAGATGGGATTCTGTCGAAACGTCGCTTCTACCCTTTTAGGGATATATCCACAATTACACGGGAAGAAACCCGAAATATTAACTATACACACACACTTAGGGTGTATTCGTTTTATCTTTTTAATTGCATTGCTTAATGAAATTATTAAAAAAGAAAGTACTGTATAGCTTTAAGTTTTGTTAGCACCATGCTTCCTGGGAATTCTGGAGTTACAGCCTACTACGTCGTGAATACAACACTGAAGAGCAATGATCTACTGAATGGATTTTAAACATAACATACAGAAAGACAAACTTTAAATGTTTTTTTTTAAAACACAATCTCTGAAACTGAACCATTTCCTTCTATCACCAAGTAACAGGTCCTTTCGGTTTGGGAAGGAACGGTTAAGCATTGGGATTTTAAGAGATGCGTGTCTTGTTTAAGATTTGTAAACTTGGCACATGGTCCAAGAAAAGACGGACATATGGAGCTGTATGGCGATACTGACTTGTTTAGATGGTTTTAAGAAAAACTAGTTGTAACAGCTATATCAGTGTTGGCGGACCTTTTTGGCACTGAGTGCTGAAATGGGAGCACACGCGTGCAGGAACACCAGAAACTGGAAGAGTAGCTCCCCAGTGCGCATGCATGCCCCGAGAAGCTGGTTTTTTGGCATGCATATGTGCACCGACCACCTGCTCTTCCGGTTTCTGATGCGATGGGGGCACGAAGACCAGATGGCCATACGTTCGCATACATGTGCTGGAACTCGGAAGAGCAACGGGCGATGGCTGGTGTGCCCAGAGAGATGGCTCTATGTGCCACTTCCGGCACGCGTGCCATAGGTTCGCCATCACGGAGCTATATGTTGCATTCACTGAGTCATGCAGATTGGACCTTTACATTTTGGAAAGACGACGGTCCAAACTGTATTCTAGTACCTTGAGGCTGCAAGATAATGACTGCCTTTGTGGAAATAAGTCCACGAAGTCCACATTAACTCCATGGGGTTTATACTTCAATAAAGATGCATACAATTACATGGTGAATATGGTTGTGAATATGTTTTGTTTATGATGCTTGTTGTAACTGCTCTCTTTTTATTTAAATTATCCTCACCTTAAAAACACTGAGAATTGCTTCTTTTGTAGTTGACTACGAAATGCAGGATTTTGATGTTTACTCCCAGAAGCTATTTCTCAGTTGTAATTTAATTAAAAGGGCAGTATCTGAAATTCACCATATGTGACTCCATCTGCAATAATTGCAGTTTTAAAGTCTAAGGGTGACATTAACACATGTATTGAAGCATACTTTTACAAGTGATGAAAGCTGTCACCTGTGGTGTGGAAATTGCTATTATATCTCATGATAGTAGGGTACTACTGGGCTATAAAATCTATCATGGTTTTTTTATACTAATGTATTTAAAAGAGGGGTAAAAGTTTAAATACTCAAACCACGGAGTAAAAAATATAAAATAATTAAAGATCCTTTAACGATCTACAAAGTCCCGTAAGACAATAGAATCCCACTTCTTAGTTCTGTTCTGAAATTATGCACCAGCAGCATAGCAGTTTCAGTTCAACATAAGTCTATGGAAACACAGACTACAATCTGCATTATGAACAGCAAATCAAAAACCAGAGGGAATATGGCTTGAAACGCTGACCTGTGATGATTCCCCCCTTCTAATCTAAAATCGCAGTTGGATTGATAATACATTGAACTCTTCATGAAAGAGCCAATGTTCTAATCTGTGCATTATAGTCCTTTGATCCTAAACATGATTTAAGAGCATTTGATTAAAAGAAGACTAAAATACTACAGATATGATAGGTGGTTGGAGGAAGAGGGAGGAAAGTTTGAAATAGTCAAAGCAGACAAAGGCAAGCCGGCTGGTGGTGCTATTCAGCAGGTTCTGACAGATTCCGGAGAACCGGTAGCGGAAATATTGAGTAGTTTGGAGAACCGGCAAATGCCACCGCTGACTGGACCCAGAGTGGGGGGGAATGGGGATTTTGCAGTATCCTTCCCCTGGAGTGGGGTAGGAATGGGAGATTTTGCAGTATCCATCCCCTGCCACGCCCACCAGGGGTGGGTTCTACTTACCTTTACTACCAGTTCACAGAGGGGTCGCGTTCTCTTCTGCACAAGTGCAGAAGCTTTGTTTGAGGCTAAATGTGGTGGCTAAATATAACACATAATCCATTATGTGTCAGGGTTCCAAGTTTTATAGCTTAGTATTGTGTGAAAGGCCAGCCATTCTGCTTTTTTCAATGGCCCAGCATGTGTGAACCAGCAGCCTCCATGAATTAATCTGAAGGAATCAATATTCCACCAATAGGCTGTAAACTCTAGAGTTTTCTTTTGAAAATTTTTTTGAACACATTAAAACAAGACACACACACACAACATTTATATATATATCACTTATTCCTTCAGCTATTTCAAGGTGATCCTTTCTTGCTATTTACATCTATTTAAACATATTTTAAATTTTGTCTTATTTACACAGTTTTCTATATGCATTGTGTTTTGTCCTAAAGGGACAGGTGTAATGGTATGTAGGAATGATAGGGGTGACATGATAGCAGTGTTCCAATATTTGAGGGGCTGCCACAAAGAAGAGGGAGTCAAATTATTTTCCATAGCACCAAAAGGCAAGACAACAAATAATGGACATTAATTAAAGATAATATCAGGGACAGATGAAAAACTAATAAAGAAAATATATAGCTATTTGTTAAGTATTAAGATGGAAGATGAACAAGTAAAAGAGACAATGATAGTATGACTTAGATAAATGGCAGAAACTATGGGATAAAAATTATAAATTAATGATGTCAACTGCATATAATGAACATCTTTACAAAATGTTTTATAGATGGCATTTCCCGCCCTCAAGATTAGCAAAGATGTTTAAGGATATGTCCGCAAAATTTTGGAAATGTCATCAGACACCTGGTTCATATTATCATATATGGTGGACATGCCCAAAAGCAAAAACATGTTGGACAAAAATACATACATGGTTGGAAAAAATGGTAAAACAATATATTGATTTGAAACCAGAAATATTCTTGTTGGGCATGTTACCGGATAAGTACAATAAAGAGAATGGATATCTGATTTTACATGTACTAACTGCAGCTAGAATTGTATTTTCACAACAATGGAAAAGTGAAGAGATTCCAACAAATGAAAATGTGATTTAAAAAATACTAGAATGTGTAGAAATGGATAGGCTAACACTTAAATTAAGGAAAAGAAAGAAATTGAATACTTTTTGACTTGGGACTTATTTTATCAATGGTTAGCTGACAAAAACAGGAGTTAGAAACAGGGAAATATACGGAAAGGATCAATGATATAAGGGAGGTATGTTAAAATAGTTAAATAAACATTATTATTACTATTACTATTATTATTGTTATTATCAATACTAATGTAATGAACACTGTTGTAAATATTTTAATTATTATTTCCTAAAATTATTTGTACCCAGAAAACACACTGTTTAATTGAAAATGGAATTTATATATGTTATAAAATTTTTAAAAAACTTGGAAAAAAAAGAAACAATGGATGGAAACTAATCAAAGAGGGAAGCAACTAGAACAAAAGAGAAATTCCAAGATTCTGTTTCTGTAGCCTTACAATAAAGGTAGTTTTAGCACTCATAATTGGTGCTTCTTGTCTAGCCTACATCAAAAGGCTCACACAGAGCTAGCAATACAATGTTATGGCATAGCTTTTGGCATTCTGATGAAAGTGGGAGAAACTTGAAGACACCTAAGACAGCTTGTTTTCTGCTTTTCTGCTTCCCTCCCTTCCTCCCCAAGTTTTGCTTTGTTTCAGATTTGTTCACTTTCTTTCCCCAAGTTTTGTTTCTATTTTTTCCCATCCCTTCTTTTTCTTCTGTGCAAAAAAACAAAAACAAAAAAAAACACCCCAACTCAACATTAGCCCTTGATAAACATGCCCCTATTTTGTTATTATGTTCATTGCATTTTCTTAGTGCAAAATTTGCAGCAGATCCAAAACTGTTTGGAGTGTTGAAAGAAATGTCCTTCTGGGTTCAGTTCCAAGTGGAGAAAAAGACACTGGAAACATGGAGACTGTTTGGAAAGTTGGTTTAATGGTGGACAGGAATCACATGGCTTGAGTTCCTGAACAGAAAAGGCGATCAACATGCTTCAAGATGTTGAGTGAAGAAAAAAGGGAGAAAGGGACGAGATGCTGAGAGTCCCTTGGTTTTATAACCTCTCTTGGACCCCACCTTAGTGTTTCCTGTTCCTGTATAAGAAATGTATCCTGATTGGTTGCAAGGCTCCCAGGGGGCAGAGGTCTTAGTTAACTTTGTAGGTTGTCTCCCAAGCTTGTTTGAGCCTGGCTCAAACCTTAATGGCCCATTGACAAAGATGGAGGGATAGGGAGCAGCAGGGAGCTGCTTTGTCTTTAAAACATGTTTCTCCATTTCTCATCCAGGGAAATATAATATTCTGCCTTTTTAATATTTCCTAAAATATTTCATTCTTCTACGAGAGGGGTGGGTTTTAACTTCCTACAGGAGGAACCCAAGTAATTGATATCAAAGAAATTATCGAAGAAAAACGATCCCCTCATTGATATCCCTCTGGTGTATGTGATATCTGTGTATGTTGAGGTGGGGGGATTTATATGTTCACCATAACATACTTCTGGTTTTCTAAACCACTGGCAGGGCACCATAATTGCTTGGATATTGGAACACACCAGTGGTGGGTTCCTCCAGGTTCAGCCCGGTTCTCCCGAGCCGGTAGCGGTGACGATATGATGTCACTGAACCGGTTCTGCCCCCCTGCGCCCCTCCCACGTGCCCCCACCCCTGCGTTATTCTTACCTTTTATTTGCCCCCACCCCCAATGTATTGCTGCCTCCTGAGTCTCAACTGATGGCTAGAGGGAAAAAAACTGTTTAAATTCTTGCCGCGGGATTTCAAAGGGCTGCCCTACAGCTGATCAGTGGTAAAAGAAAACAAATGAGTAGATCAGTGCCTGCATAAATACATGAGTAGATCAGTGCCTGCAAAAAATAAATGGGTAGATCGGTACAGCTCTGCAAGCAGTTAACAGCCTGGTAGACCAGTACCTCTGCTAAATCCTAAATAATTGTCACATGACCATCAAGCCACACCCACAAAATAAGCCACACCCACAGATCCGGTAGTAAAAAAATGTTAGAACCCACCCCTGGAACACACCTCAGAAATTCATCATAAATGCTTGGCATTCATGACCCCCTATGTCAATTTGGTTGTTTTAGATTTAATCCAGCTTTTTGGCTTCCACAGAATTTTCAGTCTGATTTGGATCTTATTCAAATGATTGAATCATTAAATAATTACTGGGCAGCATTTATTACTCTTCCCCAGAGTAGCTAAATCCTGTTAGGACTCTTTATATGGTGTGCACCATACCATTTAATACTGGTAACTCCTGCTGTTGTGTTAGAGAGAAGTTGTTCAAATTCTCACACAAGAGCAGGCAAAAGGCCCTTTAATTACCACCAGCCTCGTTCTACTGGTAGAATGAAACCCCGTTAACTTTGAAATAGTTGTTATGACCTTTGGAAGCAGAAATGAATCACTAGTGCTTAAGAGAAACTGGAGGACTCAAATCTGTCACAATGCTAGGCTAGAAATTTCTCGGCAACCCGGGGTTGGCAAGGAAAATATACTTATCACCCACCGCTCTTCTCAATCACTTCTAGCACTTATGTTCCAGGACTATGTTCCTGAAACTGATGTAAAGATTTAACAACAACAATAACAACAATAAAACAATATTACTTTTATATTAGCAAAGCCAGAATGCCATTTTGGACAGAAGGGTATGTAAAAAAATCACATTTCTTACAGGCTGGAAAGTATTGAAACTTCTAAATGTAAAGTTATTCCATCTCAGCAGTCACAAAATGTTGGGTCATATAAGGTTACTGGGACTAGCAGAAATGCTTTTTCTTTGAAAGAATTTTTTTGCAGTTTGCATCCAGGGAAAAAAAATCAACCCTGTTTGAAGCTGGATGAAAAAAAGGGAGATACCGTATTTTATCTTGAACCTACAGGCCTATTTATTTTTGCATCTGTCCTGGTTCATATACTCACAATGTGTCTACCGTAGAAATGGTCACGTTAATGGGGGTCTAAGGCACTTAACACTAATTCATTTTATTAAATATAAGAAGCAAAAGTAGATAAAATATGAAATATTAGATAACCACTTTGCCAATGACACCAATAACTGTAATAAATATGTCTTCCATTGTTAGTATATATTATTGTCTTTTGGGATTTGCTTCAATTTTTAAAAATTGGTGGTATATTTGGAGCCACCAGAGTCCCTGGAGTTAGGTGGCCTAGAAATTTGAAATATAAATATACATTAACTTTCTATGCTGCCAAACTCCAACAATTATGCGTGGCTAAAAAAAATAGCATTCTCTGGAAGGAACAATAATTAAATTTATATGTACATTAACAGCATATATATTTTTTTAAAAAGAAAACATGATATGCTAATGAATAGGATGGGTGCTAATATGAGCTTAATTTGTCACTGCACTATCGGTGCGCATATCAGATAATGCCTGATTGGACACTCCAGCTGGTGAGTGCTCAAGTAAGTCAGTTTTATGTTGTGTGAGGTTATATACATTTCACAAATTCTTGTTTAACATCTTACAAGGATGCAAGTAAGACTTATGAAAAGTTTCATCCATCCTTATGTCCTGTTGTTGATCTGCTAGTAGTCTTTGACCAGGCTGTGCCTAGTAAGAACCCTTCATCTGCTGTGGCTTCTTGCAACTTTCTCTTTGATTGAACTCATCCAATTGTTTAATATATACAGAAATGGGATTTTTGGTGGCCTGACTATGTGGCAGATGTTCAGGTCACTGGGAAAGAGATTCAGGGTCCCTCTCATTAACTCAGATTTATGAATATCCATATTAATGAGTAGAACTGATCGTTTCATTTCTACAAATTTGGAGAAAGTTTACCTTATTCGAGCAAAGGGACCTTTGCATATTACTCTGTTGGCAGAAAGCAAACATAAACAATAATTTGGCAGGGCAATAATGTATTGCTTTTATTAGTTGAGTGTAGATTTCTCCTGTTTAATAAAATGTTAATTAAAACTTCCATATAATTTTCACTTATATAAATGCCAAAAGATATTGACTTACGTAAGTGCCCAAAGATACTAGTTGGAACACTACAACTATAAATGTACCTGTTCCTAAATGAGGACGGCTATTTTGTTTCCAAGGACCTGTCTATATCCAAAGTACTCCCTATATTTATTCAATAAACTTATATTTAATATACGGCAAAGATTAAATTTAGAAGCAGACCTCCGCATCCTAGAAACATAAATCTCTGCTAGTCACATAAAGATGCCACAATGAGGAAATAGCATTATAGAATAAGCCTTTAGGGGTGGTAGGAGACGATACAGTTCTGTGGGTTAGAAATGCCAATATATCATTAACAAGTATTTATTTTAAATCCACAGCTGTTGCTTCTCCAATGTTTTTCAGCTTTATGGCCAATTAATTATAGATTGCAAGACAAAAAATAAGAGCAGCCATCACTAGTGATCTCTCCGTCAGCCTGTAATTACTCTTGGAAGTAATTATGAATTAACAGTCATATCAGCCAAAGCATTGACAGCCTACCAATAATGCTGCATCTACGATCATTCCAAAATGAATGCTCACAAGGCCAACAAAGACGCAGCAATTCTTGGCAGTCTATACATTGGCAAAGGTTCTGAATCACGGTAAGGGAATTATGCTGGCAGTGGGCTCTGACCATAAACCCATTCAGCTAATGAAAGTCTCCTACCGGGAGTTCTAAAACCATCTACTCTACTAGCAACCAAATTAGGGAAAACTGAATTCAAAGCCACTTTTCTGTTTCTTGAAAAGCTAAGGATTATCAATATAATGAGATTAAATAAATCAAGTTCCGAACGAATCCAAAAGAAAGAGAAAGAGAGAGGCGTTCTCTCTCTGTGTGTGTTTTTTTAAAGCACTTCGGAACTAAATCAAAATGAAAGTTATTTTCTCGGAGAATAAATGAATTATACACCTACATCCTATTTCTAGATTTATTCGGCTGTCGGCCCCTAGGGGGAGAGCCTTCTCTGTGGGGGCACTGACGATCTGGAATGAGCTCCCCCCAGAGATACGGAGGATTCCGGATCTGCGCACCTTCTGCCGCGAGCTGAAGACGCTTTTATTTCATCAAGCTGGCCTCGCCTAAATCTTCTCCCTTTTAAGTGTAAATTTTAAATTTTTAATGTATTTTAAAATATGGGTATTTTAAATTATGGGTATCAATTCAGCCAAATTTATTTAATTCATTTTATTCGATTTTAAATTTTGTATATCTATGTGTTTTATTTCATGGCTGTGCACCACCCTGAGTCCTTCGGGAGTAGGGCGGTATAGAAATTCAATAAATAATAAATAATAATAATTGGTTTTTTTAAAAAATAACAGAAATTAGGAAACAGACATTCAGAACAAAGATAACGTTTTCATACAGCCAAGCTGTCAAAAATTGATTGTATGGTATGGTTAAATAAAAAGGCAGTGGTTGTCTCGAGCAAGCTACTTCAAGAAGTAAGAAACAAAAGTGTTTATAATTATAGACAAATCAATGGGGTGTTGGAGAAAAAGGCATTTTATTTCTTCCGAGGAATGCGAACGTTAATGCTGGTTCTTTTTATTTACTGGGGTGCTACTTTTCAGAATCTCACCATCCTGGACAAATTTCTTTCTAGGGAAGATTGTGGAGAAGATGACTTCACAACAGCTTTAAAGGATTCTGGATGAAGATGATCTATGCCCCTTTCAGACAGGTTTCAGTCATGGACATAGGAGGGACTCAGCACTGATTATGATTCACTTTCAGATGATCTATGGCGGAAACTTAATTTTTTCTTTTTGGCATATTCTGGTTTTCTGCAACAAATACTTCATATTTAGCAATAGCAATAACCACTTCATAGTGCTTTCCAGGACTCTCTTAAGTGGTTTTACAGAGTTAGCATATTACCTTCAACAATCTGGATCCTCATTTTACTGACCTTAGAAGAATGGAAGCTCAGTTAGCCTGCAATACTGTATTCTTGTTCGTTTTAATAAAGGTACCCGGCCTACGCTGGGTATTGGGTCCCTCCTGGTGACCCACCGGGCGCCAGCTCCCATGGCAGGAGGAACCGACCCAGGCCGAAGCTATGCCTCGACCTGTGCCATTTCGGATAGGGTCCCTTTTGGAACTCTGCCCTGGACAAATCCTGGGCCAGCACTGATGGTGTCTTGAGGGGTCCAATCCCCAAGAGAGGCCGCAGCTAGAAGGTGGCGCCACACCCACTACCAACCCCCTCGAAGTAGCTTCGAGCAGTGCAGGTGATGGTTGTGGCATCGACATCCCCACCAAACCAGGATCCGACCTGCCAATTTCTCGGCAGCCGTCTTGATACAAGGCAAAACCTTTCGGTATGGCCCCTGGCAGGTGGTAACGCCAGCCGGGGGCCCTCCGAGGGCAAGTCGTTAATCCCCCATATAGATGGGCTGGAATGCCTCTCAGCAGTGACCTGTTCCTCATCGGAACCCCCTGCACCACCATGGCTCTTAGTTAATGAGATTGAAAAGGAGAAAGGTCAAGTGTCTGAGTATCTTTCTGAAAGTAAGGAAACTCACTATATTACAAAAGCAGTGACAACTGATGCAAAAGACAGTTCTGATTCTAGGAATATGTGTTCCTGAGTCAATATTGATTCTCAGCAATATTTTTCAGAACTGGTCTGCCACTTCCTCTTCTTCCTAGGGCTAAGAAAGAGCAATTGGCCCAAGGTCAACCAGTTGGCTTCATGCTTAAGGTGGGACTAGAATTCATGGTCTCTCCATTTCTAGCCTGGTGCCATAACCACTACACCAAACTGTCTGCCCCACTAAAAAAAATACTGTACTGTTTGGCAAGAGGGAGAAATTTTCCTTTAATTCCCATTTGGCTTTGTTACCGTGGCATACTAATAAACAGGCATCAATAAATATTCCAGATTCCAAAGGGATTTATGACGCATTTATTTATTTGGCAGTACGAATGGTAAATGGTGTCCTGAAAGATGTCAGCATCCATTTATCAACATGATGGATATCTTCTCAACAATGTATATCATTTCCCTTGTCAGTCATCATAATAATGTTTTGATACTTTTTGGAGATTCAGGACTATTGAAAGGTGAGTGAATAGTAAGAGGCTTCCAGGATCTCATCCTTAGACTAAGTCAGGTAAGAGGATTAATAGCTTTTTTTTTTTTTTTTTGCAATAAGCTTATGAACCTTGGCTTTCAATGGGCTGTGCAAGAATAGGTACTTTGTCTTCCACTTAAATCCCCTGCTTTTATTTATATTTATTGCCTTAAGCAGATTTGGATTTGTTTTAATGAGTCAGAAAGTGCCGTGCTGAGCCAAAAAAAAAATTCTGGTGCACACTGACATGCATAGTAATGGCTATGCAAAAGGATGCTCAGAGTAGTGCCATACTTCTAGATAAATATCCTCATTATTATAATCTATGACCAGCTGAAATAAAAATTTCACTGCTTCAGAATCATGTAATTGAAACACATAAAAATATTGAGAGCATGTACTGAATAACCGTTGACAGACGGATGGTGGTTGTTTAGAACTTGGCCATGTATTCAGTAGTCACATCTTGATGGCCTAATAGTACATAAACATGTTTCCACCACCACATTTGCCATTAGAGATAATAAGGGAATTACAGAAGTAGAGGTAGTTGCTGTATAAAGCTGGGGATATAAACTGGGCAAAGTCCACTGATTCTGTCTCATGTGCTCCATACCAATGAAGGTATCCCTTTAATAGTACCGAAAGTAACATGATAGAACAAACTAAATTTACCTCAGTAAAAAATTTTTTTAAAAAAACAAGAAGGAACAGGAGTTCCTCTACACAAGGCATGAATACTGTTTGTGGTTTTGTTTTTGATTTTTTTAATTTCACTGTTTAAGAGTTATTAAAGAAACTATACCTGGTTGGAGTTTTACAGTTAATCACACTGTAAACTATAACGTAACATGCTGAGCAAAAATCAAACCAAACCTATGCTTCAGATTTATTAGAATCCAAATCATCATCATCATCTCATCATCATCTCATCATCATCATTCATCATCATCTCTTTCATGCTGCTGGTGTATTAAGATCTATGTTATCTTCCCATAACATGATACTGCATATCATGGTATACTGGGTTAACCCAACTGTCTCAGTGTAGACAGTAATTCAAGTACTACCCCAATACCCATAAACATACGAGTAGTCCATGGTAGACCTCTCATTTAGCAACTATTCAAAGTTACAACAGCACTGAACAAGGGGGACTTACAACTGTTCCTCAAAGTTGCGACTGGCGCAATGTCCTCAGAGTCATAATTGCAATGCAGGTCTATGGCAAATAGCTTAAACTTATGAGTATTCTTCAATCACATGATCACCATTTGCAACCTTCCCATCTGACTTCCCATAAGCAAAGTCAATGGGCAAGTTGGAAGGAGGTCCTAAGTTAGTCTGGTAAGTTGCTCCTCCTGCTTTTTTTCTCGCAGCAGAGTGAGTGTGAACCCCAAGTGCTGGACCATAGCACACCCATCCCTATCCACATTTGTGCTGTGGCATGCAGTGGCGCACCTGGTCATATCATACCAGAGCACTCACCCTTCACAAACCTGCATTTGTGCCACAGCACTTACCCACATGCATCACTGCACTCATACCATGTCACAGTACCCATCTGTATACCAGCTGCCCCCAAGCCACAAAATACATGTATTGAAGTAGTAATATTCTCTATCACTATATCTTTTGTAGAAGTAATAATCTAGATGTTCAAGTCATTTTATAATTCATCCTTGGCTCTTTCTTTTAGACACTATTCTTGTTTTTCTTAGTATCGGTGTCTGTTTTAAAATTAGACCATGTCTGCTACCAAGAAGTTTCTGACTTCTGACTGACAGGTCCTTAGCAACCTATTTTCAGGTGTATATCTGTGTGGGAGAAGAATGGAGAGGTGACTTGAAAGATAGCTAATGTCAGTAATTCCAGGGAATCAAGGAATTAAAATCTCATACAAGAGCAGAAAAGATTGAACTAGAGACCCAGGCTGAAGCAGATCAAAATTCTTTCCAGTTGATCAACGTGTTCCCACAGATTCCAACTACAAATTTCCATCAAGCGCATAAATTAGTTAATCCTTAATTTGCTCAGTGAACCAGAATTCTATACAAGAATATGCAGGAAAACATTATTTTCTAATCTTGTTTCCCAGAAGCATCAATAACACATTGTCCTTAAGGTCCCCCATAGGTTTTCTATTTAATAGCGTTTGATGAAGCTGCACTTCCACTGATTCCCTAACCCCCTTTTAAAGTTATATGGCTATCAGGATATTTTATAGTACGGATTTCATAAATTAAAGTTTACACCGTGCAAAGGAACACTTTTTTTTAATGTATCCTAAATCTTAAATATAATGCCTTGTAAATTGGCTCATTCAAGTTTGCAAATAAATCAAACAGATATGCTCCATCAGTACATTTTGTTTAAAAACTTCACACTGAGCCTTGGTCCTCGTCACAGCCTGACTCTGTAAGGATGGGGTCAGGAGGTCTAAGACGTAGAAGGAGCCGAGGTTTGCAATGAATGCAAAAACAAAAACACAACACTTCTTTGTGTATTGCAGAACGAGAAAAACATCAAGAAAATGGGAAATCTGCTGGGCGAGAAAGTGGCAAGATGGGGAGAGACCACAGGGAGAAAGGTGAAGTGATTAAGTCTTACTTTGCATCTGTCATTACACAAAAGGTAAAAGTAGTGCAACCTGTCAGAAGGTGCACCATAGGAAGCAGAAGAGAAATGCGGGTCACATAGGCAAGGAAATGTGAGAGAACACTTAGCTGCTTTGAATGAGTTCAAATTCAAAGGGCAGATGGATTACATCCCAAGGTGCTGAAAGAGCTGAAAGATGCCATCTCAGAATCATTACTTGTATTCTTTGAGAACTTTGAGTACAGGGGAAATATGAGAAGATTAAAGAAGGGCTAATATTGTTTGAGTTTTTAAAATGGGAAAAAGCGGGTCCAGGAAAATCTAGAAAAGATAAACTATGGATTTCCAGGTAATGTCATTATAGCATAATGTTGTTAAAAAGAAATTGCCCAGATAAACTATATAGCATTTTTTGACAAAAGCACTAAATTAGTAGACTAAGGTAATGCCTTGAATGTAGTGTACCCTAGAGTTCACCAAAGTATTTGATAAAGTTGACCATAGTCTCCTACTTGATAAAATGGAACAATGTGGGTTGGAGGGTGCACTACCAGAAAAATTCACATTTGGTTAAACAACCATACTCAACACGTGGCTCAGGGGTGGGTTCTAAAATCTTTTACTACCGGTTCTGTGGGCGTGGCTTATTTTGTGGGCATGGCTTGATGGTCATGTGACAAACAATTCTTTAGGATTTAACAGAGGTACTGGTCTATCAGGCTTTTAACTGCTTGCAGAGCTGCACCAGTCTACCCATTTTGTTCTTGGAGCATACCGTTCTACCCATTTGTTTTTGGAGCATTCTGGTCTACCCATTTGTTTTTGGAGCCCACTGGTCTACCATCACACTGCTTTTTACCACTGAACAGCTGTAGGGCGGCCATTTGAAGTGCCGCAGCAAGAGTTTAAACAGTTTTTTGCCACTCTGCCACCACCGAGAGCATCAGAAACCGCTTTCAGGTAGCTTGGCCTCAATTGCCAATCTACCACCACCGAGCGCTTTACAAGGAGTGGATCAGTTCTAGCCGATCAGTTGGGAGGCTTCTTGGCTTCTCAATTTAAAGCTAAGCTGTCTTGTTTTTTCTTCTTCTCTTCTTTGTCTTCTTTTTCCTTCTAGCTGATCAGCTGGGACTCGGGAGGCAGCAAGTAGATTGGGGGTGGGGCCAGGCAGAGGTGGTATTTACCAGTTCTCCAAACTACTCAAAATTTCCACTACCAGTTGGCAAGAACTGTGAACTGGTAGCAACCCACCACTGACGTGGTTCACAGTGATACACATGGTCTTCTGTCTACATGGAGAGAAGTATGCAATGGGATACCTTAAAGTTGTGTTCTAGATCCAGTGCTGTTCGAGCATTTTTATAACTGACTTAGATAAGGGGATAGTAGGGATGTTCAGTAACTTTGTGAATAATGCAAAGTAGGGTTCAAAGATTTCAGAAGGCTGACTCAAGCTTTTAAAGGATCTTATAAACTTAAACATTGGGCCATTTCCCACAAACTGCCAATTACTAGTGAAATATGGAGGTTTCTACACTTGGATAGAAAAAAATACTAGACAATTGATGCCACTGATGTCTTACCCAAGCGCCTGGAGGCTGTGATGGTCTGGATGAGGAACAATAGCCACACTGGAATTCTGGAAAAATTGAGAAGCTACACGTCTTTGGGCCTGCTGGTTTGGGACTGTACTATCTTTGGTACTGATGAGGTTGCAGTGACCCAGACAGGCCCTGCATACTACTTTGGGGTCCTTCTTACCGGAAGAGCAGGTGGCAGTCGTGGCTAGGAGGGCTTTTTACACAAGTTTATTTTCTACACCAGTTGCACCCATTCCTGAATCAGGAGGCTCTGTTCATGCCCTGCTCATCTCCTAGGTAGACTTCCATAATATACTCTACATAGGGCTGCCTTTGAAGAACATCTGAAAACTTCACCTCTCTTTTGCAATGTGAGATTGGCTCCTTCTTCTCATCCTTCTGGAAGTCTTTCAAAACTTGGATGTGTCAACAGGCTTGGGGTCTCAAGGGAACAATGATCTCTTGAAGTGGCTCCATTGTTCATAATATGTGATACTCTTGCTTAGCCTTTTAAAATAATAACATTGACAGAACAATTTTTTAACGGTTTTATTGTACGCTGCCCAGAGTCACGTTTTATGAGTCTATATAAATGTAATATAACCAATCAACCAAATACATAGACAAGTGATACCTGTCTAAACAGCAGTACCTTGTGAGAAGGAATTGGATATCCTGATTAAATATGAGCCAAGAGTGTGTTGCAATTCTCAAAAAACGCCAATGCAATCTTGGGCTGCATCACAAAAATATAATGTTGAGGCTACACTGGTCAGATCGTACCTGGAATACCATGTCCAGTTTTGACCACCAAATACAAGGAGAATGTTGAGGAATTTTGTTTTTTGGAAAGAACAGTTAAAAGAGCTAGGCATCTTTAGCCTGAAGAAGAGAAGGCTAAGGGGAGATATGATATCAGTTTTCCAATACCTGAAGGGCTTTCATTTAACCATCTTGCTTAGCAATAAAAATTCTGGTCCCCGTTGTGGTTGTATGTTGAAACCTAAGTTGAGCTTTTGTCACTGTCCATGGAACAGTACTGATTTAAGGACCTTCAAATAAACTTTACTCTCCCCCCGCACAAAAAAATCCAAAGAGTCTACAAATTTTTCTCCTCCTAAAAAAACATGCAGTCTCAGGCATATTATGTTTTGCTTAAATAAATATTGCAAACCTAGGTAGTTTAGCCACACTGCCAAAAACTCAGTTCATTGTTTTTGTAAGAGACATTTGGGCTTAATTCACACACCACGTTAAGTTTCAGTGTGGTTTATTTGGTTCCACATGATATATGACCGCTGCCTTCTGTGGTTTGCAAATCAAAGGACATGGCTTAGCATGTTGGTCAGGACTGTGGTAATTACGGTTAAACTCATTATAGCTTTATGTAATGTTGAACTAGGCTGTTATGAAATTCTGTAATGAAGGATAAAAATGAAATATTTTGAAATGAAAAATGCGAAACTTCTTCCAAGAAAATATATAAATAACAGTAATAAAAATACACCATAAGCAATAGGATCCAACACAGAACAAAAAACCCCTATAAATCATAACAATTGGTTTCACTGATAAATATGAAATGAAAAAAAAAATGAATCAAAAACACAATCAGTTAGCTCAGTGGACAGAAATACGGTCAGGATCTTCCAATTATTTTATTTTAATTTACTAATTAACAAGCATAAGAATAATAATTCTTCTGACACTGCCGTTGTTAAGTCACAGGTTTTTCTCCAAGTATAAACTAGACATACATATATTAGCTCAATATAAATCTGTGAATAGAAACATTTTTTTTTCAATTTCTTACTAAAGTAAGGATATTTAAGAAGCTCCAGAGTGTATTGGATTCCCAGCTAACAAGGGCAAAACCTCTTATTCTATTTTTTTTTTATTTCTTTTTAAATCCTGCCTTTAGTACTTTATAAGTAACTCAATATGGTGAACATACCTAATACTCCTTCCACCTCCCATTTTCCCCACAAAAAAGAATCTTGTCAGACAGAATGGTATAAGAGTAACTTCCCCAAAGTCACTTGCTAAGCTTTCATGCTTAAAGTGCAAAACTCATGATCATCTGGTGATTGGCCTATAGAGCAGAGGTCTTCAAACCTGGCAGCTTTAAGATTTGTGGACTTCTACTCCCAGAATTCTCCAGCCAGCATAGCTATTCTGGGAGTTGAAGTCCACAAGTCTTAAAGCTGCAAAGTTTGAAGACCTCTGCTACAGAGGAACTAGAACTCACATTCTAGGCCAACATCAATACCACTACACCAAACTGGTTCTACAATCTTTCTCTCTCCTTCAGATCGGTATATTTCTCCTCCAGGTCTTGCCCATGATCATCTGTGTTTCCAACTCAGTCAAAAATGCAGAGCAAAATTGCATTTTTTTTTTTTTACCCACACAGATTTTCCTTCTGTACTGAGCTAATTGTTAGCATAATGGCAGCTTCCAAATGCATTTGGGTCAACTTCCAACACCCAACCTATATGGTAGAGAAGAACAATCACTACGCTACCGTATTGTAGGTTGTGAAGAGTTCACATGTAAAATATAACTCATACCTATACTACAACATTCACAACACTCACAGGTGGTGTTTTGCTAATGGCATATGAAGAATTAAACATTTCTGTATAATATTTGTATCCTAACTCTTCTGCCCAAGGTGAAGCTCACAGCAGTTTACAGATACATGAAAAATATTAAGCTTTTGTACAAACTACATAAAATTTACTCACACAGAAGGGCAATGCAAAAAATAAAGTGCCCTGAATTGTTTCTTTCTTTTTTCTTTCTCTTTATTTTAAGGAAATCTGAGGTTAATACATTTAGACGGGAACAAGCGTTTTTCATTTCTCGAAAGCACTGACCCTGAAGCAAGTTTGATTAAGATTACAGCACAATTCCTTTCAGCGTGTGGAACGTGATAAAACAAACAAATGCATTAAAACATTGGCCAGCATAGGAAAATAAATTATTTCTCCTAATGCTTCTATAGCTTGGATAAAGACATCCATTACCATAACTTGTCTTGTAAGTTAATGATTCACAGTGATGGATTACTCATGCAAGTCGGCCAAATGAACATTCTACTTTGACTCTAAAAGGGGAAAAGTATGAACTCCTCCATTAATTATGCTTCGTCCAAATCTAGAGACTAGCATTAAAACTTCATCAAGTCAACAAATTTCGGATAGGGGCCTTGCTTCCTTCTCTTCCCATTTTTAAGGCTAACTTTGAACGCCAATCCACCTAAAGTATTTAGGGAGAGTTTGCCCAAACTGGCTTCGACTTACAATAGTTCACTTAGTGACCATTTAAAGTTACAATGGCACTAAAAAAATGATTTATGACAGTTTCACACTTACGACCATTGCAGCATTCCCATGGTCATGTGATAAAAATTCATACTCTTAGCAACTGACTCATATTTGTGATAGTTGCAGTGTCCCAGGGTCATGTGGGATCCTGGGACACTGCAATTTTTTGAGACCTTCGGACAAACACAGTCAATGGCGAAGTCAGAGTCATTTAACAACCATGACACAAACTTAACAACTGCAGTGATTCACTTAACAAATGTGGCAAGAAAGGTCGTAAAATGGGGTAAAACTCATTTAAAAATGTCTCACTTAGTAACAGAAATTTTGGGCTCAATTATGGTTTTAAGTCGAGAGTACCTCTATTAAGACCACAGGTCAAATCCAAGTGGATCAGAATTTGAGTTATGTTCCTAAATACCAGCCAGGCAGATATTTTTGAAGAAGAATTTCAAGGTAGGAAAGAAAAAGCTGTCTCCTGTTTATCTCCAACATCAGCCAATTAAGCTACTTCAATTAAGCTTAATTGAAGAAGAAGCCCCAGATAAAACTTAAAATGCTCCAAGAGGCTCCATGTAGAGGGGGATTTGGTCTACCGAAATGGGAGTTTTACTACCAAGCGGCTAATTTAACTTGGATTAGAGACTGGATACTTTTAAATAGGAAGAGGACTCTTAGATTGGAGGGTTATGATTTGTGTCAAGGTTGGCACCACTTTTTATGGAGTGAGAGGGACAAAAAATGTGGACACTTTAAGAGACACTACCTTCGGAGAATATTATTAGAATCTTGGGAAGGGGTTAGGAACAGGTATTATTCAATGATTCCGATTTGGTTTGCCCCACTAGAGGCAGTAACACATGCGACACTATATAATAAGGAAATGCCATTGATTTATCAGGATTTGCTTGACCCTCAAGGGGAGTTGAAGACTCATGAGGAACTTACGAAACAGGGCAAAAAGATAGACTGATGGGCATACGCCCAAATATAATTGAGAGTCAGAAGGGACAAAGGAAAGGAGGGAATATATAGATCACTACAGGAGTTAGATAAAATCTTATTGGGAATCAAAAAGAAATTACTTTCAAGGTGCTACCAGTTTTTGGTATCACAATGGATTGGTGAGGAAGTGATTAAGGACACCATGATTGCCTAGGGGAGGAACCTCAGATTTCCCCCTAAATCTGGATAAATGGGATGAGATATGGAATAGGAATATGAAACTTACTTTGTCAACCTCCTACAAGGAAAATATCTATAAAATGGTCTATCGTTGGCATATCCCTCCAGCAAGAATCACAAGAATGTTCCGGGAGTTTCCCCGGCATGTTGGAAGTGTGGGAATGGTAGTGGAACATACTACCACCAATGGTGGACGTGCCCCAAAGCAGGCAAATATTGGTCCAAGGTTCGGAATTGGATAGTGGAAATTACAGGATATAACATAGAGTTGAAACCAGAGATTTTTTTACTAGGAATGAAACCAGACAAAATAACAAAGGAAAAATGGTACTTGATCCTCCACATCACTACTACAGCTAGGATACTATACGTGCAAGAATGGAAAAATGAATTAATACCCACAGAAAATAAATTGATTTGGAAAATTACAGAATGAGCAGAGGCAGACCGGTTAACGAAATTACTTAGGAACCAAAAAGATTCTGATTATTACAAATGTTGGAATTCATGGTATAATTGGGTGAAAGAAAAGAGAGGGAAATGAAATGGATTGTATTAGTGGTATAGGCACATATTTGTGTACGTTAGTTGCAATAACCTTGTATGTACATATATATGTAAAGTATTGTATTTTTAAAAATGAAAATAAACTTTGATAAAAAAAAAAGCTAGTTTGCTTGAAAATATGAAGGTTTTTGATGGTCTCAAAGTAGGGATGGAAAAACTAAGCCAAAATCCCGGATGACTGTTGCCAATCAGTATTGCCAGGTATGAGCTAGGCAGATAAATAGCCTGAACAAGATATGGCAACTTCTTAAATTCCAAGATTAAAAGTACAAGTCCACAGGTTTGTGTGATTAAAACAGTGTCTAAAATTTGAATAGTTGATTATGATTTGCCACTATTCTGCTGGAAAATGCACCCAGAGCTGAAAAGGCAGTAATAAGGCAGATTATCCCCTCCAGGGAGTCAAGCTATTTTCCAAAGCACCTGAGGACAGGACAAGAAGCAATGGGTAGAAACTAATCAAGGAGAGAAGCAACCTAGAACTAAGGAGAAATTTCCTGACAGTTGGAACAATTAATCAGTGGAACAGCGTGCCTACAGAAATTCTTGAGTAAGGGTTACTTCCCCACCGCCTTGAAAGAGGCGGTGGTGAGGCCTCTCCTCAAGAAGCCGTCCCTGGATCCGGCAATATTGGCCAACTATCGTCCTGTCTCCAACCTTCGCTTTATGGCAAAGGTTGTTGAGAGTGTGGTCGCACAACAGTTTCTGCAATTCCTGGAGGAAACATCTTATCTAGATCCGTTCCAGTCGGGTTTCAGGTCTGGGCACAGCACGGAAACGGCATTGGTCGCGTTGGTTAATGATCTCTGGAGGGCTCGGGACAGGGGTTGTTCCTCTGTTCTGGTCCTGTTAGATCTCTCAGCGGCTTTTGATACCATCGACCATGGTATCATGCTGCACCGGCTGGAAGAGTTGGGGGTGGGAGGCACCGTGTTGCGGTGGTTCTCCTCCTTTCTCTCCGACCGGTCGCAGTTTGTGTTGGCAGGGGGGCAGAGGTCGACCTCGAGGCCTCTCATTTGTGGAGTGCCGCAGGGATCGGTCCTCTCGCCCCTTCTCTTCAACATTTATGTGAAGCCGCTGGGTGAGATCATCCGTGGCTTTGGGGTGAGATACCACCAGTACGCTGATGACACCCAGCTGTATATCTCCACCCCAGGCCACCCCAACGATGCCCTTGAAGTGATGTCCCAGTGCCTGGAGGATGTACGGGTCTGGATGGGGAGGAACAGGCTCAAGCTCAACCCTTCCAAGACTGAGTGGCTGTGGCTCCCGGCATCCCGATATAGTCAGTTGACTCCATCACTGACTATTGGGGGCGAGTCATTGGCCCCCACAGAGAGGGCTCGCAATCTGGAAGTCCTCCTGGATATGCAGCTGTCCTTGGAGGAACATCTGACGGCTGTAACCAGGGGGACCTTTTGTCAGGTTCGCCTGATTCGCCAGTTGTGGCCCTTTCTTGATCGGGATTCCCTGTGCACAGTCACTCACGCCCTCGTCACCTCTCGCCTTGACTACTGCAACGCTCTCTACATGGGCTCCCCTTGAGGAGCACCCGGAGGCTCCAGCTGGTCCAGAACGCAGCAGCGCGGGTAGTGACGGGAGCAGCATGGTGCTCCCATTAACACCGCTCCTGCACGAGCTGCACTGGCTCCCGGTGGTCTTCCGGGTGCGCTTCAAGGTGCTGGCTATCACCTTCAAAGCGCTCCATGGCATAGGGCCTAGCAGCGAGACCGCCTGCTGCCACCGACGACCTCCCATCGACCCGTGCGCTCCCACAGAGAGGGCCTCCTCAGGGTGCCATCAGCCAGACAGTGTAGGCTGGTGACCCCCAGGGGGAGGGCCTTCTCTGTGGGGGCACCTACCCTCTGGAATCAGCTCCCCCCAGAGATAAGGAGAATCCAGGACCTCAGTGCCTTCCGTCGTGCCCTTAAAACCCATTTTTTCAAACAAGCCGGGCTGGCTTAAGATGAAATTTTTAACTGTTTTTAAATGTTTTAAACGTTTTAATTAGTAATGAGTTTTAATTGGGCCAAATTTATATATCCTTTAATTGTTTTTTAATATTTGTCCTGCATGTTTTTTAATTTTGGCTGTACACCGCCCTGAGTCCTCAGGGAGAAGGGCGGTATAGAAATTCAATAATAAATAAAATAAAATAAATAAATAAATTCTAAATGCAGTTCATTTCTTTGTCGGACACCTGCAGCAGTGACCTTGGTGGGTTCTCAGCTCACATGGTCTATTCTTGGATTGTCTGCATTTTTTTCTAGTTCTTTGCTAGTCCATTGCATTCAGCCCTTGAACGCCTATCCTTGATGAACCATAGGCTTTACACCAATTAGCTAGTGGCACCTGGGTTGCTGGCTCTTCCAGGCTCCTCCACTAATCTTGCATCGCTTGGTGTCGTGATACCTCGTGTCTGGCCAGGTCCAATGCTGACTTCTGATCTCTGCACACACAAACACAACTAGGATTCTTCCCCTCACTGAAGTGGTACCTACTTATCTGCTTGCCATATTGTCTGCTTTCGAATTGCTCGGTGGGCAAGAGCTAGGGATTGAGCGACAGGACCTCACTCTGTCTCACAAACCTGGGCTTGAACCGCCAGAGTGAAGACCATTTCTGGCTGGCAGTTTCAGTGTCATTAAGCCTCTGCACCACCGGATTCCCCTTGTGTAAATGAAAATCACAGTATAAAAGAACATTGCAGCCTTAAGGATAGCTGTTACAGATTACTTAAGGAAAGCTATTCAGATTACTCTTTTTTTAAATATCTTTTTTACTTGGCAAAGCAACTTCAGCTCTGTCTATTAAAGCTTGATGAAGCAATTCAAATGTTATCCAGTTTTGTCTCATATAATTTCTGCTACATTACAAGACTGCAATTTCTGACTTCTAAACTACAAGATGCTAATTCCCTTAGCATTGCTCTGACTGCATTCAAAATAATGAGTTTTTCCTTGAGTGACAGCGTATTTCAGTCTCCTGCAAATTAGCTAAGTAAAACTGAAGAATGAAGCCCCATTTATTTTACAAGAAGCAGTTTTAGATAGCATGTCTGTATACTATTATATTAAATTCTCAAAAGAGCTAAGTTATAATTGTATAGTTGGGGTTAAAGGCAAATTAAACAATAAAACCACCAGCTGAAATCATGCTGCAAATGGTATTTAGATTCAAATCTAACATTTCTTATTTCAAATTATTCTAGGGACCAATCTTAAATATGCTTAGAGAAAATACTTTAGACATAAATCCTATCGAATTCATATTTGGTGTCAAAACAATCCTGAATTCAATCTGGTTTGTTTTGAACAAATGTATTTTGGATCAATATATTGAATTACGATTCCTGGAGGCTTTGAGAAATGTAAGTTACTTTGTTTAGATCCAGTGCAAGCATATCACCTACACAAAAAGAAAATTAAGAAACATTTTCCTTCATAAAAGGGTAAGTTGAAAATTAAGGTATGAACAGATTAAGTTCTAAATTCAGGGAAATCACAAATCAAACAATTTTTACAAGACTACTTTTTTTTTTTTTTACAAAAATAGTAAAAAAAAAAAACCTAATGTATTTGGCAAGCGTATCTCTTACATGGCCTTTGGGATCTTTTCAACTATAACATCTTTTCAAATTGTGAGAACAAATGGAATTTTAACATTCAGGGTATATGCTTCCCAATATACTTTCCACCTTAAGTTGAGATGAGTTCAGAGTTTCCAAACAAAATTAAATTTCAGGAAGCTTTCTTTGGATATTTTCCCTCTGTACTTATGTTTTTTATGAGTTCAATAAGATTTGTTTCTTTCTGGCTTACAGTGTCATCTGGGCTCAGCTGTTCTGGTAAATAAACCAGGGTTTGTTACAAGTGAACTTTTCCATCTGTGATTAATTCAATTAACCATGGTTAAATAACTCAATCTTTAGTGCAGCATATGAACTGTTTTATTGTCACAGTTTGTTCCAAAGATTTCGGTAGTACTGATGTCTTTTACAGCCCAATTTCTCTCTAACTGGGCTTCATAATTCCAGAATTCCTAATCAGCATGGAACTGAAGTCCACTGGAGGACAAAGTCCAGATTGGCAACAGTAATGTGATTTATCTTCTCCATATCCCATTAATTACATTGTTTTTCAGGAGTAGGGGACTTGAAATAGAAGACAAGCTTCTAAAATACATACATAAGATAAGTAGGTATCCCTTGCAAGAGCTTATAGTATAACTCCACCCCCCCTCCCCCAGTAACTTTCTCCAATGGACAAGAATGAAGTCATGTACTCATGAATTTGCTGCTTATTCTCTTATGAGAAAAATGAGGTGTTGATTGATCTTTTCATAGATAGGCATGGTACATGATACTCTTCTGATTTCCTTTTGTTCATCATATCTCACCTCTTCTATTTAATAGGCAGAAGATCAACTTGAAATGAAACTGAACTAAATCTAAGCAAGCAATAGGTTAATATGTGTGTGCACTGCTTTTTTATTTAACGTGATGTTTAATTCTCTCAAATAGACAGTGAAACCTACAATAAGCATGTGCAAAGCTGTTGAGGGACAGATTACATCTCTGAGATATATAACATAAAATACTATACCTCGTATTGGGACAAGGACATTGCCATTGGTAATGGTTGAATGGCTTGTCAGATTATATTTCTCATCGCTAAGTAGGTACTATGTATGCTGCTTCGTGTCTTCTATATAATGGAGAGTCTCCCTTTGCCAGTTCTTGCAGACAGATTTCAAATTTTCTAAATAATGTATTAACATCTAGGAAAATATGTTTGACTTAGGATAACAGAGTTGGAAGAGGCCTTCCAACTAGGTCATCTAGTCCGACCCCCTGCTCAAGCAAGAGATCTGATACCATTTCTGATAAGTAGCTGCCCAGTTTCTTCTCAAAAGCCTCCAGTGATGAAGCACCCACAGCTGTGTCATTGGTTGTTCTGTCAGAAAATTTCTCCTTATTTCTAGGTTAAATTTCTCCTTGATCAGTTTCCATCCACTGTTCCCTGTCTGGCCTGTGAGTGCTTTGGAAAATAGATTATCTTCCTCTTCTTTATGTCAGCCCCTCAAATATTGAAACACTGCTATCATGTTGCCCCTCCCTTCACTAGTCAAGCCATGCCTAGTTCTTGTAACTATTCTTCATATGTTTTAGCTTCCAGGCCCCTAATCATCTTTGTTGTTCTTTTCTGCACACTCAGCATCTTTTTTACTGCATGCAGTATTTTAGGTGTGGCTTTAATAAGGCTTTATAGAGTAGTACTAGTACTTCATGTAATCTTGATTCAATCCGTCTGTTAATGCAATTTAGGATTGCATTTTTTGGCTGTTGCCAAACACTGCTAGCTCATATTACAGGTATTACAGAGACCTAGCTGGGCCAAGGGGGGGGTGTCCCCCTCGTAGAGATGTGCCCACCAGGTTTCCGTGCATTCCATCAGCCAAGGGCCCAGGGCAGGGGTGTGGGGGGTGGCGGTTGTTATAAAGGAAGGTCTTGATCCGAGGGAGGCCACTGTACCTCAGATAGCCGGATGTGAGTCTCTTCTGGTGAAGTGGGGCCATGGGATGCAGGTGGGCCTGCTGATCGTGTACCTGGCTCCCTGCCACGTGACAGCAGCCCTGCCTGAGCTTCTCAACGTTATTGCCGGGGTGGCGGTTGATACCCCCAGACTTTTGGTCATGGGGGATTTCAACCTGCCGTCTACCGGTGAGGCGTCTGGGATGGCTCGGGAGTTTATGGCTTCCATGACAGCCATGGACCTGACACAATTAATTCATGGCCCCACTCACGTGGGAGGACAAACTCTGGACTTGGTTTTTATCTCTGGTCAGTGGCTGAGTGGTCTGGATATAGGGGATATAGTTATTGAACCCCTGTCATGGTCGGACCATTCTCTCCTGAGACTGGACCTTTTGACCGCTGCACCCCACTGCAGGGAGGTGGAACCGACCAGGTGGTTCCGCCCCAGGCGCCTGATGGATCCTGATAGGTTCCAGAGGGAGCTTGGGCCAGTTCCTGAAACTCTGGCTCATGACTCGGCTGAAGATCTGGTGGCTGCCTGGGATAGGACAGCCGCCGGTGCTCTGGACCGAATCGTGCCTTTGCGGCCTCTGACCCGACGCCGAACCTGCCCGGCCCCTTGGTTTTCCGAGGAGCTGAGGGAGATGAAGCGCCGGAAAAGACGCCTAGAGAGTGGTTGGAGGGCTAGTCGCTCCGAATCCGACCGAACACTAGTTAGGTCTCATATTAAGACCTATCTAGTGGCGATAAAAGCGGCAAAGCGTAACCACTTTTCCGCTCTTATTGCATCAGCAGATAACCGCCCAGCCGCCTTGTTTAGGGTGACTCGCTCCCTCCTACATCAGGGAGCGCGGGAAGACCCCTTGCAAGGGCAGGCTGAGGATTTTGCACAGTATCTGCACGATAAAATCGCTCAGATTCAGGAAGGCTTGGACTCTGACTGGGTAGATCCTGGCGGGGTGACTGAGGCTGGTCTTGAGAATGTTGTCTGGGATGAGTTCGACCCTGTGACTCCTGAGGACGTGGACAGGATCCTGGGGAGGTTAAACGCAACCACATGTTTATTGGACCCGTGCCCCTCCTGGCTGGTACTGGCCACCCGGGAGGTAACACGAGGCTGGCTCCAGAGGATTATAAATGCTTTTCTGAGAGAGGGTTTCTTGCCTCCTGCCTTGAAAGAGGCGGTGGTGAGGCCCCTCCTCAAGAAGCCTTCTCTGGACTTGGCCGTTTTGGCAAACTACCATCCGGTCTCCAACCTTCGCTTTGTTGCGAAGGTTGTGGAGAGTGTGGTTGCGCGACAACTCCCACAGTTCCTGGATGAAACCGTCTATCTAGATCCGTGCCAGTCCAGCTTCAGGCCTGGGTACAGCACGGAGACGGCATTGGTGGATGATCTCTGGAGGGCCCGGGACAGGGGTTGTTCCTCTGTTCTGGTCCTGTTAGACCTCTCAGTGGCTTTTGATACCATCGACCATGGTATCATGCTGCGCCGGCTGGAGGGATTGGGGGTGGGAGGCACTGTGCTGCGGTGGTTCTCCTCCTATCTCTCTGACCAGTCGCAGTCTGTGTTGGCAGGGGGGCAGAGGTCGACCTCGAGGCGCCTTGTTTGCGGGGTGCCGCAAGGGTCGGTCCTCTCGCCGCTCCTGTTCAACATTTATGTGAAGCCGCTGGGTGAGATCATCCGTGGTTTTGGGATGCGATGCCATCTGTACGCTGATGACACTCAGCTATACATTTCCACCCCAGACCACCCCAATGATGCCCTCGAAGTGATGTCCCAGTGTCTGGAGGCTGTGCGGGTCTGGATGGGGAGGAACAGGCTTCGGCTCAATCCTTCCAAGACCGAGTGACTGTGGATGCCGGCGTCCCGGTATAGCCAGCTGGTGCCATCGCTGGCTATTGGGGGCGAGTCACTGACCCCCACAGAGGGGGCTCGCAACTTGGCCGTCCTCCTGGACACACGGCTGTCTTTAGAAGAGCATATGACGGCCGTGGCCAGGGGGGCTTTTTATCAGGTTCGCCTGATACGCCAGTTGCGCCCCTTTCTGGATCGGGACTCCTTGTGCACAGTCACTCATGCCTTGGTTACGTCACGCCTGGACTACTGTAACGCTCTCTACATGGGGCTCCCCCTGAGGAGCACCCGGAGGCTCCAGCTGGTGCAGAATGCGGCCGCGCGGGTGATTATGGGAGTGACGTGGCGCTCCCACGTAACACCTCTCCTGCGCGAGCTGCATTGGCTCCCGGTGGT
Organism: Arizona elegans; assembly: GCA_022577455.1. Classification (NCBI taxonomy): domain Eukaryota; kingdom Metazoa; phylum Chordata; class Lepidosauria; order Squamata; family Colubridae; genus Arizona; species Arizona elegans. The sequence goes on from JAKOOJ010000005.1 coordinate 21,243,077, forward strand.
CTTCCGGGTGCGCTTTAAGGTGTTGGTTCTCATCTTTAAAGCGCTCCATGGCTTAGGGCCAGGGTATTTGCGAGACCGCCTGCTGCTACCGATAACCTCCCACCGGCCAATACACTCTCACAGAGAGGGCCTCCTCGGGGTGCCGTCGGTCAGGCAATGTCGGCTGGCGGCCCCCAGGGGGTGAGCCTTCTCTGTGGGGGCACCCTCCCTGTGGAATGAGCTGCCTCCTGGAATACGATTGATCCCGGACCTCCGGACCTTCCGTAAAGCCCTGAAGATGTTTTTATTTCATCAAGCTGGCCTAGCCTAAATGGTTTTTAATTAGGATTTTAAATTTTATGGATTTGGGGTTTTAAATTGGGTAGCCAGTGATTTAATTCTTTTAAATTATCTTAACTTTTGCATTTGTTCACCACCCTGAGTCCCTTCCGGGAGAAGGGCGGTATACAAATAATAATAATAATAATAATAATAATAATAATAATAATAATAATAATAATTAATTGATTGTCCACTAGGACTCCAAAATCCCCCTCACAGTTACTGCTATTAAGCCAGGTTTCACCTAATCTGTACATGTGCTTTTGGTTTTTCTTGCCTAAGTGTAAGACTTCACGTTTAATTTCATTTTGTTAGATAGGGCCCAATGTTCAAGTCTGTTGTGATCCATTTGGATCTTGAGCCTATCAAGGGCAGGGGTGTCAAACTCAATTTCATTGAGGGTCATATCAGGGTTGGGGTTGACCTTGGGGGGCTGGGATGGTTGTGACCAGCTCGATGTTGTCATGTCGGTGAGATGCCTCTGGTGGCCCGGCTGGGGTTGGGGGGATCCATTGTCTCCATGGGATGGTGGCGGCCCCTCATTGACTCCAGGGTGGCCCCACAGATCTAAGACTGACCGCGTTCAGGCCCAGATGGCCACCACCAAGTTTTAGATCAGTGCACAGCTGACCTGAGGTGCCAGGGGCCAGTCCTTCACTGTTTCCAGGGCACCCTAGTGGGCCAAATCTAACCACATCACGGGCCTTGAGTTTGACACCCCTGATCTAAGGTGTTGGTTATTCCTGTCAGCTTAGTGTCATCTGCAAATTTGAAGAGTTCCCATTCTATTCCCTTATCTAAGTCATTTATGATTTTAAAAACTCAGTGACCTTTAAGAATATTCAGAGATATATGAAATTATATATCAAGTACTAATTAGTAAGTATAGAGTGAAGGAACTTTTTTTTTCAACAGAATATGTGGGATTTTAATCATACTGCAAATCTTAATGTAAATATTTATATGTCCCAGGACTTTTTTTGAAAACTATTTTATGAATTGTCAGTGTCATATTTACATACTATCAAATTTTAATATGTTTGGACTGTGTGTCTTACATTTTATTCTGTATACCTCTATTATTCTTCCTCCCCCCCCTTCTTCTCTACATCTATCTATCTATCTATCTGTGTGTGTGTGTGTGTGTGTGTATGTATCTACGTTAGCTAATTCAGGATGAAATATCTGATGAAGTCCACAAATGTTTACAGCATAAACAGATTTTAGTTTGGTTTGGTTTTCTTTCAAGTGCCAGAAGATTCTTTTATCATTTCTGTTCAACACAGCAATTTTGGAACTGAAGAAATCTATTAATAGTTTCTGTGGATAGCAGTCTCTGATCTCTGACCAACCTGGTTTAATTACTAAAATATCCTCAAGTGCAGGTCTCCCAGCCTCAGCTTTATTAGGGATTCCATAACTTTCTCAGACAATAAAAAAGTAGAACTTACTAGTCTGTACTTTGTTTGGAGATGTGCATAACTAACTAGTTGAAATGTCAAAGGTAAGCAGAAATTGCCATTGGCAGAAATTCTAAGAAAAAAAAATGGTGAATGAGCAGAATTTTACTGAATCTATCAGAATAGAGTTGGAAGGGATCTTGGAGGTCTTCTAGTCCATGGGTCACCAACCTTTCGGACCTCAGGGACCACTAAATTCATAATTTTAAATCCCATGGACCACTAATATGATCTGCCTAATGACCGGCTGGGTGGGCATAGCTAGGTATGTGACTGGATGTGCATGGCCAACTCGATGTCACTTGCGTCGAGGGGTGCCTCGCCGGCCTCTACTTGCCTCTCCCCTCCCAGCCACTCCTTGCCTGCCCTCCCGGGCTCCTTAGGGCCCCAAAAGAAAGCAGTTGCTGGAGCTAAGCAGCCATGAGAAAGAATTAGCAAAACAGCTGGTTCAGTTCAAATTGGATCTGGTCAAGAAGGAGGCTCAGCAGAAGCACCTCACTGAGGACTCCGAGCATAGGCTTTCCAAGCAGAGGGAAGACCCGTGGGAGTGCAAGGCCAGGCACCGGTGCCTGGAGGCTCAGCGGGCTGAGATGGTCAGTCAGTTTCAGGCACTGGAACAAGGCCCTCCGGCTTTTCGCCACCAGTGGTGCTTTCCTCCAGTCTTCACCCAAAGTCCCGCATCAAGAGGCTAAAGCAGACCCTGGGTTGGAATTTCTGCCCCCCTCCGACCCACACAAAAAGACCCCCAAGGGGGGGGTAATCTCTGCAGCAAAACAAACATTCATTGCACGTATCCAGCCCGGCCGCAGTTTGAGGACCCTGATTTAGTGCAATATAAAAAATGCAAATAATTTTTCTGCGGATCGCCAAAATTTTCTCATGGACCACCAGTGGTCCACGGACCACCAGTTGGTGACCACTGTTCTAGTCCACTCCACATTCAAGCAGGAGACCCTATACAATTTCAGACAAGTAACTGTCCAGTCTCTTTTTAAAAACCTCCGTTTATGAAGCACAACTTCTGAAGGCAAACTGTTCCACTGGTTAATTACTCTCACTATTAGGAAGTTCCTCCTTAATTCCAAGTTGCTTCTTTCTTTGATCAGTTTCCATCCATTGTTTCTTGTCTTGCCTTCTGGTGCTTTGGAAAATAAGCTGAAACCCTCCCCCCTTCTTTTTGGCAGCCAATCGGTGTTGAGCGATTGCTTATTTTCAATCACAATCATTTTATGAATCCGTAAACCTCTGCTCATGGAAGCTTTCACTAATTTATTTTGAGAATGTGTGTAATAGGCCTTTGAAAGACCAAATGTGCCTACCAGCTTGAAAAGTTTGGTAACTTCAACTCATCAGTTCTGCCTTGGCAAGCAAATTGTTCCTATTTTCAACTTCAAAACTACTGCGCAGATCATTCTTCCCAACTCATCCCTTTTTTTTAAAAAAAAATGCAGTTTTCAGTGTTAAAAAGGAACACATTCAAATGTACATTAAAAAGTGCAAAGTTATCACAAAATGCACCAAAGTCTTACAAAATCCAATGAAGCATTTTATTTCTGCAAATAAAAAAGGAGATTAATGCACAAATGGGATACAATTGGTTTATGAGTGAACGTGTACAATATTGGTAAAGATTTCAAATATCTGAATTGTCAATATTCCCACTGGGGATATTTGCAAAACTTTTCCCTTACAGGCAGTCCTCAATTTATGACAGCTTAATGTTTTTAAAGTTATAATAGCCTTGCAAAAAGTGACTCATGACTCATCCTCAAAGTTATGCCTATCACACTAACCCACAATCACGTGATTTGGGCATTTGACAAGTAGTTTGCATTTACAAAGTTCGCAACATCTTGCAGTTATGTGATCACAATGTGTGACCTTCCCAGCTGGTTTCCAACAAGCTAAGTCAATTGGAGATGCTAGATTCACTTAATGACTCATGAGATTCACTTAACCTCCACTGTAATTCACTTAACAACCAAGATAAAATGGTTGTAAAATCATCTCATCACTTGTTGTGGCCCATACGTGGCCTGTGCAACTAGTAGCTGATTCAGACAGCGAGGAGGCTGGTATGGTGCTGCGCTAGCAGCCTGTGCAACTGGCACTCGAGTCGGACAGTGAGGAGGCTGGAGAAGATGTGGTGCCAGAGGTGGGGATTCAGCCAGGGCCTTCAGAACCTCCAGAAGCTCCCTTAAGTAAAGAGGACGAAGAGGAGGAGACTCTTTTTGATGCACAGGCGCGCAGAGCTGCCAAAAGGCAGGAGTGGCTCCCCAGGAGGAGGTTACCTCGAGAGTAAGGCTTGGGGCTAATTGGCCACTCCCTTAGCCTATTTAAGGAGGAACACCAACTGAAGCAATTTGCAGGGAACAACTTAGTTCACATACCTTCGTGTCTTCTCTTGCTTATCTTATCAGCTTTCTGCAAATTGCTTCTGGGCATTCTGCCAACCATAGTAAGTTTTCAGTTATTTTTTGAATTCTTGGCAGCTGTTAATTAGCAGCCGTTGTTGTAAAAGACTGGTTTATTCAGTAAACTAAGGTTTGAACGGACTTTGTGTGTGCTGCGTTCTTTGGGGTCTATAGCTGGGGCAGAACATCACCTGTTGACTTGCTTAAATATTGCACTGCTTAGTGACCAAAATTATGGTATCTGCTGTTGTTGTAAGTTGAGGAATACCTATATAGCATACAGTAGGCAGTCTTCTAGAAACAGTAACTGTTATTGCTCATTAAAAATAATTCTGACACTATCCCATTACAGATATTTTCTCCTTCTTCCTCCCCAGCATCTTCAAAAGTAAGCTAGCCTGCATCCTAAATGGTTATGTGAAGGTCACATTAACTAAATGCTCTGAAACTGCTTTAATAAAAGGCAGAAAGAAATCATTCCAAAAAAGCAGATTTACAGAGCCAATTAAATTAAGCATTCTAATATATTAACTATAGTTAGGCACCATGTTGAGTCAGTGGGAAAATGGCAATAAAGAGAATAGGCAGCATCAGTTCCTCGCTCATAAAAATGAGGCTGCCAGAAGGAATGACTTCAGTATTGTTTTAAATATTTGCTGGAGTAGACCTTAATAGTCGAAGGCACACATAACAAACAAACAAACAAAAAAAAAAAAAAAACCAAACAGCTCCACTACGCACAGGGCAACCTTTTTAGACAAAGATATCCATAAATGAAAAGTATAAAGATTAATGAGCACAAATATTTACAAATGACATGGACTTGGCTCAGTGGCAAAAAACCAATTTTACTCTCCTTGTCAGAACAATTGGCTAGACATGAGACTCATGAATATGCTGACATCCACTGAATTGTTTTCATCATTGCAGGAATATGCAACAGGTCTCCCTCGGTTGTCTAGGAAAGGAAGACAGCACCAGAATTTTGAGTGAATGTTCTGGTGACTGGAGCAATTTCCAATTCTTTAATGGTTAAAGAATCTCCACCCTTCCCAATTTAAATCATCATCATCATCAACAACAACAACAACAATCCAGAGAGGCTTTAATCCTTGATAAAAGGATAGCCAAGAATGACTTCACACAGCAACTTCTGAAAGAAAATCGCCACAGCTAAACAGTCTAATTCTCTGGAAGGGAGAGGAGAGGAGAGGAGAGGAGAGGAGAGGAGAGGAGAGGAGAGAAGAGAAGAGAAGAGAAGAGAAGAGAAGAGAAGAGAAGAGAAGAGAAGGGAAGAGAAGAGGCATCAAGTTGGATGGACTCAGTTACAATTGCAACGAGTGCACCACTGATATGGCCGAAAGTCAAGGTTATGGAATAAATCATAATGGAGAAAATCTTGGGTCCCATGTCTGTTGGCAAATCCATAGCTTCAGGGCCTTGCATAAATCCAGAAGGATCAGGGCTAGAGCTCCAGAGTATCTTAAGTAATAATATTTTTTTTAAATGTCATTTTTCTCAGATTAAAGTCTAAAAAGGCACAAAAGAAAAGGAAGAGAGGATGAGGAGGAAAAACAAGATGACTCAGGCATGAGTTATTAATGCTTTGAAGTTAGGATAATGACCAGCTGAGATGGAAATCGGCTCAGAAAAACTATGGTGATACCATTACTCCAGAATAATCCTATTGCAGTAGAAGAGCAGAGTTTGGGGACAGAATCAAGAGATGACTCAGCCTAGAATCATTATGTGACCACAAATACTCCAAGTTCACACACACCCTTGAATTCCATTAACTCTTATCTAGCACCAATTTAGTGCTGACTGTTAGTTGACCAGATTCTTGTGTATAGGTTTGAGCAATAAATCTTCTGAACTGGAATTTATGTGTGATCCTGAATCTTCATGCTTGACAATTGCTTGTTCTCGAGCACAAAGCCCTGGTGACCAATATAAAGAATGAGGACCAGACTTCCAAACCAGTTGGATAAAGAAATAATGGAATGATCACTGTCCTTTCTCTGTTTTCTTACTAGTTACAAGTTGCTTGAACCCTTTTGGACTAGGCATGACTAAAAATACAAAATGTAGCCCAATACTAATGCGCCTGATTCATGTTAGGTTCCTAACATGAATTTAGGCTCACTATGCCATTCACTCAGGTTGCAAAGCTACGCTTTTTCAAAGTAGCAGGATAACCCTGAGCAAACATGCTTCTATTTTAATTAAATACACCCAACACGACATTTGTATTATAGTAAGCCATAAATAATGGTCTCTTCAGGATATGAGACAAAAAGCAATTATAACCAAACAGCTTCCATAAATGTGTTGACAGTGTTCATATTATAAACTCATGAAAAATATCTGAGAATGATCTAAAGAGATCTCTGGTTGTGTGCACTTTGTCGCTGTTATCAAATTACTTTTGAATATTGTGCAAAAACAAGGACATTAAAGGCTCAGAAACCATATTCCTTAGGAAAAACAGATACTCCAGAATAATAATAAAAAAAAAAGAACTGAGAAGCTATGCCCTGTCTTGATTCTCCTTGAAGAGATCCTGCATCGTGCCAGATGATCCAAAATATGATAATAAGCCACAGGTGCATATGTTAAAGATCATAACAAAGGGGAAAAAGTACAAGGGGGAAGAGGAGACCCCCTAATCTTAAACATTAATTGGTGAACTGGAAACCATTATAAGGACCATCTTCCTCTCTTGAAGAAATATTGGCTTAAAAGATTCTTTCATTAAAAAAATGAAAATTGTGGCATTGATTGCTTACAAAGAAAAAGCAGAACTTGTAAGAAATTGAAATTGAAAACGAAAATGAACATTGCATGAAGGCTGTCCAAATTCTTTATAATGGTGAGTTTTCCCCATGAGTGAAACGAAAGTGAGAGTGATGTTAGTGGTGCTCTCTGAGCTTGCTTGTTTTCTTGCAGACGTTTCATTAGCCAGCTAGGTAACATCATCTGACAGCAAACAGCACTCCTGACTAGCACTGATGACGTTACCTAGTTAGGGTAATGAAACGTCTGCAAGAGAACAAACAAGCTCAGAGAGCACTAAGGACCCCTCGTTTCAACCCTGAGCTACAAATATTCTCCTTTAATATTAGCCTTCTCAGACCATTCCATTCAGTTGGTAGGGAGTAAAATGTTGTATGCTCTTGATTAGTCCCAGTGAGCACAAGTATGGGCTTAGGTGATAATGGAAGATTGATGACGGTAGTTGCCTTGATTAGATCTGAGATACCACTGATTGTGGAAGCAAAAGAGGATCCACCCTTTAGCTCCTAAGATGATACCCATGATTGCAAGAGAACTTTCAGAGATTAAGAACAAAAAGAGAATATTTTACAATATGAAAAACGAAGAGCAGTTCATAGTTCAATCTTATCTGCTAAAAAGAGCCATTAGCCCTTCAGCTAAGATGAAGAATAATGAGAAGAATAATTTCAGGCAATTCAGAGAGACCTCACTTTAATGAATTCGCTGGCAAGTAAGAGCTGAAGTTTTGTTCATTCAGTTTCCAAGATTCTTTATCCCACCTCACTTACTGTAATCTTTTTTTTTTTACAATAAACTTGTTATTTTCAATAAACCTGATGTAACAACATTCCATGTGAATCTTGTTTTCCGTGGTCATGTGGTGATCTTTGGGACAGATACTGGTATACACAAAGCAGGTGATGTGATATATAAAATTTGATGCAATTTGGAATATTTTATTTTCATTTTTTTGGGTTCCCATGACAGCGTACAATTTTGCACAATGGTCTTGTTATCTGGATAGCGTAGGCCCGTGAGGGAGAACCTATGGCACGGGTGCCACAGGTGGCACACAGAGCCGTATCAGTGGGCATGCGGAGCGTTGCTATAGATCAGCTCCAGCGCGCATGTGTGTACCAGCCAGCTGATTTTTGGGCCTTTCGGTCCCACTGGAATTTGGGAAATGGGCTGTTTCCGGCCTCAGGAGGGCCTCCGGGGTGTGGGGAAGGCCGTTTTTGCCCTTCCCAGACTCCTAGAAAGTCTCTGGAGCCTGGGGAGGGTGAAAAACAGGCCTACTGGGCCCACTGTGCCATCACGTGCTAAAAGCGGGAGGGCGCACATGCACAGGGGCAGGGCGCATTGAATTATGGGTGTAGGCACACACGTGGACGACCTCGCTGCGCTCCCCCGCTTTTGGCACGTGACGGCAAAAAGGTTAGCCATCACTGGTGTAGGCCTTGGTCACAAGATCTGTTGCATCATATTTACAATCCAGAATAATTTTATGGGCAACACAGAATGCCACAAGATTAAAAAAAATCTTTAAGATGGAGAGCAGAAGGTAATCCAGAAGATACAGAAAATTCACCTTTAAAACTCCTCAACATTGCAAGATATTGACCCAAGCAACACATTGACTCAAGCATAGCATAGATATACAAGCTGCATAGTGAACCTTATTATTTAGATTTATAGGGAAGTTAATAGCTTATGTTTCATCCATGAAGGAAGATGCATCTCACAAATCTAAAGAGGAAGAGGTTTCATCATACAGTTTTCACTTGACACACAGAAAGGTAATATTAACGTACTCTTCTAGAAATTCTAAACTCTATCTTCTTACATGACTGCATGCTATTAAATGTAACTGACAGCATCATTCAGACATTTATTTTACAATTCCCCCTTACCTTCAAGCCATGAAGTGCCTTTCAATGTCAATTGATAAGCTAGTGTAGAGATGACCAGGCTGAGCCCGAGGGAGGGGTCAAATACATCATTAATCATGAGTCCCTTCATGTCCATGAGAGAGCTAACTTCAGCCCACCTTGAATTTCTTATCTACTGCCAAATTGCTTTGACTGTTAGTAGTTCAGATTCTTGTAGAGAGCCTAAGCTTGCAATAAATCTTTATACCCATTTAAACTATCTGGATCGCCCAATTTCCCTGGCGCTTGACAGTCAGGCTTTATTTATCGTAGTGTGATGAGCCTGCTCTCAATCCTAGCTTCTCACTGTCTTTTCAAGTATCCATGGATCCACGAAGATATAAAAACAATAACTTTGCTAATAAGCAACTGAAAGTATGTGTAGCTTGGATTCTGGCAGTTAATAATTCTCTTAGGAGAAAGAGATACTGTATGGGGATGGCACAGGGATAAATCTTAAAAGAAAATACTGAGGTAGAGTATTCTTTGGGAAGAAACAACTTGGAATTGGAGGTAATGATTGGCAGCTACAATGCCTAAAACAGAGTGAGACAGGCTCTAGTACCTGCTGAAGATGGATTGTTCATTTCAGTCCAGAGAAAAGACAGCAAGTGATTCTAAAACGGATTAGGACATGTTTGTGCTACTGAATATTTGTTCATTTGTGAGTGGTACAAAGTCCACACAGCATCAAGAGAACACTACTGACAGAATAGTGCTGAATAGAATAGAATTTTTTTATTGGCCAAGTGAGATTGGACACACAATGAATTTGCCTTGGTGTATATGCTCTCAGTGTACATAAAAGAAAAGATAAGTTCATCAAGAATCATACGGTACAACACTGATAGGTACATCATACCTATCAGTATGGATAGGTACCGTAGAATCATACGGTACAACCCAATGATAGTCATAGGATACAAATAAGCAATCAGGAAACAATCAATATAAATATAAATCGTCAGGATACAAGCAACAGTTACAATCAGGCAGTCATAAGTGGGAGGAGATGGATGATAGGAATAATGAGAAAATTAGTAGTAATAGTAATGCAGTCTTAGTGAATAGTTTGACAGTGTTGAGGGAATTATTTGTTTAGCAGAGTGATGGCGTTTGGGAAAAAGCTTTCCTTGTGGCTAGTTGTTCTGGTGTGCAGTGCTCTATAGTGTCGTTTTGAGGGTAGGAGTTGAAACAGTTTATGTCCAGGATATGAGGGGTCTGAAGGGGAAGAAGATTCATATCGGACCTAATCTGCTCATTATGGAAGACAATGAAGATGGATGAAAAGATCAATGACTTGTCCAAGGCTCACCAGCTAGATCAAATCCAGCTGCTTAAGTTCACCTGACTGATTCAAAGAGAGAGAAAATCTTGTCAATAATATATGTTAAATCAGTCTTTAACCCTAGAATTAGGAAGAGTAGTTGGGGAAGAATGAGAACAGTACACCTCTGGGTTATATTTAATTAATCAACTAATAAAGGAACACTTGAATAATGCCCCAAATTAGCAAGGCTGGACAATTCTCTGGTCACTGTTGAGGAGTTTGAAGGCTGCAAAGTGGTGGGATCATATCACACATATGTGTGAATTTGCAGACTGCAAAGGCAGAAAAAGGTAAACTATTCATATCCTCTGAAAGACTATGAATCATTAGCACAGCTATGTTATTTTCCAGGCTTATATATCTGCTTCATAAATGATTTCTGGCTGTTTTTGCAAACAAAAACCATGTCAACTTGGAAAAAGATGCAGCCGCTTGAATAACTGAAAGAAAGTGCTTTGCATGTATTATCATGCAGTGTCAAAAAATCTTTTCCAAAATATTTGCTCTGCTCTCGAAGTCCTTTGGAAAAGCCCTCCTACAAAGATGAAAACCAGTGCTCCAAGAACTTTACCGCTAAGGCTTTTGAGAAAAGTTGAAGATGCATTTATTAGAATAAGGAGTAAAAAGAAATATTTATGGTAAGCCCTGACCTGCTATTAGCATTAGGGAAAGTGAGTGGATATTTGCAGGTCGGGGCATAAGAACTTCCACTGAAAGCAAGCCAGTATTTTAATGATCTCACTTTGTTCTAATTTCTTTACTGTCCCTAAACATACATACATACATACATTTATTTGCTGTTCATCTCATTATTCAAAATGCCTCTACAGCTGCTTTCCCAACTTGATGTCTTCCTGATGTGTCAATTTCATCTCCCACAAATTTCCAGCCAGCAGAGCCATCACTGAACATTACAGAGGTTGAATCTATATTTCTGAAGAATGCCAGATTGGGGAAAACTGTCCAGCTGGTATCATATATATCTGTGAGTCCACTTTCTAACATTCAACTTGCCTGCTCTGCGAATTTTGTCCTACAGTTTTAGTAACATCTGTTATTCCTACTGGCTTAATAAAATATAACAGAGTTTATTGGTTCCCAGTGTCCCATTAGTTTCAGCTCTACTATATTATACAGGTAGTCCTTGGAATTGCTCTTGCTAAGTGATGCAGTTGTGAAGCACGGCATCACATGACTGTGCAACTTAGCAAGGGCAGTTCTGGAAGTCCTGGTTGTTGTCCTTAAGTAAGGACCATGCAAGCTGTTAAGCGAGGACTTCATGTGACTACAACTTCTGACTTCTTGACAGCTTCCCCACTGACTTTCCTTGTGGGAAGCCAGCAGGAAACATTGGAAATTCTGACCACCTAACCACAGTTTGCTGTAACTTCATAATTAGGAGCTATTGCTGCAGGCTAAGAAACACAAGGATCAATTGTAATTCATACAGGGCCATCATAACTTTGAAAGATTGCTGAGTAGGTGGTCATTAATTCGCTGCAAGAAGGGCGGCGTCCGCGGTTTATGGACGGCGGCGGCGGCGGCAGCAGTGGAGACAGTAAAATGGCATGCTCCCATGCTGGGGAGCCCGCCAGCACGATGGCTGGGGCGGCGGCTGCGATGGAGGTTGCGGTGGGGCGCTGGCGTCATCGCGGATTGCACCCTCCCCCGCGGTGGAGTAGTGGAGCTGGACGCTGGGGGAGGAGGGCGTCAAAGGAGAGGAGGAAGAACTGAAGACGTGACTGTTTGTAGTGCCCGCGAGGCCTGCGCCTCCGCCCCCCCCCTCCTCCACCGACGCCGCTGCAGCAGCTAGTTGCTGAGAGGATTGGAGTGATGTTGCCGAGAAAGATCATGAGGTGGGAGCCTCCATCGTTAAAATCTGTATTATTTGGGAACTTCGGGCCGCCATATAGCTTTGGGGTAACTCCCAATTTTCAATCTCTATGGTGAGCCCCCCCCCTTTATAACTATTGGGGAGGCTAAGACTGGGCATAGTTAGGGTGGTCGGAGACCTGGGGGGGTTAAGGAGAGTTCAGAGGTGGTCGGACTGGTTATTGCGGTGCCTCGGACAACCCTCCCCCCCTCCTCCTTCCCCCACCGGGCCATTACTAGGCCCGATAACTAACTAACATGCTTGCCCTGCCGGTTTTCTGTTTTGTGGAGGCGGTTTCCCACCTGTTTTCCATCCACCCGCTGGCCTATATTATCCAGCTATACACCGCCTGTACGAACATTGTGGACAGTTTCCCGGAGACTTTGGGACCTGGCTCTGTTTGTCATCCAGTACGCTTGCTGTATGGAAAATGGCAGTTTACGGGAGGTTGAATGGAGCCGGTATCTTATCATCGTTTCACCACCAAATGGGATGCACCATCTCCCCATTGCCAGTTGGCCGACCAGCGTGAGAGGCTGGTTGGAGGATTACCCTGAGCTGGTTGGAACATTGGACTCCGCCACTGTCGTGAGAGGACAGTGGAGACTCTCTCGTTATGGTCAACCTGTCTTGTTTTTTCCTGGACAATTTCTGGACTATCATAATGGAGCCCTTGGCCATGCCTCACTACTTCCTCAGGGCTTTTGATGTACCTAAGGTCTCAGCTTCTTGGTCTGAGAGACTCCCCCCTCTCGCAAGCCTGGCCCTCCACGTTATCGAGGGCCTACCTCAATGACGGGCTTTGGAACCCAGAGAGGTGGCATGTGGCAAAGAGGGGGCTGAGGGGTTTTCTGTGTAAATTTTTGGATAAATTTTTAAGGGGTCCCGGGGGGGAGGGTAGGATTCGAACTAGAGCAGTGGGTTTGGGGGATAACCCACTAAGGGGAGGGTCGGGCCTGGCCATGACGCGCGGCAGGGGGGGTAGGGGATCTGGGGGTGATGGGGGGGGTCGAGCTTGTCCAGATTGTGTTTTTACCATCGGTACTGTGAGTGGGAGGGGTAGATATGGCGGGAGCAGGGGGCCATATCATGTGGAGGGAGCGCGTGCCTGCTGTCTTCGAGCGGTGGCGCGCTCCGGCCCCCAAGGCTCCACTCGTTCTCCAGGTTGCACAGACCCTCAGGGCCTGGGCCTGCGACTGATGTTGTGCAACGCCAGGTCTGTAGTAAATAAAGCCCCCCTTATTTGTGATCTTGTTCAGGAGGGGGGAGCGGACCTGGCGGGTATTACGGAGACCTGGTTGGGCCCGGAGGGAGGGGTCCCTCTGGTAGAAATGTGCCCACCAGGCTTCCACGCATTCCATCAGCCAAGGTCACAGGGGAGGGGTGGGGGAGTAGCGGTTGTTATTAGAGAGGGCCTTAGGCCGAGGGAGGCCACTGTTCCTCAGACAGCCGGCTGTGAGTCTCTCCTCGTGAAGTGGGGTCATGGGGTTCAGATGGGTTTGCTGATCACGTACCTGGCTCCCTGCCACATGGCAGCAGCCCTGCCCGAGCTTCTCAATGTCATCGCCGCGGTGGCGGTTGATACCCCCAGACTTATGGTCATGGGGGATTTCAACCTGCCGTCCGTGGGTGAGGCATCTGAGGCGGCTCGGGAGTTCATGGCTTCCATGATGGCTATGGACCTAACCCAGTTAATTCATGGCCCTACACACACGGGGGGAAACACGCTGGATCTGGTTTTTGTCTCTGGACAGTGGCTGAGTGATCTCGAGATAGGGGATATAGTCATCGAGCCCTTGTCATGGTCGGATCACTCTCTCCTTCGCCTTGACCTTCGAACCGCTGCACCCCGCCGCAGGGAGGCGGAACCGATAAAATGGTACCGCCCCAGGCGCCTGATGGAACCTGATAGGTTCCAAATGGAGCTTGGGCCAATCCCTGAGGTTCTGGCTCACGCCTCGACTGGAGACCTAGTGGCCGCCTGGGATAGGGCGGCTGCTGGAGCTCTGGATCGAGTCGTGCCTTTGCGGCCTCTGACCCGGTGCCGAGCTCACCTGGCTCCTTGGTTCACTGAGGGGCTAAGGGAGATGAAGCGCCGGAAAAGACGCCTAGAGAGTAGTTGGAGGGCCAGTCGTGCTGAATCTGACCGGACACTGGTAAGATCTCATATTAAGAATTACCTAGTGGCGATAAAAGCAGCAAAATGTACCCATTTTGCTGCTCTTATTGCGTCATCAGATAATCGCCCGGCCGCCCTGTTTAGGGTGACCCGCTCCCTGCTCCACCAGGAAGCGCGGGAGGACCCCTTGGAGGGAAGAGCCAAGGATTTTGTGCAGTATCTGCATGACAAAATCACTCAGATTCGGGAAGATCTGGACTCCGACTAGGTAGACCCAGCGGGGATGACGGAGGCAGGTCCTGAGAATGTTATCTGGGATGAGTTTGATCCTGTGACCCCTGAGGACGTGGACGGGATTCTGGGTAGACTGAATGCGACCACATGTTTGTTGGACCCGTGCCCGTCCTGGTTAGTGCTGGCTTCCCGGGAGGTGACACGAGGCTGGCTCCAGGGGATTATAAATGCTTCATTGGGTGAGGGTGTCTTTCCCGCCGCCTTGAAAGAGGCGGTGGTGAGACCTCTCCTCAAGAAGCCTTCCCTGGACCCGGCAGTATTGGCTAACTATCGTCCAGTCTCCAACCTTTGCTTTGTGGCGAAGGTTGTTGAGAGTGTGGTTGCACGACAGCTTCCCCAGTACCTGGATGAAACGACGTATCTAGATCCGTTCCAGTCGGGCTTCAGGCCTGGCTACCGCACGGAAACGGCATTGGTCGCGTTGGTGGATGATCTCTGGAGGGCTCGGGACAGGGGGTGCTCCTCTGTCCTGGTCCTGTTAGACCTCTCAGTGGCTTTTGATACCATCGACCATGGTATCATGCTGCACCGGTTGGAAGAGTTGGGGGTGGGAGGCACCGTACTACGGTGGTTCTCCTCCTTTCTCTCCGACCGGTCGCAGTCTGTGTTGACGGGGGGGCAGAGGTCGACCCCGAGGCCCCTTATATGTGGGGTGCCACAAGGGTCGGTTCTCTCGCCCCTTTTGTTCAACATTTATGTGAAGCCGCTGGGTGAGATCATCCGTGGTTTCGGGGTGGAATACCATCAGTATGCTGACGACACCCAGCTGTACATCTCCACCCCAGACCACCCCAACGATGCCCTTGAAGTGATGTCCCGGTGCCTGGAGGCCGTACGGATCTGGATGGGGAGGAACAGGCTCAGGCTCAACCCATCCAAGACCGAGTGGCTGTGGTTTCCGACGTCCCGATATAGTCAGCTGGTGCCATCGCTGACTATTGGGGGCGAATCATTGGCTCCCACGGAGAGGGCTCGCAACTTGGGCGTCCTCCTGGATTCACGGCTGTCTTTAGAAGAGCACTTGACGGCCATGACCGGGAGGATTTTTCATCAGGTTCGCCTGATCCGCCAGTTGCGTCCCTTTCTGGATCGGGACTCGTTACGCACGGTCACTCATGCCCTCGTCACCTCCCGTTTGGACTATTGTAACGCTCTCTACATGGGGCTCCCCTTGAGGTGCACTTGGAGGCTCCAACTGGTGCAGAGTGCGGCCGCGCGGGTGGTGATGGGAGCGACGTGGCGCTCCCATGTAACACCTCTCCTGCGCGAGCTGCACTGGCTCCCGGTGGTCTTCCGAGTGCGCTTCAAGATTTTGGTTATCACCTTTAGAGCGCTCCATGGCTTAGGACCTGGTTATTTACGGGACCGCCTGCTACCACCAATAGCCTCCCACCGACCAGTACGCTCCCACAGAGAGGGGCTCCTCCGGGTGCCGTCGGCCAAACAATGTCGACTGGCGGCCCCCAGGGGGAGAGCCTTCTCTGTGGGGGCACCTACGATCTGGAACGAGCTCCCCCCGGAGATACGGAGGATCCCGGATCTGCATACCTTCCGTCGCGCGCTTAAGACCTTTCTATTTCACCAAGCCAGCCTGACCTAAGTTTTTTCCCCTTTTTAAATGGAAATTTTAAATTTGGTTTTAAATTATTGGGGTGTTAATCTGTTCAGCCAAATTATTTAATTTCGTTTTAATCTATTTTAAATTTTGTATTTATATGTTTTATTCCATGGCTGTTCACCGCCCTGAGTCCTTCGGGAGTAGGGCGGTATACAAATTTAATAAATAAATAAATAAATAAATAAATAAATAAATTAAATGAGGACCACCTGTAATCTGCTAGTCTGCACAGTAGCCAGGTTATGCCCTAAATTTACTCCTCTGGGCTAGATTTATAATGTGCCAGTTTAGTCTTAGCTCTTCCCTGTGATTGATTAACTTGGTTAAAGAGCCTTGGTAGTATAGTGGTTTAAGGCACCCTGTTATTAAGCTGGTTATTAAGACCAGCTGCCTGCAATTACTGCAGGGTTCGAATCTCGCCAAGGCTCAAGGTTGACTCAGCCTTCCATCCTTTCTAAGGTAGGTAAATTGAGGACCCAGTTGTGGGGGCAATAAACTGACTTTGTATAAATATACAAAAGAATGAAGGCTATTGCTGAGCACATTGTAAGCCGCCCTGAGTCTTCGGAGAAGGGCGACATATAAATCAAATTAAAAAAAAAAAACTTCTTTCATACCATTAGCTTGTTCCTTTAATAACCATTCTTAGGATAATGTAGTATTTTTGCAAATACAAATTTGGCACCCTGATTTCTATTGGTGCCAACTCACCCCTTCCTAAACTACAACATTTTTTAAAAATAGGCAGTGGCATTTGCAAGACCTAAGTATATGTCAAGAATCAGTTTGTTGCTGACATATCATAATAAGGCCACTAGCATGTTTTCTATTTTGGTTTCTTACCTGTGGCTGGCTCAATAAATGAGTTAAATAAACTATTATTATTAAATTTGTTTGCCAGCTATTTTGCTGCAACGTGACTCTCATATTATCAATATCATGTGTGAATCTAGTGGTTTTGGAAAAAATCCAGCAAGATTGGGTAATGATTTTGTGCAAGAATGAAATTTTATGACCTGTTACTTTCACTGTTACCTCATATGAAAGAAATCCTCTTAATAGAAACCTGATGGAACAAGCAACGAGAAAGACAGATGCCTAAACGGGTATATCAACTAAGGATAAATTAGGATTAATTTTAAGACAGTGTTTTTTTCCAATCTGCATGGCATTGCTTCTACAGTTACGTAAAGTTTTCGAGGGGTGGCAGTGTTGAAAGTTGAAGATAGAATGCTGTTCTCCTAAATCTTATGCATTGGGGATAATCATGTTTGTTGCCTACACCAGGTGACTTCTCAAGGAGAAAATCTAATTATGTGGTTTTCTTAAGACGTAATCAATAAATCAATAGCAGATGACAGCATGTGACTGAAAAAGCTAAACGAATCAGGTAAGAGACCACCAGGAAAAAAAAAGAAAAAAGAAAAAAAGAAAATCTAAGGTTAGGTCTGGAAGTCAACCTGGATGAAATAATGGCTTGAATCAAATTCTGAATTTGATTTTTTTTTTATTCTGACAAGGATGATAAATGAGTATAGGTACTTGGTTCCCAAATTACCTGCCAGTGGTCTTAATATTTTTCTTATGTCCTGAAAGGAAAGGTGGAAAATATTGCAAAGGGAGGCTGTGGTTGCTGTAAACACCAGAACACAAATCCCAAGAAAGTTTACTGAGAAATATAAGCCCAGCTTCATTCAAAAAG
Organism: Arizona elegans; assembly: GCA_022577455.1. NCBI lineage: Eukaryota > Metazoa > Chordata > Lepidosauria > Squamata > Colubridae > Arizona > Arizona elegans. The sequence goes on from JAKOOJ010000005.1 coordinate 21,260,914, forward strand.
TTTGTTTCTAAAGGAAGCTATTCCCAAAATGCATCCAGAAGGTCAATTTTCTTATGATGAAGGACATTTAATGAAAGAAAAGAGCAGCAATAAGACCACTAACATGATTACACCCTTGCAATTAGCAAAAATTTTAAAAAATGGACATTTTTCAGAGGGTTTGTTTTTTTAGCCCTATGTTTTGGGTATTTATGAAATGTAACCTCTGAGCAGGTTACATGAAAAAAATAAGATAAGAAACAGCAAAAATTAGGAAAATCAGATTACTTTTACGGGAGATTATCAGGGATAAACAAGGCACCTGAAGTCTCTGCAAAACATTGGGCATACAATTCACTCCATAAATTCAAAAAATGTCCCCCAATGTTAGCTAGAAGTACTCTTGGGATGGACGAGGTGTTAAAATGATGGGTGGTGAGGACTGAATGTGGGTTAACAATGACAGGTTCCCTGTTTTCTGCACTATGATTGGAATTTGTGCCATAGTTCACCTGTCGTTTTTGAGTTGGAAGGCGCAGCAATCCTAGTGTCAAGTACTAAAATAAGGTTTGGCATTGTTTTAAAACAGAAGGAGAAATGCTGTCCAGAAAACGTGTCAGTTCATTTCATACGATCATTGATTCTCCTCTACTCCTTTTCCTCTCCACCAAGGTGTTTCCTCTCCCTCTTTTTTATATCCATGACTATGCAATTGTACTCCCCAGTTTCTGCTGATTGATGAACCTTTCAGCTGCTCAGTTTATACACCTTTCTAATACTACATTGCACTGAAAATCCCTCCTAGGATATGGGAAAAAAATAGACCCCAATCCAAGCAGTTGCTTTGTCCTTACCCAAGTCATTGGTATTATGCATCTTTAAATATTTATATGCAACTAATTGAAATGTGCTCAGAGCCCTTATTTTTGATGGTTGTCAAACTCCCCTTTCATACTGATTTATATTATCATTGTTATGTTATATATTTACACCTTCCCGATACGCTGAATTATAAACTACCTAATCCCATTTTAATATAGTCTGGTATACAGTATGACCATGGAGGACCTAAGAAAGGGAGGATCTAGAAAGACAATCTGGCTGCCACAACTACACAACTGAAGTTCCTATCTTGGGTGGGGAGGCTCTATGCCCCTCCCCCAAGACAGTGCCAGACATGGCTATAACCAGCTCTTCCTTGAAACCACCCCCCGCCCCAAACAAAATATCCTATTCAAAAAGTCCTAAATTCAATATTTTGCATTGAATCTGCAGGTTATCTGACATTCTGGCAATTCACAATTTTTATCTTTGACATGTTTTTCTGTAGAAGATTTTTAAAAATATCAGGAGGGCGGGAGGGAGAAATGAAGGAAGGAAAGAAGACAGGAAATTAAAGACAATTAAAATCCCACAAAAACGTCTTTTACCATATAAAAAAAAACAAATCATTTAACTTAATTTTAAAACAAAGAATTAAACTTTGATCACACAATGCAATATTCATCAGTCTTTCTATTATGTCACTAAAAAGGCAGCTCAAAAGCAAATACACACACACACACACACATCAGTCAAGACTATTAATCTAGGGTAGTGCTATACTTGTAATGATGAACAATGATCATCTCTGCTCTCCTCCATGCTTGAGAAATCCATTATTCTGCATGTACTGATACATTCCACGTTTTAGTACATAAGTCAAAACTACATTTGCATTTTTAAAAGTATAATATGTTCATGACAGCCACATGAACAATCTTATGGATATCAAACCGGAACACCACATTATAGAACAAGCCCAGAAAAAAGAGTCACTTCTTCCACTTTCTACTTCTAACACAATTTAATAAGTAATCCTTTTTAATTCTCTGGGGAGTTAGTAAACATGAAAAATAATCATTGTTAAATTAGACTTGTTTGAAGAGCGTAGGAAATGTGCTCAATAATTTAAAGACGTTTTGCTATTGATTTGCTAATCTAGGTTTTACTAACTCTTTACACCAGAGTCTTTGCAGATAATGGTAATTACTGAGATGGATCTCCATTAACTGCTTGTAAAGAGTACGATAGATTCAGGATTATCTAGAGTATGTTCCAATAATGATAATAATTCAGGAGTTTAGGTACTGTAATCTACTCTTCAGCAGGAAAAAAATATAAGGAGAAGTATTCTTAGTATTAAGGAATTATTAATTTAGTGGTTTAGTGAAGTGAATCAGACACTGGTAGCCTATGTCCCACATTCTCTTCTATTTGCTCCTCATAGTATCATTGGCATGATAAACATTCAAACCAAGTTTTCAGTCTGAGAAAATTCAGAGAACAAATTAGACATTTTAAGCCTTGGGAAAACTAAAATCACTCACTGCATTTAGACCAGCTCCCCTGTTGATTGAATTGGACCAAGAGATTTGTTTGAGCAGCTCTGATGACATCATTGGACAACATCCTGAGGTAAAATCTCAGAAGCAAAGTTTCTCGTGCAATCACTGCTATGAGAGTTCTACTAAACCAGCTCAGCCTAATTTATGGTTCATTCAAGAAACCACAACTATAATATAAAACGGATATGCCAATTTCTTATATTTTCATGCTTGCCCATCTACAGTGAGTACATCGTCTTCAATATTAGCAGTTTTGGCTACAGTCTTCTCAGCTTTTTGGATGGAGCAAGCTCTAATTTAACAGAAAGAGGTTTAGTTCTGCAAAAAAAAAAGTGTGGGGGGGAGTAACATGCTTTAGATGATGCTTGTAATTTTATTCCTCCTGTGATAAAGGTAAAACTATATAGGAGCTACAATGCAGAAAACTGTCTGAGGAACATCTCATTGTACATCACAATTTCTAGATGTTTCTTTCTACATCGACCATCTAGTGAAGCAACACACTGCTGCAAAAGTATGCACAGAAACTTTCTCTATTCTATGTGACTACTTTTACTATCTAAACTACTTTTATTACTACTATACTATGTAACTACAAACAATCTGATGGGCATAGTGAACAGAAGAGCAATGTGTATCAACATCACAACTGGACAAAGTGCCACTTGAATTACTAGGGGACTGAAACTCTTTGGGTTTTGTTCTTCTCTTTTAAAATGCTAAATGCATGGGTCTTCCAATAAAGCTGAAGGTTTAGAACAGGGAAAAAGGAATATATCAGCACAGCACAAAAAGAGCCTATGAAATTCATTACCATAAGGTGTAATGACTGGCCCCTGTTTGAATGCATTTGGTTAGTCTATGAATCTAAGATTCAAATGGGTGTTGGCCTGAGCCAGAAATGATTTTGCAAATTCTAGGACAGAGAGGTTAAATTTCCTGCATACTCTTCACAAAGTCATAATGTGGTCTCTCTTAGTTTTCTGTATGAATCCAAACAATTATGATCGTGAAAAAGCCAAGGTTCAGCGTAATATGCAAACTCTTGCAGCCTATTCCATAGCAATAACTAAATAATAGCTTACATGAAAGCGGACACAGAATGAGTAAGTTATGGGAAACTACAGATCGTTTAACCTGTAGTTGCAAAGTCTAGCTTACAAGTTAGTTATAAATATTTCCTTTAACAACAGAGACTTTTGTTTTTTTTAAAAAAAAATGAATGGTTACAAGCTTTTGATTTTTTTAAATAAAATGAACGATGCTTCCATTTAAAATGAAGCTTCCATTTAAAAGACAACATTTCCTGTTGGTGTGAAGAGTAAGCTGCCTCTTGCATCTTCTAAAGAACACATGAACTTCATTAAAAATGGTATATAGAGCAACCTATGGTTTTAGGTTGTACGTGGCTCTCAGGTTAATTTCAAAATACCTCTACAAATAATCTGTTCAGATCTCTTGTAAAGTACTTGCTTTTCCCTACCTATTCCATTCAGCAAGAGAAGAAAAGATAACAGAAAGAAGAAAAACTGATGATCTTAAAACTCAAGCTACAAATCTTCCTGCCACATTATGACACCCACAATACACAATACAACCACATACAGAAGCAAACCTTCCCCATGTCCAATATGAAAAGGAAAGCAATGTTTCTCATTATAGGTGCAGATCTAACTGATCTGTGGTCATATCCTAGCTAAGATATAATTAAGAGCCACTTTGGTCTAGAGGTTAAAGTACCAGCCTAGAAATCAGGAGACTGCGAGTTCTAGCCCCATGAAAGCCAGCTGGATAATTTTTGGGCCAGTCACTCTCTCTCACATCACAGCATTGTTGTTGTAGGAGAAAGGAGAATGATGTATGTTCTCCATCTTGAGTTATTTATAAAGTAATAAAGGAGAGATTTAAAAGAAACCTAAAAAAAAAGATTGTTTTAATCAGGAGATAGATTTAGCTTAATATGTATCTGGATAAAATATGGATATATAAAGCTTCAGATTTAGTTAGAAAAAACTATTTCAGAATGCCTAGGATTGCGAACACAGTATTTTCTTGTGGCTCATTAAAACAACTATGTGATCCTGAAAAAAGATGTGGTTGTTTAATGAATTCCAAATCAAATCAGCAGTCCATTCTTCAGACAAGTCACAATGTGATTTATTTGGCCCCAACGTAGATGCTAATTTTCATCAAATTCTTCGGAATGAAAGATCAATGGCATGACAGGCATGAGATGAACTATAAAGAGCATTATCTAAACCACATATAAGAATGAGATTAAACCTATAGACTTACATTATATGCAAAGCCTGGAATGGAAATATGGATCACATCATATCACATAAGCAATTACATAGTCACAAAAAGCCCAAATGCTTAGAATGTGTTTTAATTCACAAATCAGTTATTTTAAAGTAGGTAAGTATATATGTGCTTTCTTTTTATGCAGTAATTAATATATCCCATAAGTGACCATATCATAGACTTTAGAAATATTTCTTTGTAAGTAAATATTTTCAGGATTATATGGTTTATGTTATAGGTATTCTCACTGAAACTAAATCCTACTGAAGCTTTTATTGTCATGTAAAGACAGATAAGACAGATGGTAATTTTATTTTGGCAGAACTTCAATTTGGAAGTAAATAATCAGGGATACAAACATTCCTGCACCTGGTTTTCTAGACACCTAGAAGACTGGTAAGAATTTAAAATGAACTGATATAAAATGACATGCTGGCATTTAAGAATCTGAAAAACACCTTTCCCTTCTACATATTTCTATTACAGTCCACAAATTAAATTTACGTAGTGTAATATTAAGATGCATTTTTATTAACTGTTATTACATGCGGAGGGGGAAATGTGAATTGCAACATGTTAAGGAGACATTTGTTTAAAAAAAGAACCAGGTATTCAGATCAATCTGACAACACTCTATGGGTAGAAGAAAATAAATTTCCTAGTATAGGGCCAGACTAGATTGTTGTTCTTTACAGAGCTGAAGTCTTATTCACACAGATCTCAGCCTGCAGTTTAAAAAGACAATTAAGCATTTCTACATTCCTCATTGAAGTAAGTAGAGTCAATTGAAGTGAAGAAACTGAATGATCTTCTCAAGAAATGTTTCTGGAATATCTTATTGTGCAGAGTAGTCATTGCACAGATTTACACAGATACCAGTACTATGCAATTCACATAAGATTAACCGAATCAATGCTAATCAGAAAGACCCAAATTTATTTCTTCATCCACATCTTGATAACGGACAGGTCATTTCCCCCCCACCTTTTTTTTAAACATGAAATTTACATTTCAAGTTCACATGAAAACAATGACAACATTCCCAATGACTTCAATACATAAAAATTAGCTTGTTCTAATAAAGAGGGAGATACACAATTCACAAGGGATCATGTTAATGGTCAGACAATCAACATAAAACTTTCAAGGGATTTATTGCACTAACTGCAACTCCTGTTAATGTTACAGGATACAATAAGCAATCATTTATCTTTATATTAACCCATAAAGGCCAATCCTCAGTACTAAAAGAATGCATTTTAAAGTTCTGCTCCGGTGTTACAATTGTTTAGGATGCCCTGGCAAAGGACACATGCGAGGAAAAAAGAGAATGAATGAAACTCACAGGGTCTTCAGTTAAAAACCTAATTGTGTCTCATCCTCTAGTGAAAACAGGTATTTGTAAAAATGTCAGGAAAAAGTATCAAGCTTTGCTCAGAAGAATTTATGCAACATACATGTGGGAAAAGATCTAGCAAATACCTGGATACCTAGCAGAAAGGCAGAAACAAAGGAGAAAAAGAATCAACCCAAAAGGACTATCATGATCAAGTGATAATTTCCCAAATATTACAATGTGGATTTTTTTCTCTCTCTCCCTAAAAACATTTGGAGCCGTTTATTCTGCAGAAATAGAAGGTAGTGAGATGTTTTTTTTAAAGCAAGGTGTTTTTTGTGAATAAAGCGGAAAGCTCTCCTAAAAGGACACACGTTGTACTTCGTTTACCGAGCGATGGGAATTTTATTATTATTATTTTTTTTATTATTTGAAAAGATCCCCTTTTTAAAAGGCTGCACAACGCGAGATGGGCGCTCCAGCGTTCCCCAACCGGAGCTGCTTCACCGCAAGCCAAGGCACCCAAGGAGGAGCTGCGCTGGTGCAGGAACGGCTGGCGGGGCTTACCTGTCCGACAGAAACCCTCTGGTGTCAAGTCGCAAAGGGGGTTCAGGTGCGGCTGCCGAAGCCGCCAACCTCAACCCGTCCCTTGCGCTGAAACTGTGCGAGGACCCAAGACCGCTGCCTCCAGGATCGCTTCTGTCGCGTCTTGTAGCGCCCGAAGAGTTTTACTCTCCCCCGCCCATCCTTTTTTTCCCTTCGCCCCGCCTCTTTTTCCCTAATACGGTCAAAGCCCCGCCCACCGTTTCCACTCTGGCTTCTAATTCGCCTTCTCTCTCGCCGGCTCCTCCCCCTCTCCGCTCGCCTTGCCGCGCTGCCTCTTTTTCTCCCCCCACTCCTCTTCCCGCCCCGTTTTCTTTCTTTCTTTCTTTTTTTTTGCTCGAGCCCTCGCAAAGCTTTTCGGGACCTGTAGTTTTTCTGAGAAGCGGACTACAGGTCCCATGGGCTCACGCGATCGCCGGCTAGTTCCGGACAACGCCTGGTGTGTGTGGTAACAACGGTGGCAGCGGCAGCGGCGAGAGAGACACACAAGAGAGAGAGAGAGAGAGAGAGAGAGAGAGAGAGAGAGAGAGAGAGACACACACACACACACACACACAGAGAGAGAGGAGGACGCTTCTTTTCCGGCACGTACTTCCGGCAGGAGCGACGCGGGGAGAACCTGCTCGGGAGTCCTAGAGGCTTCGCGGGTCAGGTGAAAGCGAGAAGTGAGGTAATGTGGCGGAAGAGGCCCCCGTCCTTTGCCTCTTCGGGTGTCGCCAAGGCAATGCCCGGAGGAGGCGGGGGGGGGGGTCCACTGGTAGATTTGCGTAAGGCCTGACCATCCCACAGAGGTTACGTCGACCTGTATGCGTAAGGGGGGTTCCAGCATCGGAGGGCCCGGTGCATTCGGGCCTAGCCCTTCCATGAGCGCTGCGAGAGAAAAGGGGGGGGGGGCAGCGACTTGTCTCCCCTCCCCTCAGCAGACTGGGGGGAAAGGGTCCCCTTTATTTCCCCTTCAGGCGCTCCAACCTTTGCAAGGGAAGAAGCAGCTTCTGTTACCTAAAAGGAGGATTTAGGTACGGTTGTGGGGGGGAGAAGGGTGAATACGGGTCGGGAGTTGCTTGGATGAAGATGTCCGCCCTTTCGTACCTGTGAGGAGAGTAAATACATACATACATACATACATACATACATACATACAGGGCGGGAAACGACAGCAACCTGTCTCGTTGAAAGGAGGAGGATAAAAGCCGGGAGCATCTGCAGGAAGAAGTCTCAGCCCTTCTGATTATATAGAGGGCAGGAGTGGGGAGGGAAAGCTTGTCTTTCTGGGACCCTGATTGTGTGTGGAAGGGTCTCTTGGATGCCTTTGGACAGGCCTCAAGTGGTGGCATTAAAAACTCTGCTTATTTATAAAGGGCAGATGGTGGTTGTATATCCTTCGCCTGAGAAACTGTTTCAACCTGCCTTCCATGAAGACAAAAAGGTACTTCAACCGGAGCACTGTATATGATATGATGCATCTGCACACACCCAAAATGCATGCCCGTTCTTGGAAGGATGTGCTTGTTGGAAGGAAGGGAAAAAATGGGAGCCGCTCAGGAGGAAAAACTTCAGTGTTTCTGCTTAGTAATAGCGAGGTATCTTGTCGTATGACCCGATCTCAGGGATTATATAATTCAAGAGAGTGATTCCTGCTGTCCAGTTGTATAGGATTTCTCTCATTTGGTCAGGAAGAAGTATGTTTCAAGGAAACATACTGAAATAGCTTTTGTTTAAATATGGTATTTTCCCCCCCTGCATCTTGAAGTGCAGCTACTGCTGATGTTGGTATATTAACATTGCTAATGTTCATTCATAGACCCTTGTTCTGTATCCTGGATGTATTGCAGTTGTTTCCAGTTGGTCAGAGTGAAACTTTAATGATCCAAGTATAGAAGTGCTTGGGTTTGCAACCAATGATCGTATCTATTCCATTATACTTTGATGCAATGTTTACACAGTATCAAAATCAGACATGGGAGAGGACTTTTCTTGTCATAATGATATTGTCTTCTTCAAAAAACCTAGGAGGTTCTGCATTCAAACGTAATAGATGGCCAAAGCATGAAAATGTGACTTTATTTTTGGTATACAGAAGGAAGACATTTTCACCTTGATCATTCTTTCAAATGCATCCAGCCATCTTTGTGCTTGGGAGACTAAAGGGCGTAATGAATATAAAAAATGTGAACGTGGCTGGTTAGAAGATATAAATATTTAGGTCAGAGCTACATCGCAATAAACTGAGTCACATACATTTTTTTTTTTTTTTTGGTTTTGCAGTGCATATAAATGTTATTTTTACACTACACTATGCGGTTGAATTATCGCATTGCATTCTACATGGAGATACCTTGAGCATTTGGAAGCTACACCTGGGGTAGTATGGGAAGTTTTGGCAGCCCCAGTAATGGTCCCTGTAATACCACTGCTCCGTGAGCTGCATTGGTTGCCAGTCTGCTTCTGGGTGCAATTCAAATTGTGTCCATTGCCATGCCCTTCATGGCATGGGTCCAGGTTACTTGAGGGACTGTTTCACCCCACTGGGATCTGCCACTGGGTATGGTATATCACCCATACCAGCAGAGGAGGCATGCTGCAGGTCCTATCAGCCTGATTTTTCCAGCTAACAGGGTCGAGGAATAAGGTCTTCTCTTCTGTTGCTCCTGCCCTCTCGAACATTTCCCTCCCTCCCCAATGTGAGGTTGGCCCCAACCCTCCTATTCTTTTATAAAGGCCTAAATGTTTCTGACAGTTGGCTTGGGAATAGCACAGTGGAGGTGGTTGATCTAGTAAAAACAGATCCCACCTTTCCCCATTATGCTCCTGCCCTTCCCACTAATTTTTGATTTTAATTTATGTATGTTTAAATTGTATATGTATGGGCAAAATCTGCATATGTATACTTTTATGACTGTAAGCCACACAGAATTACTTATGGTAAGGTGAGCAGCCAATACATTTTATGGAATGAATGAATGAATGAAAATGAATGAATGAATGAATGAATGAATACTCTAGTCTATTAAGTGTATAATAATATTGTATCTAAAAAAGCAATGCACATATCTTAACTAAATTAATTTAAAACACTTCATTGCTGAAAAATGCCTACTGAGTATTGTTGAAGCCTTCAGTGGATTGTAACGTTTTTGTTGGTGGAAAGTCTTGATAAACAATAATGCAGTGTCTTTAAAGCTTAGTGAAGCAGAGCACAATAAAAACAAGGTATGTGGTTAAGGCATCAGGCTAGAAAGATGGAGAGGGGCTAGAAACCTTGAGTTCTTCTCCCACTTTAGGCATGAAAGCCAGCTGGCTGACTTTGGGCCAGTCGTCTTTTAGTCCAACTAAACTCACAGGGTGGTGGTTGTGGAGAAAACAGGAGGAAGGTGTGTTAGATATGTTCATCGCCTTGAGTTATTTGTAATAATAAAGGGTGAGATATAAATAAATATTTGAAAACTAGAAAGTGAAATACTTTAGACCATTATAAGAAAAAATATTACATATTGTATCCTTTCTGTTGATATTTTAGTGAGGATTAAGAAAATAGATATAAAATTATCTAATCAGATAAATTACTTACACTAAGAAACTAGAATTTATCTAAAGTCTATGGTCTAATTACATGGGGTGCATGGCAAACTAATAAACTATACATCTCGGCACAAATCACTAGGCTAAAAGTGGTAATCTGTTTTGTAGTTCAGTATGGTTTAACCAGTCATTCTGTAGTCTCTTTTCTAAAGCAAATAGCTTTCTGAAAGTACTTACTGTGCTAATCCAGTTCAAATACCCTAAACATGGTATCCCTACCCTTCGTTGAATATTGTTTATATAAGTCATATAGTACTGTGTTTAATTTTCCATTGTATTAAGAGAAGAAAGTTGTTCTACAACACTTTTAAAAAGTATAGCTTTAAAGAAGCTCTTAAAATGGGGGAGAGGGAATCACTGATATTATTTTTGCTGAGATTTCAATGTATTTGAAAAAACTTAATGTTATAAGTTAGTCTGCTTTATATTTTTGAAAGTCTGTGACATACAAACTGACAGCAGTAAATATTTCTGTGTATTTTTCCAGGAAACATATATCACTTATAATTTTCCTGTAATGAAAATCATAAGCATGGTTACTATATTATTTTTTATAGTAAAATAATTTAATGATACCCAATTTTATTGTAAAAACTGTGCATCATTTTAAAATTTATAGTTGCTAAATAATGTAGTTGCAGGTGTCCTTAGATATTATATAAAGCAAATATTTGTTAAAATATTTTCCTTTAAAATTTATGCTGAATTTTAACTTTTTATAAAATGTAACTTAATGTATTTTGAGAAGAATAAAATTGTTAGTTCCATTTTAAATACAGCCGTGCATTTTTCAGACCATTTAATGCCTGAAAATTTAAACTGTTCAAAACAGGTGTGTCCAACCCTTAGTCCTAGATATTTAGTAATGAAGCCCACAAGACTTTTAAAGGAAGTTTGTTTTTTACATACATTAACTATATTATACTGTATATTTTATATGTGGCAAAAGAATATTCCTCTTCACTCAGTGCTGCCCAGGCAATCCAAATAGTTTAAAACACTGGTGAAAATTCTCAAACTTTGGACTCTGAAAACTTAGAAACTGAATGCAGTTATTTACTTGAACTATGTTTATCCCATTTTTCAATAAAAATAGCTTGGAGACTGCATCACATATTATTATTGGAAAATATTTCGCAGATCTAGTGTACCTTGCCTTATAACCTTGCTTTTATTGCTGCAGTACAATGCATTGTTAGTTGATAGCTAATACATTGCCTGCAGAGGTTATGATATACTTAGTGAATTGTGGATAAAAGCAAAGGCTGATATTGTCTGTTGATTCTATAGGTCTCACTGTGGTAAGGGCACAGTATCTTTGAATAATTGTAATATTAATATTACAATCTCTGACATAATAACCACTGTTAATCTCAATCAATCTCTACGGTTTAGAATCTACTCCTAGAAGGCCTTTGTTCTGTTTATAGGTAAGCAGAGAGGATTGAAAGAAGGTGATACTATTAAATGAATTGGAATGTGAAGTACAGATAGTCCTTGACATACAAGTATTCACTTAGTGACCATTCAAAGTTATAATGGCATTGAAAAAAATATCTTATGGCTGGTTTTCGCATTTAGGATGTTGCAGCATCCTCATGGTCACATGATCAAGGAGCTTGACAACTGTTATGTATTTGTGACAGTTGCAGTGTCCTTGTGTTATGCGATCATTATTTGTAACCTTCTCAGCTGGCTTCTGACAAGCAAAATCAGTGGGGAAAGCCAGATTTCCTTTACCACATGATTCACTTAATAACTGCACTGATTCGCTTAAGAACTATGGCAAAAAAAAAGTAAAATGGGGCACAATTCACTTAACAGCTGTCTTGCTTAGCAATGGAAATTTTGAGCTTCTTGTGGTCGTATGTTGAGGGCTACCTATAATTTCTCGGTTCAGCTTGCTATTCTCTGTACCATACCTGTCTTTCAAGCAAATAGAATTATTTCCAAAAACGAATGTATACGATGCTGAAAATAGTTTTTCTACATCTACATTCTAAGCATATGTAATTGGCCATTTTAAAAATGATAAATATTACATATTTGATTTGGGTTTCAAGTAACTGCCTTATTCGTTTTTCTAATATAAAAGATCTGTATTAAAATACAAGAGGACATCTCATGGCAAAAATAACTCCATAAATAAGCCAATAAAAGAAATTCTGATAATAAGTGACTGTGGAAAACCCGATTATTCTAGAAAAATCTTCGCATAGAAGCAGTAGAGACTTTTTGTACTGCAGCACATCAAATTAAGCTAGTTGGAAAAATGTAAGTAGAAAGATGCTTTAAATCAGTGGCCCCCAATCTTTTGGGAACCAGGGACCAGTTCTATGGAAAGAGGTTTTTCTGTGGCCCGGAGGGGATGTGGTTTCGCGTGCTGCCTGCATCCTGTGGATGGGGCTTGTTTGTGTGGCTGCAACTCGGTGCCGGTCGAAGGACCGGGGGTTAGGGATCCCTGCTTTAAATAATATGAAGAACTTTTTAATAGTAAGGCTATTAAGCCTTATTATTTGTGGATAAGACGATTATTCCCAAATAATATGTACATAGTACATAAAAAAGCTGGTTTACTCCTAAACACTGTGTGATGTCCTCCAGATGTTTTGGATTGTAGGTTTCAGTCGCGTTCCATTAGCCATGCCAATGGGAATTGAAGTATGAACCATCTGGATGTACCAGGCTTTCTAGCTTTGGTGTAAATAGCATTCTGTACAATATTTGAAGTTTTTATATGTTTTTGGAAAGTTGTAAATGAATTTTGATTTGGGATAATTATTCCCTTTGCAACTCTGTTCTAATTATATTTTGTTTTGTATCTTATTGACAAAAAGTTCTATCTCGTAGAGGAAATATCTGGAAAAAATTAAAAATAAAATTGTAAGATTAACTATAACTTGTCAGTTTATAATGCCTTTCAAAATTGCATATAGACCTGATCATAATGATGTATAGAGTTATAGCGATTTAAATGCAATAATGCTTGCATTTGAAATAGCTGGCATTTTTGTACAGATGGATTTCCTTTCCTAAATATACAACATTTTGCACCCTATGCCTTATTGAGACCATGGTGCCTTTTATCATTTTTATTTAGAAAAAGTAATTTTAAAAACCTTTATTTTCATTATTTTATTTGCCTTATCACAATTTACCTATGACATCCAAATCAGAGTCTTGGGTGACTGCAGATCAAAACCCACAGCTCAAAGCTTTGAGGGATGCCAAAAGTTATTTGGATAGTTTGCTAAATCTTCACAGTTGTTTTTAGTGTTTTTAGTGTTACCTGTTGCTTAGAAATATAAAGCTTTTTATAGTTTGCAGATAGCTTGGCTATCTGCAGAATCACATGTCCCCACTAGAATCAGGCTTAACCTTGATGTTAGGAGAAGCAGCATATGCCTCTGTTCTTTTGAAGGTCAGGAGTGTTATTTTTCAGGGTCAGGTTAGCTCTCTGGAATGTCACCCATTGGAGATTTGGAGATTCATCTGTCTCCAACATGGTTCACCTTCCAGAAGATCTAAAGAGAGCATTTTTGGAGAGCCCTCCTACAAGAGGCCATAAACTGTGCTTGGGCTTTATATTATCCCTATGTTTCTGTATTTTATTATATATGTTTTACTTTGCTATCTTATTGTGGTAAGATACAAATACGAACAATAAGAAACATTGATACAGTGATACGCCCGTATTCTATTGCTTCAAAACTCATCGAATTTGATACTTGACTCATTTTTACATGAAAATGATGTCCTGATACACATTCTTTGTTTGGTACTTGATGTATTGCAAAAGGAAGCAGGGGACAGGAAGTCGGCCATGCTGGGAAGGATGCTGACATAGGAAAAGGGACAAATAGGAAGTCCTTCCTGGCTGAAACAAAGGGTCACATGCTTAGTCACATGGTTTGTTTGGTATTCGTCCTTTTTAGTACTCTTTGCGCCTCCCAGAACCAAATAAGGATGAATAATTAAGTTTAATAAATTAATAATAGAAGCAAAACCTGTAGCTCCTTTTCATCTTCCATCTTAAACTATTACTAAGTGATATTCCATTGTTTACACAGAACAAAACATTGAAAACTTATATAGAAGTTTGCTTTGTAATGTTTCATTTGGCCTGGTAGTGATTATGCTAATTTTGAAATAAAGTTAATTTCTAGCATAGTTATGATTATTTCACATTTTTCTAATAATCAGAAGGTTGGTTCCTTTAAATCTGCCATCTTTTTTTGTTGAACTGGAATTTCAAGAACTTTAATTAAGGCCTAGATGTTGTGCCCATTCTGCATGGCATAATGATGATGTGATGCTGTACACATGTTTTTTTCTAGATGGGATAATCTGATTCTTAATATCTATTTTTGAGATTCCAATTCTTTAAAAATTGGCTTTTTACTATGTAAAAATTATTCTTTCTTTCTGAAAGTAATATTTCAGTATTCTTTCACAAATTACTATCTTCATTTTAATTCAAATTTCAAGTCTACAAATACGGCAGATACCTAGGAGTTTAATGCTGATATTTATATATCTTAAAGAGATACATGAGACAATAACATTGCTATATAAATATATAGTTATATTTTGTCATCCTCAATATAATATCTGCTTCAGTACTTCAGTCCTCAAAACCTACCAAATAGCTGGTATTGTGGAGAGTGGCCATGTATGATGGCTTGCACAGCATAAGCATTAGAGAAGGAACAAAAATTCAAAGGAACAGCCAAACTAAGGCCACCTGATGATCCTTGAAGAACAAGACAAATAACACAGACTAGGCTGTGGTCTTTCCTTTGTTGTGAAGGAAAGCAGTTTACGTACGAAGAATAATGGCATTTAGAGAATTAGGAATGAAAAGCTGGATTCAATGAATTTGAGCTTACTTTATAAACTTCCTTGTTGTTAATTCTGTAATCTGGAAGTGGAATTTTGGAAAAGATCCAGATACCTTTGAAATTTGTTGTGATGTTGCTTGTATCTGAAACTAGTAATGTTATCATTTCTCACCCTGCAGGTCAGGAGCTTAAAACAATTCCACATCTGTATCTTAAACTATTTTATCTGCAGATGTGAAAAGTATTTAGTATCTGCATTACTAAATAAATGGATTAAAAATAAAAAAAAAATATGTAGGTCATTATTGAACTGTGAAGTCCTTGGTGTTCTCTGAGTTTAGTTAGTTTGCAGAAGTTTCATTAGCCATAAGGTAACATAATTAGTGCCAACAAGAATGGGGTTTGCTCCCTGTTTATATACAGTAGCTTGCCCTGCCAATTTTGGTGGAGGTATGGTTTTTTACCCCCTTGGTGGTTTTTGATTAGGATATTGTTTTCAGCTTGATTGCTTGTCTGGTTTAATCCCTGCTTATCTGGGTGTTGGCTGCAGGAGAGAATATGTTCTGGTCTTTTTGTTTCCTTCTTAACTTTTTGTTGTCTTTTAAATGGTCAGTAAATATAGTTTATTTCTATGTATTTATTGATGGTTGATTTGTCTGAATGCCAATGGCTGTTAACAGTCCTTAGGCCATATGTTCAATTTGATTAGAATTTTCTAATTTTATAGAATAATGCACTTCATTAATATTTATTATTTTATGATTATTGATACCAATGTCATGCCTATTAAGAATTTTTTTACATATATTTCAAACTTAAACTTGAGTTCCAAGTTTAGCTATTGTCAAAAATTCTAACTAGCCACTGCAAACTTTCTTATAAATGATTATTTCTATCAAAATAAAGTTTAGAACTATTACATGCCAACTTGCCTTGGCAGCTGTTTATATCTTGGCCAAATATATAACTGCCAGTTTCTATTTGCTTTTCTCTTTGGCTTGCTTGCTGAGAGTGCATAGAAAATTCATCAAGGTTAATTACCTTGTTGTAGCTTTCCTTAGGCTTTTGTCTGTACACTAAATTTATTGTTGTACAGCTTGAATTCTTTTTCTTCAAAATACCTTTACTACTGAAGTACAGAAGTTTACATAGATTATTTCAAGCAGTATTTTCAAATTATCACTTGAAAACTTGTTTAGCAGCATATCTTCCTTGTCCTCTGTCATGTAGTAATATTATTACTTCCTTTAAATTTATGTATAGAAAGCAATAATAATAAGACAAATCCCATATGCCATCTCAGGCTGCATCACTTGTCAATTTAGTTAATGTTATTCCATGCTAAGGTAATTTATTTATATCCATTTTCTAGTTACAGAGGCTAATAATTAATATTCACTTAAAAGATAACATATGGCATATTTGTGGGTGAGAATCTCTTGATCTCTAGTGGTTGGTGAAATGAAGATAATTGAATTAAGGATACCGTATTTTCCGGCGTATAAGACGACTGGGCGTATAAGACGACCCCCGACTTTTCCTGTTAAAATATAGGGTTTGGGCTATACTCGCCATATACGACTGCCCCTCTTCCAATGCACACCAAATAAAAATTAAAAAACATCAACTGGCTCAACACAATGTAAAAGCAGCTGTGCTAGACCCAAAATGGCCCCTGCAAGAAGCAGGAACCTCACGCAGCCACAAAAAGCCCAAAAAAATCAACTTTCACACTTTACACACACAAAATTCCACATACAGCTTTGTGAGATTTTGTGTGTTTGTGTAGTTAGAGTGAAACACTACAGAAACACACTAAATCTCAGAAAGCTGCACAAATATTATTTTATTTTTATTTTTATATGAAAACTAAATTTAAAACTTCCTAAACTTTAAATGGCTAGGTCTAAAAAAGAACAACTAAAAAAAAACCCCAATTAACTATTTTTTTAAAGCTCCCAAAGGGAGAAAAAACTTACCCAATAGAACAGGAATCTCCAACCTTGGCAACTTTAAGACTTGTAGACTTCAACTCCCAGAATTCCTCAGCCCGCTTTGTTTTGCTGGCTGAGGAATTCTGGGAGTTGAAGTCCACAACTCCTGCCTGCATGATTGCAGGCAGAAAGTGGCTTGCTGATGGAATGGATTCAGGCAAGCGAAGCAAGGCAAGCGTTGCGATTACCAGCTAAGGTAAGCAAGCTGGAGGGGGAAAATTTTTTCTTTTTACAGGGCTCTGGGCTCTGGCGATCCCAGCTGCGTTGCCTGATTGGCAGGGAACTCAGCTGGGATCGTCAGAGCTTGCAGAGCCACGTAAAAGAAAAAAAGTTTTTTCCTTTAACATGGCTCTGGCATCCCAGCTGAGTTGCCTGATTAGCAGGCAAAGCTGGGATCGTCAGTGCTTCAATCGCCAGAGCCATTTAAGGCTCGTTAGAGTCTTTTGGGCTGGTCTGCCTGGTTACAGGAGAACGACACCCGGCGTATAAGACGACCCCCGACTTTTGAGAAGATTTTCATGTGTTAAAAAGTCGTCTTATACGCCGGAAAATACGGTAGTTAAAGATACCAACTAATAGTAAAGATATCTAGTGTGTATTTCCTTTAATAATTACATGCTATCATTGCTGAAAAGACTAGAGAACTAAACATTTTGCTAATAGAAAGTAACTTGACCTATTCATAACAAATAAAACAGCTGCTAAACACCTCAGCTCCTATTTATTACTAGTTCTATTTCTAAAACTCAGTTACAGACATACCAGGCAATGATTCTTTAAAATCTTAGGAAGAATTTACCAGCAGGAAAATCAGCAAGAAGTGCTTGCACACGCTTGCCCACTGCTTATATGAGTGGGGCTGCACATACTCTCGGCTGCCAATTCCACGGCCCAGTTCTGAAGGGCTCAAGGCCCGGTAATGGGCCACGGCCCGGAGATTGGGGACCCATGCTATTAATTCACTTGCATGTTTATATTCCAAAGTTGGAATGTTGATATGTATAATGTTATCAATTTGAAGACAAATAATTTGAAAGCTACAATCTCAAATGATTTGAAAGCTACACACACAAATGTAAGTTGTGCCAATTATGGCCATCTTTTCTGTGAATGACTATGATATGATGAAAAATTTAATCTACCAGGCATTTAGAGTTCCTATATGGAATGTTTCATTTTCATGGTATGAGTGACCTTCTCAAAACCATACTTCCTCTTTATATGTTTTACCTCAGTCAACATTTGTTGAGAGCTCATGCATTTTTAAGTTATCTTTAGGAACCTTAATGGTGCAGAGGTTAGAATGCAGTATTGCAGGCAAAACTCTGCCCACAGCCTGGGATTCGATCCTGACGGGGCTCCAGGTTAACTCAGCCTTTCATCCTTCCAAGGTTGATAAAATGTGCACTCAGATTGTTGGGAGCAATATGCTGACATTGTAAATCGTCCAGAGAGTGCTGTAAAGCACTGTGGAGTGGTATTTAAGTCTAAGTGCTGTTTCTATTGCTATTGTTATCTTCTGTTCATGCATTATTATGGCCAAAACCTTTCTCACAATATGGGTTGTTTATGAACATTTGTGAATACAAATGCTACTAACTTAGTAAACTTAGGCAGTTTGGGGAAAGTTCAAGACTAAGTTCTATCCTTTTTCTTTTGCTCTTTGTGACAGAATTTTAAATCTGGCTGAAGCTGTCATCTAGGGAGTACTTTTTTTTCTTTCCTAATTTGTGTCCCTGTTGTCCTGTATAGGTTTTTTGAAATGAGATTTCAAGTGGTTTGATTGATAGCTGAAATGGATAGAACCTTTTAAGAGAATCATGTTTTTTATCTAGCACTGTAGTTTTTTCTGAAAGTACATTTATAGAACGGAAAGCAATTTCATCTAATCAGGATGCACAAGACGTGGCTTTCTGTAGATTAGTAAAACCCTTGTTTCACATTCTAGGTTTGTGTTGGGTGACATAGATAGAGGTGACTGAAATTCTATTAGCATTTTGAACTTGACCCTAAAAATTTTGTAAGAATCCGTAGTTATCAGTGAGTCTTCATGTGGTAATTTCTAATACTTTTTAACTGCTTTACGTGGCAAAGGTCTAATATAGCTTCTCATCTATATCTTTGTCTTGCTAAAAAGCATTATGGGCAACGTTCAGAGTGAATACAATCCAAAAGAAAAATTATTTTGCTATGTGACATGAATGGATAGTTGGGAATGAGATGAGAAGGTACAGAAGAAGTCATTGGAGAAATAAGGGGAATAGCAAAGTATTTGCTTTAAAAAGATCTGTTAGTTTTGAATCTGTGGTCTAAGCCATTTATATGTATGCACAGCAAAGAAATGAATATTTTAAAGCATGATTGATTTGATAAAAAGATTGAGATAATCAATGAAGGATACAAAAGAACTAAAATATTTTGAATGTGGGACAGTATTTGGTTGATTATATCAAGAGCAGATATCTGGAAAAAAGTGGATGTGGAAGGAAAGTAAAATGAGCTAGAGTGAAGGTAGAAAGATTATAGGAAGAGAAAGTACAAGTTATGTACGAAAATATATGATAAAAAAATCTAACAAAATGAATGGAAATTGGGTATAAAAAAAGGGAGATGGAAGGTGTTTCAAAAAGAATGAAAAGATTTAGTTTAAAAGTTCCATAGTAGAAGTGGAATAATAAAATGAAAGAAGGTATAGGTGAGAAAAATGCATATAAGAGAGTTAAAAAGGATTAAGTAATTTGAGATGACACTGAAGTATTTAAGAGATTTGCATGTGAATAATACTGATATATTAAAAATGGAATTGAAATAAATGCTTAGTGTCCAAGGAGAGGAAAAGGAGTAAGGCTACAGGTGTGAATGGTGGACCTGTACAATTTTTTTTATGGAATAGTTATGCAACGTGTGTGTAATGAGTGTGTAAAGACTGCACCACGATTGGGAGAATGCCATTACTGCAAATTCAAATCTCACCAGGCTGAAGGTTGACTCAGCCTTCCATCCTTTTGAGGTAGGTAAAATGAGGACCCGGATTGTGGGGGCAATAAGCTGACTTTGTATAAAAAAGAACACCGCTTGGGGGGGGGGCGAAAGCCCTACTAAGCAGGTATATACAAAAATATGAAGGCTATTGCTTAACGCATTGTTAGCCACCCTGAGTGGAGAAGGGCGGCATGTAAATTGAACTAATAAATAAGTAAATAAGCTGGTTGTCAAGTACCAAAACCATAATCACATGACTGTAGAGAAACTGACAGCTGCAACTACAAGGACCATGTAAGAGCTCTTGTTCACTGTAACTTAGTGTAACTTTCAATAGTCACTGAGTGGGTAGTTGTTAACTGAGGACTACCTGTAAATGGTAGGGATGAGCAAGGAGCAAGATATGGATGCTTGAAGTGAAGTCAGGGATATGTTGGTTAGGGACATGAATATATATATTTAATGCAAATGCAGTATTGCTGGCTGAGAACCTTAGTGCTTTCAGGAAATGTTAGAGTGATTTAAAAAATATGGAGCGGATATGAATATGAATGCATCCAAGAATAAGATATTTGACAGAAAAAAATGGAATGATAGACAGTCAGACAGACAGATAGATATGCCTAGAACAGTGTAGATAAATTAATGTGCTTTGGTATAATATTTATAAAAGAGGGGGAAAGGATGCAGAACTTTTAAGAGGTGCAAATAGAAAAGTAGTGTGTGTTATATTATGACATATATTGTAAATGTTCATTAAAAAAAGAAAATGGTTTGTATAAGATTAGTGTGTTTTATCCTGACTTGTTATATGGAAGTTATTTGGTATGCCAAGGGAACCATAAAGTTATAATAACAGTGGAAATGGAGTACATAAGAAGTATGTGTTGTAAACAAGTACTAGGATCAAGAATGAATGGAGGGTGAATTAATGTGGAATACATAACTAATGGCCTGTGACAGAAGAAATGAGTTAATTTTGTCATGTAGTCAGAATGAGTGAAAATCAAATATATGAAAGAAAAATGAACGAGTTAAGAGGAAATCTGAGAAAGTTGTAGATGGATGGAATTAAAGAGAACCTTTAAAAAGAGAAGAACAAAAAAGAATTTCTAAAATACATATATGTGGAAGCAAAAATGTTTACAAGAATAGAGTGGGGAAATGTTTATTGAATGGTATTTGATTCAGTAAATTGCTTTTGATATGTGTCCTGTTTATACAAATTTAGAAGCTGCCTGATCGTCAGGCTTACAATTAAACAAGAAAAATACAAAAGTGTTGGGGAGTGGGGAGCAAAGATAACCTAAGAAGTCTGAAGACAAATATACAGGTAATCCTCATTTAGTGACTGACTTGTTTAGTGACCATTTCCAGTTATGCAGATGATGAAAAAATAACGCTAGAACCAATTTTTATATTTATGACTTTTGCAGATCTGTAAAGGTAAGGCAAAGGAAAGTGATAGTGAGATCATAAGCACAATTGCGTTCATTTAGTGACTGCTTCACATAATAACCGAGTTGCTGGTCTCAATTGTGGTATCTAAATGAGAACTATCTGTATTTAAAAAAAAAAACATCCAATAGGGACTCATTAATTAACCTGGGAAAATAGCCAGGTCAATGGATTCTTTAAAGTCATTGGGTTGGGAGCCATCTGGATCTCTTGGAAGGCAGGCCCTGTAACTGAGAAGGCATGTTTCTGGCTTTCACTAGATAACACTACTTAATTATTGGGACCTGGACTGCAGCCACTCTGCCAGATCTAATCTGATGCTCAGAAAGAACCAGACAGGTAATCCCTCAAAAAATCAAACCCTATATTAGCAGCGTCAAACTCACGTTGTCACAGCGGCATCATGTGACGTATCAGGATAATTTTTTTCCTTTGCTAAACCAGGTGTGGGCATGGCCAGTGCGTGACGCATCCGGCCCGCGGGTCAGGAGTTTGACAGTCCTGGCCTATATCATGAAGGGCTTCATACATCATGGGTCCCCAAACTTGCAGCTTGTGAAGCAGTGGAGTCACATAGATATAACAAGTTATGCCTACTGCTGCCTATGCTGCTGCACTCTGACTTACTGTAGCGTCTGAGTGGTTATTAAGGGCAGGTCCATGTAGAATGTATGAACAATAAACCATTTATAAAGTGATTAAGACATGAGGGATTGTCTCATAGTTCAGGAATGGGCACAGGTGGTCATTAGGTGTATGTGTGCAGAGCAGTCTTAGCCACAGCTGTCACCTGCTGCTTGAGCTGGAGTTATGAATACAACAGCGCAACAGCTCCCCCAGCACCTGGATGAAACGACGTATCTGGATCCATTCCAGTCGGGCTTCAGGCCCGGGTACAGCATGGAAACGGCATTGGTCGCGTTGGTTGATGATCTCTGGAGGGCTCGGGACAGGGGGTGCTCCTCTGTCCTGGTCCTGTTAGATCTCTCAGCGGCTTTTGATACCATCGACCATGGTATCATGCTGCACCGGTTGGAAGAGTTGGGGGTGGGAGGCACTGTGTTGCGGTGGTTCTCCTCCTTTCTCTCTGACCGGTCGCAGTCTGTGTTGACAGGGGGACAGAGGTCGACCCCGTGGCCCCTTATGGGTGCCACAAGGGTCGGTCCTCTCGCCTCTCCTGTTCAACATTTATGTGAAGCCGCTGGGCGAGATCATCCGTGGTTTCGGGGTGGAGTACCATCAGTACGGAGGATCCCAGATCTGCGCACCTTCCGCCGCGCCTTAAAGACCTTACTATTTCACCAGGCCGGCCTGGCCTAATTTTCCCCCTCTTTTATAAAAGATTTTTAAAATTTTAAATATCTTTTAGTATTTTATATATTAAATTTTAAATTGGTTTTAAAAGTTTGGGGTTTTAAATTTGTCGGGGCCAAAATTATTTAATTTGATTTTATTCTATTTTAAATTTTGTATATATGTGTTTTTATTGTTTGGCTGTGCACCGCCCTGAGTCCTTCGGGAGTAGGGCGGTATAGAAATCTAATAAAATTAATTAATTAATTAATTAAATAAAGTAGTTTACACACTCGTTTTAATTAAAGAATTGCAACCTCACCCAAGATCAAAGATGGAAAATCCTTAGACCCAGGGAGCCCAAATATTCTCAGCCACTCTGTCTTGTCAGGATTGAGCTTGAATCGGTGCCTTTCAATGTAGGTTTGTAGAAGATTTTAACAGAATCACTTTGCACAAGATTAAGTGTAATGAGAAAAAAGGGATTACCTTGACAAATAGGAAAAAGAGTTGCAACCAAGACTGGTCAGATAAAATAAATCTGAGTTTGGGCCAGAATTGTAATCTGAGTAAACATCTCAAAAAAGACCCTCCTTAGTTCTCATGAAGATAAAGGCAGGAGGAAAATGCAAAATTATGTTACTATAACCTTTGCAATAAAAGTAGTATTAACATTTAGGGCTTCAACCAAATTGTCTGCCAGATCCCCAGGGAAAACTCCAATCTTCCCTTTGAAACCAACCAGATACATCAGTTTTCTGGGGCAAGCTAACCTGGCCACAGTCCCAATACATAAATGCACATACAGATTCACCCATTTTTAATCACGTATCTTTAATTCCTTCCTTCCTTCCTTCCTTCCTTCCTTCCTTCCTTCCTTCCTTCCTTCTATATATATAAATTGCATATCATTTCTTATTTCAACAGCTAACACTATTTATTTTGTATGGAATACATTTGTCAGGGAGATCTGCACTTTATAGAATAGTAGTCCTGACAATCTAATTGCTAGTTTCTTCGGTTTCACGCCTGCACATTTATCCACGGTGTGCCACAGGAGGGAACTAGCTAGCACAGTTCAGGTTGATGACATCTTCCGGGCTTCTTTTGCCAATTTCACTTCGTATCCAGGCAGGTTCAACGCCAGCTCCTTGTGGCTAGCCTTTCCCACCGGAGTGATACACATTTATCTATTCTCAATAATGCTTGGTTGGGGAGGGCAGGAGCTAGAGGTGAGTGATGAGAGCTCACCCCATTCTGCAGTGCTACCAGAGCTCAAACCGCCGGAGTGTCAAACTATTTCTTGAGCCACTGAGCCATCTAGTGTTACTAGATAACAGTATGATACGTTTGTATGTATGAATCATTACTGTGATTGAGCCATTAATTGCTGGCATATCCTGGGTAGAAATGGAATGTCAGATTTCTCTTTGGTTTAAAGCAACCAATGATTTAGAGGTTTGAGTATATTTTTACAATACTGTATAGATATCCAGTCTTAACTTTGGCATTTATTCTGGTAGATTACTTGCTCTTTCAAGTCTCTCACATCTCTTTCCACCTAAGTTGCTATGACATATGACTATGCTTACTAACACTGGTGAACAATTATTGCCGAAAACGTTAAAAATAGAAGTTGTATTCTTTAGTAGTTTAAAGACATTTCAGATTTCTGTTGCTCTTTTCAAGAAACACAAGTGAGAATTTACTGCAACAACCATGTTAATTACTTACAAGTTGCCAACTAAATGAAACAGATTTAATAGTTTTTACCGAAGAATTAAGTGAATATAGGCTATGCCAACACTGCTGGTAAAAAATATTTTGGTACTGGTTGTTTCAAAACTGGTACATCTAGTAATGAACTTTTCTCTCTTCTTTTTTCAGAGCTACATATTCTAAATATTATAAACATCTAACTACAATAAGGAGAAAAAATATAGCTGTAGTTGAATGAGGAATCTGTTGCTTCAGTAGCCTTTTTCTTCAAGAGTGGGTCTTTGAATGAGGATGACAATGGAAGAGATGAGGAATGAAGCAGAGACCACTTCTATGGTTTCCATGCCTCTTTATGCCGTTATGTATCCTGTCTTTAATGAGGTAATAGGTTCAATTTGATTTTCTTTGCATTATAGTACTTGGGAAACGAAGTTTTATTTAACTCAGCTACTATCTTGCTTATATTAGTACTCATTTTCTCCTTATGAGTTCTGCTTCCTTTCTGTCCATATTTCTTGGCTTCATAACAGACTGCTTGGTTTGTTGGCATTTAATTCCTTAATTCTGAGTATTATATTCTACATTTATAAACTCCCAAGATGCATTCCAGCATTATACAAGAGACTGGAATGTAGAGTTCGTTGTTTAATTAACATTCCAGATTAGGCAGACAATATTTTATAAGGTGGAAAGGTTTATGCTTTTTGCAGCTACTTGGTTTTATAGAAATGTTTTCTATTAAACATTACATAATCTGTTTAGATGAGAAACAATAAATGTATTTAGACTTTGAACAAATGAAAACGAGATGGTCTTTCTTTGGTAATTTATCAAGAAAATATTCATATTTTCTGTATTCATAGAAATGGTGTCATTGTTGCACATTTATTTTGAAGGATTATCTTGATCAGACAGTCTAAAATAATAATAATAAAAAAGACTATATTTTTGGCTTGTCATCTTCTCCCTCCATAGAGTTATTCATGTTTGTTTTCCCTGACACCTATATCAGTAGTATATAGGCAGATTTCATAGAGCATCATCTGTTATACAAACATTTATCTGTTAAATGGTGTATCTATTTATATGTTCCAAATGTGTGGATTTCATCTGCCCAGAATTTTCAGGAATAGTCATGCTGGTTGGGAATTGTAGTCCACACATCCTGAGTCACAAGTTATGGCAGAACATGACAGCAAAACTTTTTCAGATTTAAGATTATTTCACAGATTCATTTTATTGGATATGACTATTTTCTGCTTATAAGAGGCTTGCAGTATTCTCGTATGAAAGAAACAGCCCAGTGTGCCTGAGCTGCAAAAATCTTATCCAGATCAATAAAAATCCTTAGAAATATTAATAATAATGATAATGTACTTTAACCTCTTATTACTTTTGGTATAACTGTTTATTTCTATTTTTTGCAGCTAGAACGAGTAAATCTATCAGCAGCTCAAACATTGAGAGCAGCTTTTATTAAGGTGAGAATAATATATATTTACTTATGTAACACCAAAATATGAATATTTTATATTAAGATATAAACATTAAAATATTGTAAAATTCTGCAAAGTAGATTTAGTTACTAATTCTTACTTAAAAACCATTAATTGCTTGTCTAGTCTAAGTAAAATGTGTGTAGTCAGTCAGTTTATTTATACACCTTATTTTGCAGAAATAGATATACTCAGAGTGGATAATAGCTTAATATTAAATTTAAAGAATAAGCTGCAATTAAGGTAATTAACTCATTGGTTATGTTTCATTTATGTCCATGTTCATTTAAAATCAGGTAACAGAAAGATACAGTAAAATGTTATGAAGCCTTTTAAACTTCAGAAAGATTCTCCTTTTCACCTAAGTCCTTTATCCTGAGATCCTCATGGTACTTCTCTTGTTGGCAGTGAAGGCCTAGGAAAGGAACAGTGCGAAAAGTCCCACCCTGAACATATATCTTCAGTAAAAGAGTGCTGAAGAGATCACAAAGCTCCTTCACAGATGCTCTCAAGTACATACTTATCCAAAAATTGATGTTGATGATGGTTTTGTGGCTTTTGAAGTTCAGTATTAAAAGAAGGGCTTTTCACCTTCATGTTTCTCTTATGCTTCAGTGATGCAAGAAACATCAACTACTTAGGTGACTTGAGTTTCCTGTGATCAGCCAACTCATATTGCTGGATAGTATCTTGATATTCTTTACCAAGTCAGAAGTATGTTGGTTGAAAATAGTTTCTCTAATTTATAATTGAGACAATTAAAATCATTTTTAATTTGTCTTCTAAAGTTATCCGAAGAAAACTTGGCCCATAGTTTATTGTCATCGAGTGTATGATTGTACAGACATTCCCGGGATTAATAATGTCCAATTTACAGATAATACAGATTGTTGGGGGCAATATGCTATTTAGTATACTGTCTTTGGTGTAAGCCGCCCAGAGTTCTCGGAGAGTGGGCAGCATACAAATATGACAAATAAAATAAAATAAATTTATGCTTACAAACAGGCTGCCTATTGCTAAAAATGGTAGATAGTATTATCCTTCCTCGAGTCAATAAACCAGTGAATCTGTGCATAGACGTCTGATACACATTTTTAAATATAGTCTGGTTTTAGTAGTTTATGAAAATATTGTGTGGCTTCAGAAATTTGTCAGCTCAAAGACGGAGAGAATGCCATCCACCATTTTTACTAATTGGCAATTTGTTTGTAAATATGAGTTCCGACTTAGATACAAATTCAATTTAAAGGGAGATTGAAGAATAGAACTTGTTCTTAACCTGGGGACTGCCTCTATTTCACAATCTTTTTAAGCCTAAAAAATGAGTACCACTCTGAGATGTTTCTTAAAAAAGGAATAGGGAGTTCAGGAAAAATGAGGTTTTGTAGCATTTTGGGACAATGTAATAATGTCTGATATCTTGCTTGTTTGTTATTTATCCAAGTTATCTAACTTATGGGTAGTTTTAAAAAATAAGTCTGATGTAGCTTGAAAAATAAGTGAAAACAGTGAAGATTACTGTCTTTCTTAATTTCATTTAGCTCATGTCATAAGGTATAGGTGTCAAACTTGTGGCGTCACTTTGCTGTCACATGACATTTTGTGACATTTTTCCCCTTTGCGGACCTGGGGTGGGCGTGGCCTGTGCGTGACGCATCCGGCCTGTGGGCCACCAGTTTGACACCCCTGTCATAAGGGAACAAAGAAAGTTTTTACAGTTTTTACTTGAGTTATGCGTATTCATCCAACAACTGTTCAAATTTACAGTATTGCTGAATGGATTGTAGTTATGATTACCCCTTGGAATACTAGCTATTGTATCAGCCCCACAGTCATGGGATCAACATTTGGGTGCTTGGCAATCTACTCACATTTACAACTGATCACAGTGTCCCATAGTCATATTCTCCTGCCCTGTTCAAACTGCGTCTGCTTCAGCTCCCCCATGTGCCTATCCATCCCCCATCTGTGCCTTTTTGACTGCCCTGTATTCCACCACCTACCCCCGCTGCTGCTGCCACCAGCTGACCTTCATCATCACTTTTCTCCTATTGCTGACCCTCGGGCTGGGTGAGGTTGCAGCCTCAGGATCTGCATGGTGAGCGAAGCAGGGAGGTGGAGCCCAAGAGAACTTGCTGGCCCCAATCAGGAAGGAGACTGGCGAATCAAGAGGACCTTGCTTAATGGCCACACAGTCCTCATCTAATGCCCTCAAGGGTTGCCAGAATTCCCATTGCTCAGCTGTGCGATCATGTAACATTTTTCTTAAACCACTTTGCTTCATAACTGCATATCTGGTCCTAGTTAGGGTTGTAACCTGAGGACTATCTATTTCAGTTAGTGTGAAAGATAGAAGAAAAAGGATTGACTCACAGAAATAAATACTGCAAAGATATAATAAAAAAAGGCTGGGCCAAATTACAGGTGAAAATATTGATTAGTTCAAGAAATACGGTCTTTGGAGGAAAAAATGGCAGTGCATAATCAATGTTTATGATAAGCCAGTTCTACTCAGATGTCTTAAAAGTTCATATCGTAGCTTTCTTTGAAGCTGTTCTTTACTTTCAATTTGTCAGAAGAAATCTGAAATCTCTCTTTGAAATACAGGCAGAAAGGGAAAACCCAGGTCTCACACAAGATATTATCATAAAAATTTTGGAGAAGAAAAGCATTGAAGTTAATTTTACTGAATCTCTCTTGCGCATGGCAGCGGATGATGTAGAAGGTATTTCTTATCAATGGCTGTTTCCTCATTAGGTTTAGATGGGTTTATTTTTTTTAAAAAAAGTTTGTTATTTCTGTTTTGTTCATAAACACAGCTGAATTTCCAGATTGTCACTTCAATCTTTACATTTACTGTTATATATTGTAAATTATATATCCGTGGTCATATTTCTCTTGATAATTCTTATAGCTTGGTGGCTCTGTGCTAGTCTTACTTTGTTTCCCCAAAAATAAGATCCTGTCTTATATTTTTTGCCACCAAAAAAGGCACCAGGGTTATTTTCGGGGGGAGGATGTCGTCCACTGACTCGCCTCGCTTGCGTGCGTTGCCCCCAGCCTCTTTTTCTCTATCAAAGGCCTTTAGGAAAGGTGTCTTCAGCCGATAAGAGAGCTCTGGATCAATCTGAAGTTCTGTTATCAGCTACAGAGGCCTTCAGGAAAGCCTTGCCTGCTGCAGCAAAAGAAATGGGCCAAAGCATTACAGGCCTGGCTGCAACTATCCAAAGATAAATATGGCAGCCCCACCCTCCCCCACCCTAGCTTAATTTTTACCTGTGCACCCTGGAGTGGGCGGGGTCTTAGGGCTTATTTTGGGGGTAGGACTTATTTTGGGCGCACGTGTAAAAAAATCAAACTAGGACTTACTTTCTTACATTTTCGGGGAAACATGGTACCTGAGAGAGGGGGGGGGGACCCAAAAGACTTGACATTCTAACTTTTTAAAAAGGCCATAGAGTAGATGATAGCATGGGGTAAGGGTTAAAGAGGTTGAATACAAAAAAATGGGTGGAGGAAATTTCTTGGGAATGGAACAAAATGTATGTTTAGCCAATTTCCTATAGTTCTCACCTCTGCCGTCTTTACTCAGAAACAAGATCCAACCTTCAGAATTTCAAGGAAGCTTTAGAAAGAAAAAGTTTCATCTCATGCATTAGTTTTCATGACTCTGAAATGTCTCTCATATACCTGAGGTACTTGTCATAAGTTGTGCTTTAAGAAGGTTATTCTAAATAGTTCAGTTTTGGCTGACATTATATTGATTATATCATTAGAAATCAATAGTCTTTTCTTTACAAAATAGAGTTGGGGTTAATTTAGTGTTTTTATTTGTTGCTTGTTTAATTTTAACATGGTTAAGGATGTTGCCAACCATTTTAAGTTTAATTTATAACTTACTTAGAAAGAGAAATCCATTTATATTTTCTTCCTTCTCCCCCCAGAGTACATGATTGAAAGGCCAGAGCCCGAATTTCAAGACCTCAATGAAAAGGCACGAGCACTTAAACAGATTCTCAGCAAGATTCCAGATGAGATCAATGACAGAGTGAGGTTTCTTCAGACAATCAAGTAAATACCAATCAAACTAAAAAGCTATTCTAAAGTGTGACTTCTTGGACTTCGTGGCTTTATATTTATGAAGAAATACATTTTTGGCTTGCACTGTAATTCTGATTATTACCAATATTTTATAAAATTGCTGTTTTCGTTTCACAGAATTTTTGCTTCAAAATGAATGCTTGCTTACTATTGAATGACCAAGCTGTGGGTTGATTTTAGCTGCTGGAATAATAACCGTGGATATTATAGCTATAGCAATTCTGTCAGTGATCCCTATTCTGTGCCCTTTGTAGTTAAATACTTTTATTTCTAACAACATAATCCTGTGGCAATAATGCTGCATCAGACCTGAAATCTTATAAGTCATCTTGGTGAGTTGCCCCTCTTTTATAAATTGCACTTTCCAGTCTTCTCTCACCTAAAATTGCAGTGGTTTTGAATCCTATTCCCCGTTGCTCAGAAATTTTTATCTTGCTTATATTTATATTAAGTTCTCTGTGCTTATTTGGGAGCTGTTTTCTTCCTTTTTGGTTTAGAAACTGAGATCATCTTATTTTAAAATCTTTTCCCTATCTGCAGCACTATGCTTGTTTTAATGACTACCTATGGAGGTTTTTCAAATGTCCAATTACTCCTTGATAATTCAAATAGATAGATCTCTTAGTACACATAATGTATCCAGAATTGCCATCAAAAAAGATGTGTGTGGGTCTCCTTTCACATTTTGGATTATATCACTGTCCATAGTTTTGAGTTTTCAAAACCGAAAACCATGAAGCTGATGCTTAAAATAGCTATGCAAGTGATTGCTAACCTTTTCTGCGCCGAGTGCTGAAAGAGCAAGTGTGCGCACACCCATAATTCAATGCGTGCATGCACCCTGTCCCCGTGCATGCACGTGCAACACCCCCATGCACGAACTCCCCATGTGCATGCATCTCCCACACATGTGCCCCATTCCTCGCACATGCATATACATCTCCCGCATATGCTCTGCCCCCCTTGTGCATGCGCAGCAAAGACCCAAACACCAGCTGGCCGACAGGAGGCACGCACACACGCGGCAGAGCTGAACTGGGGCGGCGGCTCGCGTGCCCGCAGAGAGGGCCCTGCGTGCCACCTGTGGCACGTGTGCCATAGGTTCTCCATCACGGAGCTATGCAATGCAGGGGCTCATTATATGTAATTGTGTAAATCCGACTCATTAATTTTAATTTAATTCCATTTGTAGAGTTAATTATCAGAAATTTTCTGATTTCTTTGTTCAAGATCGGTGGACAGTAAGTCTACTAGAAAATAGAATTACACATGTACTTTATCGTAGAATAGGAATACATTTTTTTCCCTTATCTGCAACATTTTAGTAAGCCATGGTAATGCCCAGAAGATTAGAGACATGATAGAAAAATGCATGCTCTCATCTGGGTTTTATCTAAAGTTGTAACAGGAAGACTTTTTTCTTTTCTTGGAGTTCATTTTTCTAGGATTCTACTCAATAAAAGGGAGATAGATGTCTGTGTGAGTTCATTGCTTCTTTCTAACTCTTGTGTAGAAGATTATAATGTAAAATACAGAATTTTATAGTGATTTTAGTTATTAGTAGCTCAGGTACCTCATTAGTAAGGTTTTCATACTCCACATGCATTGCTATAGGAATTAAAAGGGCCTTTTCTTCAGTCCAGTAATGAAAACAATCCTGTGCAATGCAAGTTAACAGAGAACTATAGAATTAATTGTCTATTGGATTAGTTACCTGGTTGCCCACTCACCAATGCAACTCAGAGCAACTAGCAGAAAATTTAAACCCGCAACTGTTTCAACTAAAAACCTAAAGTATCTGCCAAAGACAATTTATACATTCAAATAATTGAATATATGGGTTTACGTAACCTCCTCGCCTAGTTATTGAGATTAGAATCAATCTATATAAATTTGAATTGTTCATAAGTTTATTTTGATATAAATATCTTCCATAAAGTCTTCTCTTTAATAATACATTGAGAGATTTTCTGTATTACTTCATGAGTGAAACAAAATGCAAATGTTTACTGATTGGAGCAAAGTGCTCATGTATATATTGCTGGGGACTCAGGGCTTTCCTCTCCTGGATCAGTTTGAAAAGTCCATGGGGAAATATTAGTTTTAATTTCCTCACACATAAAACAGAGATACTGATATTAATACAGACATGTCCCAAAAGGGACATTTTGAAGGATGTTCATCAAATAAATGTTAGGCAGATGACAATTGACACACCCTGAGACCCAAAAGACAAGCAACTATGGTAGAAGATTTTTTCCAAACTCTGTTTTCAACTTAGCAGTGGTTTTAAGTTAATATTGTAAATAAGAGTTTTATCCTCTCTGTAGATTAAACTGCCTTTTCTCTCTTAAATGATTTCTTTCTCTTACTCCCACACAGAGTGGTTTGGTTTGGTTTCATTATATTGTAAGCTTCAAATCTAGATGAAGTTGTATCCATTAATCTTAGGACCAAAGATAGTTGCCATTGAATTATTTCAGGAATATATACTATGGACAGGTTTTTTTCCCAGTTAGTGTAGCTTTAATTAAATAACATTTACTTTTATTTAAATAAAGATGGATGGGACAAGATTTTAGCCTCAATTCATGAGAACAGTACTTTCAAGATAGTTCAAAGTAGATCAGAGCAATCTTTCTTTATTCAGTCTAAGATATCAAAAGTCAAATCTATGCAATTTATAACTATACATATTGAAAATTGTTCCATGGAAAGACCTTTGATTGTAAAGGTAAGCCAAGACTCCTGCTGCTTCAGAGTATTGTTCTGTAATTTCCAGATGCTAGTTTTCCACGTATGAAGAATGCATTAAACGTAATTTAGATGTTGAAGTGCCATATAATTTAATTAGCTCTTGTTGTTTCATCTTGCTGTACATATCTAAAACTCACTATGTATGACAGGAAATCTTTTAGAAATACATTTCAAACATAATTTTGAAAGTGATTAAAATTCTGCAGCTTCACTTTAAAAATTGCAATTATATTTTCATTACCAAACAGGGACATTGCCAGTGCAATAAAGGAACTTCTCGATACAGTAAATAATGTCTTCAAGAAATATCAATATCAGAACCGGAGGGTATGTGAATTAATTTCTACTACAGTGCCGCATCAGAAATATAATTAAGCACAAATATACGCAGCTTCATGTTCAGATAATATGAATTGTAAACATAATTTTTCAATTAATACAAACTGGCAAATAAAAAGACAATCATGATGATGAATAGAGATTTTTCAGTCTATGTGGTTTTTTAATCAATAATGACTGCTTTAAGGTTTAATATAATTCTTATTGTTTGTAGAATTAATACTTTACAAACATTAAGCAAAAGTCGCTTGTAGAAGCACATTTTCATCATTTAAATGGTGAATTTTGCCACTTCCAACATTTACTGTATACCTTTTTTCATCTTGTTCTGTGTTCATTGACTAAAAAACATGATGTTTGAGAAAAATGAAAATTTTAATTACTATTTATTTACATAAACTTTTTCAGGCACTTGAACACCAAAAGAAAGAATTTGTAAAATACTCCAAAAGTTTCAGTGACACTTTAAAAACTTATTTTAAAGATGGAAAGTAAGTATATATTTCTTTTTTAATTGACTTAGTGACTATTTTCTTTTTCCTTTTGTCTTAATAATTTGTACTCCAAAGAGCACACTTTGCAATAATCTTAACATCTTAATTGTTCCCATCAGTTCCAGTTTAGCAAAGAATGAAAAAAAATGGCCAGATTGGAACATTTGCTTTTTAAACTTAGGGATCAATGAGTCTACTTAATTTTTAATTCTCCTTGGGCATCTACAGCATCACTGTTCTAATAGCAATTATGTCTTCCTTTTCATCTTTGCTAAAAACAATCTTAGGAGGGAACACATTTCCATGGGGACTCCTAACAGATCGGGCGGAGTGGGTGGTCAGAAGAGATTTGCACGAAAGCGGGCATGGATATCTATTGTCTCTGAAGCTGTTCCTTGTTCTTTTCAGCACTCTGCTTTTTGTCTCTCTCTGATACCTTTCGTTCTCTTTTCCTGAAGGGAAGAACATACATCACTTACTTGAGGCTGGAAATAACCTCTTACAGAGGGCTTTGGAAGCAGACTAAAATTTCATGAAATTAGACCAAAGACCCCATGTCGATATATAGAGTAACACACTCTTGTTCACTCTGTCATAACATAAAATATATGAAATTTTCAAAATGGGAATTGTCACATGAGCATTAAGCCTCTGACTCAGCTATCAGTTATTTCATATTGCCTCCAGAAGTTGTGACTGCTCCAACACTGGAAGTTTTTAAGAAGATATTAGATAGCCATTTGTCTGAAATGGTGTAGGGTTTCTTGCCTAAGTATGGAGTTGGACTAGAAGACCTCTAAGGTCCTTTCCAACTCTGTTATTCTATTCTATTCATATTTATAATTGATATGACAAAAGACTTTTAACAATCTAATAAAAGAAGGGAAAATAATGGGAATTTTTCCTTGTCTAGAAACAAA
This sequence comes from Arizona elegans, assembly GCA_022577455.1. Lineage (NCBI taxonomy): Eukaryota > Metazoa > Chordata > Lepidosauria > Squamata > Colubridae > Arizona > Arizona elegans. Next base: position 21,295,499 of record JAKOOJ010000005.1, read on the forward strand.
GATTTTCACATATCAAAATGAATGACAAAATTTCTATGGTTATAAAGTCGAGATTCTCTAGTTGATATAAATTTCTGGTGAATGTATGAACATGTCTAGGAATGTAGAACTCTTTGGATCCAAAACATGAAAAAAGTGCTTCAGAGTGAATATGCATGCATCTCTTGGCATATCCTTAAAGGAGTTGTGGCTTTTCCTGGGCTTTAAAGAGTCACCAAGAGGTGTGGCATTACCTGTTTTTTTTAATCTTCCAACTGAAACCACTTCACATTTCTAGACAAATCTGTGTGGTTTTCTTGAGAATAATGTAGAGTTTGCTATTGTCTTCTCCTAGCGATTTTCTTTTTAATGGCTCAATCTAACCTCTAGCCCCAGACTTATATTCTCTGGGGTCTCTAGTAGTGCACTCTGACTCTGTGTTGTTTTTATGGGAATAGAGAAAGTGGGCTACGTGCTTGCTGCCTCCTACTGACTATGAGCTAAATGGGATTTCCACAACAGAAAAATAATTTATTTTCAAAGGCTGATAAAAGGGAGAACCACCACTCGCATCTAAGTATGCTAGCTGTTGCTTAGATACAGAGTCACTGTGTGCTTCTGAATAACAATTGTTGGAGGAAAAATCTGGAGGGGAAGACAGTTGTATTTCGGGTCTTATTCCAGATTTCCTAGAATCATCTGATTGGCCATAATTGGTTACAGGACATTGGGCTCCCTCGACATGGGATATGTAGTAGCAGGACATTTGTCTGGTTTGTACGTAAATATGAGACCACCTGGAATTCCAGTACTGTTGGCAATTAGAATTGGGGGGGGGGATGGGAACAGGGCAGTAGCAAACTCCTAATGCTTCCAAGCTTTACATAAATGCAAGTTACATAAATATAGTCCCAAGTTCTGTATGGGTATGAAAAAGAGAAGCAAAATCTATGAGTAGCGCTTTGAAAACAATAGAATAAAATCCATATTAGAAGCCGCCGAAGAACAATTTTAATATTGTGTAGTGAGGAGGAAAAATCCCATCTGTTCTTTGACCTTGCTTGTGATTGTAGCTAGCCGAACAATGCTAATACCCCAAAAGTCTCCAGGTTTTTTTTTTCCACTGTTCCATTTATTTAGCATTTATAGTAAGACATTATTCTGGATTATTAATATGCATCTAAGGAATTAATTTTGTTTGCTCATGGATAAACAAAGAAAGTAAAGTAGATTTTTGGGGGATGGGGGTTGTTTCCTGGGGTGTTTTTTTTTTTAAATTTATTTAAATAGAAATAGAATAGAGTTGGGAGAGTTCATTAAGAGAGTTGAGTAACAAAATCCATTTAGTTATGAATTTCAGTTCAGAAATGGAAATTAAACATACCAGATGGGTGGCTATCTAATCTCCATCTGCCCACAATCATCTCTCTTTAGTTAGATGACCACGCTGTCAAAGTATTCTTAGTCTTAATATATAATTTAACTTCCTCTGATTTAAATAAGAAGTAACAGACTGCAATGTTTTGTCCTCCAAAGTACTATCATATCCCTCCTGGGTCATCTTTCATGAATGCTGAAATGTTAAAAATATTCTTCTCCTTCAAATTCTCTTCAATGAAATTAATATGTAATCCCTTGATCGTTGTTGTTACTTGTCTCTGAAGTTGTTTCAACTTTTTACGAGTACAGGTAATCCTCAATTTATGAACTTTATTTTTGGCAAAGACCACCCATTTGGGAGAATGGGTTTGCCCTTAACAGCATTTGCTTATCAACCACAAATTTACTTAATGACCACTGTGATTTGCTTCACAAACATTGCAAAAAATGTTGGGTGCCTTGACCTATGACATAAGTAATGACTTACGAGCAGAAATCCAGTCCAATTTGCAGTCGTAAGTCTAGGATACTGCTATACTTTTAACCCAGGCTTAAAGAGGAATCTGATCAGAGGTGAATGGAGTGAAACTATTATTCTCCATTATTTGGAAATTTATGCTGTCTAAAATTGCATTTGCTGTCTTCATAACAGCATACATTGCTGATTTAGATGCAGTTACAACTACAGCACCAAAATCTTTTCTCCCAAGTGCTTGTTACCAAAGCAGTATCTCCCCTCCTATATTTGTCCATTTGGTGTATATTTTCTGAGTTAAGAACTTTGCATTTATCTCTGTTAAATCCCATTCTGTTGCATGCTACCCATTTCTACAACTATCAATATTGTTTTGAATTGAATTTGAATTTTTGAAGTCCCAGTTTTGTATAATATATAAATTTGATAGGCATTTCTACCTCTTCACTCAAATCTTTAATGAAATATTAAGGGCCACATTTGATCTTTATGACACACCACTTGATATCACAGTCCAATTTGTTGCAAAAACATGGATGAGCACTTCTTGATTATAATTTTCTAGATCTAGGTATATATCTACTTAATTATTACATTGTCTAACCCACACTTAAGTAACGTTGTGAGGTACTCTTATTAATTGCTTTGGTCATGTTATGTTTTATAACAATCTATTAAGGAATTTACCTAATTAACCAACAAAAAATGTTTCATTGTTGAGAAATGAGTGCTAGTTTCTAACAATTTTGGGTTTTTTTCAAGGATACCTACCTTTTTATGGTTTATTTTAGGATTTCTACAAGTATTGAGATCAGAACAACTGTTCTAGATCTTGCTGGATTTTTCTTTCCCCTCTTTTTTTGAAAGTAGTACTGAATAGTTAGGGATCAAAAGGTGCTTTATTTTTCTGTAGGATTTCTGAAACATCATACTTGAATTCAGAAAGACAGTCATGTAGGTCCCTAAATAAAACAGGATGTAATTAATTTCTTCCTAGAGATTTATTTGGAAACAACTAAACACAAGTGGATTTGAGTAGGACTGCCTTTTCTTTGTTAACTTAACAGCATTTTACCTTCACTGGGCAGCTGCTCTATTGATTCTTTTTCCTTTTATTTTGAGCATATTTAAAGAAATTATTTTTTGTGTTATTTTTAGTACCTTTTACCCTAATCTCAGTTAATTCTGAGCTTTTGATTTCCTGTATTTAGTTTATAGCTGTTCCCGCTGTATAGTTCTGAGTCAGTTGTACTTTTCCTTCTTTTATGATGTGGATCTCTTTTCTGGCTTTTTCCTTGTGTTAATTTCATTCTAATATCAATATAACCGTTCAGAGTTCTGCCTTTAGACCATCAGACTTTATTTCTATGTTCTTTATCAACTTTTAATTTCTGTCATTAGTTTTTCCAGTGTAGGTAATCTCATTCAAAATGTGTTTTGAAAAACCCTTTGGGATCTAACTTATTTGAATGTGTATAAATATTATAATTGTCTATAATGCTTCTTCTCCTGTCAGGGTGGTCACGGCAGTCAGGATGGGTGGCGACACGGGAGAGAGCTGTTTAGGACCGAGTCTGCAGAAGAAACTAAGCCCCGCCTTCCTGCTCCAGGAGCCAGTTTTTTCGACTCGGTGGAGTAGGACAGGCGTGTCTATCATCTTTTCCTCTTCAGACTCGGCCTTCTAACACAGCATGAACGTAGTTTCGGATTCCGCTGAGCAGGGGCTGTCGGCTGACAAGCCCCTCTGCAAGAACGGGCTCGTTCTTCCGCCTTAATTTGCTGGCGACGAGTGATTCTTCGGGCTGCGACTCGGGCTCTGCCCTGTAGCCGGAAAGCGCGACGGCCATTCCGCGCCCTTCCCAGCGCTCCCTTTTACCGCCGCTCAGGGACAGCTGCCTCCTTTGATTAGAGGACTCTACGGGCGGTCTTTCTTCACGGCAGAGCTCCGGTTTTGGAACAAGGGGTCTTTGACTAAACTGCGCAGTGAGTTGGCTTATTCCCCTCAGCTTTAAACTTTGCCGCCCATTTCGTAACATTCCAAAATGGCGGACGCCACTTTAAGCGCCGTTTCCCGCTCTAAAAAGAGCAAAGAGAAACGAGCTAGGGAGCCCGATCCTGAGGAAGGTGGTTCGGGGGGCCAACACTCCAAGAGGGCAAAGAAACAAGACGTCCCTAAGCCATCGGGAATCCGCTCCTCTTCATCCTCCAAGCACTCGAGGGACGAAGAGCGCTGTCATAAGGCAATGGAGAGGGCCTTCAATAAGGCTTCCTCTTCCTCCTCGGCGCGAACTAGGCCCCAGACCACAACAGGATCCTCAGAGGAGGGTCATTCAGCGAACAAATCACTTGCCCCTCCTGCGGCTCCTCCTCTCTCTCCTGACCGATCAATTCAGGAGGATATTGTGTCGGTTTCGGAAGCGGCAGCAGTCTTCCAAGGTGACCATAACCAGGATCTGGCGGCCTCTGAGCCAAGGCAAGCTTCCCAGGTGGCAGATCCTCCTCCACAGGTAGTCTCCTTGGCCCCGGTAGTCTCTACCCAGGGACAAGCTATTTCCCCGGACTTGGCCAAATTAATAGCCCATTCCATCAGGCAGGGCATCGCCCAAGGCTTGCAAGAGAGAGCCTCTTCTCGGGTCTCTGATTATCTGGACGACCAGTCCCTTTCTCTTCGTTCTGACCCCATAGAATCTGCCCATCATCATCAGGATCAAGCTGTCTCCCCTTCTGGGGTCACTCAGGGTTCCATTTCTGCTGAGGAAGAAGAAGGTGAAATTCTGGTGGACCAGGACCTGTCGGACGATATGGGGTTACTTCCTGATCAACCCTCCTTCATTGGTTTATTTAAGCCACACATGTTCAGGTCTCTTTTGTTTAAAGCCCAGAATACCACTCGCTTGGGCATTCCCGGAGCGAAACCTTCGAATCAGGCTTCCACTTCTGACCCAGCCTCGGCCTTATTCGAGGAACCTTCTATTCTGACGGAGACCATTCCCGCGCCCAAGTTGTTCTCGGATGTCCTGCAGAGACAATGGAAATTTCCTAGCTCGGGTCCGGTGCCCAATTCTTTGGATCAAAGATTCTATCACCTGGCATTGGAATTTTCCGACCTCTTGCAAGTGCCTAAGTAGATGCTCCCATAGTGGCTTTAGCTTCTCCAACCCCTTTGTCGGGTCCCCCAGAGGAATCACTTCGACCGGAGGATCGTAAGGCGGAGAGGTCTCTGATTAAAGCTCATCAATCTTCAGCATGGTCTACCCAAGCATCCTCTCCTGCCTCCTTTTTTAATAGAGCCTCGATCCTCTGGATTAAACAATTGCAGAAACGCATTCCAGTTTCAGATGTCCGTTCGCACCAAGATATAACCAAGATCCTAGCAGCAGTCGAGTTTTCGGCCGACGCCACCTTGAATGCTGCTCGGTTTTCGGCCAAAGCCATTGGTTCCACGGTGACTTCACGACGGTTGCTCTGGTTGAAGAACTGGCAAGCTGACATCCGCCACAAGTGGCGCCTGGCATCTTCCCCTTATGCAGGAGTCAATCTATTTGGGGCCCCCCTGGATCCACTCCTTGTGGAAACCCGCAACCATCGCAAGATTTTACCATCCCTGTCTCGTAGATCGGACTACCGTCAGTCAAGTTCCTTTCGCCCATCTTCCTTTCGTTCCTCAGATTCAACATCCTTCAACCAGCGCTACCACCGTTCCTTCCAGAACAGGGAACCTCCCTTCCCGGATAATCAGGTCAGACAGGGTTCCCGTTTTCCCTCCAGAAGGAATCAATGTGGGGGACGGGGCAGGTCCTTCCGCAGGTCTCGTTAACTTTCCCCAGGACCCCGCAATTGGAGGCCGTTTAGCTCTTTTTGCCTCCAAATGGGAGTCCACTGTATCGGATAATTGGGTTAAGAATGTGGTCAGATTTGGTCTTCCCCTTGAGTTCAAATCCTCCCCCCCTCAGTTGTCTTTACGTTGCCCGGTTTCCCTTAATAGGGTCAAGAGGGCTCGGGTGGAGGCTTCCATTAGGCACCTTTTGACCTCCAGGTCTATTCAACCGGTGCCCTCCTCGGAGTTTGGAAAGGGTTTCTATTCCCGTTTATTTCTCGTCCAGAAGTCCTCGGGGGATTGGCGTCCCATCCTCGACCTTAAATCCTTGAACCGGCACATAACATATCGCCGGTTCAAGATGCAATCCCTTCAAACTATTTTGCTTTCCCTTCAGGTGGGGGATTTCATGTCATCTATTGACTTGACCGAGGCCTACCTTCATGTCCCCATCCTTCCAGAACACCGTAGATACCTTCGTTTTTGTTATAATGGGAAACATTATCAATACCGTGCCCTTCCCTTTGGCCTTTCCTCAGCACCCAGGGTCTTCACCAAGATTATGGCGGCCCTTATGGCTTATATCAGTAATCTCCCCATTCGGGTTTTGTTTTACCTGGACGATATTTTAATTTTATCCCGTTCATCGGTTCAGGCCCACAGGGATCTAGATTTAACCCTTAGGATTTTACAGGAGCATGGCTTCTCTATTAATTGGCGGAAAAGCCACTTGTCCCCTTCCACTAGGCTACTTCACCTGGGAGCGATCATAGATACGGTTTCCTCGGAGGTATTTCTCTCCCCGGACCGTATCTTAAGTTTAAGATCTCTAGCATCCCGTGTACAGAGACAACGCTCATCTTCTCTCCTCACCCTATCTTGTCTACTCGGCAAAATGGTGTCTTCGTTTGGGATCGTCCCTTGGTCCAGACTACACAGCAGGGACCTCCAGTGGTACCTACTACCATTTCAGCGTTCCCGCCGGAGTTCATCGGCCTTGAGGGTAATCCTTACCTCTCAGGTATTGTAGTCACTGACTTGGTGGACTTCCGACAGGATATCCAAGGGCAGTCCTTTCTGCGAGCCCCATCGTCTGATTTTGACTACGGACGCCAGCCTTACAGGGTGGGGCGCACATCTGGGAATCCATCTGGCCCAAGGCCTTTGGACAACCCAGGAATCGAGGCTGAGCATCAATTTCTTAGAGCTTCGGGCAATATTTCTCGCCCTTCAACGCTTCCAGTCCCTGTTGCAAGGCATGGACGTCCTCGTCCTAACGGACAATGTCTCAGCCAAAGCCCATATCAACAGGTGGGGCGGAACGCGGTCTCGACCTCTCATGCGAGAGACAAACAGACTGGGCGCCTGGGCCGAAGCCAATCTGGCCTCCATCAAAGCGGCACATATATCGGGGGTCGAGAATCGGACAGCAGACGCACTCAGCCGGTCCACGATCGATCCAGCGGAGTGGAGTCTACATCCGGATCTCTTCCAGGAGCTGGTGCGGAGATTCGGTCTTCCGGCCATAGACCTTTTCGCCTCGGGGTCCAACCACCAAACGCCTCGGTTCTTCTCAAGATTCCCGACCCCAGGGGCGGAGGCGGTGGACGCCCTACGCAGCAGTTGGCCTTCGGGCCTTCTCTTATACGCATTCCCTCCGATACCGTTGATCCCTCTGGTCATCAGGAAGCTTCTACAAGAGCGGGCGGAACTCCTTCTAGCCCCCTTTTGGAGCCACCGCCCTTGGTTCGCGGATCTGCGGGCTCTCTCGATACAACCCCCCTGGCGGATACCGGAAGATCGGATTGTACTTCTACAGGGCTCCGTGTCTCACCCGGACCCGCTTTGGCTCCACTTAACCGCGTGGAGGCTGAGCGGTTCAATTTGAGAAACTTTCCCCTTTCTCAAGGTGTCGTCACCCTTATCCAGGCGTCCAGACGGGACTCGACTAACAGAATTTACGAGGCCACCTGGCGTTCCTTTTCAACGTGGTGTCGGAAGCATCACCAGTTACCAACTTCCGCTTCCTTGGAGCATGTCTTGGAGTTTCTACATGAGGGATTCGTGTCAGGGCTCTCGCCTAATACTCTGCGTCGCCAAGTGGCAGCCCTCTCGTCTGTTCTCTCCTGTGGTTCGAAGGATCCTATTTCTCGTCATCCCCTTGTCCGCAAATTCTTAAGGGGCACTTCTAACGTCCGCCCTCCTCCGGTTCATCGCTTCCCGACGTGGGACCTACCGAAGGTGCTTTCAGCTCTTACTAAACCCCCCTTCGAGCCATTGAGGGAGGTATCCCTCCGTCTTCTTTCTCTGAAAGTGGCCCTCTTAGTGGCTGTAACGTCCGCTCGAAGGATCTCTGAGTTGAGTTCACTGTCGGTTCGCAAGGAGCTCTGCACCTTTTACTCAGACAGGGTTGTCCTCAGGTTGGACCCTTCGTTCGTCCCGAAGGTGAATTCCTTATTCCACAGATCCCAAGAGTTGATTTTACCGAACTTCTGTCCTCACCCACGACATCGTTTGGAACAGGAGTGGCACACTTTGGACGTTAGACGTGCTATCAAGATTTATCTGGCCCGTACTTCTTCCATCAGACGAACGGATGCCCTTTTTGTGTCCTTCCTTCCCTCAACGTTGGGAGCCAAGATCTCTTCAGTGACCTTGGGTCGTTGGCTCAGAGCCTGCATCTCAATGGCTTACGTCTCTCTATCCCTGCCGGTGTCTAGGGGCATCACTGCCCACTCTACGAGAAGTGCCGCGACTTCGGCGGCCTGGTCGACTAGAGCCCCAGTGGAGGAGATTTGTCGGGCGGCCGCTTGGGCCTCTCCTACTGCCTTCATCAGACACTATCGCCTGGATGCTTATGCTTCGGCTGATGCGGCATTTGGCAGGAGGGTCCTCCAACAGGTCCATCAGGCTTCCTAGATCCAGGGCCGGCCTTCTCCCTCCCGACAGGACACAGAGCTTGGGTATGTCCCATCCTGACTGCCATGACCACCCTGACAGGAGAACGAGCGTTGGTACCTACCTGATACGCTCCTTCTCTGGCTGGTGGGCACGGCAGTCAGCCCCTCCCTTATGGGCCGTCCCCGGTCTATTGTCATCTTTGGGGGGGTGGGATACACTTACCTCTATTTCTTCCTTGTTTCCTCTAGACACGCCAGTCTGCATTGAGTTCCTCGTCTCAAAACTGACTCCTGGAGCAGGAAGGCGGGGCTTAGTTTCTTCTGCAGACTCGGTCCTAAACAGCTCTCTCCCGTGTCGCCACCCATCCTGACTGCCGTGCCCACCAGCCAGAGAAGGAGCGTATCAGGTAGGTACCAACGCTCGTTTTGACTGAAAAGATAATATAAACAGCAAGCTGATGCCTCAGATGGCTCCTTTACAGCCCCTTCAAAACCTTGCTACAATTTTTACTGATTTGTTACAATTATCAAACTCTGTCCTAACATTATAATCCTTAATGTAACAGAAGAGGCAAATGATTAACAAGTTGTGGAGTACTGATCTTCACTATAGCTTATAAATTTCTTTCAAGTGTATGTTCCTCATCAGCCCAGAGAACATGAGCATTTTCAGCCAATATTGCACAAATTTTACCAATTTACCATTATGCTACAAGATTCTGGGTTTTTTTATTTTCATGATCTGGAAATAATATTTCCTGATAAACGTATCTGTGGACTCCTTTGCTAGTTTGTCTACTTTCCTCACTGAACATTTTTAAAGCAGTGAATGTGGATGGGTGTTTTTACCAGATTGCAAAGTTTTGGAATAACTAGCTTTTTATAAATGGGGGGGAATTCATATCCCAATCCTACATGCCGTTTTGCATAACTAGAATCACTTTAGCAGGAACTTGATTGATTTACAAGCGAATGGTATGTATCAATAGCAAAGAATATTTGTAGTTCAAGGTTGAATTGGGGTCCTTGAGCAATCTGAGCTCAGCACTGGTGATGTTACCTAGCTGGGTAATGAAACGTCTGCAAGAAAGCAACAAGTTCAGAGAGCACCAAGGATCCCACGGGATACACTTGTATTCAGAAACAATGCCCATTGAATTCATTGACCCTGGTAAGTAAGGATAGGATTGCAATGCAGTAACTTGGTTCTTTAACTGCAACATTTAGTTTTGTATTGTGATTTAGTTGTTAGGGTTTAATAAGGAATTCAGTATTTTTTTCTCATTTAAGAAAACACCTCTAATTATTTTCAGAGTTAAGAGTATTAAAAAACCTTCAACCAGAATTTCATATTGTTGAACTTCCTTTGTGAATTATAGTTGTGTATTTAAGTACTGCATTCCAGAAGCAGTGCATAGGATTTCATTGTAAAAATTAATTGTATTTAATATGATTGCTTTCTATTTTGTATAAGCTTATCTTGTTGCTAAAATATATCTTCTTTCTGTTTTTCTTTACAATAGGGCAATAAATGTGTTCATAAGTGCCAACCGACTAATTCATCAAACTAACTTGATACTCCAGACCTTCAAAACTGTGGCCTGAAAAAAAAACTGTATATGTTGAGAGCTGTACTTTTCAATGACGGATAGGATACCTTTATATGTAAACTTTAAAGTTTTGACTGTGTAAATTATCAATCCCAATTGAAGGGACTTAATGCAGGATTTTGAATGGGATTTATTGCCATCTTACACCATATTTTTGTAAAAACATAGCTTAATCATAACCACACAATGAAGATTTTGCATCACTTTTTTGCTATTATCATTCTTTTCAGAATTATAAGCCAAAAGAATTTACGCCTTAATGTGTCATTATGTAACATTCCTTATAAGAACTGTAAATATTTGGTGTTCTGTTTCTGACATTTTAACTTGAAAGCGAAAAACTGCAACAGAATTATGTATTTAACAATATTGGTGGCAAATATTCAATAAATAGTTTACATCTGTTTATCTCTATAATTTTATCCCATAATGGTGTCCTTGAAGCTAAAATCAGCGGGGAGATGTACATACGTCTTCAAAGTTCATACAAAGAATGATGTCGTTTTAAGAAGATCGAATCTTCAAAGTTTCCTGCACAGAAATTCACTCTTAACTACTGAGTCTTTCCCTCCAAGCTTGGATTTTTTTTTCCAATTTAGAGTAAATTATTATATTACCAAAGAATTCATGATTAATGGTGGCATGAACTGCAGGACCTCTTTGGGGAGTGATAGTAGGTGTACAGTTGTCAATAGATAGCTTTATATATATGAAATTATGCAGGATCACTGTTAGTACATTTGATAAGTTTTCCCCAAAATAAGACATCCCCTGATAATAAGCCCAATCGGGCTTTTGAGTACATGGCAATGAGGTAAGCGCTTATTTCAGGGTTCAAAAAAATATAAGACAGGGTCTTATTTTCGGGGAAACACAGTACCTAGTGCCAGGGTATGGGGTATGTTTGTTTCGCCTATACAACCTGTGAAAATTATTCAGAATTGGGAGACTGTGATTTATTAAGAGGTGTATTTCTGAGCTATTCACAAACAGCAAAGCCTCCATTAGATATTATGACCTTGGTGTACTAATTTAGTTACACTGAAAATTAAGAAATTACTTTTGTTGATGTAAATATTCTGGTGGGAATATCTCTAGTGTTTGGCAGTGTAACAGAAGCAAAAATTGAGTTTGCCCAAAGGAGTTTGGCATTTAATTTTGATAACAAAAAACCAATGAAGGAAAGAGAGGTGAAGATAAAATGCAGGCTACCCGTATCACTGTGCTAGAAATTACATTTAATAAAGTATTGCAGTTATATCAATGCAAGAGATCAAGTCTACTCATTTGGCAATGGTGCTATTTAATATGTATGTTTAAATAAATGGTTTTAATATCTATGCTTTTTAATATTAGTATAACGATCTGAATGATCGCTACTGTGAGCTGTCATGATAGGATTGCTGATTTCCAACAGAAATTCATTTGTTTGTTGTAGAGCCGTTATGCTAGGATCTCCTTTTTACATCTGACTTTGTGAACAGCTTATCTATATTGTGATTATGCATTTGTGTCATTTTCTCCTTTCACCACTAATACTGCAAGAAAAATAAGAATAATCTTTTGCAGTGTCTTAGTTAAACATTGGTTATATAACTCTTTTAATAGAGTTTTCTTTGTACATTTTTGTAACTGCGAAAAAATCTTCAGCATTATGTATATGTAGTCCTCAACCTATGACCATGATTGAGCCAAAAATGTAAGAGTGATACTGATAAAAGAGGTAACAACACAACCTGACCTGACTTTATGACCGCATCGTGGCTTTCTCCAGTGGGATTGTTAAGGGATTGTGCATGTTGTAATGGAGCTAAAGAACTGACTTCCAAAGGGAGGCAGGCAGCTCTCAAAAAAGCTGAGTCAAAGTCCATTTTCACCCAGCCTCTTTGAAAGCAAAAAATATTGCATGCCAGCGAGATTCTGCCCTGCAAAAGAGGACCTTCTTGGTGGTGGCCACTTCTCTGTGGAACATATTCCTCCGAAGTATGATTGGTCCCCAGCCGGCTACTTTTTCTTTCTTTTTATTTAGTTTTATTAGATTTTTATTTTTAAATATACGTTAATATCTAAGAGTCTCTTTCTGGATTTTCTTCTCTCTTTTTCTTTTAAAGTTAGGGTCTAAATAAAAAAAAATCTTCTCACCCAGCTCCAGGCACTGATTATCTACACCTCCTGCACATTTCTTGGTTGCCTCGGCTGCCCAGCTTCACGGCTGCCATGATGGTTGCCTCTTGTCAAGGGTGAGAGGGAAGAAGCCCTGGATCAAGCAGGAGAGTTGCGGCTCTTCGCAACCTACAGGATGCCCCTCTTCCCAGAGTGGCTTTAGCTCCTTTCAGAGCCCTCCAACAAGGAGAACTCGGCGTGGGAGCACCGAGACCCACTCGTGTCCGATCTCGGCATGACGTCAGCCGGAAGTCAGCATTGCTACTTTTTCAAAAGGCTATGAAGACCTGGTTTTGTCAGCGAGTGGGGGGACCACAAATTGAGCTGATCAAATGGTTGATTTGATTGTGTTGCTTCCATGGGTGTGGGGTTCTATAGGTTTTTATGTTGTGGGTTTTTAATGTTATAAGCCACTCAAAGATACCCAAGTGTGGATTGGGCATTCATATAAATTCGTTAATAATAAATCTGGCTGGCAATTTTTGCCATAATGTCATCCCTGCTTCTGGGACATCTTCAGTTTGCCAGGTCCTCACCACAAGCATGTCTCTCTGAGCTTGGTTTTCATTTCACAGACATGTTATTGTAATACAAAGTATTGTTTAGTGACTGTAACAGTTGTCCTGTTAAATCTTGGCTTGTGTAAGTATTGTGTGTTCTTGATTACAGTATTCTTGCTAATCTAAATGCTAGTTTCTCTTATCTGGGTATTGGTTAATAGGTATACAATAAGAAAGTGTTCAGGGCTCCTGAAATTATGATGTTAAATTTCAGCAGTACAATGGCAAGTATTCAGCAATGCAGTTTCGGCTGCTGAATATAAATAACACCTTCTAAAGGCACCCTGTAGTTTCTATTCCAATTCCACTGCCACCACCAGTCATATTTTTTCTTAGCAGAAGTTTTCCAGCTCAAAAATTCTGAGATCTTCATGCATGCCCTATATATTTAAAATCTCCACAGATGATCAGTAATATTCAACTCTGGTGAGTATGAAGGCTACTCCAAAACTTTTTTTCCCTGCAAGGACTTCATTGTTGTTTTGGAGATTTATCTTTAGTCTTGCTAGAATATCTAGCCTCTTTTGAGCTTCAGTTTTTTCACTGATAGTCAAACATTAGTCAGCTACAGAAAATATTCAGAAGCTGTTGTTCCCATCTAAGGAGGTGTTAACAAAGTCTAACTGAAAGAGTAACTTAACTTTGGCATCTGCCATATTCATTTCTTTTTCTTAGCTTGAACACCTGTCCATTAATAATAAGTAGGGTATAAATTCAAATTTCCTCAAAGAGTTGCTGTGTTTTAACTTTGCACCACGTAGAAGTTGTGTCTGATTCAGTAAAACATAATTTGGCTAAAGGTGGCTAAGATTGCATTTAATTTATTCAGGCATGGTTGCAATAGTGAATTTTATTGCAGGCAGTTTTCAATGTAACAGTCACAATTGGGTCCAAAATTTCCATTGCGAAGCAAGTCAGTTAAGTGAGCTTTGCCCTATTTTACGACCTTTCTTGCCACAATTGTTAAATGAGCCACTACAGTTGTTAGTAACAGGTTAAGTGAATCTGGCTTCCCCATTGACTTTGTGATCACATGACCCTGGGACACTGCAACTGACGTAAATTCATGTCAGTTACCAAGCTTCTGAATTTTGATCATGGGATGCTGCAATGAGAAACTATCTTAAGTCAGTGCTGCTTTTTCAGTGCCGTTGTAACTTCAAATGGACATTAAGCGAATGGTTATACATTGAGGACTACTACAATACAATTCCTGTCATAAATATAGGAAGTTGCCTGATGTTAACTAGGCTCAACCTCGTCATGTTAAACCATTCCATAGTTGTTCACTTTGTATATGTAAATCTAACTGTCTGTCCGACTGCCTTATCTATTTATTAGCTTCAGGCGGTCTTTGATACAGAGCAGATGGAAGCGTTATCCAAATTCCAAATTTCTTCTTTATTGTTCTGTGCCAAAATTGATCAGAATGTTTTATTTCACAGGGATGCAGCACAGGCCTTCATTGTAAAGCCGTGACATTTTTTATATATCCTTGGATTAATCTCAGCAACAGGGGAGAAATTGACTACAGCTCTTGACTTCAGAGCAAAAACAAAACAAAACAATCCTCAAAAGTAGTTTCTAGGCACAATGACTGCTACAAAGAGGACCCCATGATTCTAAATAGAAAATGAGATGTCTAACACACAGGAAAAGATCAGAGCATTCTGTTTTACTTGAAATGTAGCCATCAAAAGGCAGCTAGATCCTTGTAAATCTGTGACCATCTTTATTTTTGCAAACACCCAACATTTCGGAAAAGCTAAATCATGCTGCTTCAGTGCCTCATTGACTTTCCAACTGATGTTTATTCTGGAGTAAGTCCCTGTGTGATCTGTGCTGTTTCCTGTCATGGAAATGTGCCTAAGAGAACTTTCCTCAAGCATGAACGGATTATGTAACTGAATGAAGAGAGAAGATTCTTAAGTTAGATAGAACATTCCCAATGGAGCTACAGAGTGTCGTGTCTGGTTTCACATTTTGATTAAAAACCTGGTGAAAAAATAGCCTTTGGTCAACAATTACATATGGATTTTTTTAGCGCAGTAATCCAGTTACCGGTAGTTAAAACTGAACTCTATAGAAATCACTTTTTTTTGGTGGGCCTAAGTCCTTCTGTTTCGGTCAGTGTTTCTCAATCTTAAAATTCCTGGATTTCAACACCCAAAATTCCCCCTACGAGTTGAATTCCACATATCTTAGACTTGCTAAGATTGAGAAACACTGGTTTAGGATATTTTCGGTATGAACTAATTTTAACTCAAACCATGTCTGATTCTTGTCTGAACAAGTCCTGGCAGTTTTCTTGACAAGGTTTTTCAGAAGTGAATTGCTGTTTGTTTCCACAAACTGAGAAAACGTGATTGGCTCAAGGTCACCCAGCTGGCTTTGTGCCTAAAGTGGGACTAGAACTCACAGTCTCCCAGTGTCTAGCCTGATGCCTTACCATTAACCAAGTTAAGAAAATTAACCTTAAAATTAAACAAATATTATGGGATTCTTTTGCTGCTGAAGGTGGCTGCCCTGGAATGATCTTACCAAGTGGGAACCCCCAATTCTGAAAAACCTTTGTTGGCACCCCTTTATTGTGCTTTAAGCAAATGTTTTATTCTACCTAGGTTTTTTAATAATTGTGCTACAGTGCAGTTTTTTAAAAATTAATGTAATTTCTGCTAATTGAGTTTTTGCTGCCCGGAAATTATTACAGGTTTATATGTTACCTCTTTATATTAAATATTTAGATTGTCATCTTAAATGTTTTATAAGACAGTTATTTTACATAAATTATGAAGGGTAATACGCACATGAGTGCACATAGTAGGAAAGAGGAGATAGAACATAACTTCATCCTTGCAAACTGTTGTAATATAAAATAAAGTTTCATACAACAATAAACTGTTTATTTTTCTTAAATGGCTTTTAATATTAGTCTGACGATCCATTTTTGATAACATAGGTCTCAAATTATGCATATGTTAATCTTTCTCCTTTTTGATCCTCAACCATCTAGATTTGTTTGTGATTAGGAAAAAAGAAAGATTGATTCTCCTGGCACTTTAATTGCTAAGACATAATACCATGTTTCCCTGAAAATAAGACTGGATCTTATATTCACTTTTGTTCCAAAAGACACAATAGCATTTATTTTCCAGTTAGGTCTTATTTGGGGGGAAATATGGTACTAAATGCATCTGGCTGATGATCTTAACTGGGGCTTATTTTGGGAGTAGGGCTTATATTACAAGCATCCTGAAAAATCATGCTAGGTTGGGTCTTCTTATTATGGGATAAGGAATGTTCTTAGATAAGATGGTCCGTTATACCAAGCATCTGGGAGAGAGGAGGAATTTGAAGTAGTGTTCCCTGTAGATACTTTTGGATTCTATCAATATATTAGAGGGTGGCTGTGCTTTTTAGTTGTATTAGACCACTTTAAATTCTGCAGTGCGTACATCCTTGATTTCAAGAGTGGGCACCTGGGGCTCTATACGTGCTTCCATGTCTTTGTTCCGTCTTAAAATTCCTCTAAAGCTTATTTAATTCAATAGCAACATTTCAAAGCAAATTACTGTTTAATACATTTAAAAATGTACTAAGTTTAGTGAGTCAGTCTTTTGTGGGAAGGATTTTTTTTTCCCCTACGAGTTTTAATTTTAATAATTTAGGAGCCTTTTCATTCGTTTTGCTGAATGAAATCCTGGGTGTTTCCCTTCCAGAATCCTGCACTGCTTTGAAGTTCATCATTGGTGTCTAGTTTTTTTGGTTCTTGGAGATCTAATGTTGATTACATTTAGTTGCGATGTATGTTTCAGACCACCCCAACGATGCCCTTGATGTGATGTCTCGCTGCCTGGAGGCCGTGCGGGATTGGATGGGGAGAAATAGGCTCAGATTCAACCCTTCCAAGATCGAGTGGCTGTGGTTTCCGGCGTCCCAATATAGCCAGCTGGTGCCATCGCTGACTATTGGGGGTGAATCTCTGCCCCCCACAGAGAGAGCTCAATCTGGGTGTCCCCCTGGATGCATGGCTGTCTTTAGAAGAGCGTATGACGGCAGTGGCCAGGGGGGCTTTTTATCAGGTTCGCCTGATTCGCCAGTTGCAGCCCTTTCTGGACCGGGATGCCTTGTGCACGGTCACTCATGCCCTTGTCACCTCCCGGCTGGTCTATTGTAATGCGCTCTATATGGGGCTCCCCTTGAAGAGCACTCGGAGGCTCCAGCTGGTCCAGAATGTGGCCGCGCGGGTGGTTATAGGCGCAACCCATTATGCCCATGTGACACCCCTCCTGCGTGAGCTGCACTGGCTCCCAGTGGCCTTCCGGGTGCGATTCAAGGTGTTGGTTACCACCTTTAAAGTGCTCCATGGCATAGGACTCGGGTACCTTCAAGACCGACTTCTGCCACCAACAGCCTCCCACTGGCCAGTCCGCTCCCACAGAGAGGTCTCCTCAGGGTGCCATCGGCCAAGTTATGTCGGCTGGCGACACCCAGGGGGAGGGCCTTCTCTGTGGGAGCCCCTGGCCTGTGGAATGAACTGCCCCCGGAAATGCGTAAGATCTCCGACCTCTGTGTATTTTGCTGTGCCCCCAAGACCCTGCTGTTCCTCCAGGCCGGGCTATCAATGTAATGATTTTTAAATTGGGTGTTTTAAATTTTTGGGGTTTTAAATCTGAGCCGAAATTATTTAATAATTTTAATTATTTTTAACCAATGTTTGTCTTTGTGCTTTTAATAGGCTGTACACTGCCCTGAGTCCTTCGGGAGAAGGGCGGTATAGAAATAAATTTATTTATTTATTTATTTATTTATTTATTTATTTATTTATTCTCCCAACTCCAGTTTTCAGTTCTGATAGAAAGCACATTCCAGCTTAACACTTCATGCGAAGATAATCTTCAGGTTTTTATTGCATCCACGCTCTTGATCTATGGATGTGCTATACTGCAAGCAGGTGCATTAAGGTGTTTATGAACACTCTTATTAAGTTCATCACACATTAATAAATATACAAAAAGCAGACACTTACCTTCATTTTAACCAATTATTTTAAGTTTTTTTTTCCTTATAAAAACACTAATTGTTGTGACTTGCTTTGAAAGTCTTTGCTCAGAACAGCTAAACAGGATTTTTTTTTTCTTTTCCTTTTTGTGGAGCAGTGAAGGAAGCTGGTTTAGCTTGTGTTGTGCAATTGTTGCTAAGAAACATTTGTAAGTTCAAAGAAAAGGGAATCTAGCTATTTCAAACAGCCTCCCAAATGTTCGTAGGTTCAATAAAGTAGATACTAAAATGAAATGCTGAAGCTAATCATCTCTGTTTGGAAAAAATAATGGATTCTTTATTTTAAAAAATGACATGTTAATCATAAGGTAAGTAAGCAAAACTCATTTCATCTTTGTGAACAGGTGCTATTACTTTTTCAACAAAACTAAATGATTATAAATTTGTTGATTGTGTTCGGCATGGAATTCAGTATAGATTTTTATGTCTTTTTTCTGGTTTACATATGGTTTTCCTGTGTAAATTGATGTCAGAAGTAATAATGAAGAGAAATCTAATTATATATTTTTTAAATTTTTTCCCCTCTTTTAAAACTCCATTTTTATTTATTTTTTTCAAGTAAACTTTCTAGAAACAAGACTTAACTTGTGCTGAATTATCCAAAATTATTCTTAGTGAATAAAATTAAGTTCCAGAAGAGCCTGGAAGCTGCAAGGAATTCCAACTAAATATTAATTTCTACAAAATTAATTAGCATGAATAATAAACCATATAAGACGACAAAAGCCACAAAGGCCAGTGCTGAAAAAGAAGCTATGGATTGTGGAACTGCAAAAAAACAGGAACATCTTGAAAACAGGTTAACTATTCATGATTTTATGAAAATGCAGCAACTTTTTCAGGTGAGCAAATTTTCAGGTGAGATTGTTCAAAAAGTACAATCAATCAGAATAGAGCTGGAAGGAACTTTGGAAGTTTTCTAGTCCAACCCTCAGTTCAAGTTCAAGATCCTCTTATCTGGTGTTGTGATAGAAAATACATGGGTGTGTTTAACATAGAACAATGAAGTGCATAGGACCGTGATGGCGAACCTCTGGCATGCGTGCCACATGTGGCACGTGGAGCCATATCTGTGTGCACACGAGTGTTGCCCTAGCTCAGCTCCAGCATGCAGGCATGTGCCAGCCACCTGATTTTCAGGCCTTCCGGGCCCACTGGAAGTTGGGAAATGGGCCATTTTTGGCCTCCGGAGGCCTCCAGTGGGATGGGGAAAGCTGTTTTCACCCTCCTCAGCTCCTAGAAAGCCTCTGGAACCTGGGGAGGGCAAAAAAATGGCCTACTGGACTCACCATGCCATCACATGCCAAAACCGAGGGGAGTGTGTGGGGGTTGTGTGCGCATGCGCAGGGGGTGGATGGGGTGCATTGAATGATGGGTATGACCCCCTGAGCTTCCCCCACTTTTGGCACGCGGCGGCAAAAAGGTTAGCCATCACTGGCATAGGATAACATGAATGAGACAGTTCAGTACAAATACCTTTGATCTCTTTTGTAGATTATTTTGCTGCATTTTACACATGCAGGTCTGATACGTCTGACAAAGACCTTTGAGGAAAGTGTGGGGTTTTTGTTTTTTTTTTACATGTGGGATTGACATAGGAGGGGTTTCTCTGCTCTGAAGTAAAATGAGTTACAATATATGAGTATCATTTTTTTAGTTGATGGTCACCCTGCACATACCTTTTCAGAAGTGTGCCCCAATAAGTAAAATGTTACATTTCCAGGAGAGCGATATAGGACTTACACTGCGTAACTAATTAGATGTCAAGAAAAATTGGCTTCCTGGACTGTGCTAGTTGCCACAAGCAGAAATCCAGTCTTGATGGTCAAAGCTACCATCAATAAATCAGGGAGGTAGATCAAATCTGACCTCCATTATATACAGAAGCTGTTTAATTTACTTGAGTCCATGCAAGGAAAAAAGGGACGTGATGGCTCAGTGGCTAAGATGCTGAACTTGTCGATCAAAAGGTCGGCAGTTCAGTGGTTTGAATCCCTAGGGCCACATAATGGGGTGAGCTCCCATTACTTCTCCCAGCTTCTGCCAACCTAACAGTTCAAAAGCACATAAAAAATGCAAGTAGAAAAATAGGGACCACCTTTGGTGGGAAGGTAACAGCATTCTGTGCACCTTTGGCGTTTAGTCATGCCGGCCACATGACCATGGAGACGTCTTCAGACAGCGCTAGCTCTTCGGCTTTGAAACAGAGATGAGCACCACCCCCTAGAGTCGGGAATGACTAGCACATTGTGCGAGGGGAACCTTTACCTTTATGCAATGAATGGAGACCACAGTATCTATGAATAATTGTTTTCACTATTGTACAGTTCTTATAAGTAGGATGTTTTTTAACATTCAGTTGCAATCCCTATTTCCCATCCTACATTCTGCAAAAGAGATCATAAGTCTTGACCTTCTATGTGGCATCCTTGCGTGTATTTGAGTATCTATCAGTACTCAAATAGATATCACCACTATGAGCCTTCTCAAGTCACTTTCTCTCTCTCCGAAGCTCATCTCACTGATCAGCTACTTCAGTCAATTTATACTGGTAAGTATCTAATTGTCCAATCATTTTGTTGTTCTCTGAACTGTTGTGATTCCTCTGAATTCTTTTATGTGGTTCTTGGTACTCGGCATAATACCTGAGATGGGGTCTGACTAAAACAGAATGCAATTAATACTTCACATAATTTAGACATTATACAAAGTAAAGTATCTCAGATAGACAGCTATCTCCACCTGATCACATCTACTGAAGATAACCTTTTGTCTCTCTGAGTTAAATTGATTCTGCTATCAAACTGTTATTACTATTATGCAGGATTTTCTTTTCTTTAAAAAAAATTCTTTGGAATTATCGTAGAAACCAGGGAGATCATGAGTTCTAGTCCCATTTTAGACATGGAAGCCAGTTGGGTGACCTTGGGCCAGTCGCTTTCTCTCAGCCTTAAGAAGGAGTAACAACAAACCACTTTTGAAAAATTCTTGCCAAGGAAACTGCAGGGACATGATCAGACAGTCTCTGAGAATCAAACAAAGTTGAAAGGAAGGGGAAAAAAACTTAAATCCATTATTTTATATCCTGAACTCTTGAATAAGAAATAATAGGTCTTGACCTTTTTCTGCATGACATTCTTTGAAGTTATTTGAATTATCTTTGTTGCCTATCTCTGAATTTGTTTCACTCTTTTTCAAGTTTGGTGGTCAGGACTGGACACAAATTTCAAGTAGGATCTGATGAGAGTCTAATAGAGCGGAATGATAATTTTCTATGGTTTAGAATTTATAGTTCTGCTGATGCAGCTTAAAATGACATACTGTGTGCCTTCTCTGCAGCCGCATTATACTGTTGGCGATCAATTACTGTGTCAAAATATTTTTTACAACTGATGTTACCATATATTAGTACCAAGGCAATATCCCTCATTCTATAGCTATGTCTTTGATTTATGTTTCCTTTGCCCTTCTCTCTTTTAGATTGTGTTCGATTAGTTTCTATCCATTTATGCAACCTCTCAAGATTATTTTGAACTATTTATCCCACCGATTTCAAATTAAATATAAACCTTAAAAGCATCCAGCCGACAATCTGGGTATCAGGGTTCCAAGTAATACACCCATAGCAAACAGAACTCCGAGGCAGGTAAATTCCTCAAATAACAAATTTATTGGGTATATCATATTGGTACAGGCTGGTGAAAACCAACACTAAATGTTCCCATGACTTCCCCCTAATTAAAAGTAAAAGTTTTCCCCCTTCCCCAAACAATCAGTCCTCACAGCGTCATCCAGTTGCCTGATAACTTCCTCTCTCCAACCACCTGTGGGAATGTCCAGGAGAAAGTATTTTGTTTTGGCTACAAGCCCCAGCTATCTCTATTCCCCACTTCCTATATCTCAGTTCCAGTGTGGCAACACTGAAGCCTCAAAATGGCCTTGGTCAGGTCAGCTTCAGGTTTGACAGGTGGTCCCCCTTAATTGAAAAGGACATCCTGCAAAGAAAATAAATTGCAAAGAGATTACTTAAGGTTCAGTCTAACCTCCTCTCCCTCCCCCTGAGGGCCCTTTAGGTTTCTGGGGGTACATGTCATGAAATTATTTGACCAACCTATCTACCTTGACATCCCAGCTCTTGACCCAAGTAGCTTTGGAGGGTGGATACCCCTTCCGTTGCACTAGGTACTGCAATTGCCCCCTTATTTTTGTGATAACCAATTTGGCACCCCTGTCCAGTTAGAGGATGAACCAGTGATGTATATTTGGATGTAAACTGGCATGTGTCTTAGACCTCACATTGGTTATGTGTTGTACATAACGTTGCTTATGTCACCAGAGAAAAATACCATGGGTTATTTTATTGATTGATTGATCAAATTTATATAGCCACCAATCTCACCAAATTTAATACAAAAACCAAAACTGCAAGCTGTAGCTGAAGGAAGAATTAAAAATGTCTAGTTATGTATGCTTTTCACTGAACTTGAGTGTTAATGGAATCTAAAAATGGAAAAATGAAGATAAATAAAAAGGGAGAGAAAAATCAAAGCAAGTAAGTTATTTAGCGATTTGATTGTATTCACATGACACATTTAACATTTAAATGTTATATAATGTTGATAGTACAGTGGTTTACGCACCCTGTTATTAACACAGCTGCCTGCAATTTCTGCTGGTTCGAATCTCTCCAAGGCTCAAGTTTGACTTAGCCTTCCATCCTTTCTAAGGTAGGTTAAATGAGGACCCAGTTGTGGGGGCAATAAGCTGACTTTGTATAAAAATATATAAAAGTATGAAGGCTATTGCTTAATGCACTGTAAGCCGCCCTGAGTCTCCAGAGAAGGGCGGCATATAAATCAAATTTAAAAAAAAAAAAAAACTAGCTCAGACAGCTACTTGTAACTTCCTTCGTCCATCATGGTAACCTTTGTTTTGTATGCTTGCGACTTAGTGTGCTTTGCAAACCGAGCCCACTTGGTCAGTTCGTGGTTCAATGTATCATGAGAACCTACAATTTCAATATAAAATTATTCAATCTGCATGATATTTTTAACTGCAAAACATATACCCCCACCCCTGTTTAGCACCTTGAATAAACTCTGCATAGATTTCCAGAAGGCTAGATCTTCTGCAGCAGGCTGAATTTGTTAATTTTAATTGAGGAAGTGCTCAGGTTTTAAGAGTGTGAAGATGAGCAATGCAGAACTATGAAAGGAGATACTCATTTGTAATCAAAGTACACACCGAAACTCGGAGCTCAACCACTGAACCTATAAAAATAAATGGCTGCATTTATTTTAAAATGCTGAAAAAGCAGAGAAGGGGAAAGATTTGGAATAAAAATCTGAAATGTGCCCCGGAGCTAATATTATAGCTTACTGCAAAGTGGTAGATGTTTATGGAGCAAGGAGTAGCCATCTCAGAATGAAACTGGTCCATCTGAACATTAGACCCAGAACTTTAAATATTTGCCCTAAAAGCAGAACATTTTTAGAGCCCATGGAATTAAAAACTAACATTCCTATAGTTTTCTTGGTATCATTCTGTAATGATCCACAAATAAGCCAAGTGCAATTGATGGGAATAATGGGAGCAGAGGTGGATCTCTCTCTCTCTCTCTCTCTCTCTCTCTCTCTCTCTCTCTCTCTCTCTCTCTGTGTGTGTGTGTGTGTGTGTGTGTTCTCTAATGTTTATTTTGTTTATAAGCCCAGGTTCTCTGCTGGATGAAGAGAGAGAGGGGATGCTAAGGTTTACAGCTAATTCGAAATTGGTGGGATAAATCTTAATCTTGAGAGTTTGCATAAACGGTTAGATAGATGGTCCTTCAGATATGTTTCCTTTTGTGAAGCAAGTAGGCAAGTTAGGTTAGGCAACTATGTGTGAATTAGGAATGGAATAGAGACGAAAACAACCAAGAAGGAATGGGTTGTTGGGAGATTGAAGGACCTTGACAGATTAAAGGAGGGGAGATCAAGGCTGGGAGCAAACAAGGAGAAGGCTTAGAAACAGACTGGATCAGACTTGGCATCAGAGTTGTGATTCCCCCCTTCTCCCACATTCAGAAGCAGAGGCAGTGAGAAGACGACGGAGGAGAAGGTGGAAATAATTTGGATTGTTGGTTATTGAAGAATGAAATCACATCATAGTGGCTAATATTACAGATTGGGCAGCTGTAGGATTGCAGTGGCAGTGAGAGAAACAACAGGAATGGGCTAGGCTAGAACACAGAGTGAGCTGCAGAGATTGCCCTGATGGAGGTCAATAGGAGAAGGGGGTAGCCTGGATAAGAATGTAATAATCTGTAACTGGAATATGAGCAAGAAAAGCACTCCAAAAACTTCCGGTTTGCTGTTTGTCGCCGCCGGACGCTCCTTCGGGATTGTCAAACCCACTGCCTGTAAGAGCCGCCTTTATAGCGGAATGGCGGCTCGAAAAAACTCCGTTTCCATGAGGAAATGGAGATAGAGCCGGCTGGGGTGGGTAGAGCTCTCTGCCTAATCCCAAAAGTTTTCTATTTACTTTTGGGACGGAGCGGAAGAGGCTCCCCATATCCCCAGCCGATGCTCCGGGCTTTGGGAGATCTCTGCTACATGCAGAGCTAGGTGGCAAAAGCAAGCCTGCAAATTTGTTAAATTAATTAAAGAAGATGTGAGCTGGACCTCTGATCCTGAAGCGCAAGTATTTTATTTATTTTATAAAAGTTACTGAAGCTGCTTAAGAAGGGAAAGGAAAAAAGATTTTTAAAATGGCGACTGCTGCGGCTTGAAGAGAGGCTGAAAGGGAAAGTCCTTCCGTTTTCTATTACAAAGCAGCGGAATGAATACTTCTGGTTGCAATTGAAGGCAAAACCTCACTCTCGTGTTTTTTTGTTTTTTTGTTTTCTTTTTCTCCTGGAGATCTGATATTGATCTTGGTTGGAAAAAAGCCTTTTTCTCTTTTCCAGTAAATCTTGTCTGCGTGGAAAAATGGCACTGAGACTTATAAAGTTAGACAAACAGGCAGTGGGGGGGGATTCCCCCATTAACAAATTACATGAACAAGTTCTAACTCTCCAGTCTCAGAAACCTGACTTTAATATAATAGAATTTTTCCTAGAGGAGATTGTAAGAAGGGATGAGATTGTGAATCAGCAACTTGAAAAATTTAAGCAGGAAATTAAAGAAATTGGTGAATTGGTGAAATCTAAGTTTGACTTTTTGGATCGAAAGATTTTAAAAACAGCTAACGGTTTATCAGACTTTATGATTCAGTTGGATGCAAACCAAATTATTAGAGTCTAAAATGAAAGAAACTGAGGATAATTTGGATGACAAGATTCAAAAAATTAAAAAGGATTTGGCAAACACTCAGGATAATAGTTCACAAGACAAACCTAAAATGGAGGTTGACCAAAAGACTGGTAATGAAGAAAATGTACAACAGAGGATTGAAAGAGAAGTTTTAATGATCCAACATAATTTTACAGAATATGCAATTAGACTGAGAGGTCTGCAGGAAAACAACAGAGATGATTTAAGGAAAATATCTTCTGAAATTCTGGCTGGGATTTTAAAGGTTCAACCTGATGAAGTGTTTTGCAGGATTGACAGAATTTATAGAATAAACTCCTGGTTGGCAAAGCAAAGGCAATTGCCTAGAGATGTGGTGATTTATTTTACAGATAAAGAAATTAGGAATAATATTGTGCAGAACTCTTTTAATTCTACTTTGCAATTTCATGGAAGAAAGATTTGGATTTTTAAGGAGCTCCCACCTAAGATGTTAACGGAGAGGAAGAAATTTGGTTTTCTAGTGACTGAGTTAAAAAAAAGAAATATCCTATTTAGGTGGGATGTTCCAGTTGGTTTAATATTGAGACATCAAGGAGAAAGATACCAACTGAACACTGTTGAAAAAGCGGAAGAATTTTATCAAAAAATTTTGAAAATGAATTCAACATCTTTAGGCATAATACAGGACAAGCAAAAGGAGTTGGAAACAAAGGGAAAATATCAAATTACAGAGGCTGTGGTAGATAAATTGTCTTCGGATTCCTTGGATACCCCAGCTGGATTGTCTATAAATATGAGAGCAGTGTCATTCGACTCTAATGTGATGAATCATCAAGTTACAGACAAGTGCGTAAACCAACCAGTTGACATACAAGTGATGGAAAAGAAATATGAGATATCAAAACAAAACCAACAAGATCAACTTATAAAGCAGAATGAAAATCGATCAGTTGATACACAATTTGTAGAAAGGAAACCAGGATGGAAATTCAAGCCGCAAAAGAAAAAGAAAAAAAGAAACAGATCTCATAGAAATAGTAGTTTCTAAATCAAGCAACAGTGAAGCCAGGGACTTTAAAAAATGAATGAATATGTGAAAAGATAGTGGAGGAGAACTACTGCTTAATACTATCTTGAGGACAGTGGCAGATCTCTGCAATGCCGTGATTTTGGGATGTGAAAAGAGCCTTACATTGTTGGATTTGAATTATCTATTTTGGATTTCTTTTACTGATAAATATATTATAACTATTTCGAGTTACAAGGCAAGAGAGTCACGCTGGGGCATGCAGAAGATCTGGCTGTTACCCACTAGGATGATGGGAATTAATAATCCTGATGAAAACCACAATTACAACTATATGGAATATAATTATAATGTCACTCGGGTGGTTGTTTTTACTTTTATATATATATATGAGGATATTCATTACTGATGGGGGCAGAAGATGATTGAAGATCTTGAACAAACTGTTGCACTAGGATGCTATGTTACCCTATTATGGATGATGGATTTAACAATCCAGTGGAAAGACATCAAAGAAGATATCATATGGATTATAAATTTAAAGTCATTGTCTTTTTTCTTTTTATAAAATGGAATGTATACATAGATATATGTATATTTTAGCAGAGTGGGCAGTGGATTATATTTAGAATTGTAGTGCATGCTAATTTTGCAGGAAACTGGGTTGAAATAGGTTAGTTTACTGATTGATTAGTTTAAGAAAAAGGATTTTTAAGTCATATATTCAGGGGAGTGGAGGAATTGGATAGAATTGAATAAATGTTAAATTTGGATGTAGGGAGAAGGCTGCTTTGAAATGTTATATTAATATATATAAAAGATTAAATGTTATGTTGTTGTAATAATATACTATAAGTTTGGGGGAGGAGAAAAAGGGCAGATTATTGCTAAAATGGGAGTTATAATAATATGCTAAGGGTCAGCATTTAGAGGAGGGAGTAAGGGAATGGTAAAATATTATGTAATTAGTTATGAATTAGGTTATGGTTGTGAAGAAGTCACGGGGGGGATGGGTGGTGAGGGGGGGTTAGGGAGGAGGGGGGGAAGGGGGAAAAACTTGTATTTGAAAACTTTTTCAATAAAAAAAAAACACTCCAAAAAGAAGAGTGGAAAAACTCTTAGCTGCCTACCAGGGGGAAAAAATGGATTCTGTTGATTCTGCCAAACGAAATGTTATAAAGAACAAACTGTCCAAATGTCTGCACTTGCTATATTCACTGTTTTTTGAACTATATCGAGGATGTATCACCTCCTGTTCACTTACTTATTCACTGAAACATACAACTTGACCAGATTGTGTAAACTATAGCGTGCAACTTACATTTCTGATGTTGACTGCCCAAGGTCATTTGAGTGGGTGGCATAAAACTTCTGTAAAACATATACAAGCTAAGCAAGTGCAGAACAAATTTTTCCATAAAAGAAAAGCAGAATGAAAAGAAAAATAGGGTTAAAAAGCTGAAGGTTTGCAGAAGCATAAAAGGAGGTGGTTTCTAGAGTCATGTTTATATTCTAAGTAGAAAAACTATAGTAGATTCCAAGCAGAAAGCATTATATACCAAATGTATCTTAATATTTCCAGTAGTTCATAGTTACCTAATTTGGGAAAGGAAATGTGTTCAGTTCATCATGTGAATTAAACATTGTTTTCCTGAGAAATTCTTGGGAGAAAATGTGATCTTGGACCACTAAACTGTAAATTGGTCCTCAAAACACATCGCACATATAAAGTTTCCAGATTTTAGGAACACATTGAATCTCAAGAACTGTATTTTTGAGGAGAGGTTTTAACAAAATAATAAGTTCCCAGTGGCCCATCCACCAAGCCTCATTGCCTCATTTCCCGGTTTAGATCTCCATCCAGTACAATGCTTTACAGAGCCAAGACAGTCAGGCCCTGTGAAGCATTAAGATACTATCATCTGCTTCAGTTGGCCAGCCTGCTTCCAAAGAAAGTCCCTTTTGCATATTCATTGAAGCCACTTTTGCATGATGAAAGCCTGTGACTGCTCTGCACTTAAAAATGGGAGGCCTTGTGGTCCTTTGATGAAGGATTTTGAAGAGACACTTTATTTGGACTTTCACTGAAGCCTTCAGTCTTTGGAAGGTTTGCACCAGCCCTAGATTTTTTTTAAAAAAGGCCCAAGGGCAGCCTTTTGCCCTTACTAATCCCCTGGCATTGCCAAGGATTGAACATAATAACATTCTGTATGCATGTCTTGTGTTCTTTGTTACTGACCTACAGGTTTCCCAAAGAACTGGGCTTGTACTGTAGAAAGAATGAACTTAAATTTACGCTTTGTTTGGCCCATCACCAGCAAAGGTCACCCACTGCTTCCTGGATGTAGGAACAGATGTTGTCAGCCTCCTCCCGTTCTCAGCCCTTTGCAAATGCATCCCAGGCCGATGCTGTCCTGTTCTGATTCATAACCACTCTTTTCTGTCCAAAGATGGTCCCCGGAACTTCATTTTGATAGTGATAGCTCCTGATTGGTACTACTTCTCCACTCAAGCAGCTGGTCACTGCCTCATGCAGCTATTTTGCCCTGGGCTGCTCAAGAGCTATGTTCTCAACAGTTGTTTTTTTTAAAAAAATCTTGCAGATGATTCAATAATACCCCTAAAGTCAAATGAACTATTCTCACTCCACAAAGCTCATGTTTTATTCAACCCTTATCTCTCCCAGACTGAATGAAGCACATCCCCCTTGTTTTTCCATTGCCTGCTCATAATACTGCAAAGCTTCTCTTCTCATCCTCCCTTCCCTCCCTCTCCTTTAAAAATCTTTAAGTGTTTTTTTCCTTCCTACAACATTTCCTAGTACTACAGAAGAAGGGAGGAGTTTCCTCTTTGTTGAAACAACAGAATAAATATAAGCATCAAAAGAGTTAATTTGGGAAGTGGATGGGGAGTGAAAATATGTTCAGACAACTGGGGAAGCAAAGAAACTGAGACTAGTGAGAAGGGAACAATCCTTAAAAGGATAAGGCACATGGATAGACTGATCTGCATGGGAACCAGCCAAAGAGACTTGACTTGCTGCATGGATGAGAAGGTCCAAAAGCAGAAGAACAATCAACCAGCTTTTGGGGTGACCTTAGTCCTATCCCATTGGCAACCCACTGCATCTAGACTTGAATTTCTGAAGTTGGCTTCAGAAAGAGCTGGGAATAGCTCAGGAGAGGAGCAGCTTTGGCTATAAAAGACAATTGCCCTGAATGAAGTTGTGTAAATGTTGTAACCTCAGTGATATAGGCATGAACATACATACAGTATACATATGATACAGTGGACCCAGTCTGCTCTTAGCCAAGGGAAAGGGATGACCCAAGAATTCCCTGTTCAAACAGGAAATGAATTTCTATGTAAAAAGCTAAATGTAATTTGAGGTTGCGCCATTTCTTCTTGTTGTTTTAACTTTCCAGGAAGTGGGAAGGAGGAGAAATATCTATTTGTATATTTATGTTCAGGGCTAATTGACTGATAAAGTTGGAAAGCTTGGCTTCCCCTACCCCATTTTCAGGTCCTGTTCATTTCTTGTAGTTATAGGAAGTTCATAGAGATGCTCAAATTTGGCAGGGCCATGCTAGGCACAAACAACCAGAAGGCTGACCACTTATAGCCAGAAAGCTTTCAACTATTAATCCCATTCACAAGGGTTGGCGAAAATGGGGAGGTTAGCAGAATCCAAGACAAAGCTAAGTCTCTTTTATGAACTTGCTTTAATTCCACAGGTGTGTAGTAGTTTCCATGGAATACCAGCCCTATTTCTTGTTCTATTCAGCATGTCAAGAGCAGGTACCTCTTTCTTTTACAGATTTCTGTTGCTTTTCCTTCCAATGTTATTAAATATTTAAGGGGACAGTGATTGTGCATGAAAAGGAAAGTGTCTGGTGTGTGATCTGGCCTTGTCTGCCTCCACAGAACAGAGAGAGTATGATTGCAAGACCTCCCATACTCAACCACCACTTGGAAAGAGAGATAGAAGGACAGTGCCAGCAGGCCATGCACAGCTTTTGATCTCTAATTACTGCAGATTGTTAGACTTCTGGTTTAAATTGGGTCTAATTGAGGTTATTGCAATTACACTAGCTTTCTCTTTCAGATCCTGCCCTTTCCCCTGTGTGAGCTGCTCAGCTAATGGGAGTTGGCAGCTCTCATATATATTGTAGCGTTGTTTGGCAGGAAACCGTAGGAACGTGGCTGGCTTCTTAGGGGGCAGAGTATGATTTCCTTTTGCAAAGAAGGCTGAGGAGGTGAGCAGCTCATTTCTGCCAGTGTCATTTGCGTTGTTTCTTTCAAAGAAAGTTGTCTCTTTCTTGCAAAGAGAGGCCCTTCCACTGAGCTGGAGATGAGCGAGTATTATTTTTTTAATAAAAAAAAAGAAGAAGAGAGAACAAATTAATGTTTTCTTAATAACCAACTGACTTCCAGTCGTCCATAAGGTTCTTCATTTCAGATTGCCTGCAGGATTCTCAGTTAAAGAGCCCCTGCAGGGATCTACTTCAAATATTTCTGTGATTGTCCACTTTTCAATGGGGCAAGAGCTGAAATGGGCAGGCTGAGGGGATTTGCTAACATGAAACCATTAAATGCACAGCTTTGCTACAGGTTATGAAAACAGCTCATTCTGATGCATCATCACAACTATTTATGATGGGAATTGGGCTGGTGACTGCATTGGTTTCCTTACATTTACAAGACAAGAAAAACATCTAAGTATCCCCTGTAAAATAATAGGAAAATGGTCCTTTTGTTATGCTTTCATAGCATCTTTCTCTTTTTTCTCTTTCTCTTCTTGATGTAACTAGCTTGAGGAAAAACATGGAAGTTTTCTTACAAAAAAGGACATAGCCTCTTTCCCAGATTTCTCCTAGATGTTCTTCTGGTAAAAAGGTATTTCCGATCCCCATCTCAGCTCGGGCTTGTACAAACTAAATTTGTTTACTCCATCAAGAGCTTTACTGCTGTCCTCTTGAGAATGAACTCTTAGACAAATTCTATGACTATAATAAATTCTATGAGTATAATAAAAGGTAAAGGTAAAGGTTCCCCTCGCACATTTGTGCTAATGATTTCCGGTTCTAGGGGGCAGTGCTCATCTCCGTTTCTAAGCCGAAGAGCCAGAGCTGTCTGAAGGTGTCTCCGTGGTCATGTGGCCAGCATGACACAACACCAAAGGTAGTCCCTATTTTTCTACTTGCATTTTTTACGTGCTTTTGAACTGTTAGGTTGGCAGAAACTGGGTCAAGTAACAGGAGCTCACCCAATTACGCGGCCCTAGGGATTTGAACCGCTGAACTGCCGACCTTTCGATCGTCAAGCTCAGCGTCTTAGCCACTGAGCCAATGTGTCCCCATCAGAGTATAATAGACTGTCCTATTGGTAGAATGAAGAACGCTCACTGTTGAGACCAGGTTGCTGTAAAAGTAGATTACTTGCTAATTGCAGTAGCTGCCAGCAAAGGCAGGGCAGAGGACACGTTGCAAATATTCCTTTAGCTGGTCTGATTTACTGCTGTGTGTGCCATTACACCTTAATAAAACAAATTCAGTGAGAGGGGAATTCAATCCAAACCACTGAAATATCTTTAACTTCACAAAATTAGTAGGATGGGGTCTCACTCTTTACCCAACACAGAAGATGTCTCTGGAAAAGACTTTGCTAAAGTCAGCCATTCTTTCTTCAGCGATCCCCTTTATTATTTAATTTTTAAATGTCATGGTATAGATCGAGAGGGTTTTCTGGCATAATATAAATTCTAAAAAAAAAAAAATCCCAAATACCTAAAACATTATTTAGATAAAGGGACTGGGGAATGATACCACTTTTCTCCCATGTCCTGATCCAGGATGCCAAGTGCTATTAATTAAGTAAATAGCATCAGACACTGGAACAGGAAAATGCACAGTCCAGGGGTGGGTTCTAATTTTTTTTACTACCGGTTCTGTGGGCATGGCTTATTTTGTGGGCGTGGCTTGGTGGGGGGGGGGTAATGTGACTGAGTGGGTGTGGTGAACTTTTTTTTTTTCTTTTAAAAGCATTTTTTCTACAACCTTAAGTGGTTGCAGGAAAAAAAAAATGCTTTTAAAAGCCTCTGACAATCCCAGCTGAGCCGCGTGATCATCAGAGGCCTTTTTTTTTTACTTTTAAAAGCATTTTTTCGGCCGAAGAGGTTGTAGAAAAAATGCTTTTAAAAGTTAAAAAAAAAAGCCTCTGATGAGGTGGGCAGGATAAGCGAACGGTGACCGACCAGGGACCAGTTCAGGGGCGTGGCCAGCCAATGTTATTACCAGTTCTCCGAACTACTACAAATTTTTATTACCAATCCACCACTGGCATAGTCCATGTATTGTCTGAATTAAACTTGAATCCTTCATTATAGCTAAACTGGATCATACAGGCCTTGAAAAATGCCTGATTCTACAGTACAGCATCTATCCAGCCAAAAGCTTAAAGACATGAAAATGTTCAAATAACATTAGCAAGCACAACTTGGTACTTCATAGACAGTGATAGAAACCTTTCCCTTAAATGTTCCTGATCTTCAAAAGAGTCAGAATAGAGCTGGGAAGTTACTTGGAGGTCTTCTAGTCTAACTCCCTGCTGATGCAGGAAACCCTATACCATTTCAGACAGGTGGCTGTCCAGTCCCGTCTTAAAAACCTCCAGTGATGAAGCACCCTCAACTTCTGAAGCTGTTTCACTGGATAATTGTTCTCATTGTTAGGAAGTTTCTCCTTAATTCCAGTTTGCTTCTCTCCTTGATTAGTTTCCATCCATTGTTTTTTGTCCTGCCCTCTGGTGCTTTGGAAAATAAATTGACCCCCTTCTCTTTCTGGCAGCCTCTCAAATATTGGAATACTCCTATCATGTCACCTGTATTGGGACACCCCTAGCCCTTCTTTTCTTTAGACTAGCCATAGTCAAATTCTGCAACCTTGACCAAGACCCAATGGACTATTTAAAATCTGTCTTGGCTTACCTTGGGCGTTTCTATCCCTACCGCAATCTCTGGAAATTAGTTGAACTTCTGAAGGAGCATCCATGAGTCTCTATTGGCTATGGATTGAAGAGAATATTGTCAAATATTTTCCTTGTCAATGTGCATTTCAAAGCAAAGAAAGGAACATCAATCATTTTGATACCCTTACCTCTAATTTAATATCCAGCTTTTTGTTGAATGAGCTTAATATTCTGAGATTGAGAACGTTCATTCCCCCCCCCCATAAAATTCATTCTCCATGCCTATCAAGCACCCCTCAGCCACCACAACTTCTAGATTTCTCAAAATGGGCCAAATCATCAGTGCCTATTCTGTCTGAAGCCAAATTCTTACTGGTTTAAATGAATACAAATGTGTCTCTGAGTTTTCCCCAACCATTTAATCTTGGATTTCCCCACCAGTCAAGAATTTACAAAATTCTTAGGATGGTAATCATATCTTGGAAGCACTTTGCATGTCTCTTAAAATTCCATGTATTATGTTCTTTTTCTTTGAAGTTCATCATTGTACAATATATGGTGAAATACTACATTAACTTCCTTTGTCATGCTCAGTTTTAAATGCTAGATTGATTTGGATATAGCTCAGTAATTTATTGAAAAGAGATCCTCTGTTAAAAGATATTCATTACTCATTCTCTATGGCTACATTTCAGCCAATAACTTTCATAATGTTCCCTTCTTAGTCACAAAGTTTTTTTTTAAAAAATGTTGGTAACAGTGTTCAGAAGATAAACCAAACCAGCAGGTTCTCCTTATTTATTTTGCTCATGAGCTTTTTTCCTTAACTTCCAGCAGTGACTTTTAGGAGTCTTGCTTCCTAAAACCCTTTGAACTACTGTATTTTTCGGAGTATAAGATGCTTTTTTTTCCCCCAAAAAAAGAGGGTGAAAATCTGGGTGCGATTTATACTCTGAATGTAGCCCTGCCCATCTTCTCAAACAGAGGTTTCAGAGGTTGAAAAAAGCATCAGAAACGAAGCTTCAGAAAAGAAGCCCCCAAACAGCTTCAAACAAAAGCCCCCAAGCAGAGCTTCAGAAAACAAGCCCCCAAGCAGACCTTCAGAGGCTTTTTTTCTGAAGCTCTGTTTCAGAGGCTTTCAGAGGCAGAAAAAAAAGCAAAAAAAAAAAAAAAAAAAAAAAAAAAAGCAAGGCACAGAGCTCACAACTAAGGAAACTGTTGCTAAAATTCACCTCTGGGAACAGCTGATTAGGGGTATTCTAGGAGGCCGATCCACCTGCCAATCAGCCTTTTTCTTATTTTCCTTCCCAAAAACTAAAGTGCGTCTTAAAATCCGGTCTGTTTTATACTCCGAAAAATACTATAAGTTTTTTATCATCATGAAAAGGAATTCTTCATCTAGTTCAAAACATATATTTTCTTTTGTGTTCATTGGATCTCTGGTTTTTCCAGAAGTAGATGAATATGAATATGGAAGATAGGATGGATGGATGTCAAAGTGTTCCCTTGTGAGAAACCCTTAGTTTATGGTATGGCAAAATAATATTATCTAACACATATACCTGATCCGAAAAGTCACCGAGAAGTAGGTTTTAAGATAAAGCATTCTTGAAAGCAATAAGACTTTTCTCAATGTTTTGCTAGCAAAGAGACTCTGATGCAATTTTCTCTTAAAGCTGATTATTTGTGGTGGCCTTCATAAACTCATATATATAGTCTCATCTCAAGCTCTTTCCATCTATACAATACTCTCTGCTATTTGTTGTCTTCTATAGCATGGATAAATTCCTAGCCAGATGCTTTTAGTCCTTGATTCCTATTAAGTCCAATATGGATAGAATACTAATCTGGAAAAAAAAAATTGCCACAAGACAAGTATGGGACTTTCTGGGTTTTTAAGAATGTATGTAAACCACTTGGTGATCACTGGGAATTTCATACTAGTTATATATTGAAGGGATGATTCCATTTTTTTTATTGCCTTTGAAGAACATCACATTTTTCCGTTTCTGAAGTCCATGCAGTGCAAGAAAACTCC
Source organism: Arizona elegans (assembly GCA_022577455.1). Lineage (NCBI taxonomy): Eukaryota > Metazoa > Chordata > Lepidosauria > Squamata > Colubridae > Arizona > Arizona elegans. The sequence continues at coordinate 21,330,746 of JAKOOJ010000005.1, forward strand.
TGAGGCTACTGCTCAATCCATTTATCATTTATTAATTATGGAACTAAACTCAGTAACAGTTGTTTCTTGGTTTGTTTTTTTTTTCACCTTCATAAACTTCCACTCAGATCTCAGAACCAAGTTGTTTCTTGGTTTTTTTTTCCACCTCCATAAACTTCCACTCAGATCTACATTTTTCTTCAGGAGTATACATGGTTGCATCCATTTGAGATGTATATGGATGCTATAATACAGGGGTGTCGAACTCAAGGGTGCTTAGATCTGCCCACGGGGCCACTCTGGAAACCGCAAAGGAATGGCCCATGGTGCCTCTGCCAGTGAAAACAGAGCTCAGGAGGGCCCTGCATGGCCCTCCCGAGCTCCATTTTCACTGGCAGAGCACTCGGGCCACCACAAATGTCCCCAACATGAATGATGTCAAACTGGTCACGCCCACCCTGGCCATGCCCAGCTGGCTGTCCAAGATAAAAAACAACCCTGACATGGCCCTCAATGAAATCTAGTTTGACACACCTCCTGTAATAGGTGCCATACCACTTGAAGTCTGACTAAAAGAAAAATTAGCCCTCATTTTACAATTCATAGCCTCCCTGAAACCAGAAGGCTTATCATGAAGTTTATGTCTCTCAGGAAAGCTCCTTAGAAAGAAAACATCCTTCTTTCACCCAGGGCTGTTATTCTGACAGATAAGAAGAATGGTAGCAGAGAAGTGCTGAAATGAGCGAAGGTTTATACCATCTTACAGGCCTAAATGGCTCTTTTTGATGCAATGTAATCTGGATTTCCAGGAGGGAGGGAGTACATTCCCGAGAAGTAAGAGGCAACTCAGTTCAGATCATTCATGTGAGAGAAAGGTGGTGAAGACATCCCCTTCCTGATAATTCCCAGAGTTTATGCTTTACACAGATAGTATTCTGCTTGATAGTATTGGCAAGATTCTGTCTAAAGGAGTGGAATAATAAAGAAATTTGTTTGGAAGTATCACTATATATTATTTTTGGAGATGAAACTCTTATTAATATCTCCTCCTTAATCTCTTACAGTTGACTAATAGTTTTCCCCAAGCAGGAAGCAACAGGAAAAAAAGAATGCTCCTTGACAAGCTGCTGTTAATCAATCCAGCCACCTGGAAGTAAAAGAGAGGGCGGACCCTATTAGGGTTCTCCTCTCCTTGATAGTTTCTGTTATTCTGTTGCAACTATTGTCTCATCTTCCTGTTAGGTCTTCAATGCCCTCCTCTCTCCAGCTTAGCATTCTAAGAGCCTGGAACAGAGAGAATATATGTGTATCAACAGCACAACAGTGGCTTTTTATAACCTGTCCCAATGCTCCTTTTTCAGTCTATCACCTGAGTTGGTCACCACATGTTAAGGACAGTCCTGAAGATAGATAGATAGATAGATAGATAGATAGATAGATAGATAGATAGATAGATAGATAGATGATAGATGATAGATGATAGAGATAGATAGATGATAGATGATAGATGATAGATGATTGATAGATGATTGATAGATGATAGATAGAGATAGATAGATGATAAATGATAGATGATAGATAGATAGATGATAAATGATAGAAGATAGATAGATAGATAGATAATAGATGATAGATGATAGATGATAGAGATAGATAGATAGATAGATGATAGATGATAGATGATAGAGATAGATAGATGATAGATGATAGATGATAGATGATAGATGATAGATGGAGATAGATAAATGATAGATGATAGATAGATAGATAGATAGATAGATAGATAGATAGATAGATAGATTGTCAGCCTCCTCTGGAACCACCTGTGCTCTGCCGAACAAACACCACACGCACACACTCAAAGGTGGAGCTATCCGGTTTAATCGTAGCTTACACGGTGGTCATACAGTAAGCGCTGAAGTTTTCTGATGAAAAACAAAGTCGGAGACACCCGATTCCTCCACTTAACTGGCTTTATAGAACGCCCCCAAGCGCCCCTCCCTTGCTCAATTGTGCATTTAAAGTGACCGCGCTATTTAATCCTTCAGTTACTTCCGGATCGCGCTGTCCCTCGCATTGAAGGGCGTTTGTTTCCTTTGACATCGTTTTATTGACCCTGCCCCCAGATTCCCTATCCCGTCCACCACCTGATATCACCGTGCCCTGCTAAACGCTACAACACCCCCCTTCACCGTGTCTCTGTTCTTCTGGCTTGTCACAGTCCCCGGGATCATGTGTCGAGGGAATGGCTGACACTCGACATGCGCCCCCCCCCCCCACCAGGTCTCTTCCTGTAGGGACATAAAAGCATTCGGTTATTCTCATTAAGTGGGAAAGTGTCCACCTGGTTTGTTTGGATATGTTTCATGGAATTGTTTTAGTAATCGTGGAGCATCTATATCCTTCGTTTTCACCCATGTTGCTTCTGATATAGGGTATCCCTTCCAATGTACTAAATACCTAAGCTTCCCATGATATATTTTAGAATCGAGGATCTTTTTAATTTCGTATGAATTTCCTGTCACAGGCCCTGGACGTGTTCCTGTCTCTCTTATTTTGGCTGCTGGTTTTAGGAGACTACTGTGGAATACTGGGTGTATTCTTCTCAGTAAGGCGGGTAGTTTTAAAGATACCGTTACGGGATTTATTATCTTGGTGATGGGAAAGGGACCTATATACTTTGGGCCTAATTTTTTACTGGGCATACGCAGATTGATATATTTTGTGGACAAATACACCTTTTCTCCTATTTTGAAGGGTAGGTTATCTCGTCTCCGTTTGTTTACTTGGGTTTTGTACGCTTCAGAAGCTTTTTCTAATGCATTTTTGATGTCTGGCCAACTCTGTTTAACCTTCTCTGTCCATTCTTTTGGACTATGGGAACTAGTCATTTGTACATCTAGATCGGGGATGGCTGGGAACTCTTTTCCAGAAACTACTAGGAAGGGTGTATAACCAGTACTGCTGTGCACGGTGTTATTATATGCTGATTCTGCGAAAGGTAAGAGTTCGTACCAGTCTGTTTGTTGGTATGACACATAAGAACGTAGATACCTTTCTACCATGGCATTGTCTCTCAGCGGCTCCGTTGGTATTTGGGTGGAACGCAGAGCTCAGTCCCTGTTCTGTTCCTAATTGTCCTAGGAAACGTCTCCAGAACCGGGCGGTAAATTGGGGACCTCTGTCTGAGATTATACGTTTGGGTGTGCCATGAAGTCGATATACATGTTGGACAAACAGTTTCGTTAGACGCCTTGCGGACGGTAGTCCTTTACAGGGGACAAAATGCGCCTGTTTGGAAAACAGGTCAATAATAGTCCATATTACACTGTGTCCTTTGCTGGGAGGTAATTCGACTATGAAATCCATGGCTATATCTTCCCAAGGTTTCTGTGGTTCAGCCACCGACTGTAACAAACCGGACGGTTTCCCTGACAAGGGTTTAGCTCTTATACAGATGGGACAGCCTTGTACATATGTCTCTACCTGTTTTCGCATATGTGGCCACCAGAACTGTCTCCTCACTAGATGCAATGTTTTCACGAAACCGAAATGCCCTGCTGTTTTTACATCGTGGCATTGTCGTAACACCTTATCTCTCAATCCTTCGGGGATATATAATTTATCTCCTTTCCACATTAGTCCTCTTTTCTGTGTCACTATCTGGGGATTGGTCTTCAGCCAACTGTCTGTTGCTAATTTTTTCCTCAACTCCACTATCCAGGTTGTGGAGAGCGGGAATACGTCCCTTCCTTGCTTTCCTGTCTGTTTATAAGGTATTAAGGCTTGTGTTATCTCCTCTTTTTGGCTCTCAAATTGTGGCATGCGTGATAGGGCATCAGCTAAATAGTTCTTTCCCCCTGGTATCGCTTTCAGCTTGATGGTAAATCTGCGGAAATATTGCGCCCAACGTGCCTGTTTCGGGGACAGTTTACGAGGCGACTGAAGTGCCTCTAGATTTTTGTGATCCGTCCATACCTCAGACTCTACCTTAGTCCCTTCTAGCAAATGCCTCCATGTTTGCAAGGCCCATTTTATGGCATACGCCTCTTTTTCCCAAACCGTCCAATTTCGTTCTGTATCGGTTAGTTTTCGGGAGGTGTAGGCGCATGGTTGAAGAACCCCATGTTCATTTCTTTGTAGGAGAACACCCCCTACCGCCACATCACTTGCATCCGCCTGGATTACAAAGGGTTTTGAAGTGTTAGGATGTCTTAGTATGGGTTCATTAGTGAAGAGGGTTTTCAACGTGTCAAATGCACGTTGACATGATATCGTCCAATTTATTTTTTGTTGTGGGTTGCCTTTCCCGACTGCACTTCTTCTCGTCTTTAAGAGATCAGTCAACGGTAAAGCCACCTTAGCAAATGAGGGGATAAATCTTCTGTAAAAATTTGCAAAGCCCAGAAAACTTTGTAACTGTTTTCGGATCTTTGGAGCCTGCCATTCCAACACTGTCTTAACCTTATTTGGGTCCATTTCAATCCCTTTTCCTGAAATCCTAAACCCCAAGTAATCTATCTCTGTCTTGTGAAATTCACATTTCGATAGCTTTACATACAACTGAGCCTTCAACAACTTCAGTAATATTTGCCGTACCAGACGAACGTGTTCTTCTAGGGTATTGGAGTATATTAGAATATCGTCTAGATAAACGAGAACTCCACGATACAGGTGATCATAGAGTATACTATTGATAAACTGCATAAAAACTGCAGGGGCCCCCTGTAGACCAAATGGCATGACCCGGAACTTATAGCTGCCCAAAGGGCAGTTAAATGTGGTCTTCCATTCATCACCCACTTTTACCCGGACCCTGTAATACACTTCTCGGAGGTCCAACTTAGTAAAGATCTTCCCTGTCGTGAGAGTGGAAAGCAAATCCGTCATAAGGGGTAAGGGGTAAAGGGGTTCCATACAGACAGCGTTTAATCCCCGAAAATCAACACACAATCTTAGCCCTCCATCTTTCTTCTCCTTAAACAGAACTGGCACCACCATATGCGCACGACTGGGCGAGATAAAACCCCTGGCTAGGTTCTGATCTATATAACGCCGCAATTCCTCTAATTCAAGGGGAGTCATGGAATACATGCGAGGTTTAGGTAAACTAACACCTGGTTTTAACTCTATCGCACAGTCTGTAGGACGGTGGGGTGGAAGGGCCTCACATTCCTTCTCACTAAACACACGCCATAGATCTCTGTATACGTGTGGGACTTTTTCTAGACAGGGCATCTCCTTTCCAGTCGCTCCTATATCTCTACTGTCTTCAGGTGGATCAGGGCCTACTGCCAAGTGTAATTTGCGAAAAACCCCTTCCCACCAAATGGTAGGTTTCCACTTATCTAACCATGATAGGCCTAGAATGATGGGTTCAATCATTTTTTCTACAACCACAAATTGTATTACTTCCCAATGATTCCCGATCTCAAGTGTCACAGGTTCTGTAACATGGGTAGCTGGTTGTCCTCCTAGCGTTGAACCATCCATTTGCTCAAAATAAATAGGTTTTTGCAATTTCACTACACGGAGTCCAAGACTGTCTGCTATCGCCCTTCGTAAAAGGCAACGGGTGCAACCGGTATCTACTAAGGCCCCTTGCTGTTCCAATCTACCCGACCCAGGGTGTTTTAGTGTCACCTGGATAATGAACGGTCGAACAGGATCACATACCATAGGATCCGTGTGTTCCGTTTCCTCCTCAATGTTCCCCTCCTCCGTCGGTGTTCGGATGATGTCAGGAGATCCACCATTGCCATCACGACCATTGGCCTCGCCACCTCTTGTTTGAGCCGCGATACGAGAGCGCTCCGATAGTCTGGAATGGAAACCTGCCCGCCTACCGGAACCTGATGCCTGGATGTCTGGGGCCCGGAGAGGCGGGAGTGGGCAATCAAGTGCTCTGTGGCCCTCCTGGTCACACTGGTAACATCGGAATGGTCTTCGTGAGGCAATACCACCTCTTACTCCTATAGGCATATATGTTCGAATGCCTCCCCGCCCTATTGGTGGCTTCTCCAACACTTTCCGTGGTGGGGTCACGGTGTCGCTTCGCATCCGGAACTCCTTCAGGCCTACATCCAATTCGACAGCCGCTTTATACCAGGCTGTTATGTAAGGACCAAGGCCCCTATAAACGCAGGCCTGACGTAGGTCTCTATCCAGCCCCTTATGGAAATGGTGAACTAATAAACGTTCGGGCCAGCCCCTCAACCGATTAGCCAAGGTACGGAATTCCTTTACATAGTCTTTAGCCGCTCGTCCATTTTGTTTTAGTGAAACTAGATCACTTTCAACAATGGCCTGGGTGCTGGCATCGTCCTCAAATCGACTTTGTAACGCTTCCAGGAACAGTCCCAAATCTGCCAGTTCTCGAGCGTGCATAGTGTGTAAACTGGCCACCCAGTCAGCTGCCTCACCTGTCAAAACCGTCGTAACCGCTACTACTCTGGCCCACTGAGAGGAATAATAGTGCCCGTAAGCATCCATATAGCTGATCACCTGGCTTAGAAAGAGGGCTACACGGTCTGGATTCCCATCGAACGTGGCTTGTAAGGGAGGGAGACCCCATGGTATTTGCTGTACCCAAGGCCCTGGGATCCATGCAGGTGCTGGATCCCATGCACGCCTGGACCGCTCTCCACCCCGAGGGGCTCTTCGTTCCAGTGAGCGGGACCGTCTAGCAGCAGGCTCACCTTCCTGGTCCTCACGATGCCCCTGACTAGGTGGCTGTCGTTGTGTACCATGTATCCCCTCGCTTGACAAGGAACCTCTCCCCTGGGGAGCAGGGTCCTCATCCCTTCTGTCCCTATATCGACTATGGTCTACTCGCAGCTTTGGACTGGCCAAACGCACCCTGGATTCGGATATTCCGCCCGTTGATGCTCCCACCCCACTCTGCCACGTGTTTGACTGGTCTGCCCCGGGCGCCCAGGGCTGCCAAGAGGGGGCATCCCGGAAGCTAGCTTCCCCAAATCTCTCCCTCAACATATCCATGGTGGTTACACCGCGGCCAGAAGAATAATCCCATTCCCCCTCTTCCTCCTCCTCCATCCATTGCCTTTCCCGCCATCCTTGGAATTGAGGGGCTGGAGGGGGGTTAGCTGACGTCTGAAACCCCAACTTCCCTAGTGTAGCGGTACTTTGCCACCAATTTCCAGATGGTTTTCGAGCAGCTTCAGTCCCCAATGAATCCTGTCTTCCCTGCTTGTCTTCTGGGGGCGGGGGCGACACCACTCTCTGTTTGGGGCGTACCACTGGCTGTTCGCAATGCTCCTCTGTCTCCACGTTCTCCTCCTCCTCTGCCTCCAGCTCTGTCCCCAAATCCAACACCGTGGCATCATCCATCACGCCCTCTGCCATCACAGCTGCTTGCAGTCCTCAGACAGAAGAATAAAGCGTCTCCGACTTTCTGTCAGCCTCCTCTGGAACCACCTGTGCTCCGCCGAACAAACACCACACGCACACACTCAAAGGTGGAGCTATCCAGTTTAATCGTAGCTTACACGGTGGTCATACAGTAAGCGCTGAAGTTTTCTGATGAAAAACAAAGTCGGAGATGCCCGATTCCTCCACTTAACTAGCTTTATAGAACGCCCCCAAGCGCCCCTCCCTTGCTCAATTGTGCATTTAAAGTGACCGCGCTATTTAATCCTTCAGTTACTTCCGGATCGCGCTGTCCCTCGCATTGAAGGGCGTTTGTTTCCTTTGACATCATTTTATTGACCCTGCCCCCAGATTCCCTATCCCGTCCACCACCTGATATCACCGTGCCCTGCTAAATGCTACAACACCCCCCTTCACCGTGTCTCTGTTCTTCTGGCTTGTCACAGTCCCCGGGATCATGTGTCGAGGGAATGGCTGACACTCGACATAGATAAAGATAGTAATAGCACTTAAACTTATATACCACTTCAGAGTGTTTCACAGCCCTCTCTAAGCATTTTACAGAGTCAGCCTATTGCCCCCAACAATCTGGTTCTTCATTTTACCCACCTCAGAAGGATGGAAGGCCGAGTCAACCTTGAGCCTGGTGAGAATCGAACTGCCAAATTGCAGGCAGCCAGCAGTCAGCAACAGTAGGCTGCAGTACTGCATTCTAACCACTGTGTCACCACGGCTCTAGATCAGAGGTGTCCCACAGGCCAGATGCATCACGTGCAGGCCACGCCCTCCCCAGCTCTGCAAAGGGAAAAAAAATGATGTGATACATCATGTGACGGCAACGTGACGTGGCAAGTTTGACACCCGTGCTCTAGACAGACAGACAGACAGACAGATGACAGACAGACAATGATAGATAGATGATAGATAGACAGACAGACAGACAGAGAGACAGAGACAGACGTGTGTGTGTGTGTGTCTCTCTGTGTGTATACATATACATATACGTACCCTGTTTCCCTGAAAATAAAACATCCCCTGATAATAAGCCCAATGGGGCTTTTAAGCACATGCACTAAAATAAGACACACACCCTGAAAATAAGCCCTCCCTGAAAATATGCCCACTTCGAAAATATTTAATTGCATGCGCAGCCGGTCTCCACCATCTCCTCTGGTTAGGGTTAGAGAGACAGAGCTGGAAATCAGATAAGATGGCAAGAGGAGCCCCGTCTTGCTCCACGCGCCCCCAAAGAATAAGACCTCCCTGAAAATAAGGCCAAGTGCTTATTTTGGGGTTCAAAAATTATATGACAGGGTCTTATTTTTGGGGAAACGTGATAGGTATGTATGTATCCTCATATATAGTCTCAAGTGCTTCTGTTTGGAGCATGACTTGCCTGGCTTTTGTCAATCAAAGCTCTAGTTCTAATTGCAGGTAATCTTTACCAGCACTATCACCTTTCCCAAAGAAATGTGAGATTTTCCTTCTTTCCTTACTTGCAGGAGACTCTGCTGCTCAAAGACTAGTCTTTTTTTACTTGCTAGTTCAGTTGGCACAACTTTCTAATGGAACGGTTTAAAGAATCATGTAGATGTTAGATCTGAAAAGCTAAGTTCAGGTTTTGCTCTCCTCTCCTGTTCAGTCCTCCTGTGCAAATGCAGTTTAAATGACATGGGGAAGTTCCGACCTAATTTAGCCTGCCAGGCTGGTTGATCTAGTCCAGGGCTTTCTAATCTAAATTGTCACGAGTGCTGATGAGGATGAGCCGAGGTGGCGCAGTGGTTAGAGTGCAGTACTGCAGCTGACTGCTAGTTCAGCAGATCAGCAGATCAAATCTCACCGGCTCAAGGTTGACTCAGCCCTCCATCCTTCCGAGGTGGGTAAAATGAGGACCCAGATTGTTGGGGGCAATAGGCTATTTAGTATACTGTCTTTGGTGTAAGCTGCCCAGAGTCCTTGGAGAGTGGGCGGCACAGAAATATGAATAATAAAATGAATAAAATGAGGATGACCGATGAAGATGACATGAGGATAACTGATGAGGATGAGCTTATCAGTCTGGGGCCCCCCCACAGATGAATTCCGACATTTGAAAAATTGGACAACAGTGTAGAGAATGTACAGTACGTACCAAAATGTACATGCTATTAAATATAAATGTATTAATAAGCAAAAGCTTTGCTGCAGAACAAAGCTTCTTGCAAAACAAAGTAATTTGGTTTTGGCCATTAAGCCAGCAGAATTTTTCATTAAGCAGAACACTGATATTTGGTTTTATTATCGGGTTAATAGATATTTTTCTCAAGATGAATCTAGCAAGGCCACTCCACTCAAAGTGTCCTAATTGTGTCTTTTCTTTTTCGTCTCTCTCCTTCTGGAACAGATTTTTTTTCCCTCATACAAACTATTTTTTCCCAACCTTCCTGCTGCTGCTTAGCAGAGGGATCTTACTTGTTTGCTCTTTTTCTCCTTCCTTGCCCCGCTCTTTCCTGGTCTTGGGTAGTCTTCATCTCTTGGGCTCTCTTCCCCAGACAAGACAAGCCTTCCCATTCCCCACCCCCACCTACTGTTTCTTCCCAGAAAGCCTTAGTTTCAGGAGAACGTAGGAGAAGGAATGCAAAACCTGGGGTGTAGTGCAGTGGTGGGATTCAATTGTTTTTACTACAGGTTCTGTGGGCATGGCTTAGTAGGCATGGCAGGGGAAGGATACTGTAAAATCTCCATTCCCTCCTCACTCAGGGGAAGGTTACTGCAAAATCCCCAATTCCTCTAGATCAGCTGGGACTCGAGAGGCAGAAAATAGATGGGGGTTGGGCCAGTCAGAGGTGGTATTTACTGGTTCTCCAAACTACTCAAACTTTCCACTACCAGTTCTCCAGAATTGGTCAGAACCTGCTGAATACCACCTCTGGTGGAATGAAAAGAGGGATTAGCCTAGAATCCCTACGTAGCTACAGGAGAACTAAGTCCAATCTCCCTTAGATGCTGTTGGCCCTTATCTAACTCTAACCAGGTGCTGACAATTACTTGAGAAGGTTCTTGTGCATGGTCATGATTAGCAATAAATTAGTTTCATTGGAACTTCACACGTGGACCTGATCTTTTGCACCTGACAGAGAAGGACTTCTCACATTGTAAGAGACTAGGCAATACAGCTGGGTGTAACACTGCAACAGGCATTGTTGTGCCAAGCTCTGCTGTTGATGAGACACCTGCTGGAAAGATGTGAGAGGCTACTATGCTTGTACAGTGTTGCGCCAATTACCTCAATACCTATCAAGTATTCTTGTGGGCCACAAAAGATGATTTGAAGAGTTACCTGACATTATGAGTTTGAGAGCATTGATGTAGTGTGTGAACTTGGACCCTAGAAGGATACTAGCTATTTCAAAAGTGTCTCTGTGGCATACAGAACATGCATGTGACATTATAAGGCCTATACAACAGGGTTTCAGGTGGGTAGATTGTACCGTGATGCTGCAATGCTGCTTTGGTCATTCTGACCCTGTTCACCCTTCCCACATATGTTGCTGCTGCTTGTGAAATCTTGGATGAAGCACCAGTTCTCACCAAAGATCTTTTCTCTTTCCTCATAAGTCTGTGCAGGAATGGCTGTTTCCATCCCTCAATACATCCTGCATAACATACCCTTTATATTAACTCAACCACAAACAAACACACACACACACACACACCCCAAACACAGTCACTGATAATGATGGTGATTCTTTGCTAAAAATTTTAAACCTTACTTCAGACAAAGCTGAACACATGCTGATTCAGTTCAAGTTCCTTCCTACTTTTAGAAAATTCGCAGAGTGCTTGAGAGGGCAAGCGGAGTGCAATTTAACTTCTAAAACATTGCTCCATTAATGTCCTAGATGGAAGACCAATGAAATCAGTAATACTGAAGTACTGGCATTATAATTAATTAAACTTGATTTTCCTCAAACTTCTCTTGGGACTAGGCTTCAAATAGTGTCTTCTTTCTCTGTGTATAAAAATTGGGTTGATTTTTATTCTTGTTCTTGTTATTTTCTGTTCAGTTAATTCATTGGAATGTATGGAGAGGTTTTTTTTTTTTTTTTTAAATCTAAAACAGCATTTCTTCTGCCCTTACTATTATATTTCCATCTATGGATATGAGAAAACTCAAGGAAGGGTTTTTTTTTAATGTGTCTTCAGGGAAGATAGGATTGGGTGATTATTAAATAGCATAAAGAGATTTCCTCCTGAGTGATTTCAAATAATTATTTTGAAAGCTTTTTAGCATATGAAATGAGTTTGAGGCCTTAGGTATTTGCAGTATTAAACACAAGTCTTTCATAAGGAAAATAAACTGAGCTACAGTAGATACAGTAACTTATTTTACCAAGTCAACAATTATTTTTATGTAGCTGCAAAGCTGAGGTTGAACTTGTTCCTAATCATGCATATAGTATGAGGTTCTTCCCATACTAAGTAGAAAATCTACTGTCAAAAATCTTTCCGTCCCTTGTTGGAAAAAAGCAAATATGCTGAGTTTAGCAGAACTGTCCCAAAGGTGATTTTTCAAAAGGCAATTGGACTTTCTTTGTTTTTGTTTAAAGACATTTTGCTTTTCATCCAAGAAGCTTCTTCAGTTCTGAATGAAGAGCGGAGAATGGAAGGATTTATATTCCTTGCAGTCATCTGGATGACTGAGAATCGCCATAGAGCTAAGCAGAATTTACTTCTGAGTCAATACATATTGTAGAGGATCATCTTCCAGGATATGGTACCCATGCCTTAAAAATATTCAACCAAGTCTATTATTTCTATTTATTTATTTGATTTAATATAGCTACTCACCTCTACTTTTGACCTCTGGGTGGCCAACAATAATTAATAGCATAATGATCAAATCCAAAAACTCAAATGATTACCATAGCAATGTTAATTCTATTCTATTCTATTCTATTCTACTCAAATGATTACCATAGCAATGTTAATTCTATACAGCCAAGGTCCTCAAAACATTAAATTGTGCAACCATATAGCTGGACTCACTTAACATGCGGGATGGCTCTTCAGACACAGAGAAGGGTGGTAGCCAAGGGAATGATCAGGCAACTTAGCTTACTGCAGGAAACTGGGAGAGGCAAGCATCTCGGAAGGGACCCTCCCTAATTTCTTCAGCTGTAAAGACAATAGGGGAGGGGGTAAAATGTGCTTAGAAGACTTAGAAGATTTTTTAAAAATGTAACCTTACAATAAATTAAAAATGGTGTATCAGGCTGTGCTTCTTGTGTAGTCTACATTGCAAGATTGACACACCTATGTGACATTTTAAATACACTTGCCAATTGAATGGGCAATAACGATTTTTCAACACTGCCTCTAGGAAAACATTTGGCACTAAACTTGAAGTAACAGGCTAGCTTCAGAAGCACTGAGCCAATCAAGTTGTGCACAACCCAGAATTATGGTACAGACAATGGCCATCCATGTACGTTTTTAAAAAATAAATATCTAAATAAAATATTGCTCCAGTGTCTTTCTCTCAACATCTTTATCAGAATGATTACTTCATTCCACCTAACAGTAAAACCAACTATAGAGGGTCAACAGTAGCCTCTTAGTTGTGCCAGTTCCTGAAGCTACTCCAGTTTGGAGTATGTTCATATACAATTTTCATATTGCTTGATGTCCCTATAAATACATGGTAGCTTTCGATGAAGATTTATGAGAATTGTCCAGTAAAAAATTGCCGAGTTACTGATGTTTAAACAAAACGTAGCAAACTTTAAACCCTGTTTCTTACTCTGTTCTTCCTACAAGTCCTCAGAATCCAGTGGAAACAGGGGTCTGATGACTCGAGAATCATTTGTCAATACAATGTCTGCAACGATTAAGCAAGGCACTAAGGAGGAATATGGTGAGCTTTTTGATAAGATCGATTTGATCCGGGATGGCCTTATTGATTGGGATAAATTGACTTCCTTTGTCCTTCTTGAGCTATATGAAAGAGATGAACGAACCAAGATGTCAGTCATTCCCCAATGGAAAGATCTCCGTTTTCTCCCAACGATACATAAAGATGTTATTCAGAATGTGATATGCTTTAAACACCCCAGCAAATACTTGACTGTGAGCAGAAATGGATTGCTTGGCGTCTGGGGAGAAAGCTTAAAGTTACAAAAGATGGTGCAAATCACTACAGAAGCTGTGAAACCCAAAGACCTCTGGGTGACTTCTCTGGTTGCATTACCAAATGTTAACAAGGTAGGTTGATGAACTGTTGAAAATGGAGCACATTTTTTAAAAAAAGTTTTTTCTTTTTATTTTTCATAAACACATTTACATGTACAGTCATTTCCATCATTTTTCATTCATCTTTTCTTTTAACTTTCATTTTTCATTTTTACTTTTTCGGGGCTGCTCTTTTACCCTTTACCTTTACTCCAATCTTTCGTCTTCTCCTCCCCTTCTCTTCCCCTGTTTCTCCTCCTACTTTCTTCGTTCTTCCTCTCCTTCTCTTTCCTACTTCCCCCACTCCTCTCTTCTTCCACCCTTCTAACCTTCTCCTCTACTCCTCTTTCCCCTCCCTCTTCTTCCTCTCCTTTTCCCTTTCTTCTTTCTCCTCTTCTCTCCTCTCCTCTCTTTTCCCTTTCTCTCTCTCTACTCCTTCCCCTCTCTCCTGTTGTTTCCCTTTTCAGTTCAATCTAAGGTGGTATTTGAGCAGCCCCGCAAAAATGGAGCACATTTTTTGAGGGGATGGTGAATAACAACAACAACAACAACAACAACAACAACAACAACAACAACATCAGTCAGTCCTAAATGCTTGGGAAGTGTTCGTGTTCATGTTAGTGATTTGTGATACGAAATCCAGCATGGTTATCTCATTTGCTGTGTATACTGTCATTTTTGTGTATATAATAATAATAATAATAATAATTGACTGATGATCCAAGAATGGTGGTTCTCAAGGAATATTCTTTTTTCTCCTTTTTTCTGTCCCCACTCCTCCTCTCACCCTTTAGGTAGCTGTTGCATTTACAAACAAAGAGATCCATTTTGCAGAATTAAATTTCAAAAAAGGGTTCTCGTGTCAATACAGGCTTCAAGGCTTTGAGGGAACAGTGACATGCATGCACTACTGGTATAACCCTCATGATGGAAATGAAGGTATTCTGAGCCTGGGAGATGTCTGTGGACAGGCAAGTATGGCACAACATCTAGAGTGCAATGTAATATTGTAATGCTACACATTCAGCGCTAACAGTTTCATTGTACAAACCAGAAAAAGTTCCCTTCAGGGTTTGACATAAGAGAAGGCTGGAAACAAGATTGTTTGGAATAAGGGTGTCAAATTCAAGGACTGCGGGCCAGATCTGGCCCATGGGGCCACTGTGGAAATAGCAAAGGTCCAGCCCACGGTGCCTCTGCCAATGAAAACAGAGCTCAGAGTGGCTCTGTTTTCACTGGCAGAAGGCTGCAAGAAGCTGTCCCAGCTGAAAATGGAGCTTGGGAGTCTGTTTTTGCTGGCAGAGCGCTTGGGCCACAGGTGCGCCCGACACAAGTGATGTCAAGCTGGCCATGCCCACACTGGCCACACATCCCTTCCCCCATGAAGATCAAACACAACCCTGATGCGGCCCTCAATGAAATCAAGTTTTACACTCTTGGTTTGGAAGGTATGAAGCTAACCAAACTTGGTGGATCCGACCGAAGATTTGAGGTGACCTCATGATATGGGCTCAGTGAGTTCCATAGTTGTACATGGATTTGAACTTGGATATGGTCAGCCATAGTTCAACACTTTTAATCATATACCATAATGGCTCCCTAGATCTCTTTCAATTTTTCTAGATCTATACTCCATCTCGTCCTACCTGGAGAAACTAGAAACTGAACTGAAGTATGTTTGAATGCAACCCATTTGACCTTCCAGTGAGCTATACTATAGACTTTCTTTCCTTAGAGATTTTTAAGCAGAGGTTGGATGGCACCTCTTGTGGGCTCTTTGCATATTTTGAAATAGTTCCTTCACAATTTTATTATTTAGGATTTCTTCTCTTCCAAACCAAATGCTCACTGAACTCAATCATTTCTCATTACTCCTGTTCTTGAGCTGCACAAAATTAATTTGAGTTTCCCAAGTATTTGCTTACATTCTTTGATTAAATTGGGTCAACTTTCCTTCCATATTCAGGCTCTTGTTAAAGTAGACTCCTTGCCCAGATACATAGATCTGAGTTATTCCCATTGTCCTTTCCTAAATATTTTTCTGAACTCTCAATAATAACTACTATAACAATAAATTAGTCATAGCGGTGGCCATGAAATTTAAATGCCTACTAATTATGAATTTATAACAAAAGAGAGGTATTTGTGTGACATTGGTAATGGGTTGTCTTGAAATGTTTAGAAAGGGTTAAAAGATTGAATCAATTCTTCTTGTATAGGTCCAAGCAATTGTCTTCAATGCAGCCCTAATTTCATTGTTTGAACGGCCTCCCAGTTCTTTTGAAGATGAAAATGTGACAGTGACAATTAATTGGCAGGAGTTGGTTTCTGGATATCACAAATGCTGCCACACCTTAAGACACAAAATCCATAATAAAGAATGGATTAAGCAAGGTATATATTTGAAGAGTAATTTAAAAACGTCTTCTTTTAATCTTGTGTATTACCTTTGGCATGTATTGGGATGTTAGAAAGAATATCGAAATGATGAAATCCTGCTTTTAAATGGCAAATGTACCTATATCTCCTAAGCCCTATTAAATATAAACCATGTCCTCAAGTCAAGGGCAACTTATCCATCAATGCAGTTTCCTGGGTTACAGTGCAGAAGTGATTTGTCATTGCCTTCACAGATATTTTATTTTATTTATTTGTTAAATTTGTTTGCTGCCTGTCTCATCACCTATTCTAGGTGGCTTACAATAATAAAAAAGGAGAAAAACGAAAGGCGTGTAAACAGAACAGAAGTAAAATTATAAAAGAATAAATAAACAATGACAAAGGAACACAATGAGAATAAATATATCAATATGCTAACCAAAAAGAAGGATGGGTGGAGAGCAGAGAGCAAGGGAGAGGGGAGGTGGAATCTGCTAACAATTTAGCAGCTGCCTCCAGTATGGAATTTCCGCATTTGGTCCCCAGGCAAACCAGAAGAGCCAGGTCTTCAGGCTGTTGCAGAAGAATAGGAGGTTGGGGGAAGGATCTTACCTTAGAGGGTAAGATTTTCAAATCTACCTTACAACCTTGGGATGTTCTGGTACCTCCCATCTGAGCAGTAACTAGGTCTGACTGTCAATCTGAAAAACAACTTCAGTTGAAGCCATGCTTACTTCTACTTTGTTTCTTGGTTGCCATTCAACAGGGAGGGGGAGAGTATGGGGGGACGACGACTCAGGAATATGGTGTCTCAGCTGGCTAACCATAACATCTACCAGCCAGTGTGAGAACCAAGGTCATGTCAATAGACACCTGTCAAAGTTGAGTGGGAACCTACATCTGGACTGATTGGTCCATGTGACCTGAGAGACATAAGGAGGTGGGGTCTTTTAACCATCCCTATGTGTGAGAATAGTTTAGAGCTAGCTTCATCTTTCTAAGTGCCAGTATCAGAGGTGGGTTTCAGCAGGTTCTGAAGAACCTGTTCTGGAGAACCGGTAGCAGAAATTTTGAGTATTTATTTATTTGTTTGTTTGTTTGTTTGTTTGTTTGTTTGTTCGATTTATATATGCCGTTCTTCTCCGGATGCATTAAGCAATAGCCTTCATACTTTCGTATATACCTGCTTAGTAGGACTTTTTTTTGTCCCCCCTCCAAGTGGTGTTCTATTTTATATTAAGTCAGCTTATTGCCCCCACAAACCGGGTTCTCATTTTACCTACCTCGAAAGGATGGAATGCTGAGTCAACCTTGAGCCTGGTGAGAATTGAATTCATAGTAATTGCAGGAAGCTGGCAGCTAAGTACTACTTTAACAGCAGCAATTTAGTCTACTGAGCCACCAAGGCTCAGAGAACCGGAAAATACCACCTCTGACTGGCCCCCATCTATTATCTGGCCTTCACCTATTATCTGCCTCCCGAGTCCCAGCTGATCGGGAGGAAATGGGGATTTTGCAGTAACCTTCCCCTGGAGTGGGGAGGGAATGGAGATTTTATGATATCTTTCTCCTGCCACCCCCAACAAGCCATGCCCACCAAGCCATGCCATGCCATGCCACGCCCACCAAGCCACACCCACAAAACCGATAGTAAAATTTTTTGAAACCCACCACTGGCTGATATGATATACTCAGTAAAGGGTTCCTTGAACCTGAACAAAGTGTCAGAGTCTTGACTTCTGGGAGTTCATTACCCGGAACAATGACAGTGGCTTTGCAAAACTCTATGAATCTACATAAAGGAGCTAGGTTTCCTTTTAAAGTAAACCTGAGATGTACTTTCTCAGAAAGTGCTACAGGAATGTCTTAAATGGAAGGCTATAACAAAACTCCCAGAAATGAAAGACAAATAGACATTTCAGCCTTAACTATGATTATCATTAAGTGTTGTACCTTATGATTCTTGATGAACGTATCTTTTATTTTATGTACACTGAGAGCAGGGGTGAAATGTAAAATTTGTTACTACCAGTTTTGTGGGCGTGGCTTGGTGGGGGGGAGATAATGTGACTGGGTGGGCGTGGCCAACTTTTTTTTTTTTAACTTTTCAAAGCATTTTTTCTGCAAATGCAAAAAAATGCTTTGAAAAGGCTCTGCCAATCAGGCAACACAGCTGGGATTGTCAGAGCCTTTTCAAAGCAATTTTTTAACCATCTCTTCCGCTGAAGAGGTTGCAGAAAAAAATGCTTTAAAAGTCTCTGTGATGATCCCAGCGGAGTTGCCTGATCGTCAGAGAGAGTTATAAAGCATTTTTTCCTGCAACCTCTTCAGCAGAAGAGGTGGTTAAAAAAATGCTTTGAAAAGGCTCTTGCAATCAGGCAACTCAGTTGGGATTGTCAGAGAGACTTTTAAAGCATTTTTTTCTGCAACCTCTTCCAGGGAAGAGGTGGTTAAAAATGCTTTGAAAAGCCTCTGATGATCGTGTGGCTCAGCTGGGCATGGGGGAGGGGGGCAGGGATTTTTGCTACCGGTTCTCCGAACCACCCACCGCCATCACTACCGGATCCAGCGATCCGGTCTGAACCAGGAGCATTTCACCCCTGACTGAGAGCGTATGCACCAAGACAAATTCCTTGTGTGTCCAATCACACTTGGCCAATGAAGAATTCTATTCTATTCTATTCCATTCCATTCCATTCTATTCTATTCTGCCTGGATAAAGAGGAGTTGGCCTTTCACTTAAGCCTTCTGGGACTTTGATCTTCACAGGGCAGGTCAACATACAGAAGCTGACAGAGATAGAATTGTAGTTCAAGTCCTGCCTTTTTGTATGATGCCTTTTGAGGGTGGAGGAAAGGTGATAGATTTGGGAAGCAGAGGGAAAATTTAACAATTGTTTTCTCTGAAATGCTTCATATTATGAAGAGGCTCTTTAAATTCCAAAACAATAAAGCATTTTCCATAAATGACGTAAATTATTCAGATCTGAATAATTAATAAATGTCTAGTCCACAGAGAGGAATCACTCCCCTTTCTGCCATAAAAGTGTCCCCATTAATACAAAATTTCAAACTTTCATTTCAACGTTAAGTTGTCAAGCTGCAACCTGGAGACATCTGTTGGATCTTTCAAATCCCATAGTACAGTTTAAGAAAAGACAACCACAGCATCTGTTCTGCTCTGTCCTGTTATTCATTTCCCTTACTTGCTTGTTATGGCATACTTAGATTCCTATTCCAGGAGTTAAAATAAGCAGAGAAGTGGGACTGAGTGGAAAAAAAATATATACCCACAACAACAACCTGGATTCATATGGCATCAAATACTTCAGTGAGAGATCTCCAGGTTGGAACCTAGCCACCTTATTCTACTCTTAAATATTTCAAAGGAACAAAAGTGGATTCACATTCGCATTTGCATTCTAAGAATTGCAGTCCCATCACAATGGAAAAGTAGTGCAACAATTCAAACATATATCATCTGTAACCTTGATTTGTTTGGGGCTCTTTTACAATCCTTAGGTGAGGAGTCCAATGATCACTGAAGTTTATGCATGCCAATGTCCTTGGTTTCATCTATTCCTGTTCCTGTTCCTGTTCCTGTTCCTGTTCCTGTTCCTGTTCCTGTTCCTATGCTATGCTATGCTATGCTATGCTATGCTATGCTATGCTATGCTATGCTACGCTACCCTACCCTACCCTACCCTACCCTACCCTACCCTACCCTACCCTACTCTAAATAACCCTCTCTAAGCGGTTTATAGAGTCAGCATATTACCCCCAACAATCTGGGTCCTCAATTTACCGGCCTTGGAAGGATGGAAGGTTGAGTCAAACTTGACCCAATCATGTTTGAACTGCTGGCAGTGAACACAGTTAGCCTGCAATACTGCATTCTAACCACTGTGCCACTTTGGCTCTTAACATAGTATAAAAAGCAATAAGCATGTCAAAATAGTATTTTAAACAACAACTGTAACACCCCAGTCTCGTCTTGACCTTTACTGCTGCAACACCTGCCTTCTCTCTTCCTTGTTGTGCCCTTGTATCACCTTCTCCCAGATAGAATTCCCATGTAACCTTCCACTGAAATGTCAGAGACCTGAGGGCAGGTAAAGAAGTAGTGGGTGGAAACTAATCAAGGAGAGAAGCAACTTAGAACTAAGGAGAAATTTCCTGACAGTTACAACAATTAATCAGTGGAACAACTTGCCTTCAGAAGTTGTGAATGCTCCAATACTGGAGGTTTTTAAGAAGATGTTGGATAACCATTTGTCTGAAGTGGTGTAGGTTTTCCTGCCTAAGCAGGGGATTGGACTAGAAGACCTCCAAGGTCCCTTCCAACTCTGGTATTCTCTTCTCTTCTTTTCTCTTCTCTTCTCTTCTCTTCTCTTCTCTTCTCTTCTCTTCTCTTCTCTTCTCTTCTCTTCTCTTCTCTTCTCTTCTCTTCTCTTCTCTTCTCTTCTCTTCTGCTCCCCATTGAAAGTGGACATTTTCCCCACAACAGGATAGGCTATCAACAAAATTGGGAGGACAAGTATCTGTGTCCTTTTCCATCTATGATCCAGATCTGTTTCAAGGTACTTTTGAGGACCGGAGGAATTTTTAAGAATTCTTTTTAAAAACCCCAACAACTTATTTTTAAGAGCTGCAGTGGTGCAATGATTAGAATGCAGTACTGCAGGGCATTTCTGCTGACTGCCAGCTGCTTGCAATTTGCCAGTTGAAATCTCACCAGGCTCAAGGTTGACTCAGCCTTCCATCCTTCCAAGGTGGGTAAAATGAGAACCTAGATTGTTGGAGGAAATATGCTGACTCTGTAAACCGCTTAGAGATAGGGCTGTAAAGCACTGTGAAGTGGTGTATAAGACTAGGTGCAATTGTTATTTTATATACTAGCTATTACAAGTAAGAGGACATAGATATTCATGTCTTATGAATTTCTTAGTTGTACATTTTCTCCACGCAAACTAGTTAAATTAATAACCTTCACATCTATTTCCAATTCTGATTTTATCATTCTCTAAGAACATACTTTTCTGCTGTTTAATTTCTTCATCTTTTCTTCAGGCAGCAGAGCATTTTAATTTATCATGCATGCTCTTGATGCAAAAATTTCTCCGACATCACCTTTCCTAGTCAGACATCTTCCAAGGAGGTTGATTTACAGCTTAATTGAGTCAGCAACAAGTAGAATTGTAAAGATTAGTTGGCTCATAACATATATTTTATTCTCATAAAAGTCCCCAAGGCCTCCTGTATTGTTAAAGTATGCCCTTAATTTTTTTTTTTAAAAAAGGAAATTCTATTTCACCAGATAAATTGCCAGGCAAACATTTCAGAAGCATATAACAAATCTATTTCCCAAATACTTACATCTTCTGGTAGAAAATGTGTTTATTTTAATGTTTCAGAGGCATAACAACTTTGAATTTCAGAGATTTATTTGGAACCTTTCTTACCCAGTACGTTTTTTAAGAATGGTTTTCAATTGTTTGCACATGAGCACATAAAAAATGCAATATATGAACATACCACCTATACGTTTCTCAGATTCCTGGAATTCATGAGGGCTCCCTGAAACAAATGCTTATGTGTTAGATAGATAGAGAGATAATTGTGGTGTGTGTGTGTGTGAGTGTGTGAGTGTGTGTGTGTGTGTGTGTAAAGTGTTTTTCTATCAAAGCACCTGGTCTACCCCAATATGGAGGGAGCATACTGCTTACCTTTCACCTTTCAGCTCCAATCCAGGAGCCCGCAAGCATTCATGACAAACCATTTTATACCAAATATATATATATATATATATATATATGTATGTATGTATGTATGTATGTATGTATGTATGTATGTATGTCTGTCTGTCTGTCTGTCTGACTAATTCTGATATAGGAAAAAGGTGAAGCCAAAATATGTAAATGTTTGGGGAATAAAAAGGCACATTTGGAACATCTGGTTTCTTACCTTTTTTAAAAAAAATTCCAGAGGAAAAAAGACAAATATTGGGGGAAAAAACATGGAACATTTTTTAAATCTTAAAACTTAAGGGATATCCAAGGAGTTGAGGAAATTCATTTCAAATTGGCTACTAATCTTCCCATCCTCATCACAAGGATGTCTGTAATTTTCATTCACCAACCAGCTAATTTGTAAGCAAAGTTTGTCTAGGATTCATGTTTATGAAGATTTTATCTGGCTGCTCCTGACATATCTTTCATTGACTCAAGTGGGGGCAGAAGCTAGATTCATCACAGGATACTTAAAAACTTTTTGCTTGCCCTTTTGTAGACTTACTACAAAGCATTTTAAAAATCTGAATTAGCATTAGAATGTTAAAAGGCCTGATAAATTATGCATTGAATGTGAAGATGAATATGGGTCTTGTGAGGGCACAGATGGCCTGAGACCAAATAGGTCCATTATAAGAGCAATGCACGGATATCAACCACCTCTCAAACAGAGAGATGATCAATTCTTAGACTATTAGGACATACTGGTATGAAAAGGAAATGGAAGTTTTGTTCCTGGGAAGAGATGAGAGAAAGAGAAGGCTGGCTAACTCCACGTGTGCGTGTGTTTATACATGTGTGCTTCTAATTGGCAGTTGCTGTTTTTCTGCTGTAGTAACAACTTATCTAATATTTAGAATATACAATAAGCCTAATTTATCAGAAAGCAGGGTTTCTGCATCTCTGCTTCATAGCCTTCATGTTCAAGTAATAGCTGGTGTGAAGCCAGTCATGGATCTTCACTAAGTCACACCAGGTGGCAGCATCTAGCTGATCTTTGCTGATCTTGCAGGTTAAGCAGGGATGTTGTTGACCTGTTTAAAAAAATAAACATAAGGAAAAAAAAAAACCCAAAATAAGTGATGGCAAACCAGCTCATAATGGCTAGAAAATTGCACGAATGCAATATCCAGGAATTAAGTTCAACAAGAATGTCTTTACCTTACCATTTTTATTTTATTTATTTATTTATTTATTTGTTGAGTATGTATTAGATAATATATATAAGCATGAATTGAATACATAAAATGAATACAATTAAAGGGAACATTAGAACAGGGACGGTAGGCAAGCTGGTGCTCTTAGGCACGCCCCTTACAGACGTGAATGGGGTGAGGTCAGTGGTGGGTTGCCCCTGATTTGGACCAATTCTATAGAACCGGTAGTAAAACTGGAGGGAGGCTCCACCCACCCACCCCGACGTTATCAAAACACTTCTGCGTATGTGTAGAAGAGAGCACGCATGAGCGAAGCAAGTGCATCCCCATTGCGAACCGGTAGTAAAGGTAAGTAGAACCCACCCCTGGGTGACGTCAACAGTAGACAGACTAAGGTTAAAATTTTGGGGGTTGGGGGATGAAACCACAGAGTCAGGTAGTGCATTCCAGGCATTGACCGCTCTGTTGCTGAAGTCATTTTTTCTGCAATCGAGTTTGGAGCAGTTCACTTTAACTTTGTATCTATTGTGTGGTTGTGTATTGTTGTGGTTGAAGCTGAAGTAATCATTGACAGGTAGGACATTGTAGCAGATGATTTTATGAGCTATGCCAAGATTTCTGGAAGGGGGTTGAGCTCTGAAGGAAAAACCATTTGGACCTACCAAGTCTCCATTTCATTAGAGAATAAACATGGGGGGGAGGGGAGAATGGAGCCATGAATTTACTTTGTGTCACAGGTCACGTTGACCAACCAAGCCTGTCATGAACTTTTCAGCACTCCCTCCTGCCATTTTTAGGACACATTAATCTGGCCTTGGTTCTGAGGAGCCTTATCATTGTTATGTCTCGGACATTGGAGGAAAACGTTCTACATTCCACAACCCCCCCTCTCCCCCATAAGTACGGCAACTAAGAAACGAAGCAAGGAAAATATGGCTTCAGCTAGAATCATTTCGAGAATTGACAACCTGTTTCATTAGAGCATTATTTAATTTATTTCACAAATTGGGAAGATAGGTTAATTCAGTCATCAAATTAAACATGTTGTTCATTTAGAGCCTTTACTGTATATTAACCAAGAAAGATATAATTGGGGAGTTCTTATTCAAGAAACAAATCTGCCCATTCAAAGAAAAAAGGAATAACAACTGAAGTATTTTGTTCAAGAAGGTGACATCAAGTTCTCCACTAGTCTTGAACTTTATTATGGCTAAATATATTTTCAAAGTCTGATAAAAAGCAATAATAACCATATTGTTTATGAGAAAAGAATCCAGAGTTGACATATACCATTAGGTCACCAAAAGTGGTACAAAATCATTGCCTTTCAAGCAGGGAGTAATTTTTTAGGATAGCATCCACCTACCTTTTAAATTTCATGTTGTTTACGAAGATCCAGCCCGCCTACATCAGTAACTAATTTTCTAAAATGTTTTCTTGATTTTAGCTCCTTGACTATAGTACTGTATGCTTGGGAAAATAACTGGCTGTTTTTTTTTCTGAGTGCTGTAATACTGTTTTTAATTCAGAGCAAAATGTGCTTTAAATGCACATTTTAAAATAAAGTGCTTTTAGAAATATGTGCAAAATGCTTTTAGAAATATAATATTGCATTTACATATTTTGATAGAATTATGTATAAGTCAGCTAACATGGAAAGTGAAATACACACACATCTGCATAAATGCATTTATAGGTATAGCCATACCTTTCCCCCCTACATCTCAACCTAAATGTATATCTGCTTACAAGGTATTACAAAGTGTACAAGGCTTCTTACACAAATCTACATATGAATATGGAAACGAATGGGATGGATTTATGAAGGAACTCATCCAGGGGTAAAATCCAGCAGGTTCTGGAGAACCGGTAGCGGAAATTTTGAGTAGTTTGGAGAACCGGCAAATACCACCTGGGGCTGGCTCCAGAGTGGGCTGGGAATGGAAATTTTGCAATATCCTTCCTCCAGAAGTGGGGAAGAAGTGGGGATTTTGCAATATCCTTCACCTGGAGTGGGGTGGGAATGGAGATTTGCAGCATCCTTCCCCTGGAGTGGGAATGGGGATTTTGCAGTATTCTTCCCCTGGAGTGGGGTAGGAATGGAGATTTTGCAGTATCCTTCCCCTACCATGCCCACCAAGCCACGCCTACAAAGTCACACCATGCCCACGAAGCCACCTCCACAGAACCAGTAGTAAAAAAATTTGGATTTCACCACTGAACTCATCTAAAAGTTAAAAATATCCTAATGCATCCAATATTAAATGAACCATCAATAGTTGAGCAACCACAACTGACTCAGCTCAAGGTAAGAACTGTTGCTTTGGCAGAACTTAGTTCTAATGTCATCTCTGTCCTATTTCAGTTTTGTACAGCTCGTCTTTAGATGCATTCTTGTCTGTTACCACCAGCAGCACAAAGACATTGGCGCTAGCCTGGAGGGAAAAATTAAGTCCTTGCCTAACAATGACAGCTTTCCATATTGACCAAGGAGTCAATGACTTTGACTTTCATTCCAGACTTAACTTAATTGGTATGTATATTCCTCCTGATTTCTCCATTATTATAAAATGTAATGGGTCAATTAAAAGAATAGAAAAGGCTGAAATATAAAAATTCAGAACATGACAGTAGATAGAAAAGTCCAGATATATTCTGGTTGGGATCTGCGCTGATATGAGCATGTTGGGTCCCATTGATCTTGATCTTGGTTGCCTTGGCTTCTCCTTTAAAAAAGAAGATTTCATAGGGAAAGATTGGTCAATTAAGTATGTACATAAAGACCGGCACTTAGGAAAAAAAAGATCTGCATTCTTTTCCCCTGATAGCTACCATTCTGTTTGATGAATGAAAATTTGCTATTGAAACTTATAACAAAGGTGAAAAAAATTCCAGAGAAATTTTCTTGGGTGGAATCTGAGGTTCAAGGACTCCCATCTTGGTTAATTGAATTTTAAATGTACGGTTTTTATTTGTTGTTTGACACTTTATATCATATTTTAATCATATGAATGTAAGCTGCCTAGAGTTCCTTGGTGAGATCAGTGGCATAGAAGATATAGATATTTTATTTTATTTTATTTTATTTTATTTTATTTTATTTTATTTTATTTTATTTTATTATTTTATTTTATTTTATTTTATTTTATTTTATTTTATTTTATTTTATTATTTTATTTTATTTTATTTTATTTTATTTTATTTTATTTTATTTTATTTTATTTTATTTTATTTTATTATTTTATTTTTATTTTATTTTATTTTATTTTATTTTATTTTTTTATTTATTTGTCAAGCATGTATTAGATAACAGATATAGGTATAAACATGGTTATTAATACATGAAATGGATATGAATAAAAGGGGATACGAATATTAGGACAGGGACGGTAGTCATGTTGGTGCGCTTATGCATGCCCTTTACAGACCTCTTAGGAATGGGGTGAGGTCAACAGTAGACAGTCTAAGGTTAAAGTTTTGGGGGTTTGGGGAAGAAACCACAGAGTCAGGTAATGCATTCCAGGCATTGACTACTCTGTTGCTGAAGTCTTATTTTCTGCAATAGAGTTTGGAGCGGTTTACCTTAAGTTTGTTTCTATTGTGTGCTCATGTATTGTTGTGGTTGAAGCTGAAGTAGTCATTGACAGGTAGAACATTGTAGCAGGTAATTTTATGTACTGTGCTTAGGTCAGACTGAAGTCGGCGTAGTTCTAAGTTGTCTAAGCCGAAAATTTGAAGCCTGGTGGCATAAGGTATTCTGTTGCGAGCTGAGGAGTGGAGGACTCTTCTCCTGAAATATTTCTGGACTCGCTCAGTTGTATTAATGTCTGATATGCAGTGCGGGTTCCAGACAGATGAGATAGATAGATAGATAGATAGATAGATAGATAGATAGATAGATAGGTGGGTGGGTGGGTGGGTGGATGGATGGATAGATAGATAGATAGATAGATAGATAGATAGATAGATAGATAGATGATAGATAGATGATAGATAAATAGATAGATAGATAGATAGATAGATAGATGAGAGAGTAAGAGAGAGAGAGGAAGGAAGGAAGGAAGGAAGGAAGGAAGGAAGGAAGGAAGGAAGGAAGGAAGGAAGGAAGGAAGCAAGCAAGCAAGCAAGCAAGCAAGCAAGCAAGCAAGCAATGAGATGGCTAGATATAGACAGTCTTTCACTATGCAGCTATGTCTCCAATGCTCGGCTTTCTTCCTGGCTGTCCTTGCTTTGATTAAATCCCATGGAAGACATTCTTGGGAATCTCTTCCCATTGGATTGTTTCAAGTTAGAAGCAACCTTCAGTTATCCAGTTAGCTCAAAACACCAGCAAAGAAATTCTGAACCATTATGAGTTTATAATCTCTCAAGAATAATATATTTTGCTAGTGGTGTCCAGAGAAGGAATCAAAATCTGCAAGATGGTCATGATTTAAGGCCCAATTATTCTGCATGTACTTCTATATTACATGCATGTACAAAATCAAGAGCTTGGATTGTGATACTGCAAAATCTTGAAGCTTTTGGCTATCGCCACCTCCTTTGAGGATGTCTCTGCTGCTAGGAAGAAAATCTCTATAACGCTACAAATCAAGTGTTGGCATAGCGCTAATGCCAGATATTAATTATATTTTAAAAACTATTTTAAAACCGTTTAAAATGTACTATTCATTTCTCACAACAAAAGTGTGCTCCTTCCCAAGTAGGACAGAGCTATCTAAAATTCTTTTGCCTCCCTGAAATCTCTAGCTCTACTAATGGTGGCAATAGTACTTGTGTTTATCATATATGGAAAGTGGTGTAAAATCAATCACTCACTTCCTGGGTTTGGATTCCAATCAGAAAAGTTCAATAAATCTCTGTGAAGTTGTAAAACATGACGTTTACTAAGCAGTGGTTGCTTCTTAGAGTTATATATCTCTGGCCTTTTTTATGACAAATGCAAAAAAAATAAAATAATCCTAGATAAATATATTCAAGATAGGTTCGCTGAAGAACTTTGCAAACCAAGTTTCTGTGAGAGCTTTGGGAATTCTGTTGTAGGAAGTTAGCACCCATCCCTCTCCTAGAAGAATGAAATAGTCTAGTAAATATTAAAAAGGCAAAATATTATACCTCCATGGATGAGAAATGGAGAAACATTTCTTACACAGGAACAGGAAGCTCCAAGGCAGGGCTCAAGAGAGGGTATAAATCTTTCTCTCTCTCTCTCTCACCCATGTGCTTGATTTCCCAGGAAATCAAACCATGTGGTCCTGTCCACCATTAAACCATCTTTCCAAACACCTTCCATGTTTCCAGTGTCTTTCTCCCCACTTGGAACTGAACCCGGATGGACATTTCTTCCAACAATTTCTTCCTAATCTCTTCATAAAGATGGCTGCACTTCCTGTAAAAATAATATACTGTATCAAGCCTATAAGGCTTCTTGTACAGATGTCCCACTACCGCTTCTGTGATCCATAGATGCTAGGCTGTAGCTTTTCTGTTTTTGCCTCATTACTCAGATTTTTTTTTTTTTAAAAAAAGGAATATACTGAAAAGCTCATTTGCAGAGGGAAGACATTTTAAGCTTGACACTTAAAAAAAAAAGTCATACAGAATTCAACTCTGGATGCAGAGCTGTGCTGGTAGAGAAAGAGAAAGAAAAGGAGCTTGACATGAAGTGGATTGAGGTGAAAACCAATGAAGAAAATACCACAAAGAAGTAGCAAAGAGGCTGGGCAGGGTGAACAAGAGGCAAACTAGAGTAAAGCATGTTCTGATCATGTTATAACTGACAGAAAAGCTAGATGGAAACAAACCCTGAAATACTAGAATAATCCAATTGTAGAATAGAGTTCAGACAGGTCTGAAAAGA
Source organism: Arizona elegans (assembly GCA_022577455.1). NCBI lineage: Eukaryota > Metazoa > Chordata > Lepidosauria > Squamata > Colubridae > Arizona > Arizona elegans. The sequence goes on from JAKOOJ010000005.1 coordinate 21,359,508, forward strand.
AATGTGCAAGATAGCGATATTGTAGACACCCTTTCTGCTAGTTGAAATATTTCCTCTTCATCAAATTTATTAAAGTCACAAAGGTAGATATATCCTGTATTATTTCATGTTTGAACTGGTTTAATGAGTGTAAGTATTTCAAATGGCAGTCTGTCATGAATGGGAGGAAAATTGGCTAAAGGAACCAAACGTTTTTTGGAAAAGCTGCAGTTCCCTAGCAGATTAAAAAAAAATAATTGTTGAACCAGTTTAATTTGGTGGTATAGTGTAGTTATTCTCTAACAGGAAGAAAAATATTTGGCAAGTATTTCCCAGTTGCCAGATTACTTGTTCTGGAGGTTTGCCAGTGGCATATGGATGGATAATTCAAGGTTGATTTATTTTCTAAAAATCTGGTCATAAATTTTATTGCCATAGATTAGCATCTTATTAAGGTGATGTATGCCAAGGGACCACTATGCGTGTACTGGTCAATAGTCCTTCCTCTGTTTAGAGATTGCTTCTACTGCCAGATTCATTCTGAAGGAAGGAAGGGGATCCTGATATCCTTCATAGAGAGAAAGGTGTTTTCTTTCTGTTATAAGAGAATAGAAAAGGTGGCACTAAAAAAGTGAGGGTTTTGTGAGGTGTGGCAGATTCTTGCTTGAGAACCTGTGGGCTAGATCAGGGGTGTCAAACCCACATCGTCACGGCAGCATCATGTGACGTATCATGACTTTTTCCCCCTTTGCTAAACCGGGCATGGGCGTGGCCAGTGCGTGATGCATCTGGCCCACGGGCCATGAGTTTGAGCTAGATGGAAAGACTAGATGGGCCTTATAAAGCCAATGGCTTAAAGGATGCTAATGAGGTTTTGGGAAGGGGTGTCTGTGTGTGTGTGTGTGAGAGAGAGAGAGTGGGGGGGAGGGAGGGAGGGAGGGAGAAAGAGAATTTGACTCTGGGCTAGCAGGTGAATAGAATAGAATAGAATAGAATAGAATAGAATAGAATAGAATAGAATAGAATAGAATAGAATAGAATAGAATAGAATAATCAGACATAAATACAATCGAGAGAGTCCAGAGATATTTTAAGAGAAGAGTCCTCCATTCCTCTAATCGCAATAAAATACCTTATGCCACCAGACTCCAAATTTTGGCTTAAACAACTTAGAACTACGCCAATTTCAGTCTGACCTAAGCATAGTACATAAAATTATCTGCCACAATGTCCTTCCTATCAATGACTACTTCAGCTTCAACCACAACAATACACGAGCAAATAATAGATACAAACACAAGGTAAACCATTCCAAACTCGATTGCAGAAAATATGACTTCAGTAACAGGGTGGTCAATGCCTGGAATGCACTACCTGACTCTGTAGTTTCTTCCTCAAACCCCCAAACTTTAACCTTAAACTGTCTACAGTTGACCTCACCCCATTCCTAAGAGGTCTGTAAGGGGTGTGCATAAGTGCACCAACGTGCCTACTGTCCCTGTCCTAATATTCCTTTTTACTTACTCTTTTCATGTATTCAAATTATGTTTATACTGTTACCTGTTATCTTTTATATGCTTGACAAATAAACTTATGATTATGAAGAATGGAATGGAATGGAATGGAATAGAATAGAATAGAATAGAATAGAATAGAATAGAATAGAATAGAATAGAATAGAATAGAATAGAACAGAACACTTTATTGGCCAAGTGTGATAGGACACACAAGGAATTTGTCTTTGGTGCATATGCTCTCAGTGTACATAAAAGGACAGGATACATTTGTCAAGAATCATAAGGTACAACACTTAATGATAGTTATAGTCAATATTAATGTTATATAAAGGAAATAATTGGAAAGAAAGCAGAAAAGAGATAAAAGGCAGTTTTTCCTAACCTGGTACCCCTGAGATTGGGGAAATTATTAGAATCAGAATGTGTCTATCTTCTTATCAATATGCCAAAGGCACAAACTGTCAAACTGAACAGAGCTGAATCATATAATCAATTAAGAGAAAAAAAAAGATGTGGCATGCATTACAAAGCGTTAGGTCACTAAATCTATTCAGCGGCATCAATTCAACATTTGAATCAATGTGACAATTCAGGTAAGAAAGTCAATTTAATTTTGGAGATTTGATCAAATCGCAATTCACTTGAATCTCTGGATCAGATATTTGTACCCTGATAATACTCATTAGTTACACCTTGGAACCATTTTGTAAAACCCGTATTTCAATTTTATGACTCTGAACAGCAACTGCAGGAATTAATTGCTCCGTCTGCCTTTGGAATCCTTATGTCACATCAAAACCTGCTGGAATCCTGACAGGTCATTCAGACAGCGTAATAGCTGTCCAGTTCATTACTGAGCGCAAACTGCTCTTCAGCTTTGCCAAGGATAAGGTGAGTGTTGAAAGAGTCTGTCAAACATAGCTCATTATACTATACCAGTCTCCGGTATAAAAATCTAAACTCACTGTGCCACTTAGTAACATTAATACTAGATTTATTTAGAAGTCTCCCTTAAACTATTTTTCTAGAATAGAATAGAATAGAATAGAATAGAATAGAATAGAATAGAATAGAATAGAATAGAATAGAATAGAATAGAATAGAATAGAATTAGAATTTTATTGGTCAAGTATGATTGGACACATAAGGAATTTGTCTTGGTGCATATGCTCTCAGTGTACATAAAAGAAAAGGTACGTTTGTCAAGAATCATAAGGTACAACACTTTATGATAGTCATTGGGTACAAATAAGCAATCAAATCATATTAGGAAACAGTTAATATAAATCATAAGGATACAAACAACAAAGTTACAGTCATACAGCCATAAGTGGGAGGAGATGGGTGATAGGAACAATGAGAAGAATAATAGTAATAGTAGTGCAGACTTAGTGAATAGTTTGACAGTGTTGAGGGAATTATTTGTTTAGCAGAGTGATGGCATTTGGGAAAAAGCTATCCTTGTGTCTAGTTGTTCTGGTGTGCAGAGCTCTATAGTGTCGTTTTGAGGGTAGGAGTTGAAATAGTTTCTGTCCAGGATGTGAAGGGTCTGTAAATATTTTCACAGCCTTCTTTTTGACTTGTGCAGTATACAGGTCCTCAATGGAAGGCAGGTTGGTAGCAATTGTTTTTTCTGCAGTTCTAATTATCCTCTGAAGTCTGTGTCTGTCTTGTTGCAGAACCAAACCAGACAATTATAGAGGTTCAGATGACATAATTCCTCTGTAGAACTCTTATTAGCAGCTCCTTGGTTAATTTCTACATATATATTGAACTTCATTTGCCCTAATTCTTCCTTCTCTTCTTCATAGTATAGTCCACACCAATGTCTGAGTCTAGCTAACCTTAGCTGAACTAAAAAAAAAAAAAACCTAAGCAGAAGTAGAAAAGCTTATTCCTTGGACAAGAGGCTACCAGGAAGTCCAGAGCTTAGGTTACACCAGCGGTGTCAAACTCATGGAGTCATGTTGTTGTCACATGATGTATCATGACTTTTCCCCCTTCACTAAACTGGGGGTGGGCATGGCCAGTGCACGACATATCTGGCCTGTGGGCCACGAGTTTGACACCCCTGGGTTACACTATGAACTTTTTTTAAAAAATATCTCAGTAGAAGACAATAGCAGACTACATCCGGGGTATCCAGGAAAGCATCATTAATGTATCCAGGAAGTCTCTAGGAGTAAAGATTAGCTGCCCTACTCAACTCAGAGATTCATAACTTCACAAATAGTTGCATCCATGTCTCTCCTAGTTTGGCTAAGGCCTCCCAGGAGATGACATGTGGTTATATTTTGATGGTAGGGAATTCATCATCGAGAGAGGGGTGGTTTGAAAAAGAGGTAATCTGTTTCATCTAGCTTTAACTCAGGGGTCAGCAACCTGCAGCTCTGGAGCCGCATGTGGCTCTTTCATCCCTCTGCTGCGGCTCCCTGTCACTCCAAATATGTGTCACAACCACCAATGTGCGATACCTGCCAGGACGCTATTTATTGAGCTTTTCAACCTCCAGTAGGCCAACCATGGATAAATCCAAGAAAAGAAAAGTTTCAGAAGAAAACAGAATGTTTACTTCAAATACATATGCTAGTTTTGTGGCCATTCAAGAAATAGTCAGGCACGGGAAGGGTTTTGTGGCTCCTGGTGTTTTCTTTTCTGTGGTAAATGAGTCCAAATGACTCTTTGAGTGTTTAAGGTTGCAGACCCCTGCTCTAACTGTTCAATGCAATTTTCATCCCCTTTCCAGCTTTCCCTTTGGGAGGAAGGTTTTGGAGAAGGAAATTGCATGGAAGCTCCAGTCTGGAATAAATGGATTATCTGGATACTTTTCAGACAGGATTCAGATCCTGGTATTAGACCAAGATAGTATTGGTCACACTTCTAGATGATCTCAAGTGACCATCCTATAGTTCAGAAAGAGGTATCATCAGTGAGCTTATTATACCAGCTTTATGTCTACAACCTTGGCCACCCGAGTGATACTGTGAAGGACTTGACTCATTTGGAGAATGTGGAGGACCATATGGGGAATATCTGGCTTCATCTCAACCCTAACAAGATCAGTTTGAAGGTCCACTTGGACTCATTCCCAAAGAGCAGGTGGCAAGAGTGGCTCGGTGGGTCTTTACATGGCTACATGTTATGCACCAGTTGAGCCCATTCTTATCCAAGAGGCCCTACTCATGATCACTCAATCCTGATTGGAAGATTGAACTATTGCAATCTGCAGCACATGGGGTTTCCTTTGAAGTGTATCCAAAAGCTTCAGCTGATCCAAATGAAGCCAGAAGGGCAATTATGGGCTTAATTCATTCAGTGCATGGTTACCAGTGTGCTTCTGGGTTCAATTCAAGGTGCTGGTAATGAGCCGTTAAGCCCTTCATGACATGGGGTCAAGTTACTTGCAGGACTCTCTTCTCATTTGCATCTACCTATTCCAGTAGAATATAGAAAAATCATTCCTCTGTGGGTTGTCACAATCTCGAAGAAAGGAAACCTTTTTTCACGTAGGAAGATAGAACCTTTTAGTTTTCCATATCTAAACTATGCCTGTCAGAGGAACCAGACACAAATGTGGCAGCCAGGCTGAAATAGAAAACAACTTCCTTCTAACCGATTTCAAAGTTTCCTTCTTGGGGCGTCTATTGGATTTCTAAAGGGGTTAAATCACTTCTTTAGTCATATGAAGACTCTAGATTGGGTGCCTGCAACCTATGGCTCTGGAGCCATATGCGGCTCTTTTGTCTCCCCCGCCTCTTGCCCTCCCCTCCCAGTCACTCCTCGCCTGGTCTGAGAAGGTAAGGGTGATGATGGGGGATGGAGACTTGCTCCATATTCCAGAGCAGGAGCGAAGCACCCCTGTACTCGCCATATCTCGCAGGTGCTTCTTCTGGCTCTTGTTGGTGCTGCACGCTCCTCGGTTGCTCGGGGAGATGTGCGATTTGCTCTCTGCCCCGAGACACTGGTCCAGCCCAGCTGTGGCTGATGCGCTGCATTCTAATGGGCTCCAGGAGGAGGAGGGGACATTGTCTCCCCCATTGTGAAGCACGCTAAATTTAACTGTGCTGTGCAAGGTGCTGTGAGAGCAGCGGGCAGGCTATGGAGGTGGCAACAGCAGCAGTGTCAGCCACAGCCAGTGGCCAGTGTCTCGCGGCAGAGAGCAAGTTGTGGTTTCCCACAGAAAACACCAACAAAACCTGGGTAAGCATGGCTGGCGGGGGGGGGTGTCATGTGACTGGGTGGGATGATGTCGAGTTGGCCATGCCCACCCAGGTTTTGTGGCTCCCAGTGATGTCTTTTCTGTGGGAAATGGTTCCAAATGGCTCTTTGAGTGTTTAAGGTTGCAGACCCCTGCCTAGATCAGTGTTTCTTAACCTTGGCAGCTTTCAAATGTATGGACTCCAATTCCCAGAATTTCCCAATCATTAAATTTGATTGGGGAATTCTGGGAATTATTATTATTATTATTATTATTATTATTATTATTATTATTATTATTATTATTAATTTAATTTGTATACCGCCCTTCTCCCAGAAGGGACTCAGGGCGGTGAACAGCCAAAATTAAAAAACATACAAATACAAAAGTTAAGATAATTAAAAAAGAATTAAATCACAAGCTTCCCAATTTAAAACCCTCAAATCCATAAAATTTAAAATCCCAATTAAAAAACCATTTAGGCTAGGCCGGCTTGATGGAATAAAAACGTCTTCAGGGCTTTACGGAAGGTCCGGAGGTCCGGTATCAATCGTATTCCAGGAGGCAGCTCATTCCACAGGGCGGGTGCCCTCACAGAGAAGGCTCTCCCCCTGGGGACTGCCAGCCGACATTGCCTGACCGATGGCACCCTGAGGAGGCCCTCTCTGTGAGAGCGTATTGGCCGATGGGAGGTTATCGGTAGCAGCAGGCGGTCCCGCAAATACCCTGGCCCTAAGCCATGGAGTCCACACATCTGAAAACTGCCAAGGTAAAAAAAAACCACAGCTCTTAATAAAAGTACCACATTTTCAGTAGGTCAAAGAAAAGGTATGTGCCCTTGAAAAGGTATCTCTATATTGGGAAAAACATTTGTTAATTCAATCAGAGATAAATGCCATAGACACAAGCTAAAGTTGGAACTCTAATCTAATTTCTTCCATTAATAACATCTCTGAAGAAGACATGAGATTGGAACCTGGCTATAGAGAATACAGAATGTGCTCAGATTTAAAGATTGAAGAAAAAATATTAAGTTATTAAGTTTCAATAAGTATCTTAACAGTTGGCTAACGCTGTCTTCCCTTTGTTGTTCAGCCATTATTTTACAAGCAATCTTGTGTTATTTTTGGCATTAGCATAAATCTGTTTCACTTTGATGGATGAATGGGCATCAGCAATGGTAGCTATTTACATACAAAGCCTTCTGCTCTTCTTAAGCAATCTCTTATTGACTGCCAGGAATCCAAATTAAACATCACAATCCTGTGTAGGACAAATGGCAGAATAAAAGAAGATAAAAAGGCTTCCTTTCCATAAAGGCTTGATCTGACAGCCCAGAGAAGAAAATGACAATGATGAACAGCCTAATATTGGTTGTGCTTCCCATGGAATAAGAACAACTCCAAGACTTTTTTTTTTTTTTTTTTTAGAATCAGAGAGGTGGAAGAAACCACTTAGGAGTCTTCAATATTCAAATTCCCTTTTTCTCTGCTAGCAATGCATAGGTTATTCTGGAGACCTCCAAATATCATTGGGCCAAAAAGAAGAATGACATGCATGGACAGGTTTTAATATCATTAAAATAGCTGGCTGGGTGATAATACCATCAATGACTGTTGGACTGTTGGAAAATAACTTCAGGGTAGAAATCCACATTGAAGTGTCCCTAGCAGATGGCTGGTTGTTCATTGAGTTGATAGGAAGTCTGTCCAGCCTCTTCTTGAACAGACATATTGAAGGGGAACTTCCTATCATTCAACCAGTCTTTTTTTATTGTAACTTAATGTCATGCTCCCGTCAGAGTCGAAAGACGGAAGATGAACAGCTGACAGAGAGCAAGAGAGTGGTTCCATTGGCTGTGGAGGAAGCTGGGGAAGGGCAAATTCAGGCTGGGCAGAGCAGGGTAGAGGTAGAACAAGGGAGAGGGTTCTGATAAGGTCCACCCCCTCCTCACCCTAGGTCACGCAGGAAAGAATGCAGAAGAGAGCAACATGGGTTGCGTGGCTTACGAGAAAGGAAAGGGCCCCAATTCCCTTCACAAGGCACACCTGGGGATGGAGTTTAAAGGAGAGGCAGTTGGGAGGGGCGTTTGTCGGGAACAAACACAATTAATCTGCTGCTGATAGCTGTGGCCTGCATTCCTGGCATTCCCTCCTGACTGTGTGAATTACTGCCATGCTACTGTGTGCCTAGTTTATCTTGCTGGGATTATTCTTCCCATCTGGAACTCCTTATCTTGCCCTGCTGGAGTGATTGATTGCAGTCATCCTGTTTACAGCATTGGGACTGGATTATCTTCAGGTTTGTGGGAGAGCTTTTTTCCAGGCTGTAAAAGGGACGTTGGGGGCAGAGTTGGTACCAATAAAGGGATTCATATCGGTTCTCTGGCTGTGTTACCTTCATGCCACGCCCCGGGTCATCACACTTAAGATCATAATTTTGCACCCTGTACTCTTGGACAATGGAGAACAAGTCTTGAACTTCTTTCTGAAACTTGACGAATTATATCTTTATCAGTCTTTCTTCTTAAGACTAAACATATTCTAAATTTCCTTAAGCTATCTATCTATCTATAGATAGATAGATATAGATATCTATAGTATGCAATATTTTTGGCCCAAGAGTCCATTTTTTTACCTTTGTGTATTGCCAGGAAGTTAGTGATGTCATGAATCATCAAAGTATTTGGGTTGGACATTTTGGTCTGGCTTTTTGAGGAAAGGTTGAGAAGACTTTGGATTGGGTTTTTAATTTCTAATTCTAATTTATTTCTATTCCTCTCCTCCTTCCTCTATGCAGATATTAAGGCTTTGGGACATTCAGCATCAACTTTGCATGCAAAGGATTGCCGGATCCTTCCCTAAAAGTGTGGACTTTCACTCCACCCTTTATTTTCATGAATCACAAGGTCTCCTATTCATCTCAATGAACAACCAACTGATGGTCCTGGAAATGGAACACGAATTAGGAAAAAGGAGAGTGGCAAGTCACAAGAAAGCTGTGACTTGCCTCCTGTATAATTCAGTGCTCCAACAGGTAAAACATACAAGAAAAGGTTTCTTTTGGTAATTGTCTGAGAAGCTATTTGAAATTCATATTCACTGTTTTCTGGATGTTCTTTTCAGCAAGTAAAAATTGAAGCACAAGAGGCATTTATGAAGGGATTTCCTTTGTGCTGCGATGCAGTAATTGGCTTTCTGGCTTTCCTTTAAGACATGGGCATTTTGCCTTCTCTAGAATTTTATTTCAGTACTGGAGGTCACCCAATTTTCTATAGCTTAATTAACACTGTGTTGAAATCTGGCTTGCATTTTGTCAAAAGCTTTCTTCTCTTCTGCTTCTTTCTCGGCTTTTCTGCATTATTCTCAGGATGTGCAAGAATTTCTTTTTAATTTCTGCTGATGGCATTTTTGAACTGACTTTATTCATGGAATAATAATACAGTGCCACTATTTTCTTTTATGTACTTGTTCTTCACTTGGAATTTCTGTGCCTGCCTCTACTTTTCCATCTGAAAAGGTTGTGTGCGAGGTTCTGTCACATTCTTTCTTGGGATATAATTGAGGTACGGGAAATCAGAAATGATGAAGATAGTTGAAAAGAAGTTTCTCCAATGAAAGAGAGAATATTTATACATACTCTTGGCACCATATTATTAAAAAGTATGAGAACTGTACTTTTAGCCTATAAACAGGAAATTCTGTTTTCTTCTAACAGCAAAACCTTAATTATGGTTCCATTTAGTTTAATTCAGTTCAAATGTCTTCTATAGAGTCAAATAGAGCCTTACTCTTTCTTTTAACTTTAAATAAATAGATGATAGATGATAGAAAGAAAGAAAGAAAGAAAGAAAGATAGATAGATAGATAGATGATGGGTGGATGGATGGATGGATAGAAAGATAAATGAAATAGAAGGATGGATAGATGGATAGATTATTATTAGAATGTGGTATTGCAGTATTGCTGGCTAATTCTAGTCAGCAGGCTAATTCTGCTGACTGCCAGGGGTTTGATCCTCACCAGCTGAAGGTTGACTCAGCCTTCCATCCTTCCGAGGTTGGTAAAATGAGGACCCAGGTTGTTGGGAGCAATATGCTGACTCTAAATTGCTTAGAGAGGGCTGTAAAGCACTGTGAAGTGGTATATAAGTCTAAGAGCTATTGCCATTGCTAAATCATGATGGTTGTTAAGTGAGTAACCACATGGCCATATGGGATTTTACCATCTTATTTCAACAGTCATTAAGTGAATACCATGACCTTTAGCAAACTCATTGTTTACTATGGAATATTTCTGGAAACAAATATCAATTTCCAACAAAATCTCCTAAACTGTGGTCACAGGACTCTAGGACATTGCAAACAGCCATAAATATGGGCCATTGCTGGGTTTCCAAAATGTCACATCACCATGTGGAAGCAGCCACCAGAACTTCAAATCTTGGTCATAAGTATTTTTTGTTGAAGGGGGAGGGGGGGGAATCTGTCATACCTTCAAACGGTTGCTAAATGACCAGTTGTAAGCTAAGGACTACCTATAGTACATTGGTAGTTTTTTTCAGAATTTCGATTATATGTGTGGGTTTGGATGTAATGTTAGGAAGAAGAGTCCGTGGGCAAAGATTTTGCACACTCCTGTATATATTTAATTCTCTGATCCATACCTATGAATACACTGTATGCATTTTTAAGAACAAGAAATGATGCATCCTGCAATGAAATATACATAATTATCCTAATTGGAATACATTGTATGTTTGTGGTGATTACTCCAAAAACATTATTAGCCAGTAAAATGCAGAAGAAGATGAGCAAAATAATAAAAGGAACCAGGGAAACAAATATATAAAGGAAAGTTATAACGCTTGGACTCTATTTTTAAAAATGAATTAATAGAAGTTATGGATTAAAATGAGAGCCAGTCTAGGGTAGTCATTAAAGCATCAGGTCAAAAACTGAGAGAGCTTGAGCAATGCTGTCATCTTAGGCACAAAGCCAGCTGGATGACCTTTGGCCAGTCACTCCCTCTCAGACCTAGAAAGGAGGCAATGACAAACCACTTTTGAAATCTCACCAGCAAACTGCAGGCACTTGTCGAGTCAGTCACCAGGAGTTAACACTGACGCAAAAGCAAAATAAACAAATAAAGGAAATTTATATTATTGATGGTTTTAGAGAAACTCAACTGAGAACTTTTTTCTATACCACCTAGTAAAGCATATCAGTGGAACATATCATTCATTGGCATCCTTCAGTCTCAAGAGACTATGGTATCGTGCTCTGGAAAGAGGTCCTAAAACAGCATCTAGTGTGATTAAAAAGGCCAATTCGAGAGTGGCAATCCCTTCCACACTGAGGGCAGATACATTCTGTCCCCTGCCCAGCCCCCAGATTTCGCTGGTTCCGGGACTGCCTCTTTGCCTTAGCCTGCCGAACAAGTGTCTCTTCCAATTGGAGAAGGCCATGCTGCACCTTTAGCCTCCAAGCTGAACGATCTGAGGTCAAGATTTCCCAGTTGTTAATGTCCATTCCCAGGGCCTTTAGGTCCCTCTTGTAGATATCCTTATATCGCAGCTGTGGTCTCCCTCTGAAGCGCTTTCCCTGCACTAATTCTCCATACAGGAGATCTTTCGGAATCCAACCATCAGCCATTCTCACGACATGCCCCAGCCAGCGTAGACGTCGCTGTTTCAATTGTGTATACATGCTAGAAATTCCAGCACATTCCAAGACTGCGCTATTTGGAACTTTATCCTGCCAGGTGATGCCAAGAATTTGTCGGAGACAGTAAATATGGAACATATAAGACAAAGCAAAACACTTCTTTATATAATATACTTCTAAACTATTTTGCTTTATCAGGGGGTATTGATTGCCATTAATTGGATGGCTGCATGGGTGAGTTATATTAAGTCAGGACTATCATCAATGGCTACCAATTGTGACAGGTGTATGAAGCATATCTCTAAGTAATAGTCCTTGGGGATTTACAGAAGGAAACAGCTTCTGCCTTCATGTTCTGCTTTATGATTTCTGAGAAACAATTTGGTTAGCTACCTTTGAGAAGCAAGACATTGGACTAGATGCTTGGCATTTCTTATGTTCTTGTGAAAATGTGTGACAGGGGACAACTATTCCTTTGCGGACCAGAATTTGCAAACTTCAAGGCTTTCTAAACATTTCATGGAGCCCAATTGAACCTAGTCACTCTTATGCAGACATCCTACTCAATGGGTATAAGGCAGGGGTGGTATTCACTCATCTTTCCTACCAGTTTGCAAATGTGTGCGCACATGCACAAGGCCATCTTCTGCACATGCGCAAGGCCTTCTGTGCATGCACAAACCTCAAAAACATCAAAAAATGGGACATCATGATGTCCGTGTGGGTGGTCGGGACATCCCGCAGTCGCCCCTACCGGTTTTCCAGATAGAACCGGCTGAATACCACCATTGGTATAAGGGTTAGAGGAGGGATCTCCAGTCTTGGTAACTTTACAACTTGTAGACTTCAACTCCCAGAATTCCTCAGCCAGGACCCCTAGATTAGAGGATATTGGGCACATAAAACCCGGCTCCTGCACAATTTTGTTTGTGGAGAATGCATGGAAAGACTTACTATACCCTTACTTTGAATCGATCCAGTTTTACCCATCCCATAATCAATGTGGAACAACTGTTTTTCTCCCTTAAAAAAGAGCTATCTTTGTCAGCTCCACACTAGTCCTCAATAAAAAGAAAGAAGTTTAAGAACTGAGGCTGAGAAAAATATTTAAAAAGCATCTTGCTTCCTGTTGCAAATGAACTTGCTTTTGAAATATTCATATGAAATCACCTTATGGCCCATGTTAGCTATAAAATGTGCAAAATGTACTTAGCTGAGATCTGTTGGAAAAATCTGCAATTTTTCCAACAGAAATTCATAATGGGCATGGATCATAGTTATATCTTTGATAGTAAAAGAAATGAATTAAACACACAGCCACTTGGTATGCAAGTTGGATATTTATTCCCTTTGTAGCACTGCAGTTCTTGTAAGCAGAGATTTACCTACATCTCACCTGAGATTCAGGAACCTCAGCCGTCATAATAATGCAATAATAATTAATCTCTGGGCAAATTGCGATTATTTTCCCCTTCCCTCTTTTATGAAACAATGTGGCTCTCTTAAAACAAAGCAGGAAAAAGAAATTATTTACTATCACAAGTGCTGTCACTGCTATGAGAAGAATGAATAATCTGGGCCCCCCACCATAATATGAGTTCTTCAGCCTCTTCGTTTTTTCCCCCTGAATATTCTTGAACTGTATGCCAAAATTTGATGGCACAAATGACAAAAGCAGGGATATAGTGTCTGTCGTTTTAAGGAAACTATGGGAAAATTAAAGGATAAGTGCTAAAAAGAACAGTGGGAAGAAATATCCATCCATTTAACATGAACTTTGGCTACACTCAAATGCACAGGGAACTGAAAGTAAGCAGTAAGAATTCAAGAAGGAGATACTTCTGAGTCAACATCACACCTAATCAGGGTGTACACCCCATTTTCTGAAAGTGTCTTGTATTAAAGATCAATGCCTGTGATTCTTAATGTTTTGAAGGCTTATACAATCCATAAGAAAATGACATTTCCCTGAAAATGTCTATTAATCACAATATTTTGGTTTTTGTAATCTCAGAAATTCTCTTCAGCTATATATTGGTATTCATGAGGATCCGAATTGCAAGACCTCTGTGCCTTCGAAACTCTGTGCCTTTACATCCTAATGATATGCTGAGTGAACTACTCTGATTTTTCTGGTTCTGTGTGACAAAGTCAAAGATGAGGTGATAGAGTCAGATGCACATGGAATTGCTGCGAGTGAAGCCAGTGTGTATACCCCTCACTCCAGTTTGAAATTTTACAAATTCAAATACAAATCTTGAGGAACCATCTGTCTTTCAATTTTGGAAATTCCCACAAGGTACCTGTCCAGAGTGAAAATTCTGACTGAATGTCTGTTATGTGTATCTGAAATTATCAGCCTATAAATCTATAATGGGTTACAGTGGGAATATATGCATCCATAAATCTTATAAATAAGATTTATAAGCATCCATAAATCTTATAAATAAATAAATAAATAAATAAATAAATAAATAAATAAATAAATAAATAAATCTATAACCAGATATATAATAAAACTATTGCTTGTTAAAACTAAAAGAGAAGACTCACAGTCATCATTTAATAGAAAAGGCTTAGGTTGGAATATTTACTCACAAGGAAGAAACAATTAAGGAAGGTCCAAGTGAAGGAGAGACCAAGAACAATTTGGCCTAATGGTTAAGGTACCAGGCTACAAAGCAGGAGACTCTTAGTTCAAGTCCTGCCTTAACCATGAAAGCCAAATGGTGACCTTGGGCTAGTCACTCTCTCTCAGCCCAACTCACCTCACAGAGTTGTTGTTCTGAGGAAAATAAGAAGAGGAACATGTGTTGGATATGTTCACTGCCTTGAGTCATTTGTAAAAATAATAAAGGCAGGGTATAGATACCTAGCTAGATGATAGATAGGTAGGTAGGTAGTAGGTAGGTAGGTAGGTAGGTGGGTGGGTGAGTAGGTAGCAGAGGTGGGTTTCAGCTGGTTCTGACCAGTTCTGGAGAACCGGTAATGGAAATTTTGAGTAGTTTGGAGATCCGGTAGTAAAAATTATGACTGATCCCGCCCCCATCTATTTTCTGCCTCCCAAGTCCCAGCTGATTGGGAGGAAATGGCGATTTGCAGTAACCTTCCCCTAGATTGGGGAGGGAATGAAGATTTTACAGTATCCTTCCCCTGCCATGCCCACCAAGCCACACCCACAGAACTGGTAGTAAAAAAATTTGAAATCCACCACTGGTAGGTAGGTAGGTAGGTAAGTAGGTAGGTAGGTAGATAGAGAGATAGATAATTGTAAAATAAAACAAACCAATAAAGCCATTAATTCTCATTTATTCACGATGGGAAGTCATCTCCCCACCTCCATGACTAATTACACTACAGGTATTCTTCAACATATAATCCCAGTTGGGACCAGAATTTCCATTCCTAAATTAATAACTTGATTAGGTTATTAAGTGAGTCATGCCTGATTTTACAAAAAATTTTTTTGCCACAGTTATCACTACAGTTGTTAAGTGAATTATTATGTGGTAGTTAAGCGAATCTGGGTTTCCCCATTGACTTTACTTGTTAGAAGCCAGCTGAGAAGGTCACAAACTATGATCATATGAACATGCTGGTTGCCAAGCAACCAAATTTTGATCATGTGACTATGGGGATGCTGCAATGGTTGTAAGTGCAGGACTAATCATAAGTGACTTTTTTTCAGTGCCGTTGTAACTTCGAATGGTTGTAAGTTGAGAACTACCTGTATAGAAGAATGGCGATACATGGGTTGGCAACAGGGGTGGGTTCTACTTACCTTTACTACCGGTTCACAATGAGATCACGTGCACATGCCTTGCTTCGCTTGCGCACGCGCCTTTCTTCTGCGCATGCACAGAAGCTTCTGCACATGTGCAGATTGCTTCTCATGACGTCAGGGTCAGTGGGCAGAGTCTCCCGCTGGTTTTACTACCGGTTCTATAGAACCGGTCTGAACCGGGGGCAACCCACCACTGGTTGGCAAAAACTACTATAATCATATGTATATACTCACATACATACTCAGGCACACACACATCAGCCTTCTTTTTGCCCTTAAAACATAGTTTGCTCTGGGGAAAGCGGCTGTATGGTCATTATACTGCAGGCTACTTCTGCTGACTGCCTGCAGTTCGGCAGTTCAAATCTCACCAGGCCTCAAAGTTGACTCAACCTTCCATCCTTCCAAGGTGGGTAAAATGAGGACCCAAATTGTTGGGGGCATATGCTGACACTGTAAACTGCTTAGAGCGGTCTCTAAAGCCCTGTAAAGTGGTATATAAGTCTAAGTGCTATTGCTATTGCTATGACGTACAAGGACTTTGAGATCCCTTTAATTCTTTAGAAATCATCCTATAAATGAGAAAATGGTTATCTGGGTGAATATCCTTCCTGTTTCCATTGCTTTGCTTTCAGGGTTTCCTTGCAATCTCATTTTCTGCATGCTATTCTTCATATCAGCCATTCTAACTCTGAAGAAAAGATCGCTGCTCCTGTTGAGATTCTCATCTTGCAATTTCACTTCTGAGCACTTGTTCAGGCATTGCCAAGCTTAAACAGCTCTCTGGACCCCTGAGGCAGAATAATTCTAGAATTTGGGATAGCACAAATGTCATACTGGGAATGCTTATAGCATGTCCTTCTCCATGGTGATATAACTGTGCCTACCTCATAACTGTACTGACAGTGAAGCGGTTGCATCTCTCTGCTTCCATTCCATCTTTGTATATTTGTCCAATAGAATTTTTTCAGCAGTGTGAAAAAGTTATTTAAATCAGGCTTAAAGAGCAATACAGCATTTCCAAAGCACTGCTTCAGCTTGACTGCCTCATTAATATGTCGATGATTTTGACAGTATTGCTGGATGTACAGTAAGAAAGAAGGGAGGGCTGTGTAAAAAAATGTTTCTAAATAAATAATTACATAGTTCTTTAGACTTCCAATGCAAACATAAACATGTTCAGCTGATTCACATATTTTGTACCAGCTGTCCAGTGCAACAAGTACTATTTTTTTTTTCCAAACTGGAAGTACCCCCTGATATAAATAAATATACAGACAGAGAGAGACAGGTATCAATAATGAAGTTCCTGCCAGAGAACGAGAAAGAACATGGAAAATTTGAAAACATGAAGCATATGGAGAGAAGGCCATTGTGTAGGAGTGGAGGTACACCACATGATCTGTATGCAGAAAATTTTACAGTCTGTTTCCTGGCATTTGCAGTTAAAAGGGATTGATTGCACACACACAAAAAAAATCTACTGGCTAGATAGATAAATATACTAATTAGTTGCAAGGCAGCTTTACAGTATCCTAAAGGTTGCATAGCTGGATAAAGCAGCAATTAATAATATGGAATAGTTTAGAAGGATACAGATGATGATTAACAGGAAGTGCCTAGACAGAAGAGAATGTGGAAGAAAATTGCAAATTAATACATATGCGTTAAGAGTTTTCTTATATTTCCTGGAAATATTCTTGATAAAAAAGACAGAGAGAGGGGGGAAATTAGAATGGAATGGAATGGAATGGAATAGAACGGAACGGAACGGAACGGAACGGAACAGAACAGAACAGAATTGAAAAGGATCTTGAATGTCATCTAGTCCAACCCTCTGCTTGAGCAGGAGACCCTATACCATTTTGGACAAATGACTGTCCAGTCTCTTTTTGAAAGCTTCCAGTCATGGAACACCTACAACTTCTGAAGACAAACTATTCCATTGGTTGATTGCTCTCACTTTTACAAAATTTCTCCTTAGTTCTAGGTTGGTCTCCTTAGTCCTTGATTAGTTTCCATCCATTGTTTCTTGTCTTGCCTTTTGGTGCCTTGGAAAATAGCTTGACACCCCCCCCCCCCCCGCTCATCTTTGTAGGAGCTCCTCAAATATTGGAATACTGCTATCATGTCTCCCAATTTCTTCTTTTCACTAGACTAGACATACACAGTTCCAGTTCCTGCAACTGTTCTTTGTATGTTTTAGCTCAGTGGTCACCAACTGGTGTTCCGTGGACCACTGGTGGTCCGCGAGAAAATTTTGGTGGTCCGCAGAAAAATTATTTGCATTTTTTATATTGCACTAAATCAGGGGTCCTCAAACTATGGCCCCTGGGCTGGATACGTGCAATAAACATTTGTGTTGCTTTGGAGAGTCTCCCCCTTTGGGGTCTTTTTGTGTGAGTTGGAGTGGGGCAGAAATTCCAACTTGGGGTCTGCTTCAGCCTCCTGGTGTGGGGTTTTGGGCAAAGGCTGGAGGGAACTACTGTTGGTGGCAAAGAGCCGGAGGGCCTTGTTCCAATGGGACTGCATCATGGCCTGGAACTGGCTGACCATCTCAGCCCATTGAGCCTCCAGGCACTGGTACCTGGCCTTGCACTCCCACAGGTCTTCCCTCTGCTTGGAAAGCCTATGCTCCTAGTCCTCAGTGAGGTGCTTCTGCTAAGCCTCCTTCTCAGTCAAATCCAATTTGAACTGAGCTGTTTTGCCAATTCTTTCTCATGGTGATTGCTTAGCTCCAATAACTGCTTCCTGTTGGGGCACTAAGGAGCCTGGGCGGGCAGGCGAGGAGGGGCTGGGAGAGGAGGGGTGAGTAGAGGCTGGCGAGGTACCCCTCAACGTGAGTGACATCGAGTTGACCACACCACCCAGTCACATGAACACCTAGCCACGCCCACCCATCTGTTCATTAGGCAGATCATATTAGTGGTCCGTGGGATTTAAAATTATGAATTTAGTGGTCCCTGAGATCCGAAAGGTTGGTGGCCCCTGTTTTAGCTTCTAGCTCCCTAGTTGCTCTTCTCTACACTCTTTCCAGAGTCTCAATATTTTTTTTTTTTATATTGTGATTAACAGAACTGGATGCATTATTCAGTTCTGGTCATATATAAATAAAAATACACTTTCTACATATCCATTTCTATCCACTTTCTTATCCAAATATTTTAGTGTAAGCAATACAGGAAAATTCAGCAAAACAGAACAAGAAGTCGTGTGGTTTAGTAGTGTTCCCACACTTGTTCTTAATTCATCAAGAAATGCAAAGGCAGACTTAAGCAAGTTGCTGTCTGATTTGAGAAACATAGTTGAGGTACAGTACAGCATTCTGAACTAAGTTCTATGTGCATTGCCTTGGCTGTCCAATCTGAGATTACTTGGATGACTTTAAAAGAAGACTAGGTAAACTCATAACTGCTATTCATCCTGACTAGAAATTAATTCTAGTATTGGAACAACTGTGGAGTTCAGTATCATTTGCTAGGACCATGAGTTGGAGAATGCATTTCTATTTATGTTCTTGTTTTGAGCTTTTCATAAACATGTGATTATGTGGAAAGTAATTGCTGGCTCAACATGATTTTCCACATGCTCCCCAGTCTCATTGGCTGTCCATTAACTGAGGAATTGAAAAATTTGAAGTACAGGAAAGAAATAGCAGTTTATGTAGAAATTATACAGTATAGCTGCCCATTTCAAGGTAGTTCGCATTACAATAAAATTACACAATATCATAAAAGCAGCATTACAATTAGCCAAGGCACCTATAAATCTATTTCCCAATCAGAACACATATGTGTCGGGATCTAGCAACCTGACCCACATATGTCTGATAGAAAAGGAGGCCCTTCAAAACTTATCAAAAAGTTAACAGGATTGGAGCTATTTGGATCTCAGAGGGGGAGGGGTTCTTTTACAGGGCAGGCATCACAATATTGAAAATAGGACTCCTGAGTCCCAAAGGATGGCTTAATTGTATGGGAAGGACCTGGATCATGCTGTTCTGTTAAATCTGATGCAATAGAAGTACACAATTTGGGACGGGCAAATAACCTGGCTCTGTGCCACATGGAGTTTTTTAGGGAACCACTAGTATCTTAAATTGGGACTAGGAGTCTTGTATCTTACAAAATAGTGATATCCTATTGATGTATCTGCCCTCTGAGATCCAAACAGCTCCAACTCTGTTAACGTCAGGTACAACCAAAGATATTTCCATCACTGCATTCTGGGACCAGCTGCAACTTCTGATCATTCTTTAAGAGCAGCTCGTGTAGACTTCATTTCAATAGTATTTTTTCTCAACTGGGAAGTGACTGAAGTATGTTTCATCTCCCAGCTTCCTTGTATTGATAATGAACTGCAGATACTATATCCACATTCAGCTCAACGTGGACAAAGTGCTTTGTGTAAATAAGAACTGTACTGTGCAGAATTTCCAACCATGCAAAATATTGTAACTTATGTTCCACTGACTTTCCTTGCCAAATCTCCGCATCAGCTTGGGGAGACTGGGAATTCGAGCTACATTGAGCTGCTATTTTGAGTTTTTGTTATGTCTTCGGTTTTCTGAATTTGTAGAGTAGAATGATATAGTCCCTATATTTTTGCTTCCTAACAAATATAAGAAAGAATGGTTGTTTCCCCCCCAAAAAAGTATTGTGTTAACTCTACTTAATGCTTCTTTTTACAAGTCTTTCTTAAGGAAAGTATAGAGCTGTTTTGGAAAAAAAACACATATTTTTCTTAGGCCTGTTGAGTTTGTTGGATGATCCTTCTTCAACGAATCATGGTTATAGAAAGACTGTATGCTATTCGTTTTCACGTCTATTTAATTTAAGGACTCCCTATTTCTTTAACAGAAATAAGCTATGGAAGTTCTTTTCTATTCTAATCAAAGTAGGGAAATGGATGAAGTTATTAAAACTAGCGTAAGAACGCCCATCTGTTTGACTTGTATAGCCAAAAGAAGACTTCTAGCTGCTTTTGTTATTTTTTTTTTACCTTTTGCCAAGGGAAAAAAAAAGCTTCTTTACATTTGTTTTCTTGAAATAGCAGGTGTTATCATCCAGGTTTTTTGGAGGAGAATTTTTAATAGGCCAGCAATGATATGCCTGTTATTAAAAGCATATTGGATAGCAATTAAAATTCTTCATGGGTGCTATTTATAATTATGCTTCCAGGACTTTAGAAAAACATAATTTAACACAAATATGTTTGCAACTTCTCATTTCTTTACAAGGAAAATCCGATTAATTATTAATATTGAAAAGTAGCAAACTTACTTCACTTACAGGTAAATAGCTTCAGTCTGACCTTTGATTTACCAGTTCAGCCCAAATATATCTGGTTACATAATGTGATAGCATCGATAAATATGTCAAATATAAACAGTACATCTTCCTAGTGAAAATAACAAATGTATTATATTATTTTATGGAGTTTATGACTATACATCAGGGGTGAAATGTAAAATTTGTTACTACCGGTTTTGTAGGCATGGCTTGGTGGGTGGGAGTAATGTGACTGGGTGGACATGGCCAACTTTTTTCTTTTTTACTTTTAAAAGCATGTTTTCTACAACCTTAAGAGGTTGCATAAAAAAATGCTTTTAAAAGCCTCGGCCGAAGAGGTTGTAGAAAACATGCTTTTAAAAGTAAAAAAAAAAACAGCCTCTGATAATTGCGCGGCTCAGCTGGGCATGGGGGGGGCGCAGGGATTTTTGCTATGGGTTTTCTGAACCACCCACCACCGAACTGGGAGCATTTCACCCCTACTATATACGTTTACCCAATATAATCTGTCTACCAAACAAAATGAAGAAATGCTTGGGAGATGATTCGGTAGATGATATTTATTTTAAGCAATATGAAACTTCAAACAAAATAGATGGACTAATTCACTTTAAACCTATTCAGAATTAAGGATGAATAAAACCCATCTATAGAGGAAAAGCTCTCTGTCATTCCTGGTACGGTGTAAGACATCATTAGAAAAAATTGGCATGATTGTTAAAAATAAAACTGGCATGATTTCATTGTCATATTTTAATGGAAAGTATTTCACATTGAACTGGGTCAAGTGCAGACAGTACAGAATAAATAATGGTAATGGCGGTTAATTTATCTCCCTCAAATATGAATTCAAGTCTGATGATATCACGGGCCCATCCATGGAGTTTTCTCATTTGCGATTTGCAAGTTATTTGTCATTGCCTTATGTCAGGATATTTGTCAGCTGAGAATATAGGTAGTCCTCAATTTATGACCACAATTGAGGCCAAACTTTCTGTGGCTAAGTGAGACAATTGTTAAGTGAGTTTTGTCCCATTTTATGAACTTCCTTGCCACAGTTGTTAAATGAATCACTGCAGTTGTCTATGGAGATTCTCAGTCATCCAGGTCTTGGTTGCCCCAAAGGTGCTTTTTTTTTAATTGAAAAGTTTTAAAAAGTTTACATATATATCCCCCCCTTCCCTCCACCCATCCCAACCCTCCCCCTCCCACCCATCCCCCTCCCTACTTCCCAGAGCAAAATACAGGGCATAACATTCAACAATCATAATCTAACATAGTCTAATTAATTATAACCTCTTACATCCCTCTAATACTTTAACTCCTCATTTACCAAACTAAATTTGAATACATAATAACATCTCTCTATCTATTCGTAAGCTATTTGAAATTTTTTAGTCCGATATTTACTTTGAATATAATCTATCCATCTTCTCCATTCTATCATATATTTCTCATTTGAATAGTCCTTCAAATATGCTGAGATCTTTGCCATCTCTGCTAAGTTTGCTACTTTTAATATCCATTCTTGAATAGTAGGCAAATCTTCCTTCTTCCAATACTGCACCACCAACAATCTTGCTGCAGTTATTAAATTCAGGATTAAATTAGTCTCTATAACTGTACAATAGAAGGAGGAAGCATTAGATTTGCCTCGTTGAGATATTCAAGATGCAAGGAGGATATATAAATATAATGAATCAGACACAGATAAAATATATCAATGCAGATTCTCAGTCATCCCGGTCTTGGTTGGCCCAAAGGTGCTTTTTCAAGAGGTAACTGGACTTCCTGGGTTTTTTTGAAGACGTTTCGCTTCTCATCCAAGAATCTTCTTCAGCTCTTCAGAGAAGCTTCTTGGATGAGAAGGGAAACATCTTCAAAAAAAACCCAGGAAGTCCAGCTGCCTCTTGAAAAAGCACCTCTGGGACAATCACTGCAGTTGTTAAGTTAGTAACATGGTTTTTAAGTGAATCTGGCTTCCCCCTTGACTTTGCTTGTCAGAAAATCGCAAAAGGTGATCGCGTGACCCTGGGACCGTCATAAAGATGAGTCAGCTGCCAAGTGTCTGAATTTTGATCATGTAACCATGGGGATGCTGTGATAAGTGTGAAAAATGGTCATAAGTCTTTTTTTTTTCCAGCACTGTTGTAACTTTGAACGGTCACTAGATGACCTGTTGTAAGGTGAGGACTGCCTGTACTGTGAGGATTCAGAGTATGAATCCCTTTCATGCCATAAATACGGAGCAGTTTGCTGAGTCTCAGGCTAGAAATTGCAGCTACTGCAGCTTTAAGACACCCGTCCCTATCAAGAATCTATTCGTTTCCAGGAAAGGTGAGAAAAAGAAGCAATACATGTAAATCACCAGGGATGTAACAGTCATCTTCACTTTGCCACTCACACTGAGCAATCACTTGTTTCAAATAGCTTCATGCTTGTCTGCAATACAGATTCCTTTCTGTCCAAGCCAAGCCATCTAAGAGGAACTGGGCTATGCTTCAACTTCTTGGAGAACTGTGATTTAATCTTCAGTCTTTATTAGGAAACTCTCACAGAAGACATACTGGGAGTCTCCCTGTCAGCCGTTACAATTGGTTCAGTTAGAAAAGAAAGACTTTCAAGCCCATGTTTAGCCCAAACTATTCTAGTTGTGGCCTATCAGCCGCCGGCCCCTGCAGCAGCTGAATCAGAGGAGGAGGAAGCGTGGGAGTCAGGGTCAGCATCAAGGCAATCTAAGAGCTCCGAGGGGGAAGAGGGAATGGAGGTGGAGCCTGGGCCGTCCGTCAGCCCTCAGATGATGTTCCCCAGATTTGGAGGTGGTTGATGAAGAAGAGGGGGAACAGCTGGGTCCAGTGCCTGATGCGCAGCAGCGCAGAAGGCAGAGAAGAGGAGAGAAGTGGAAAGCCATGGGTTGATCCTGGGGAAGGAAGAGCCACCACTGCTAGTGAGGCCCCACCCTAGCTCTAGGGATAAAAGGCAGGGGTTGGAGATGAAAAGATGTGGCAGACAACTATTCATCTTCTGGCCAGATGGACTTGTTAGCCTGCATTGAGAGAGAAACTTTTTGCTGGGGCTGTCAGCAATCCTAATAAAGGAATCTTTTGAGTTCACTTCAGGCCAGTGGTGAAATCCAAATTGTTTTACTACAGGTCCTATGGGCGTGGCTTGGTGGGCGTGGCAGGGGAAGGATACTGCAAAATCTCCATTCTCTCCCCACTCCCGGGGGAAGAATATTGGAAAATATCTATTCCCATCCCACACTGGGGCCGGGCAGAGGTGGTAATAGCTGGTTCTCCGAACTACTCAAAATTTCCGCTGCCGGTTCTCCAGAACCTGTCAGAACCTGGTGGA
Source organism: Arizona elegans (assembly GCA_022577455.1). Lineage (NCBI taxonomy): Eukaryota > Metazoa > Chordata > Lepidosauria > Squamata > Colubridae > Arizona > Arizona elegans. The sequence continues at coordinate 21,383,296 of JAKOOJ010000005.1, forward strand.
TTTCACCCCTGCTTCAGACGGTTTGTCATGTTTGGGGAGCTGGGTCAGAACAATACTTTACTAAAGCCAAGCAAAGCTGGATCTGGGGTTTTCGTGCCCAAAGCATATGGTTAACTTTTCTCTGGTTCCTGCCTCCTCCCCCTCCCCCCCCCCCAGTTATCAGTGAGTGTCCGGTTAGGTGTTAACAAATTATTTGCATAATATTCCCTGTCTTTGGAGGCCGGATGGTTCTGCATTCCACTGCATGACCCTGGAATGGCTGACTGCTCTCACGGGATGGTCCAATGCTTAGTTTCAATTCCATTCATGCTACTCCTCCCCTTATCCCACCCCACAGCTCCCCTCCCCATCAAGTATGGCAGTCCTGACATTCCTACTCAGATACTAACCAGGTCTACTCAGCTTTTTTGAGGTTAGCTAACATCAATTAGGTATGCTATTTTCTTGAGAATGTGAACTTGAATTATTTTAAAAGGGGATTGGATATATTCACAGAATGTAACTATGGTAGCCAGAGCAATGGCTAGCAAACATGATGAATATAAATTATATGCAGATTTGGAATGAGTATGCTGAGGAACACAAATGAAGAGCACTAATCTAATTGGTCTGGCTTCCCCCGGGAAAGTGATTGGGCAGTGTGGAAAAAAACCCCACACAAAATTATAATAGGCAAGAAAGAACTATAATTTATTTAGAGCATAACTAGTAGGTTTTACCTGCATGTAAATCTTTCATAAATATTAAACATAATCTATTGGTACTCATGGGAATGGCTGGGTGAGTTATAAAAAATTGGAGTTGCATTCTGAAATCACAACACACATTTTACCAAGGGTTTTTTTCCTCGTGTGTGTTTGTGTGTGTGTCATATGTCATGATTTATCCAAATGGCCCTTTCTCCAATGTACAGTGAAAATAAATGCCAATATGCTGTTAAAAATAAATGGATAATACTGATGTTGCAAGCTAATGCATTCAGAGACATTCCCTTAATGCTTTATATATGGAGCAGTTTGCTGACATAAGGAAGGCTGGTATTTATTACCTGTATATCACAAAGCTTTTCCTCTTTGTCTACTGCAACCTTAAATTTATTTTATTTTGTTTGAAAAAGATTGCAATTTTCATTGCTAAAGACACATTGTCCCTGTCTGGATTAAAATAGTATCTGCAGTAAGAACAAGTCACCTCTTTTCTTTGTTGAATGGTAACTACATCATTACTCATCAGTTAAATAAAGCTTGCTGTGAAGAAAGGCATTTAGCATAGGATCAACCTACAAACTTTATGATTTGGAAGACAGGTGAGAAAATCAGCGCTGATTTGCATTTCAAATTGATACTTAGTAGGCTGCATATGAATTAGTTTATTATAATACAGGTATTTGGAAGCAGAGCATGTCAGCAAGGTTTTAATTTGAGTGACTTTTCTCTCCTCCTTTTCCTTAGGTAATCAGCTCAGATACTGGATCTACAGTTATCTTCTGGTTGATTGATACTGGGCAGAAAATCAAAGAGTTTACTGGTTGTCATGGCAATGCAGAGATCAGCACTATGGCTCTTGACGGGACTGAGACCCGGCTCTTCACTGGGGGCACAGATGGAACAGTCAAGGTACCCACTATGTGTATTTTTTAAAAAATGGGGGGAATGAAGTGGGCTGAACCATTTCATATTATCAGAGGGGTAGCTTGAGTATCCACCACTAAGAAATTCCACTAGAGGAACTTGATGTGGTACTTATTATAAAAATAGCCAATACTTTTAGTTAAACAATAATAATATTCTTTATTATTTTAACTGGAGAAATAAAGTGTTAATAATCCTATTCTGTGCTTCCAAGTAGACTGGAAGAGTGACTGCTTTTCCTCAGACTGTCTAATTTCTGTTTCTGTTCCTTCTAGTTTCTTCTTTACCTTATAAATGTATGTTGTCCTGTTTTTTTTTATTATTATTATTCATGATTTAGGGTCACTTTTCACCTCACATGGAAGTTAGGATGAGAAAGCATTTAAATTCTGGAATTGGGATACAGTCAAGAAAAATATGAATATGTTCTTCTGACACACTTAAAAATATCAGCTAAAGTTCAAGCAGATACATTTGCACAACAGACCAACCTGATTTGCCCCAAAGTTGATCAGACTTTCTTTGACATGTCAAAACCCTGCTCAAGTGCTTAATTTGTAGTTCAATATACAGTACAAACCCCCAAATGGATTAACTCGGTAATCATGTTAGGTGTCTTGTGTAAACATAGTCCTTTGCATAGATCAAGACTGTGTTGCAAGGAATTCTAAATTGTGCTACATTATGATTTCTTAAAGAAGTGAAAGTTCATTGAGCTCACACATGCTGTGTTTTAAATCACAATATACAAATATACAATAAACAGATCCATATAGTCTGCTACTCCGCAACTGAACTGGCCTACTCATAATTTAGCACAATGGATGAATCCCATCATCTGCAGCTTCAGATCAGTTATTTACAATTTTATTTTATTGATCCCTAGAGTCATTGGGCTTAGAAATAGCAAATAATAGCCCCTCTCTTGGTTCTTCTTCCAGTCTCTGCTTTTCTTATTTCTGATTAAAAGTTTTTCAGATACTCTTCTTTACATATAGAATACTTGTTTCCTTCTTACTTTCCTCCCCTCATCATAGGTACAAGTATGGAAGTCTTTATTTATATATTTATATTTAATAAAAGATACATATTCTTTTGGACTTTAAAGTCACTACTTAGATACTACCTGTGTTTTCCTGAAAATAGGACCAGGTCTTATATTTTTTGGATGCCAAAATAAGCACTAGGGCTTATTTTTGGGGATGTCTTATTTTTTTCCATATATGGGAGGCCCACTTCTTCTGCTTGCTCATGACTGCAAAGGGGCAGGAGGCCGCGTGGTGCCCCAGTGCTGCTGCGGGAGGACAGCAGCATTGAGTTGCCCCATGTGACCCGTACTGGCTTACCTCAGGGCCTCGCAGCCAGGCCATCCATTCCCTGACACCTGCCTTACCTCGTGATGGCGGCTCTGGCAGCCCCGTCCAGCAGGACCCCGCATGGCTGCAAGCCCACTTCTTCTGCTTGCTTGTGGCTGCAACGGAGCAGGCAAGCTGAGAGATGGTGGGACAGAGTGGGCAGCTGGCCATGGGAGGCTTGTCTTTACATCTCTTGGCATTCCCGCAGTCCGTGTGGTACATCGGGATCACTTGCCTTCCCTCCCCACACCTCTACCTCCATCTGTTGCCAGTTCTGCCATGTGAAGACAAGCCTCCGGAGGCCACCTGCCTGTTCTAGCCTCCCGAACACATGGATTATGTAGTTTTAAGATTTTTAACATGATTTTTGAAGTTACCAAGAAACATTTTCCTCTATGGTTTTGATATACTGATTTTTTCCATTTTCTAATTTAATTGTTTCATTATTGAAAACAATAAATCATAGAATACAAATTAAAGTTGAATACAATGATATCTATAGAGTAGAAGCTAGAGGCTGATGATCCTATGGTAATTAAAATAAATTAAATATTTCAAAATAAAAAAATAGTGTTAAATACGATTTGTAATATATGTAAGAACATACAAATGCTTATATTGTACTGTTGATAATATTGATAAGAAGTTGTAAAGTGCACTGAATTGTTTTGTAATATGAAAAATGTTAAACTTAGTATTAAAGTCTCCATCCTATTATTACTTATTGTTATTTTTCAGTATTATTATTATTATTATTATTTTAAAAAATAGTATAAATCAGATATCCTGATTTTTTCCCATATTTTCAGGTCTGGGATTTCAATGGATATTGCCACCATAAGCTCAATGCTGGAAGGGACCAAACAGTTGAAATTTCTCAGATTTTGGTGCTAAGCTGGACTATCTTGGTCCTAGGATGGGACAGGTACTGGGAAGAGTATTCTACTTAAAAGGGACTATAAATATAAACCTATAATGTAGAAAACTGTACTAGTGCACCTTTTGCTTCCATTAATGGGTGATAACCCATTATCTGCTAATAGTCTGTCCCAGTAATTCAAGAACTACTTGATAATGGAAATCAAGAAAAGATGCATTCAGTGGAGTAGCATAGTAGAAGCAGCTCTCATCTGTCTTGATCAAATAAAGCACTTCAGTTTTCAACAGGAAGTTCAGCAAGTTTCTTTTCAAGGTTTTTGCAAGAGCAAAAAGCAAAAACAAAAAACAAAAAACAAACCTCCGGAGTGTTTTCAAGATAGGGTAGGCTTTCAAAACAAAGGAATGCATTATGAAAGGATTTGTTGCGTTTACATTTTTTCCTTCAATCTCTTAAACCCTTTGGCGAGATGAAAGAGTGTGTGTTTGTGTACACACACACAGGCAGAGACATATTCTTTATTTAAATGCAATGATTTGAATCCTATGCTGAAGCGTATTGTAAGAACCACTTAAAATTCATGTAGAACACCCTCTTTTGTTTGCTAAGGCTAAAAATTCAAGCTGCTCAGAGCAGAAGTGACTCCCTGGAACCATTTATGTTATGATGGAGTCACAGCTTCCAAAATTTCTAGTGAATTCTTGGGTTGTAATCAGTGGTGGGATTCAAATAATTTAACAACCAGTTCTCTGCCCTAATGACCGGCTGGGTGGGCGTGGCCAGGGTGTGTGACAGGCAGCACTCAACCTCCTGCACCCCCTGGGAACAAAAAAGGGCCATGGGGGGGACACGCTGCCCCCCGTGCACCATTGTGGGCCTAGGAGGCCTCCCTGCACTTATCTGTGAAACAAAATGGGGTGCATGGGGACTCCTGGAAGGGGCAGGGTGGGGCAGGGCCAGCCAGCAATTTAACTACCGGTTCACACAAATCAGCTCGAACCGGCTGAATCCCACTACTGGTTGTAATCATAAACCTCTTTAAAAGGTTTAATTAGGTATTAGCCCTACTAAATAGACCAGACCATGAAATCTACTCTGCAGAAAGATTAAAATACTTTTATTGAGACATGCTCAATTAAAAAAAAGATTAAAAAGTGTTTCAGCCTCTTTTACCTGATAATAATGTTGTAAGCCAAGAATTGCTTAAGATTAGTGGCCATATAAATCTTTTAAATAAATACAAAATAATTCCAGGCCTGTTTCTCTCAAGGTCATTTTCTTTCTACTCTACACAAGGCCAGGATGTAAATAATAGCATAAAATTGTTAAACAGTTTGATTTAAGATAATCCTCATGTTTGTATGCTACACTGATGTATATGTACAGAACAATTTAGACCTCTCCATAGATACTGTAGTAGGGCAGAGATTTCTTTATTTCTTTATGACATTTTTAAAGGCTAATTTAAACAGAGTGAGGGTGATGGACATATAAATCTCAGAGATAATATTGTTTCGGACAGCAGATGCCATGATAGAGAAGACCCACTTCCTGCATCCCACTTGCTAATGTTATTTATTCAATGAGAATTAGAACGTGATGACTCAGAGTATAGAGGACCCCAAAAGAAGATATACTTGGTCCTTGGCTTACAACCATTTGTTTAGTGACTGTTTGAAGTTACAGTGACACTGAAAATGCCTTACAATCAGTCTTCACATTTACAACCATTGAAGCATCCCCATAGTCATGTGATCAAAATCTGAACACTTGATGGCAATGAACAGGTATTTACAATAGTTGCAGCACTACGGGGTCATGTGACCACCATCTGTGACCTTCCCAATCATCTTCTAGCAGATAAAGTCAATGGGGTAAGCCAGGTTTGCTGAATGACACCCTGATTCACCTAAGAACTTCAGCAATTCACTCAACAAGTATAGCAAAAAAAAAAAAAGATCATAAAATTAGATGCAATTCACTTAACAACTGCCTTAACGATGGAAATTCTGGTCCCAATTGCGGTCAATAGCAATAACACTTAGACTTATATACTGCTTTACAGTGCTTTACATCTCTCTCTAAGCAATTTACAGGGTCAGCATATTTCCCCCAACAATCTGAGTCCTCATTTTACCCACCTCAGAAGAATGGAAGGCTGAGTCAACCTTGAGCCTGGTGAGATTTGAATTGCCAAACTGTAGGCAACCAGCAGGCAGGAGAAGTAGCCTTCAGTACTGCACTCTAACCACTGCACCACTGTGTCTCATCAAGTCAAGGGCTACCTGTACTGAATATGTCCAAATCATATGCTATAAACTATAATACCATTCTGCATTCTCTATTCTACTGCAGGTTGCCGCTGATAGCTATAATAACTTCTTCCATTAGCCTTTGTTGCTTTCTGTGGAGAAGAAAAACATATGAGATTAAAACAAGATACCCTTACTTGGGCTGCCTGCATATTAGGCAATTGTATTAACCTCTGAGCCACAAGTTCTTCTCCCTTTATCATCTTGAGCCAGGGGAGAGATTAAGTGTGTTTTTGCCGAAGCACCTGGTCTACCCCAATATGGGAGGAAGCATACTGCTTCCATTTTGCCTTTCAGCTCCAATCTAGGAGCTGATGAGAGCTAAATAGCTTGAAATAGATCTATACTAGTCTCCCTGTATTTCTTTAACAGCAAATAAAATTTGGTATAAAATGGTTTGTCCTGGATTGGAGCTGAAAGGCGAAAGGGAAGCAGTATGCTCCCTCCTATATGGCAGAGATCATTATAGGGTGCATGCAATAATACTGTACATGGCAATTTGCTAGGTTTACTTTCTCTCTTTCTCCCTCTCTCAGAATGTTGCTTGTTTTTATAAATCCTTAGCTTCTATACCCATGAGCTTTGCAGATGCTAAAGAAAAAAAATATGTTAGGTTTTAATTAGAAACACTTCTGTCAATATCCTTGAACGTTCCAATAACACATACAAGTACTTCCTCTATAATAATCATTGCAAAATTAGGCTGCACATCTGGAGATTTGGATGAAATAAATTGATTTTAGGGTATAAGTCTCCTTTGAGTTAAGAGCTGTTTATTTCATAGGCTCAAAAATGTATACACTGAAATCAAAACTGAATTAACCAGCCAACTACGCCATCATTCAGCATGTGGGAATATAGTTATGCCTTCTCAGACAGTTCTCACGATTTGCAAGAGAAAACAATAATTTGAATCTGCAGACATATAAACAAAGGTATTCCTCCTTTCTACAGAAAGCTCTCATGCCACTTGAAAAGATATTTCAGTTGTTAGGGAAACTTCCTCCTCCTCCTCCTCCTATTATAGTCATGTCGGGAGCTGAAACTCATGTCGGGAGTGACATCACCATGGTCTGGGAGATACCCAGTTGGGGGTTCCTTTCATGTTAAATGGTACCCATTTATTTACTCATAGTTGCTTGCTTTTGAACTGCTGGGTTGGCAGGAGCTGGAGAATGAGACTATAGTTCACCTGTCTCAACAGCAACCGGGTCTCAAACGCGAGCCTGCTGATTGTCAGCCAGGTGTCCAAGCCATGTGAGCCACCAAGTTCCTTCAACTTCCTAATACAAATGAGATATAACACATAATGCTGCTCCATAATGTTTGAATTTTGCTTTGATAAGATCTGTCTCATCTCATCAACATTCTTCAAACATTTTTTGAAGGACCCAAAAGCACAAATATTTTTCATAGAGTAATTTTATTCTTAAAGCATGAATTTATTTTACATTTGCAGGCTGTAATGTTAAATTAGTACTGTTTCAGTTGTAAGCAGGGGTGAAATCCAGCAGGTTCTGGAGAACCAGTAGTGGAAACTTTGAGTAGTTCGGAGAACTGGCAAATACCATCCCTGGCTGTCCCCAGAGTGGGGTGGGAATGGAGATTTTGCAATATCCTTCCCCCAAGAGTGGGGAGGGAATGGGGATTTTGTAGTTTCCTTCCCCTGGAGTGGGGTGGGAATGGAGATTTTGCAGTATTCTTCCCCTGACATGCCCACCAAGCCACACCAGGCCCACCAAGCCACGCCCACAGAACTGGTAGTAAAAAAAATTGGATTTCACCACTGATTGTAAGCATTGCCAACATTGAATGTTGTAGGCAAATCATATGCAGAACACAATGTCCTGAAGTCTTTGAAACAGTCTTTAAAAACCAACTGATTCAAAATAATGATCCCATGTTTGGCCAAACCATTCCAGTAAAGCATCTTCCCCCTAATTTTCAAATCAGGGTTATTCTATTCTAATCATATTTTCATTTAGTTTGGGATAAAATGTAACCACTTATCTATGAATAACAATATATTCAAGATTGGAAAATACACCCTCTCTTTAATATGCTTGAATTTTAAAACTTTCAAGATTTCTAAGATGTTATACAGTATATTCATAAAAGATGTTGTCCCACCTTTTATGGATGGACATAAAAGGGAGGAAATATTCATAAAAGGTATTGTCCCAAAACAATATAAATGTTAAAATAAGAAGCCAATTATATGGTTGGAAATCTGGTAAATTAAATCTGCCTTCAATGTATTTTTAATGGTAATCTCAATTTAGCCAGTGATAATATTTAGCCAGCTGTAAAAAAAAAAGTCTTATTAATCCATCTTTCTGGACGATGTATAGAGTTATGTATAAAACAGAAGTACAGTAGTGAAATAATTCCAAGTAGGAAAGTCAAAACTGAAGGTAATATCGTTGCAAAAATGTATCCCGACAAGTGTTAAAATAAATACTTTCCTTACTCTAAATAAGTATTTCCAACCTTAGCAATTTTAAAATGTGTGGACTCAACTCCCAAATTCCCAGCCAGGTGGAATCCACACCTCTTAAAGTTGCCAAAGTTTATTTATTTATTGGTTTGATTTATATGCCGCCCTTTTCCGGAGACTCAGGGTGGCTTACAATGCGTTAAGCAATAGCCTTCATACTTTTGTATATACCTGCTTAGTAGGGCTTTCGGGCCCCCCCTAAGCGGTGTTCTTTTTTATACAAAGTCAGCTTATTGCTCCCACAAACCGGGACCTCATTTTACCTACCTCGAAAGGATGGAAGGCTGAGTCAACCTTGAGCCTGGTGAAATTTGAACTTGCAGTAATTGCAGGCAGCAAGTGTTACTTAACAATGCTTTAGTCTGCTGCACCACCAAGGACACAAAGTTGAGAAACATTGATTCAAAGTGTGAGTCCTTGGTGCTCTGTGAGCTTGTTTTCTTGCAGACATTTCATTACCCATCTAGGTAACATCATCAGTGCTAGAAGTTTATATCTTGTGTTCTTTTTGATTATCTCTTTTGAATGCTATAAAGCAGGGGTGTCAAACTCACATTGTCACGGCGGTGTTACATGACGTATCGGGACTTTTTCCTCCTTCACTAAACTGGGTATGGGCATGGCCAGCGTGTGATGCATCCGGCCCATGGACCGATAATAGGATAGATAAGGATAATAGGATAGATAAGATAAACAACATATGCATTTCATTCAAAACAGACGATCAAAAAGATAAAAGGCCGCAACACCTCCTAGCCAGCAATCAATACCCAAATAAGCAGAGAAACTACCAACTTAGTAAATAACAGTTATCAAGGAGCAACCAAGAACACTCCTACCAACACTGACTTGTACATAAACAGAGAACAAATTCCCTTCCCTTTTAGAACTGATGATGTTACCTAGGTGGGTAATGAAACCTCTGCAATGAAACAACCAAGCCCAAAGAGCACCAAGGATTTCACAGTTCAACCCTGAGCTATAAATATTCTCCACTATTGGTACTGATGCAAAGCTTGAAACAATAATAACTACAAAATAGGAATGTGATGGATAAAAAAATGGGGAGACTTCTTTTAACAATAAAACAAGACATTTCTGTGTGATACATAATTTAGTCACCACTTAGTTGCACAATAATCTGCCCATTTATCCAGAACATAGACACATGAATGGGCTGCATATGTTCAGAAAGCTTGGATCACAAAATGTTCTTAGTGACAAATAATTATTAAGGTTTTGCACAATCACAATATATGTAGAATTGCCAACAACAATCTTTCTAAATCTGATATCCTCACTATATCTGGGGCTAAAACTCTCAGAGGTCCCAGGCAGTATGTCTTTCACTGCATTAGCTCTGGTGCTTTTTCTCAACCTTGCAAATTTTAAGATGGGTAGACTTGATGGCTGGGGAATTCTGGGAGTTGCAGTCCCACCCATCTCAAAGTTACCAATGGTGAGAAATAGTGGCTTGGGAATTTAGGGAAGTCCAGTTCGTCATATCTTTAGAGTGTTAAATTTGAGAAAGATATTCTACACTATTAGCAACTTTCAAGAATTCAATGTGTTCCAGGAATAAATTTGTTCTGTTAGTGACCTGATGCCTTTCTGTCTGGCAATTTACAAAAATGTCCTTCTAGAGATCTCTCAGGTCTTTAGACATCAGTCCTCATGTTGATAATTAAACTGACATCCTGGCACTATAAAGATGCTCCTCATCATGAAAAGCAACAATAAATTGTACATCCACTTTTAATGGGCTTAGAAACTTGCAGTCTGTAAATCAGTTGCATTGTATTTTTGTGCTTTAAAAAAGTCTTAACAAGATAGTAATTATTATAACTGAATCTGAGTCTCCTTCTCTAAAGTCTTAGTTTGGCTGATCTGCACTCAGCAGCTTTTTAGCTTTTCTACTGAACAAATGTTATTGGTGAAGGAAATAGAAAATCAATGTGAATACATTTAAGCAGAATAAAATGTGTCTGTGCTGCATGCTGTACAAAGCCTGCTTTAGCCAGGGATAAGTGTTATGTGTTTATAAACTGTAGATTAGACAGGATTAAAGATCTCAGCCTACGTTTGAAAATCTCTATTTTCTAAGCAGTCTCATGAAACTGATGTTCTTTTTCTGCAAAAACTCCTGTTCTTCATTTGATTCTGGCATAACCAAATAAAGAATGGGAAAATATAGATTTGGGTTATAGAGAGTATGGAAAGTACTACACATTGTACTGATTCAACTGCAGAATACAGTACAGAAAAAACTAGTGGTGATGAAAACCAATTTATCTCCCTCAAATTGAATTCAGTTGTGCTAACATCATGGGCACATCCATGTAGTTTTTTTGGTAGCAATTTGGGTGTGGTCTGTCATTGTCTTATTTCAGGATAAACTTCTCAGCTGAGATTACTCTGAAGATTCAAAGTGTGAATTCCCAAACGTTGGTTTTGGGAGATAGAAAATAACTTGGTTTGTTCATCTCCTTCTCTTTCTTGAAACTGAGATAAAATCTGTTGCATCCATCTAAAGCTTAGCAGCCAGGGATTTTAGGCATGCAACAGGAAATCTGTTCTGAATGCCTGCCCCCTGCTTCCCTTTAAGCAAACTGAAGAAATTGAAACCTAAATATAAAATTCATCTACCTCATCGCAAGAATGGACAGATTGACCAAACAAGCTATCTCTTCCTGAGCTGCTTTTCTCTGAAGCATCTCCTAGAAAGTGCTGACTGCAAGTTAACAAGCTCAGCTCTGTGGCCTTAATTAGTTGATTAGAGCCTTATGGCCAGCTGTCTCTGCTGCCTGATACTGACAAGACTGAAATCAGTTTCATACTAAATACTTTAGTTTGCCTCCTTAGTGGCTCATGGCTCACAGCAAATAGCAGCACAAGTACATTCCTTTCAATCTCTATTCCCCATTGTGTGTCTGTTTACTCTCTTGTAATCCCTTCCTCTCCAATAATGTAAATACAAACATCAGCCCTGTTCTTGCTAATTATCCCAGAGCCAGGGTGAGCATTCCAAAGGGGAAGAGAGATAAGGGGCTGTAAAATTTGCTCTTTTTCTTGGCTTCCTCATGAATCAAGTTCTGGAAATCTTCCCTGTTTTTTGAGCTTCCCAGAATGTTTGGGGCCATATCCTTCTGATGGATTAGGGTTAGGGTATGACACTGCAAAGCAAAGGAAAGCTGGAGTGAAATGGTAAGCACAGTCAAGGTTACATGATTTTCAGTTAGCAACTGCTTCACTTAATGACCAAGCCACCAGAACCTACTGTGGTTACTTGAATAGTAAGAACTCTACTACTGAACCTGGGAAATCGTTAGCATCTATGCAGAATGTGGGTTTATAAAGCTGTACCTGGCTCTGTGAATAACACAGAGCCAGGTACAGATCAATTTGTGGAATCTTCTGGTAACAGGCAGGACTAGCATTACTCAGGCAAGTTCATAAGAAAGTCAAGCACTTATGAAGACTAACATTTACTAAAGAAAATTAGGAAGCTGTAAGCAAAAAAAATGGTCTATTTGTTTCAATTCAAGAATAAACCCAGCCCAGGTTTGAGTCCTGAGTGCAGAATGATGGGGTGAGCTCCTATTACTTACCCTACTTCCTGCCAACCTAGCAGTTCAAAAGCATTCAAATGCAAATAGATAAATAGGTACCACTTGGTGGGAAAGTAACAGTATTCCATGCACTTCAGCATATGTTATACTAGCCACATGACTACAGAAATGTCTTTGGACAATGCTGGTTCCCTCAGCTGACCAGATTTGACAAGGCTGGCCAAGCTTCCACTGATCATTTGTTTTGCGATGGTCAGATTTGCTCTTACCGTGCATCTCACTGACAATGTGAGAATTAATTAATTCTCACATACTGTTGATGCAAACTGCCAAAATTCAGTAGCACAATTTGCTCATTCACTACTAAATTTTCATATCATTTCAAATTATTTTTTGGGGGAGTATAACACCTAAACATTTTCTTTTTATATTTTATAACACTGAAATTAAAGACAGGTTGTTATTTGTTAGTCCTTGAGCTGCTACAACAGAATTTGTTGCTTTTATAACTGAATAATAAAGCTAATTCTTTAACCTCAGGATTAAATCTGGTATGATAAGCTTTGGTTTATAAGGTATGCCACAAGTGGGTGAATTTATATAACAATTTAAGTCATAAAGCATGGTTTGGAAACCCCAATAGCTGAATTGCCGAGACAAATCCAGATACGATATGTAATAATTTAGGATGTTCTGTAAATTCAGCCTAAATGAGTTATAATTCAAAGATAATTCATTCTCTCCTTTTCTCTGCTGCCTTAAATATATATACAATGGAGTTGAAGGGTAGATACAATCATTTGGTTCCTCAAAAATTGTACCAATTTTTTCAGGATATATCCAAAGTATTGTTTTTTTCCGTATTATTATTTTCAAATAAAGGGTTTTCTTTTTCCTTTAAGTTAATCAATTTTATAGCAGATTTTAACAAAGCTGTTAAATTGGTTAGGGCAGTAATTATCCTTGTCATCAACTATTATGGTTAGAAACAATGCATGGTGCACTAGAGACAGATTTTCCATTATGGTTTGGCAGTAAGAAATGTAACTGAACAATAGATTTTTTTTTTTTTTTAGAAATATAGAATGAGGTTTACAACATACAATTTCTGCAACAAAAGTGCAGAAGCGACAGGAAAATTAAAACATGAAAACATCAAATTTAATGTTGCAAGGGTATCTGTTAATAAAACATTATCATTTCTTGCAGATCAGACTGCCTTTTAATTATTAATTCAATTCCAAAAGTGTAGCATTTCATTCATATATCAGCTGAAAATAACTTGTAACAATAGTGGATGGAATGGAGAAAGAAGAAGAGAAAATCCAAGGGGATCAATCTTCTTCTTGTGCCATATCCATCGTCGGACATTGGCAATCATGTTGGCAATCCTATTTTTATCAACAGCAGCACAGAAAAGCACTGCTGAGTTTTGTCCAAACCAGTCCCTTAGATTTTTGAAACCATGATGTTCTTCTTCTGCCTGGACCTCGTTTACCTTCAAACTTTCCCTGGAAGATTAAGTGAAGTATGGCGTATTTTTCCGGTTGTCACATCATATGTCTAAAATATTCTAACTTCCACTTTTTTAATGTTTTTGATGATTTTCCTTGGCTTCCCCAGGAAGCTTATGACCTCTTCATTTCTGATTTTGTCAACCCACCTTATACATAACAGCTGCCTGTAAACCCACCTTTCAAATGCTATTAGTCTCTTCAAGTGACTTTCTGTCAGAGACCAACGCTCTACTCCATAGAGCAGGATAGAAAAAATGTAACATCTGAAATAGGAAAATAATATTCTGAGGTCTACCTTGTCTGCTAACTTGGTGACTGTGCTACTGAAGAATATAAAGCCTTCCTTAGGTTGGGTATTTGCATCCTGAGGGATATATCTAATATATCAGGGGTAAAATTTGACTGGCAGCAGACAATGGTATGCACGTGCGCGGCTGGCACATGGAACAGGGTGGGGGGCAGCAGCACATTCAAGAAGTGGAGTGGCTCCAGTAATTTTCACTGCAAGAAGTCTGCAACCACCACATCTTTTGGTGTGCCTCCAGGCACACTGAAAAATAGAGGCTGCGGCTGCAGGCATCTCGCAACAAGGGGGCGCGAGATGCGGGCTGGTGGGTGGAAGCCCAGCGATGACCACTCAGCCCTTGCTTGCCTTTCCTGGCAGCCAGCCACAGGAGGAAGGTAAGGATGCATCACGTGGCGAAGGGAGAGCAGGAGGTCTTTGACAGATTAGGCCAGGCCTGGGCAGAAAATAGGTAGAAGAGAAATTCAAAATTTTTTTCCTACCGGGTTCTGTGGGCGTGGCTTGGGGGGGTGTCATGTGATTGAGTGGGCATGGCTTGAGTGATGTTGAGTTGGCCATGCCCACTCAGTCACAGAAAACCCCCCCAAGCCACGCCCACAGAACTGGTAGGGGAAAAAATTGAATTTCACCACTGAACTATATATATGCAAACACCCAACCCAAGGAAGGCTTTATATTCTTCAGTAGAACAGTCACTAAGTTAGCAGACAAGGTACAGCTCAGAATATTATTTCCCTATTCCTATTCAAGAGAGAGAGAGAGAGAGAGAGAGAGAGAGAGAGAGAGAGAGAGAGAGAGAGAGAGAGAGAGAGAGAGAGAGAGGGAGAGAGAGAGAGAGATGGGATGTATATTTATTCTATATTTATTTCTCCTTAGCCAAGGGGTAAAAAGCTGAGGAACAAGAAGGTCCATTCACTGGTTTCATTTGTGCTTGTTTGTATCTTTAGGGTGATCACGGTTTTTCGCCTAAATAATTTGACTCAGTATCTTGTTCAGCCTTCGGAATGGAAAGGAGGAGCTCAGCATAAGGACGACATTTTATGTGCAGCATTTTTACCTCCACAGACTCTTGTCACAGGTAGAGAAAGACTTAATGACTAAACTAATGGTGCTTCAGTGCAGAATTAGATCTGCTGTCTGGTCTAAGTTATATATTGTATTTTGTAGAGCTTAATCGCTTCTGAAACATAGAAAGAAAAAATGAAATCATGCAATAAGACAATTATGGGTCTGACCTTCCCTTTTCTTCCATTATGCTCTTCAACTTCTAACTTAGAGAAATCTGGGAACTGTGAAATTTCTTTCTAGATGGTCCTACACTAAAAAAGGTAAAAGAAATGAGTTTTAAGAAACATGAGAGTGGATATTATTATATAAAAACATAAACTTTTAAATCCTAGTTATCCATCTGGATGGAAAGCATATGTTCTACACTAGAGTCTCAACCTCTTCCAGGGCTGAAATCTACTTACTTTCCCTACCGGTTTGGAAGTGCACGTGCCACGCGTGTGTGCTCGCTATGCTCATGCACGCTTGGACCCTCTGCACATGTGCAAATCCTTCTGTGCATGCACAGAGGGTAAAAAACAGGTTAGTTCCTGGTTAAAACCAGGAAGTAACGACGACCAGGCAGGTGGACGGAGCCTTGCGCCACCATCGCTACCGGTTCTCTGAACCACTTGCTGCCATCCAGTGGTGGGTTCCTCCCGGTTCGGCCCGGTTCTGCCGAGCCGGTAACGGTGATGATATGATGTCACCGAACTGGTTTTGACCCCCCGCCCCCCTGCGTTATTATTACCTTTTATTTGGCCCAACCCCCAATTTATTGCTGCCTCCTGAGTCCCAGCTGATTGGTTAGATGGAAAAAAACTGTTTAAACTCTTGTCATGGGGCTTCAAAGGGCCGCCCTACAGCTGATCAGTGTTAAAAGGCAGTGTGCTGGTAGAATGGTGCCTCCAAAAACAAATGGGTAGACCTGTGCCTACAAAAATAAATGGGTAGACCAGTGCCTCCACAAACAAATGAGTAGACCGGTGCCTGCAAAAATAAATGGGTAGACCAGTGCCTCTAAAAACAAATGGGTAGACCAGAAATCTCCAAGAACAAATGGGTAGACCGGTACAGCTCTGCAAGCAGTTAAAAGCCTGGTAGACCAGTACCTCTGCTAAATACTAAAGAATTGTCACATGACCATCAAGCCACACCCACAAAATAAGCCACACCCACAGAACCGGTAGTAAAAAAATTTAGAACCCACCCCTGCTGCCATCACTACCAGTTTGGCCAAAGTGGTCCGAACCAGTAGCATTTCACCCCTGACCTCTTCCCATTCTATTCCTCTTATCAGTCCCAAAGGTGCTTTTTCAGGAGGCAAGTGGACTTTCTTGATTTTTCTTTGAAACATTTACCTTCTGATCCATGAAGCTTCTTCAGCTCTGACAGGATAGTGGGGAATGGAATGATTTATAATCCTTGTGGACAGCTGGTCATTTGCATCCTTTTAGAGGGTCATTGAAATACTTGGAGATTTAGAAGCTTCTTGGATGAGAAGTGAAACATCTTCAAAGAAAAAACAAGAAAATCCAGTTCCCTCCTGAAAAAAGCATTTGGGACAACCATGACTTGGATGAGTGAGAATCTCTACAGACTTTTAGCTATACAATTTGGGATGAACACCCTTTGAATGGTGTGGGAGTAGGAATGGATTTCCAGAAGAAAAAATTGCAGACTACAGGAAGCAGGAGATTCCTACTCAGGAGACCCCGAGGATACAGATAAACCTCAAAGTGCTTCAATGACTGTAAATCCTTCCATTCCCCACTATCCTGTCAGAGCTGAAGAAGCTTCTTGGATGAGAAGCAAAACATCTTCAAAGAAAAAACAAGAAAGTCCAATTTATTTATTTATTTATTTATTTATTTATTTATTTATTTATTTATTTATTTATTAAATTTGTATGCCACCCTTCTCTTTTCAGACTCAGGGCGGTGGACAGCCAAAATAAAAACATTTGTACACAAAAGTTAAAATAATTATTAAAACTAATTAATGAAATTTGGCCCATAATTTAAAACATATCAATTAAAAATCAGTATCAAACATTAAAACCAACATGGAATCAGGCCAGGCCGGCTAGCTGAAAAAAGTTAGTTTTTAGGGCCGGATGAAAAGTCCGGAGGTCTGGAATCACTCGTATCTCTGGGGGTAGATCGTTCCAGAGGGTAGGTGCCACGACAGAGAAGGCTCTCCCCCTGGGGGTCGCCGGCCGACATTGTCTGGCTGACGGCACCCTGAGGAGGCCCTCTCTGTGGGAGCGAGAATGTTATTGGCTCCTGTTGCTTCCATCTGAGTTTGATTCTTGACAGTTATTGTGAAGTTGGATGAACAACACTTTAATATTGGATGATTATTTTAATTTATTTTATTTATTACAACAATCATTTTGCATCCTGCCAACATCTTCAAGAATTCCCTATGGTTTACTAGCATAGCACTAATTAAAATGTCCATAGCAAGTTAAATTAAATAAGGATTAAAAATGGAGCAGCCACAAGCAAGCAATAAGGCATTACTTTTCAGAAGGAAAAACAAAAGAAGGAACACATTTAAATTCTAGAGAGTAGCTTTTGGATAGATACCACTACTGAACTACAGCATCTCTGGGTGTCAAATTCCACGTTCCTCAACAGCTGTTCTTCTCAGAAAAAAAGTGGATGTGATGGGTAGGTTCTGGTTGCAACAGGACTCCTACTAAAGTCAATTTATCAAGCTGTTTGAGGCTTAGCACTTTGAACTACCCCGGGTAAGCTTTGGAAGCAAATGAAAAGTCCACTAGTCAGATATAATATGCAATGAACACTAGTTAACAAGTGGGCTGCTATATTTTTTTTATTGCTTGCAAGATGAGTCGGGGTGTGTGTGGAGGGAGTCCCATTTAGAGCACATTGCTGTAATCTAATATCATAGCATAGATTTGTTCAAATGTTTAATCAAATTAATTATTCATAATTAACAACAAAGTAATCTTTACCTACACAAAAAACCTGATGTAGGGCATGGGGGAAGGAACTTACATCTTTTACATGTTGATAAACTCATCACTGTCCATATTGGCTTTCTGCTACTGGTTCAGTTTTCTTTTGCGGGATCTACAATTATCCTACTCCTAATACAAAGACTTCATACAAGGTTGCAGAATGGACTTTCACTTTCACATTTCACTGGTTCTTTTCACACCAGAGTGGATTTGACAAAACAAAATTGAGAATAGGGATCTATTTTACTGCTGGATCCCATCCCCTAAATGGTTTGATGCCCGTATATGCAAACTTAAACCTGAATTGCTGGGACAAGGGAAGATGTCAGGGATCGCACCATTAAGTTAACTAGTCTTTTTTAAAATTCACTTATTCATCTGATTTAAATAGAAATTTATGCAATGTTTTGCTTTTACCTTTTGCATCAATTTAACGTTTTGCATTGCATTGTTTGCTTATTTTGCAAACAGAATGCCTTCTGGAGAAACAGATAAGTACATGCCATGGGATCCTAAATAAGATGTGTATGTGTGTGAGAGAGAGAGGGAGGGAGGGAGGGAGAGGGAGTGGAGAGAGAGAGAGAGAGAGAGAGAGAGAGAGAGAGAGAGAGAGAAAGAGGGAGGGAGGGAGAGAGGGAGACTGACTTATAAGGAAAAGAAAAAAAACTAGAACAAAAAATAGATGGGGTAGTAAGACTGCATGAAACAATATAGATCATGATTTAATGGTTAAGTTCACAGCATTCTTAACTTGATTGGTAAAGATGTAGATCCTGCATTCCACAACATATTAAGTTTGGCTATTTATAATATTGTTAGTTTTCTTATGTTTAGTTGTATGAACCCAATTGTAAGGTCAGTTTAGGGTTCATTATATTGACTGAACCCATTAAATGAGTTAATTCAGTAACTAGGGTAAGTGTGTTATATGCAACCCTCTGTATAATGCAGTTTTTTCCCTTATTAGACCATTTCTTATAGAAAACTGCAGCCATTCTAACAACCCTGAACATAATCTTTCTACACACCAAAACATGAAACATTCAGCACTTCTCAATCTTATTTTCATATTTGATTCATCTTTACATACTGTTTTTGGTAATGCATTTACTTTTATGATTTAATTCAGGCAGTTCTGATGGTGAGATTGTTCTATGGAATAATAGTACTGAAAATGCCATCATGAAGCTTTCCTACAATCCTGGAAGATCATTGAGGTCCAACTCAGGTTTGTGAGCATCATAATGGGACATTAGTTTTCTTAGACATAACAAAACTGTTATTTTGTATAGGAAGGGGAACAACAAATGACTCATTGCATTGAACTTTTCCATTGTAGGTTGGTGCCTGCAAGGAGTAATCCAAACTGAAATCCATAAATAATTTGCGGGGAACTGTCCATTGAGTGATGGTGCTGAATTATATTAGTTGAATTGAGGTACTTGTGAGCTACATAATGAATTGTCATATTGCAATGGTCAAAGAGTGGTAGAAATTGGAACCATGCTATTCAAGACATGTGACTGACTCAAATGTCCATGTTGGCATGAGACAAGAGATTTTACTAATGTACATAAATCAGCTATCCCCAACTTGAGTGCTCTCCAGATATGTGGGATTCAATTCAGCTATGGAGGAATCTAGGCTGGGGAAACATAATACTAGATAATCAATTACCTAGCAGCACTAACCATATTGAATAGGTAATTATATGTACAGTAGTCTGTCATGTCCTTCTGTAGGATAAAAGTAAGTTCACCAAGCATTTAGACTTGGATCAGAAGTCCCAGAAAATAAAGGAATGCTAGCTTCTCTATTGAAATATGGACAGCTGTTACATATGTACAGTTTCCCTCCTGTGTATCTCCTATATTGCTGCTTGGTAAATTATCATTTGTTTTTAATATAGTAACAGTGCAATTATCTCATTCTATGGGATCAAGCAGGCCAGGAAAAGTTTGATCTCTGGAATTAATAATAATGAGTTCCAGCTAGGAGACTGTTTCTGCCTTTGCTTGTCAGAGTGACAAAAGGCAGCAGCAACAACCAGGCTGTTCCTTGTAGATTGTTTGCTAATTCCCCATCACACCGAAAACGATTGTTCCTGTTTATTGTCTCAGATCTATGTCAGCAATTTTTGTGTTACCATCTTCAGCAGGGAGTATTTTCCTTAATTTCTGCCTTGTTTAAGTGCAAGATGATAAATAATTTCAGGGGGCTCCCTTGCAACTCAGCCTCCCCTCGAGGCTGTTCATAACCTGAGAAATTTCATTTGGCTGAGTCTTCACACACTAATGGTTATCATATATTAACCAACATGCCAGCAGGCAATTCATAATTGCTCCCCATTCTACAAATCGCAGCTTCCATTATGGAAGAATAACTCGCATATATAAGATAGTGAGGTGAGAAGAGTTTGTTATAATAGGGACAGAAAAGTATCTTCGACTAACGTTACAGGATGGCTTGGCACATCCCTCTTCTGCTCCTTCCTTAAATTGCACGGCACTTTTTAAAAAGGGCCAGCTATATAAATTTTAATCTCATCAAATCTTGCTGTCAGGATAGCCTATAACACATAAGGCAGAATGGCAAGAAAAAGAAACTTTTGATCTTCTGCACTTGTGTCACTCACAAGAGAAGCTTTTCTTTCGTTCGTTCTTTTTTTTTTTTTAAACACAAATTGGACGATATCTAATCTTCACTAGATAAATAATCTCTTTATCTAGATATGCCAGAAAATCATTTTGTTATGAATAGAGCTGAAATAATGATGTTGGAAGAAGATGTCTAAAGCCCTTAAGGACCTAAAATGTGTATGAAGATTGTAATGAACCAACAGAGAGCAATTTGGTGGCTGTAGAGCATTCCTAATTTGAAATGACCTCTGCTGATCCATGTCTAGCATGGGATCATTTCAGTATATTTGTTATGCAGAAGCCCATTAAATTGGTGTTATATTATCTGCAATTTTTTCCCTTTATTAAGAAGGAGAGAGGACTGAAAATATACTGCAGTGTACGTTTGAGAGAAAGATAGAGCCAAGTTCTGTCTTTGAAGAGGTACCGAATGCAACATATCCAAATTGCCGAATGCCAGAATAAAACATCATACATTATATATAAAATGCCTAATAAGTTGTTCCCTGCATATTTAATACTTTCCCCTTCTGTCCCATTTAAATGCGTTTTTGGCAGTAACATTGCTAGGATCCTAGGGCCATACCCAGAGCTTAAAGAGATTGTTTATGGCCTCAAAACATAAAACTTTATTTTTTAAGATCCCAGGGAGTATGAAGGGATAAGAAGAAAACAAAAATAAGGAGCAAAACATGGAAAGAAAATGCAACATTCAGCATCTGTTACTTAATAATTATGCAGCATAAAAAATTAACTTTCAAACTTGTCTGGTACCTCTCTGTTCCTGTGAATATAAGAATAAATATTCTATATTTGAACTACAGCAAGTGGTGGAAATAAACTGACCTTGAAATAAATAAATAAAGAGCAAGCATAAAGTGAATGGGAGACCACCAGGAAATGACAGGGCTATACATTAGTCTGGGAAAATGAGAACAAAAACAGTCATGGGATAAAATAATGGCAAAATCCTTCCAAATTGCTGCCAAGAAAACTGCATGACATGTCTAGAGTTAAGCTGAATGGAAGACTCATTTATTTTTATCCTGTTGTTAAGCTGGTTTGTGATACATATTTCAGCATATTTCAGGTTCCAATTTAACTCTAATTAAAACCCATATAGAGGCACAATATGATCAGGGAGATTAAAATGCAGTAAAATAGCTTATTCTATTTCCTGATTCTTTTCTTTATAGTCTGCTATTCCAAAGTGGTGTGTCAGCCCTGGAGGCCATCTTTTTCTTTGGATCTTCAGGGCTGCCACACTTAGTGGTGTGGGAAACTGGGAGCGGGGATTGCATGGAGTAGTAGAGATATCTAATCATAATAACATTCTTTTCTCTGAGAGTCAAGGACATTCTGCCTGAACCTGGAGTGGCATGACTGGGAGGCATCTTGAGTTGGGATGGTGCATTGATTGGGCCATGTGATGAACATGTGGGTGCAGGAGAAGGGACTTGGACTTTCTATTGGGTGAGGAAAACCTGGAAGCTTAGAAATGTGCCAATATGACATCTCTAATGAAATGGAACTTTGAGGAACTTCTAATCTTGGGGTCTTCTTTCATTGGGGGTGTTACTTGGAACCCTGACATAGTTTTGCTTTCTGGTTGTTGCCATTTTTAAAAGTCAGAATTATAGGATCATAAAAACGTACATCTTGATGAGACTACGAGGATCATCTTATTCAACCCTCTACAATGAGCAGGAAAACAACCAATTAAATCATCCTGGAGAGATTGCTCTCCAGACATCTTAACATCTTCAGAGGTGATGTCAACCCTGAAGCCATTTTGGAGCGTGTTCAGGGCTACCACAACAAGGCTGGTTGGAGTTGTGGGAATGGGAGGAGGTGAGTAGAGATAGCTGGGGACTTGTAGCCAAAATAAAATTCTTTCTCCTGGGAATCAAGGACGTTTCCACCAGGTGCTGGGGAGGCATGGACTGAAGCCAACTGGAGTTGGGATTGTGACCTGATTGTACCATGTGATGGACATGTGGACTGGGGGAAGTAACTTTGAAATTTAATTTGGGTGGGGAAAACCTCGGGACCTTCAGAGTTGGGTTTTCACCAGATGTGCCAATATGACATGCCTAATAAATTTGGACTTTGAGGAACACTTTGGCCTCGGAGTTTTGATTGCATTGGGTCTGTTACCTGGAACCCTGACAGGTGGAGAAACTATAGCATCTATAGGAAGATTGGCTTTGCATGTATTTAAACTAAATCTAGGTAGCTGCAACTTATACCCATCATTTCTGGTCCTAGTTTCTGTGGCCAATTGGCCATGAAGAACAGTTCTTGGCCATGTTTTTATATCCAGACTATGTTCCTGTATCTTCTCTGCAATTTTTTCCTCTTCATACTGAACAGTATGGAGGTTCCTTCAGTCTATCCTCACAGAGCATGCTCCTTGAATCTTTGTTGCCCTCTGAACACATTCCAACTTGTCAATATCCTTCCAGAAATGGGGTCTCAGGATATACAAAACCCCAAGCCATGGTCTCAACAACAGAGCAAGGTTTTCCCATTTTTTTTCTTAGATACAGAGTTTCTTCCAATGAAGGCCTGAACTGTGTTAGTCCTTCCAACAAGTGTCCCACATTAATGATACATATTTAGCTTGTTGTCAATGACCACACTCAAGTCTTTCCTCATATAGTGCTTCTAAGTCATGAATCCTACTACTTGCATATTTTCTTCCCTAAATATAGTATTTACTGTATATTTTTCTTTGTTGAAGGATATCTTCTTTCTCACACCTCAGTGTTCTATCTTCTCTTGATTAGATTGCAACCTTGCTCTGTCTTCCAGAGTTTTGGCCATAGCTCTCAATACTGTGACATCCACAAATTTTACCAACAACTCATCAACCTTGTTATCCAGATGGTTAATAAAAATGTTGAAGAATACCAAATCCACTGCTGTTGCTGTCCAACTCAATATGGAACCATTAATGCTGAATCTCTGAGCATGAATTAATGTGCCAATTCATCTTCAAGTAGGATCATCCAAGCCAGCTTGTCAATAAGAAATTTGTATTGTATGCAACTTTTCCAATAGCTTTGTTGAAATTAGTTTGTAATTTGCCTTGTCAAAGAAGGTGACGACATCTGTTTCATGTCAGTTATTTTTGACAAACCTATATTGACTGTTGACTGGAATTACAGCATTGTGACCTTGATGTTTGCAAATAGTCTACTTTATAACCTGCTCTAACATCTTTCCAGCTATTGACTTTAGGTTCACCTGTTAATAATTACTAAGATCTTTTTTTTCCCCTTTCCTTTTCTTCTCCAGACCTCTGGCACCTCCCCAGTTGCCAGAACCTCTGAAAGTTAATTGATAAAGGTCTTCAGCAAATTCCTTCAGTCTTCTCCTTCAGTCTATTTCATCAGGGCTTGACGAATTGAAAGCCTTTAAATTAGCTAGAAGTTCATTTGTTACATCAATCTGACCTTTTCATCCTCCCCTCTTGTTTCAAAGGGTCAGCAGTAAAAGGAATGAGGTCTGAAAGGCAAAGGCAGAAAATGATCTAAGACTAGCAAAATTCAGTAAGGATGATAACCAAGAGAAAAGAAGCAGTGATTTGACTTGAATAAACTAGAGACTGTTTATGTGACTCAAATCACCATTTATTTTGGATGCAAAATAATAATTATTGATCTCCTTTTCTTGGTCATCTGTTAAGATCTCTCCATTTCGATTAAGCAATGAATGTAAAGATAATGGTGCCTTTGTTTTCCTCCATAGCTTTTTAAAAAAATCCTTCCTGCTGGATTCTGCTAGTCCTAGCTGATTTTCCTGCTTTTGCCTTCCAGACTTCATTCTTCATTTCAGACCTGAAGCTTTGTTGACTCCCTTGGTTGTTATGCCATCTTTCTATTTCCAATAAGCATCCAATTTCATCTCTCTGAAATAATGTTTTATTTCTCACTGGTATTCTTTGAGACTATGCTATCCTTAATTTCCTTTTCAAGAAGTCTCAGCTAGCTGTGACATCTTTTCAATTAAAAATTTTCTTCTCATGGCTTCTCCTTTACTACTTCTCTTAGTTTAATAAACATCAGTTAATAAAATTCATGATTCAACTAGGAGTCAGTTAATAAAATCCATGGTTTCAGTTTGATAGGTTTTGCCTTTTTTGTTTTGTTATTAAAAACCAGTTCTAACTATGTATGGTCAACGCACCCCCAAAGTTTCTATTGCTTTAATATCTTCAATTAATTCTTCCTGTTACTAAGGATCAAATCTGAGCTAGCAGATCCCCTAGTATGCACCTCAGTCTTAAGGAAGGCAAAATGATTGCCAACTCAAGTAAAAATAATACTTAATACCTTGTGTTTGGCAACATTCATTATCTAAGCAGATGTCCAGGTATGTGAAATCTCCCATTGTAACTTTTTTCTGTTTTTCGGATAGTTCAGTTATCTGCTTTAATAAATCTTCACCTATGTCATCTGATTGGTTTTGTGCCTGTAGGAAACTCCTTGTAGGGGAACAGTAGGCAGAGCTGCAGGGTTAAATTAAGTGCATCATCAGTTTAGAGTCACTGTGTTCCCACAAGCACTCCTAGTCCAACCCTCCTAAATTCTATTAACCCCTGTCTGCCACCAATTTAGTGTTGGACTTTAGTTGATCAGATTCTTTCCGTTGTCTTGAATAAGCTATGCTGCAATCTTATAAAAGGTCCTGAATCTTTGCACCCAACATTATTCTGGTCAACTCAAGTTCAACACTAAACTGGAACCACATAAGGGTCAATGGAATTCAGGAGGGCTTGGACTTGGAGTACTTGTGGAAATGCAACAACTCTAAATGATGATATGCTTAACTCCTCCCCCTAGCTCTGTTTACTCTTTTTCCTATACTCTTAGCAAGATACCCATTCTGTTAGCTTGCCATTTTATCTTAACCATTCAACATTATTATTAATATCAGTCCAATGGACCTCTGTACATATATATTCTTTGCTGTTATATAACTCAACACCCCCTCCTCTCCTGTATTACCTGTTCTTCTGAAACAAGGTATTCTACTACTGGGTAAGATTCATCCATCATGTTTCTGTAATCCCAATTACATCATATCTCCCTTTATGTTTGAAGACATTTGGAGAAGGCTACATTCAGAGTAAAATATGGACCCCAGAATCAGCTCATCCCTGAATTATGTGAAGAAATGTATGGGAAGTAATTGTAACTCTGTAGCCTCTGAAACTTGGTAACACTAACTAACTAATTAACTAACTAACTAACTAACTAACTAACTAACTAACTAACTTCAGATTTCATGTTTCTATTGCTAAAGAAACAATACCAGTAGAACTGCTTATTGAAAAAATGCTGTATTATGTAGGCGGCATTACTCTGCGGAATTGCCTACAAAATGATTCATTCAAATTTGTTAATTTTATTTATTTACCAGACTTTAATGTCCACTTATCTCACATGATGACTCAAGGTGACTGACAATAATCCATAAAAACCATAGTTAAAAACAAAAGTACCCTTCTCCCACATGCCAGACCAATCACTCTCATAGTTCAACTCCTACTGTAACTCAATGCTTAGGGGAAGAGCCAGGTCTTCACAGCCTTCCAGGAAGCTAAAAGAGTAGGGATTCCTTGGGTCTCAGGTAGGAAACTGTTTCAAAGAATTGAGGTGGTTCATCAAGAAGGCAGTCCCCCAAGGTCCCATCAAATGACTCCATAACCCACCCATCCTATCTAACCTAGTAGGATGGGCGGATACCCTCAGGGAGAAACAACCCAAAAATAACATTCTAATAATTTTACATTTATAGCACTACAGCAGGAACTTTGTCAGCCTTTACATTGTAACTTTCAGCTTCCCTCCTTTTGCAGAAACAAGAAAGCTAAAGTAGCTGAATACTTTCCCCTTAAAAAAAAACCCAGCAGCTTAGCTAAGGGACTAATTAAGATACTACTTTATCTCAACAGCATAAGCACATTTACTTGTGCTGATATCGCTTGTATACTGGAAACCAAAAACCCACATAAATTGTTCTTACACCCAGAAAGATTTAGGAATTTCATTTCTCTTCCAGCATTCTTACTCCATTCCCATGTTCCCCCTCCATATCCTTTTGAAACTGAACAGGCTTAGAGATCAGCTCTCCATGGATCACAAAGCTATAGTGTTTGAAAGCTGAAAAAAATGAATAGAAAATCCCTCCGAGAGCACTGAAGTTCTCATATATATTAAAAAATAAGCCGTGTGGATGTTGGGTGTACAGAAATGTACCATTATAAGGAGCCACAGTCTTTACCCAACTAGATCAAAATGTAATCAAAGCAACAGGCTGTCCAAGTTAGGTCAAAAGCCAACAGGTAAGGCTATATAATTTTAGAGTAAGTTTTAAACTTTTATAGACCTAATTAGATTGCTTTTTTAAAAAGTCCCCGATGTTTCTATGTAGCACAAAACAGACTTTATTATGAGTCCCCTGCCCCTCTGGATATCGCTGTGTGGACATAATATTCAGTTATTATTATTTTAACCTATGAGCCATACCAAATCTGGATGAAGATAGAAACAAAACGATTGCATGTAATATTGAAATCTGATTACTGAGTCTACTTTTTCTCTTGTTCTCACTTTTGCTTCCCTTAAATAACCCAGTCATGAGAAGATAATTATAAGTAGTCACTTTTTTTTATTTTATGAAAATCGTTAGTATAATATGACATATGAACCTAAACTATAGATTCATATAACAACTTCATTGTGCAAAATCTAGTTACTATCATAACTGTTTCATAATATTGGCATGTTCCTACCAAACTGTAGACAGGGTTAACATAACCAATTGAATTTGGAGGCTAGAGGGTAGCACAGAGATACAGAAAACTGTAAGTCTTTGTTTCCATCTAGCAGTGATTCAGATTGTTTGCAGTCTTGAACAGGTAGTCCTAATTTTGAATGACATGACAAGTTTTATTTATTCATTTCAAACATTTATAGAGCTACTCATCTTGTCCCAAATGCTGGGTGGTTCCCAACCAAGACATAAGACAACATCTATTTACAATAAAAATATTAAATTCAAAACAATTACAATCCAAAGACCTAGCCCATAACAAGTACATTTCACAATCTCACCCTATCTAGTGCAGGGGTGGGTTCTACTTACCTCCGCTACCGGTTTGCAACGGGAGCGTGTGCATGCTTGTGTGCAGGTGCAGAAGCTTCTGCGCATGTGCAGATCATTCATGATGACGTCCTGGTGGTGGGCGGAGCATCCCGCTGCTGTTACTACTGGTTCGCAAGAACCGGACCGAACTGGGAGCAACCCACCACTGATCCAGTGCTTGGGGGAAAAGCCAGATCTTCAGAGTATTTTAGAAGGTTAAAAGGGCAGGGGACTACCAGATTTTAATAGGAAGGGTGTTCCAAAGGCTGCCATGGAGAAGGCACACTTCCTAGGTCCTAGACAATGGCAGCATTTAAAAGAGGGGACTAGATGTGCTCCTAATCTACTGAATGTGGTTGGACAAGCAGATGTTCTTAGGGAGACCTGGTTTAACAAATAACCTGATCTTGTTCCAAGGGCTTTAAAGATAATAACCAGCACCTTGAATTGCACTTGGAAGGAAACTGGGAGCCAATTCAGATTATGTAGAAGAGGTGTAATGTGGCCAAATCTAGGGGGATCCATCATCACTGTGCATATCACTGCATTCTGTACCAGTTATAACTTCTGGCTGGTTTTCAAGGGCAGCTCCATGTAGAGGGCATTGCAATAATCCAAATGGGAAATGACCAAGGTATGAGTCAGGAAGGAGCAAAATTGGTTCATGAATATATGCAAAAGCCCCCACTGGCCACAGCCAAGAGTCACAAGTCATGACTCCAAATTGCATACCAACTGTATGTATTCAATGTCTATATGCATTCAGTGATACACACACTGCATTTCAGTGGTGGGTTGCTCCTGGTTCGGTCCGGTTCTATGGAACTGGTAGTAAAACTGGCAGGAGGCTCCGCCCACCCATCACGACATCATCATGAGTGATCTGCACACCCTCCTGCTGCGAACTGGTAGTAAAGTAAGTGGAATCCACCCCTGCTACATTTTGCATGCTAAATCCTAAAACCAGGTTACTCTAACACAATTTTGTGCTCCAACAAATAAGCCATATTAAAGGTGAAGAGAATAATCAATTTATCCTCAAGGCCAAAGCTTGATTCCCACAATCCCATTTTTCCAGCTCTAGTATATTATGTGAGTCTGGTGATGCAGCAGACTAAAGCACTGTTAATTGACACCAGCTGCCTGCAATTACTGCAAGTTCAAATCTCACCAGGCTCAAGGTTGACTCAGCCTTCCATCCTTTTGAGGTAGGTAAAATGAGGACCAGGGAGCAATAAGCTGACTTTGTATAAAAAAGAACACCGCTTAGAGGGGCCCCCAAAAGCCCTACTAAGCAGGTATATACGAAAGTATAAAGGCTATTGCTTAACGCATTGTAAGCCACCCTGAGTCTCCGGAAAAGGGCGGCATATAAATCGAACCAATAAATAAATAATTGTGTAACTTAGCATAAATTTTGTGATCTCAAGAATTCAGTTCCTATGTCATCTTTTAAAAATATTTTAAAGTGTCCAGCAAAGCTAACTGGTTTAGAATTATATAAAGGAAAATTACTAATGAGGCTTCTGTTTTTTTATGGAAGCATTCTATCCACAGATCTCATATTAATCTCCCCAAATAGCTCTCCAAAACTCTTTGACATGCATTGCAGACTAATTCTGCTGACTGCTGGCTGCCAGCAGGTCAGCAGTTCGAGTCTCACCGATTCAAGGTTGACTCAGCTTTCCATCCTTCCAAGGTGGATAAAATGAGGACTCAGATTGTTGGGGGCAATATGCCGATTCTGTAAACCACTTAGAGAAGGTAAGTGAGTGGTATATAAATCTGTGAGTGGTATATAAATCTAAGTTCTATGGCTATTGCTTTTAGGTAAAGGTAAAGGTTCCCCTCACACATATGTGCTAGTCCTTCCTGACTCTAGGGGGCGGTGCTCATCTCTGTTTCAAAGCCAAAGAGCCAGTGTTGTCTCCTTGGTCATGTGGCCAACATGACTAAATGCAAAAGGCGCATGGATTGCTGTTACCCTCCCACCAAAGGTGGTCCCTATTTTTCTACTTGCATTTTTTACATGCTTTCGAACTGCTAGGTTGGCAGAAGCTGGGACAAGTAATGGGAGCTCACTCTGTCACATGGCACTAGGGATTTGAACCGCTGAACTGATGACCTTTCAATTGACAAGCTCAGCATCTTAGGCACTGAGCCACCACACCATTGCTATTACTCTATATTAAATTGGGAAGAGAGATTCATCTTTTGTATTTGGAATCATGGTCATTGTTGGCACTGTGAAATCTGGCTTCCACACTACCTCATATACACTAATCGGGTTTATTATTATTATTATTATTATTATTATTATTATTATTATTATTCCCCACAGGTTCTCCAATGCTACAGAACAAAACATCTGACAAACATATGAGGTCTGCAGCTAATTCTGAAGCTGAAAACTGCAATGCTATAACTAGACTTGTCTTCTTGGAGAGTAGAAATATCTCAGCCACAGGTAAACTAGAAGTCCTTTCTGATAGCAATAGCAATAGCAATAGCACTTAGACTTATATACTGCTTCACAGTGCTTTACAGCCCTCTCTAAGTGGTTTACAAAGCAGTCCCCAATTTACAACAATTTGTTTAGCAAACTTTCAAAGTTACAATGACACTAAAGTGACTTATGACTGGTCGTTGCATTTCAAGCCATCCCGATGGTTGTGTGATCACAATTTGGGTGCTTGGCCTTGGCATGTATTTACGATAGTAAATGTCCTCTTGAGGACATATAACTGACATATGCAACCTTCCTAGCTAGCTTTCAGCCAATTGGGGGGGGGAGCTGGATTTCCTTAATGACTGTGTGATTCATTTAACAACTACTTTTGTTTGGATTTACTTAAAGACCTAAAATCAGACACTTAATAACCGCCTTGCTTAGCGATGGAAAATCTGGTCCCAATTGAGATCGTAAGGCCTACCTATAATCCCTTCCTATATTTTTCTGAGACCTAGATCATATAAAGCTCCTTGGAGTAAGGCGATACATTGCCTAACTGAAATTTTAAAAAGAGGGAAGATTAGTAAGGACAGCAAAGGTTTCAGACAGATGAATAAAGGATTTTGATGATGAAAAAGAAGAACTATCTCACTTTTTCTTGTCTTTCAGTATATCTCAACGTTTTTCTCCAGCTCTGATTTATGATTCAGGCCTTGTGAATTTATACAATGAAGTTATAATATTTTTATATTCAAACATCTTCCTCACAATTCCTATACTTTTCATCCCAAAATATATTTAAGAAGTATTGAAACCTCCTTACTTTGTCTTACATCTGCCCAAACATTCATTTTGATAATTAATGAAATTCACTCCCTTCCTCCATTTCTGGAATTAACCTTCTCCCAAAATTAATGTCATCACTTACCAAAATATATAAATATTTCTAAGCAGCTCACTCATTTGCTTTCTTTTTATTTGAATCAGAACTACTGTATTTTTTGGAGTATAAGACGCTCCGGACTATAAGACACACCTACCTTTTTGGGTGAGGAAAACAAGAAAAAGAAATCTGCCTCTGCCTCCTAGCATTTTTGCCTCCTTGCAGCAAACAGCAAATAGCCTGCTTTACTTTCATTTTCGTTTTCAGCATAGCTTGATTAACACAAGGAAAAAAAAATCTGCTCCCAGCAATTTATCTCTTTGCAGCAAGCAGCAGAGGCCTATGCCAAACACCTGAGAGCAAAGCAGCTGAGAGTCGGGAGGCCGATCCAATCAACTTGTGCTAATTAGGCTGTACTGAAGCTGAAACCAGCTGTTTCTTCTTGCTGCTTGCTGCAAGGAGGTAAACTCCTGGGAAGCAGAGGCTAAAGGGTGGGAGCCAGTGGGTGGGCGGGGCTACATTCAATGTATAAAACACACCTAAATTTTCACCCCCTTTTGGGGTGGGGGGGAAAGCTGTATCTTATACTCCGAAAAATACAGTAAATTGTATTTGATATTGAAGGTACATTCCAAATGAGCAAATCTATGATGAAAGACTAGTTACCCAGGGAGTGTCTAAGTAAATAAATATTGATTTATGCCTCTGTAAATTGGAACAGCATTGCAAGATCATGATGGAATTTTGGTCCAGTTGAGAGCTTTGCTGCAACTAATCTTCAGAAAATAAAGTCATTTCTCAGCCACTTATTTTTCCAGATGTTTCTTGAATGAAAATGTCATTGTTTCCCTCTAAGGTAAATTGGAATCTTTTTTTTCAGATTTATGTCCAATGATTGGAGAAATCTGTTGCTTTAAGGATTATTTAGGATTCTTTGGTGCCCATAAATTACATAAAACTGACAAGAGGAACTTTACATTGCCAAAGTAAAAACCATTTATATGAAGATTTACAGTGCTGTGTACAAGTTTTGCAAACAGAAAATAAAAAAAGTCTGGGAAATAGGTTTCTAAGGCTGAATTTCTTTTTTTTTTAAATAATTTTTTTTTATTGAAAAAGTTTTACAAATACATTTTCTCCCCAGTTTTCCCCCCTAACTCTCCCTGACCCCCCTAGCCCTCCCTAGCCCCCCCTAACCTCCCCTCCCCCCAGGACTTCCACAAAATATAATCCAAATCAAAATCACATTTTATAAAACTTGAACCCCTCTACCCCCTGTATATTATTCAAATCTTCACAAGATTCAGTTATTCTATCCCTATATAATACATTCAGTTAAAAGCTATCTGATATTTCCTAGTTTGATATTTATTCTGCACATAATCTATCCACTTTTTCCACTCCCATACATAAGTCTCTTGTGTCCGATCTTTTAGATATGCTGAAATCTTCGCCATCTCTGCAAAATTGGCCATCTTCAAAGTCCATTCTTCAATAGTGGGCATAGCTTCATTTTTCCAATATTGACCTATCAGTAATCTCGCTGCTGTTACCATATACAATATCAGCTTTACTTCACCCAATGTAAAACCCTTAACTATACCCAATAAAAACAGTTGTGGAGAAAACTGAATTTTTTTCTTCAAAACATTTTGCATAACCCACCAAATTTTTATCTAAAAAGCCTTCATTTTCTTACAAGTCCACCACATATAGTAATATGTGGCATCTAAGCAATCACATCTCCAGCATTTTGGTTGAACATTAGGATACATACACGATAATTTCTTAGGATCTAAATGCCACCTATAAAACATTTTATAAAAGTTTTCCCTCAAATTCTGCGACTGTGTAAATTTAACATTCTGAACCCATATTTTTTCCCATGTTTCCAACATCACTGGTTCTGCAAAATTTTGTGCCCACTTTATCATACAATCTTTAACCAGTTCAATTTCTGAGTCCCTTTCTAGCAAAACATTATAAACCCTTTTAATATGCATTGGAGCTTTCTCTTTTATATGTCTAACCAATTCTTCTTCATGCATCATTATACCAGTTTTTTGGTCCTCTTTCCATCTCAATTGAAGTTGATTATACTGTAGCCAAGTTAAATTAATCCCTTCTTCCAACAGCGTTTCTAATGTCTTCAGTTGCCATCTGCCCGCATCTGTAAAAAGAACTTCTTTATATAAACACCCCCCCCCCGAGTGACATTATATTTGTATTCCACATGATATGACCAAGATCCAGCCATAACGGTATTTTATAATCCCATTTGAGTCGGTGCTTCTTCCAAACTCTCATCAAAGAGTTTCTAAGTATGTGGCTTTTGAATACTTTATCCACTTTGTTCTCATAAAATAAGTATGCATGCCAACCAAATTCAAGATCATAACTTTCTATATTCAATATTCCAGTCTTTTTCCTTCCAAACCAATCACTTGCTTGCATCAAGGCTGCTGCTTCATAGTATAATTGTAGGTTTGGAAGTTTAAGGCCTCCCTTTTCTGGAACATCTTGCATAATTATCAGCTTAACTCTCGGTTTTTTCTCATTCCAAACAAACTTGTTCACTCCACTTTGCCATTCTCTCAGTTGTTTATCACTTTTAAGCACCGGAATCATTTGAAACAAAAAAAGAAATCTTGGCAAAACGTTCATCTTAACTGCTGCTATTCTTCCAAGTAAAGACAGCTGCAGTTTTTTCCAAGTCTCCATGTCTTTTTGTACCTCTCGCCACAACACCTCATAATTATTTTGAAACAATTTTATATTTGATTCTGCAACCTGAACTCCTAGATATTTAATCTTTGGTACTATTTCAAAACCTGCCTTGCTTTCAAGTTCCTGTTTTCGATCTTGTGTCATATTTTTGACTATAATCTTAGTTTTTTTCTGGTTCAATCTTTTTTTAATCAATTTTCAATCAATTTTTAAATAAATTTTTATTAGAGTATAAATATTAAAAAAACATAACATAACATACACACAACAAACATTTATACAACATATAAACAAAAGAAATTTGTTTCTGTTTCAAATAACAGAAACACAGATAGATAAAGAACCAGAAACGTTTTTATTAGGAATCTTTAATAAATCATACTCTAAAGATATTAAATATCTCACA
This sequence comes from Arizona elegans, assembly GCA_022577455.1. Taxonomy (NCBI): domain Eukaryota; kingdom Metazoa; phylum Chordata; class Lepidosauria; order Squamata; family Colubridae; genus Arizona; species Arizona elegans. The sequence continues at coordinate 21,417,656 of JAKOOJ010000005.1, forward strand.
ATTCACATACTAACAGCTGCAAGAATAATATACGCAAAAAAATTGGAAGCAAGAAAAAACGCCAAACGAAACAGATTTAATAGATTTTTTTTTAGAATGCGCTGAAATGGATAGGTTAACCAAAGAAATACAAGAAAGAGAAGAATCAGATTACTATAAAATATGGAATAAATGGTATAATTGGTTAAAAATTAGAAATAAACAAAAAACCTAGAAGGGAAATATTACCGATATAGAAAATGTTATTACACTAAGGAGAGGTGAAAAAATATATAACAAGTAGAATGTCACTTTGAAACAATGCTTAAGAAGGCTTAATTTCTTATTGTGATAGCTTCTCTCAGTGTGAGAATGCGAAGGATTGCTGCATATTTCACTGCTGGTGGAAAGCTGCAGTATTAAAATGAAGACTAAAAGCCACACAACACCCATCTAGCAAGCTTTACTTGCAGTAAAAATGGCTCATGATGAAAAAACAACAACCTTGTATTTAGAAAGTTAAGCCAAATGCACAATTCTATTTGACAATTCTCAGAAAGAACATGTAAGAGAAGACTTCAAGATTAAGGCTTTAATCTTATAAATATTTGCACAAAATAGAATAGAGTACAGTCATGGGACAAAATCACATGACATGTTTTCTCTCTGTCTCTCTGTCTCTCTCTGTCTCTCTCTCTCTCTCTATTTCTCTTTCTCTCACTTTCTCTCTAACAGTCTTCACAGTAATTGTCCTTCAGGATTGTTTGAGTGATGCACAATACAGAGTTCCATGCAGCCCCAGGGTCTTGCGCTATTCAAATAATATATTTTTTTATGCATGTAATTGAGCCAAGCTTTACAGTGTGAGATAAGACTCACCTTCTTTACGCCTCCTTGTCTTCCTATTTTAGGTGGAGCCAACCTTATCTCTTGTGGAGGTGCTGGTTGGGTCCGGTTTTGGAATACACAAAGAAGCAAGCTACTGGCAGAATTTGAAGCTCACAGTGGAGTAGGATCTATTATTATGACAACTGAAAAACAAAACCAATACCTCATCACAGCCGATCTGGTTGGATGGCTAAAAATATGGGACATAGAGGTAAGAGGAAGGATTTCTGTATTGACTTAATGGAGGTAAAGATCAAAAGTTTTTCGAAGAGTTTTAAGATCAAAAATTCTGGTCCCACATAATTTAGGGCCCTAATCATGACCCTGTTTCCCCCCTACCCCCAGGGTGTATCATCAATCACATTTGCCAACGGAGCAATTTTGTGGGTTGTAGAGACCACTCCCCTCTGGCTGCTGTTGGAAACCCTGGGAGACAGCCTTGAAAAAGATATGTCTGGAATGTGCTCCTGTCTGTGGCTGCCATGTTGCTTCATCGGTTTCCCATCCCCCTTGCCTATGGCAGCTTGAGAGCAAGCCAGGGATGCTTTCCAAGTTGACATTCTAAAATTGTAATACAATTTCCTGGTATTTAAAAAAAAATTCTTAATGGGATATAAATTTCTATTTGTTTCAGTTCTTGATCATGGGATTTGAATTTAGGTTTCCCTGACTAAAATTCCAGTACTAGTCATTACAACAACCTTCCTGTCAGCCCTGAAGCCATTTTGGGAGCATCTTCAGAGCTGCCACAGCCAGGGCTCCTGAAGCTGTGAGAGGGGAGATAGAGATAGCTGAGGGGGATGTATAGCCAAAATAACATTCTTTCTCATGGGAGCCAAAGATGCTCTACCAGGTGTTGGAGGGGCGTGAACAAGAGCCAGCTGGAGCTGAGTCTACAACCTGATTAGGCCATGTGATCTGGGGGCAAGAACTTGGGGTTTTGATTTGGGTGGGGAAAACTACGGGTCCTTCAGAGTCAGGTTTTCACCAGCGGTGCCAATATGACATTCCTAATAAATTCATACTTTGGGGAAACTCTAGGCCTCAGAGTTTTGATTGCTTTGGGTCTGTTATTTGGAATCCTGACACTTCCCTTATCTGTCACAGCTCAGCATTGGTACCATTTCTGGAAGGAAAACGTGGTTCAGATAAGCTGTGCATGTTTTCATACTTTGCAAATATGTACCCATCCTTAAAGATATTTTAATCTTAGACCTGTGCTACCCCATATCTGTTTACCCATTAGTTTATTGATTAAGCTACAAGCTGAAGTTATGTGTCATATTAAACCATATAACATGGTTATATGTAGCCGCTCCAGTCCGGCTTCAGGCCTGGGCACAGCACGGAAATGGCATTGGTCGCGTTGGTGGATGATCTCTGGAGGGCTCGGGATAGGGGTTGTTCTTCTATCCTGGTCCTGTTAGATCTCTCAGCGGCTTTTGATACCATCGACCATGGTATCATGTTGCGCCAGTTGGAGGGGTTGGGAGTGGGGGGCACCGTTCTGCGGTGGTTCTCCTCCTATCTCTCCAACCAGATGCAGTCGGTGTTGGGGGGGGCAGACGTCAACCCCGAGGTGCCTTGTTTGTGGGGTGCCGCAAGGGTCGGTCCTCTCGCCCCTTCTGTTCAACATTTATGTGAAGACGCTGGGCGAGATCATCCATGGCTTTGGGGTGGAGTTCCATCAGTATGCTGATGATACTCAGCTGTACATCTCCACCCCAGGCCATCCCAACGATGCCCTTGAAGTGATGTCCCGGTGCCTGGAGGCCATGCGGATCTGGATGGGGAGTAACAGGCTTCAATTCAACCCTTGCAAGACCGAGTGGCTGTGGCTTCCGGCGTCCCAATATAGCCAGCTGGTGCCATCGCTGGCTATTGGGGGTGAGTCATTGGCCCCCACGGAGAGGGCTTGCATCTTGGGCGTCCTCCTGGATGCACGGCTGTCTTTAGAAGAGCATGTGAAGAGCATGTAGAAGAGCCGGGGCTTTTCATCAGGTTCACCTGATTCACCAGTTGCGTCCCTTTCTGGATTGGGACTCCTTACACACAGTCACTCAGGCACTCGTCACTTCCCGCCTGGACTACTGCAATGCTCTCTACATGGGGCTCCCCTTGAGGAGCACCCGGAGGCTCCAACTGGTTCAGGGATTATGGGAGTGAGGGGGCGTTCCCATGTGATGCCTCTCCTGCATGAGCTGCATTGGCTTCCGGTGGTCTTCCGGGTGTGCTTCAAGGTACTGGTTACCATCTTTAAAGTGCTCCATGGCATTGGACCTGGGTATTTGCGGGACCGCCTTCTGCCGCTGATAGCCTCCCACTGGCCAGTACGCTCCCATAGAGAGGGACTCCTCAGGGTGCCGTCAGCCAGGCAGTGTCGGCTGGCGACCCCCAGGGGGAGGGCCTTCTCTGTAGCAGCACCTACCCTCTAGAACGACCTGCCCCCAGAGATACGTATGATACCAGATCTCCAGGCTTTTTGCCGTGCCCTAAAAACCTTTCTTTTTCACCAAGCAGGACTGGTGTAAACCTCCCCCCTTTTTTTAAGATGTTAGATTTTTAATTGTCTATGGGTTTTAGTCGGAATTTGAAATTTAGGCCAAGGTTGTGTAATTCTTTTAACAAATTTTAAATTTTGTATTGGGATGTTTTTATTTTGGCTGTGCACCGCTCTGAGTCCAGTAGGAGAAGGGCGGTATACAAATTTAATAAAATAAATAAATAAATAAATAAATAAATAAATAAATAAATAAATAAATAACATGGTTTAGAAACCAATATATCTGGGGTCACATACCATAAGATAAAACCAGGCCAAGCTTTTACAGCTTAACATGATTTACAAATCCTATTTGGGCATTATACTTATGAAGAAGTCCAAAAGTTGAGCAAGCCCACAACAAATAACTCACATACTGTGTAGCCTCTCTCTTTAAACTCATACACACATCACGCATGCATCCTTTGCATGCATATTTCTACCAGACAGCTGTGTATTTTGCATGTCAAACCATAACTATGAAGACAAATTGATGTATACAGTTGTGTGCAAGAGGCATATTTCTACTTTATGTGAATGCTTGGTTACATACTTTTTATTGAGTTTGAAATGGAATTGTTAAAATGGTTGTTGTTGGGGAGAAGGAGAATTAGATTTGAGTTTTTTACAAAAGTAATAAAAGTGGGGTATACATTCATAGGGGAAGTGTTTCTGAGTAATTATGAATTATGGAACCTCCATGTTCTGCCGAAGTTGGCTATTAAATAACCAGAAATGGTTTCCAAGTAGAAACAAAGCAAACAGGCAAAAAAATTGTCATAGTTTGGGGTTTCTTAGATTCATCTGGACACTAATGAAAAAGGATGTTGAACCAAACACCTGTTTCTGATGGAGTTGATTCATGTTCTTTTGAATACAGCAGCTCTCAGCATAGCTGATAATGTAGATCTTTCCATTCAGTTGCTGCTCTTCCAGGAGTTCAGTGATCAATCATGTTTGCCAATTGCTATAGCTACAATACAAGGTACTATATTCATACATACGCTCAGAGGTGGGTTTCAGCAGGTTTTGACCAGTTCTGGGGAACCAGTAGTGGAAAGTTTGAGTAGTTTGGAGAACCAGTAGTAAAAATTTTGACTGGCCCTGCCTCCATCTATTCTCTGCCTTCCAAGTCCCAGCTGATCGGGACGAAATGGGGATTTTGCAGTAACCTTCCCCTGGATTGGGGAGGGAATGGAGATTTTACACTATCCTTTCCCTGCCATGCCCACCAAGCCATGCCACACCCACCAAGCCACACCCCCAGAAATGGTAGTAAAAAATTTTGGAATCCACCACTGCATACGCTGTTAGGATATCGGATCGTGTAAGTATTTAAATTAATCTAAGGACTATATGATGCCCACTGTGGTATATCTGAAGACTGCCAAAATGGACACCATATATTTATGTAGCCTTATTAACTATTTCCATGTATTGCCCACATGTTACATGAGCCTTCTTAACCTACTTTAAACTTGACAATATGGTTAAAAACTAAACCAAACCCAAAGCAATTGGTATACTTATGTTTCCCCTATTTCTCTTTATTTCCCCCTTGCTCTCCATCAGGATTACTGCCTTGCTCCGGGAGAAAACATCATAACACAACCACCTGCTCTACTAAGATCATTTCAGGCACATGAAGATTGCATCACTAGCCTGGAGTCTTGTTGGCAAAACAACTGTCTTTTTATCGTGACTTCTTCAACAGACCATAGCATTGTTCTCACGGACATTTCTGGCACTCCATTTGGGATATTTGGACAGGTAAACATGTGAACATTTACCATTCTTTCTGACATGGTTTTCTCAGCATTGCATGAATTATTTTTATTTCATTGATATATTTAGAAAATTTATATAGGTGCCTACTCACTCATAGCAACATACAGTCAAATAAATCATTATTACAGTGGTGAAATCCAATTTTTTTTACTATTGTTCTTTGGGCATGGCTTGGTGGGTGTGGCTTGGTGGGCATGGCAGGGGAAGGATACTGCAAAATCCCCATTCCCTCCCACTCCTGGGGGAAGGATATTGCAAAATCTCCATTCCCACCCCAATCTGGGGCCAGCCAGAGGTGGTATTTGCCAGTTCTCCGAACTATTCAAAATTTCCATTACCGATTCTCTGAACTGCTCAAAATTTCCGCTACCAGTTCTCCAAACCTGTCAGAACCTGCTGGATTTCACCCCTGCATTATTATCATTTAAGTATAAGACAGTGTCCAGAACTGTGATGAAAGCATTCTGTAAGAGAATATGTATCCCTCTGTTGCTCATACAGGGAAGGAAAGAATGAGAGAGGTACAAAGCTATACATCTGTATATTTTTCCTGTCAGAAGCCCATGTTTCTAGATTGGGACATCTTCTGAACTGTTCCCAAGGGGGAGAATGAGCTCCTGAGAAGAGTTGTGCTGGATCCCTATTGACTTAGCATTTGAAAAAAATGCTAAGTGCATTTTGTTTCTACTAGTCCTATAATTATTAGCACTTATTTTATATTTTCAGTTTTTATATTTTGTCTGTCCCAAAGGTGCTTTTTCAAAAGGCAACTGGACTTTCTTGTTTTTCTTTGAAGATGGTACGCGAGTATAAATGGATTTCTAGGAAAATTGCCGACTACAGGAACCATTTATACTTCAGTTTGAGATGCAGATAGCATAGACTGATCCCCAACAGCCTGCGTCTGTGTTCAACAATGAAGGGATACAGGACAGAAAACATCCTGCAGAAATCACAGCACTACAATACAATCCTTTCAAAAGTTCTAAGAAGGCTCCACATCCATCTGCACTACTCAGGTGACCCTGAAGACACAGACAAACATATAAGTAGCCTCAACAACTCTCAAAAAGAATGCAAATGACCAGCTTTCTGCAAGGAACATAAATCCTTCCATTCCCCACCATCCAATCAGAGCTGAAGAAGTTTCTTGGATGAGAAGTGAAACGTCTTCAAAGAAAAACAAGGAAGTCCAGTTGCCTCTTGAAAAAGCACCTTCAGGACAACCATGACCTGGATGACTGAGAATCTCCATTGATATATTTTATCTGTGTCTGATTCATTACATTTATATATCCTCCTTGCATTTTGAATATTTCAACGAGGCAAATCTAATGCTTCCTCCTTCTATTTTTTCCACAACAAAAACCTTGTGGGATGGACTGGCCTGAGATAAAATACCTGGCCCCAGCTAGCTTTCTGATCTAAGGGAGGACTAGAACTCACAAGCTCCCATTTTTTTATATCAATATCAAAGTCACCTTGAGCATAAAGCAAATCAGTAAAACAAATTTACATAAATAATGTACAATTCCCCTGCTCCCTTCTCCTCTTTTTCTTCTTCCTCTTCACCTGTGGTATTCATGTATGTGCACATATACTATATCCTTCAGCTTATTTAAAAGGGATATATATCCTCTTTAAATAAGCTGAAGGCGAAGTGTCTTCGGCATGAAGCCGAAGACACTGGCCTGAAGCCGAAGACACCAGCCTGAAGATGACGAGTGGGACCTCGTCGAAACGTTGCCAAGATACTATCAATCTTACATGGGAAAAGACCCGAATACACCAAAACCTGCACGCACACGCACGCACACACACACACATTTGTTTTCTGAGGTTTTTGCGGGTGTTTGTATGTAGGTCTTTGGTTATTTGGATTTTCTCCCATGTAAAATTGGAAGTATCTTCGCTTCCAAGACACTTCCAATTTTACGCGGGAGAAAACCCGAATAACCAAATATATATATATATATATATATATATATATATATATATATATATATATATATATATATGTGTGTGTGTGTGTGTGTGTGTGTGTGTGTGTGTAGGTCTTTGGTTATTCGGGTCTTCTCCCACGTAAAATTGGAAGCGTCTTGGCAACGTTTCGACGAAGTTTCATTCATCATCTTCAGGCTGGTGTTCTCGGCTTCGTGCTCCTGGAAGCACAAAGCCGAGAACACCAGCCTGAAGATGATGAATGAGACTTCGTCGAAACGTTGCCAAGACACTTCCAATTTTACGTGGGAGAAGACCCGAATAACCAAAGACCTACATACAAACACCCGCGAAAACTGAGAATATATATATATATATATATATATATATATATATATATATATATATATATATATATATATATATATATATACACCCTTTAAATAAACTGAAGGTGACACTTGACATTTCAAGAAGCTAAAAGCTTTTCTTGGAACGTAGATAACTCAAAAAAAATTGGATGAGCAGTAATTTGTCTAAAAAAAGTGATGGACCTGTGAAGATACCATATTCTGAAGGTGAGATGGAGGCTGATTTACATTCTTGACCTTATCTATAATACTTTCATTGTTTGATAACCTGCCTTTAGACCATTAAAGACCAAGCAAAATGTTGAGATGAGGAACTTGCACTTGCTGATTTACATCAATTTGGATCAGTTTTATTACTGAATTGTTTCAGATTCCCTTGTTTGGAAAACTTAATAGCTGGCATATTTTAGAGCTTCCTCCAATAAAACGTGAGATAAAATGTATCCCTGACAAATTGGAGATAAAGGTTATTCATATCATTTCCTTGAAATGTTCCCGAAGTGGAGCATGTGTTAAAAGCATCTTTATTCTACCAGCTGCATTTGGTCCATAAGGAAGGGGAAATGCAAATTCCATAGGACTAGGGGCACAATACAACAAGCAATGCAGTGCACAGTGTGTAGCTACTGCATCATCTTTATCCACCACAGGTGAAATAATTGATTGTAGAGCATCCATAGTGGATATGTGCAAGAAGTCAGGAAGGAGGATAGAGTTCAAAAAGTACTACAAATTTATTTCATGCTGCCTATATACAGGAATCTGAACTTCTAACGGCCAAGGTAAATTGGCACCAGCTAAGAGTCAATGGACTTCAAAGGAGGCTAGACTTAGGTCTCTTACAGGGGCATAAAGACTCCAAAATGATGATCTGTTTGACTCTGCCTTTGGCCTTAGCCTAGTGATAGTTACCAATCCACCTCCAGTTCAGGACCTGCCCATATTTCAGATATGGGCTAAGAAGTTTAAAATATCAAAAATTGGAAATAAAATAAAAATGAAAAAAAAATCATCCCCAAATATCTCAATCTTATAACTTCTTAGACTATACCAGTGATGGCTAACCTTTTTGCCATAGCATGCTAGCAGTGTGTGTGTGTGTGTGTGTGTGTGTGTGTGTGTGTTTCACGCACGTACGCATTCCCACATCCATAATTCTATGCACCCCACCCCTGCGCATGCACAAGCGAACCCCCCACAATCCCCACGCTCTCGGTAGGCCTGTTTTTCTCTCTCCCCAGGCTCCAGAGCCTTTCTAGGAGTCTGGGGAGGGTGAAAACGGCCTTCCCCACCCCCCCTGGAGGCCCTCCGGAGGCAGGAAATAGCCTGTTTCCCTACTTCTGGTGGGCCCAGAAGGCCCAAAAATCAGCTGTCCAGCACGCACATGCACGCCGGAGCTGAGCTCGCATGCCCACCAATAGGGCTACATGTGCCAGCTGTGGCACATGTGCCACAGGTTCGCCATCACAGGACTATACAGTTCATTCAGAAAGTATTTAGACCTCCTTCACTTTTGTGAATGTTGTTTATGCTGCAGCCTGGTTCTACAGTTGTTTGAAATTCATTTTTTTTCCTCATAAATTTACACTTACTACCCCATTATGACAAAGTGAAAACAGAAGTTTAGAAATGTCTGTAAATTTTACATTTAAAGGTCTGTTAGGGCATAAGAAGAAGAAGAAGCTTGTCTTATGAATGCTAACAAGGCTGGAACAATGGCAAAATATGTGGTTGAAACATTCTGCAGTGAGTTGGAAATGTAATCCAACTTTGACACAGGAAATTGACCCTGCAGAAGCCATGTCTTAACTGAGTCTTAGAGGACAGGATGGTTGGTATATCTGCAATGCAATTCCTAAATCTCAGCTTGTTGAATCACATTCAATCCTGATTAAACTAGGTGTTTAAGGTACCCCCCTCCTTTGGCTGACTTCAAGTCATTATGGATTTTTGGTGACCCAAGTCCATGCGGTTTTCTTGACAGCATTTTTGGAAATAGTTTGCCATTGCCTTCTTCTTCCTAGGGCTAAGAAAGAGTGACTACCTCAAAGTAATCCAATAGTTTTATCCCTAAAGGAGGCCTAGAATTCATGTTTTCCCACTTTCTAGCATAGGGCTTATATCCACACCAACAAAAACTGGCTTTCAGTTATAAACTAGCTTCCCCTAAACCAACTGTCTCTGATTAATTAACTCACCTCATGTAATCTAAATTTTTTTGCCTGAGAGGATTAATCCCTTGCAACATCCATGCCTGAGACACTATCACTTTTGCTTTCAATGCCTACTTTAGCAGTCATATGAAGCTAAAAATAAGCACCATATAGCTGCACCATCACTGAGCTATTTTTTGCATCCTGAGGGAGAAGAGGCATTGAAAAAAGCAAGAAGTGGGGAGGGAATGAGAGAGAAAAAAATTTCTGAAAAAGAGAAGGGAAGAGGGAGAGGAAGAGGGGGAGAGAGATAGATGAGATATTTGAGGGAAAAAAAACAATGTCAGAAAGAAATAATAGTAGTACCAGTTTAACCATGGCTTCATCCTTATTTTGCTTTGGCCACATCACTCACTGTCAGCCTTGAAAAAATCGATCCTATGGCAATGAGGCCTCAAAACATTGCCCACCCCACTTTAAAACAATGACTTTATATCCTTTTCTTAGCATCTTGGGGCTTATCACTTAAATTCTTTCTTCATCTTTCCTGTATTTTGCTGAAAGTACTAAAGGCTCACCTTGTCCTTTAGATATGACACTTTTAGCCTTAAAAGATAATACATAAGAACAAAAAATTATGTTGTTATAGAAGACCTACAAAAGATGATCGAGGAGGGGTCAAGGTAAGATATTTAGAAAGATAATACCAAAAGATAGATGCTGTGTTTCCTTTCTTTCCACATTAAGACTCCAAAGAAGAAAATGAAAGAGTGAGCCAGGGCTACCTTCTAAAGCTCAGAGATGATATCTGTTTGATATATCCTTTATCCCATGATCTGTTTTTAGGAGGAGCACTGGAGAATTGGAAAGCATGTGCCATCCTCGTCCAAAGGAGAAAATGATACCCAGAGAGAAACAGAGAAAAATGTAATAAAGAACAACCCTGTACAATTGGTTGAAGACAATGCTCCCCCTTCTATTGTGGAACAAATTCAATCTGTTGCAGGGGATAAAGACAACTATACATTCATGTATGTAATGTATCTCAAAGCCGATGTAAAATGACATTTTTTGAGAGACTAGGCTATTAAGAGAGAGTCAAAACATTCCATTATCAGAAACTTTCTTTCTCAGGAAATACGGTGCATGAGCAGGTCAAGGTCAGTTGCCTTGATTCAGTTGCTTGGTTTGTGTTCTGGAAGACTTGGACCTTTAACTACTTGTCTTTGCTAGTTTGTTTTGTACACACTAATGGGACTTCTCTGAAGAATCTAGGAAGGCTGAAATAGTAGCCATTATTTCCTTTTGTTTTGTCTTTAAAAGTTTTAAAGGTAAAGGTTCCCCACACATATATGTGCTAGTCGTTCCTGACTTTAAGGGGCAATGCTCATCTCCGTTTCAAAGCCGAAGAGCCAGTGCTGTCTGAAGACATCTCCGTGGTCATGTGGCTGGCATGACTAAAGGCCAAAGGCATGCAGAACGCTGTTACCTTCCTACCAAAAGTGGTCCCTATTTTTCTACTTGCATTTTTTTACGTGCTTTCGAACTGCTAGGTTGGCAGAAGCTGGGACAAGTAACGGGAGCTCACCCCATTACGTGGCACTAGGGATTTGAACCGCTGAACTGCCGACTTTTTGATCGACAAGCTCAGCATCTTAGCCACTGAGCCACCGTGTCCCCGTTAAAAGATTTGGGAAGGGTTTTTTTTTGAACAAACAGATCCAGTAGAAGAATAGTGGTCTCCCCCACCCCCCCTCTCTCTCCACCCTCATCCCTCCCTCGTCCCTCCCTTCCTTTCCCCCCCCCCCATAGAACACAGAATAACAGAATTGGAAAGGACCTTAGAAGTCTTCTAACTCAACCCCTCCTCGAGAAGGAGACCTTATATCATTTCAGACAAATGGTTGTCCAATCTCTTTTTGAAAGCCTCCAATGATGGAGCACCCACAACTTCTGAATGCAAGCTATTCGATTGGTTGATTGCTTCTCACCGTTGAGAAAGTTCTCCTTAGTTCTAGGTTGTTTCTCACCTTAGTTTCTATCCTTTGTTTCTTGCCTTGCCTTCTGGTGCTTTGGAAATAGTTTGACCTTCTCATCTTTCTCTTTCTTTCCCATTTTTTTCCCTTTTAGTCCAAGTGACAACAGGAACTTTTGGTCTTTTTTTAAAAAAAAGAAATCTGTCCTCAAAGGAGATATCCACAGAATAGAAAGCAGTTAGTACTTGTTTCCCTGACAGGCATGTGAGTAGAAAAGAAGCAGGGAAATCCATCAATTAGGGGCCACGTTAACCACTGTCTGGATGTAATACCTGAAAGCTACTGAGGGCAAAGTGGAGGAAGGCTTCAATAATAGATTAAACTCCAGATATAAGCACCAAACTTATAGCCTTATAGGCCTGAAGTTCTCTCCCCAACATCTTTTTTCTTTTTTTCTTTTTCTTTTCTTTTTTTTTCAAAATTGATAAAAATAGCAGGTAGGATGTATTCTTTCAAAGTTATTAACCATTCATTTAGATTCCTTTCAAGGTTTCACTACAATAAATATCTGAAATATTCCCCATTACTCTTCTAAAGGTAAAGATATCATGGCGTAGAAAAGAACACAGCACCCCTCAAGCAGGGGTGAAATCCAGCAGGTTCTGACAGGTTCTGGAGAGCCAGTAGTGGAAATTTTGAGTAGTTCAGAGAACTAACAAATGCCACCTCTGACTTGCCCCAGAGTGGGGTTGGAATGGGGATTTTGCAGTATCCTTCCCCTGGAGTGGGGTGGGAATGGAGATTTTGCAGTATCCTTCCCCTGGAGTGGGGTGGGAATGGAGATTTTGCAGTATCCTTCTGTGCCACGCCCACCAAGTCATACCCACCAAGTCACAACATGCCCACCAAGCCACGCCCACAGAACTGGTAGTAAAAATATTTGGATTTCACCACTGCCCTCAAGTGATTTTGAAAATAGCCTACAGTTATGCTGAATCAATTCAAAAGTTATGCTGAATCAATTCAAAAAATATCCTACTCTGCTACTACATATCTACATATACAGTATGTACTCTGCTCTGCTCTACCTTACTGTAATCTGTTGCTAGAGATTGACAAATCCATCACCCTTTGATACCTTAACCTTCCAGCTTGTTAGAATTTCTGGTCTTCAAGATCATTTTTTCAATGATGTATCTTATCATCCTCCTTCAACGATCCCATAATCCCTTGCGGTGTGGAGTCTGGGCAACTGAATGGAGCTAGCAAAGTGTTTACCAGCCAGATGCCCTTCCTGAGGCCAATGTGGAGATTTGTTTAGCAGATATATTCTCATTGTGCCCAGAGAGAGAAATATCTGCCTCTACTAGGATCAAACTCACAGCCTCCTGATTGTGAGGCGAGAGTTCCACCCCTAGGCCACTGCACCACTCCACAATGATGTATCTTCTGTTGCTCAAAAAATACTTTGAGACTGTCTGTGTTATCAGTATTGTGAATATAACATACAGTGATTTAATGTAATTGTATGTGATATTGCAATAGTCTACCAACACTTATTTTAGATCTACTCACACAACAAATATTATTGTGAATAAATTAATTATTCATTAAAAGGCAAATGTTGGGGAAAACAGAGGGCTTATTTTTAATATGTTAATATTAATATGAGACAATCTATCAAATAACAGGGGTTATAGTAGAGGTCATTGCCAAATAGTTTGAGAACTAAGGAAAGTATAAGAGCAATATAATAATTTTTCTCAGTGTTTTCCCCTGAATCTGTTGGGATATATTCTAACAGAAGAATAAACCAAACAGCAA